>OZ037788.1:16225413-16445413 GCA_964035525.1 Porites cylindrica | reverse complement strand
CTTTAGTGTGGTTCATATAGTCTGATTGTCCTGGTGAGAGTTGTTCTTAAAAAAAAAACTGTTGACTACTAGGTGCACCCTATTAAATAACAACAATGTGGTTACCAAGTGCTTGCTGCTTGCCAGTTGCATTTTCTAAAGTGCTTGCCACTCATGGAGAAAATTTGATCACTGTTCGTGCATGCAGAACAAAAAGCAATGCTTGCATGCTCACAGAGACCATTTTGATACCCATTCAAGAGTGATCGGCATCAATTTTCTCCTATAAATGTCAATGTATACAAGAGAATTAATAAAGTGGTCACTGATTCTTTAAGGAAAACTGTAGAGATCAGTCTTTAGAAGTGTCTGCTCTCTAGTGAGCACCCTGTGACTAATATGTACTTTTGAAATACTTCTGTGTAAAGTTCATTTTTGTGGTAGCTGCTTCTCTTACTTGCAGTAAGTTTTGTGCAATTTCTTTACCAAAGAGATTTGTAGTAAGGAATGTCCCCAACAGGTTCCATAGCCTACAGCGAGTTTCAAGGCTACAGATGGTCTATAGACTATAAAAGGTTTCAGTATTCAAGGTAAAACAAAATGGCTCATCCAGCTTCAAACGGTCCTAAACAAAAATCTCCGTAGCACTTAGATATCAGTTGCATCATTTCAACCATGTATGGTAGGTCTTTATCAAGCGATAGTGTCATTTCATTAGTACCTCCAGGGTTGCTAGTGATAGGTGTATCATGAATTCCACTCATGGCTGGTGGGTTTCGATCCGATGCATTTGCCATTATTGGAGGACGAAACTGTTCCCTTGAAGTAGTCCATTGTGGTTCCAATCGGCTGCTACAGTGTAGGTGTTTTTTCTGACCATGTAGGCATCCACGCTTAAAGGAGTCTCTATTCGACTGTCACTGTTGATGTTTTTAGGGTGAAGTCTTATCTGAATTTCAATTGCCTCGTGAACCTTATGAGAGTACCACTGAAGGTCTCAATTAGCCTGAGATCATGCCTCTCCCTATTATCCCTTTATGTCTCTCACGGGAAGAGGGCATGATACATTTCTTTGTCGGATCGCATGTAAAAAAGCCAGAATCTGGACTTTTTTCTGATTGGATAGGAAACAGTACGGATGATTTGCGCTGTTCCGATTGGCCAAAATGCCGCCTTCCGTTAGCTGTTGTTGATTTCAGTCTGCATTTTTGCTTGCGTAATGAGTAGTGAATACACACGTGAGCTCGTTATGAAATTTCTGCCGGCTCAGTCTTGAATTTGAAGAATGCCTAAATAGAAGTTCCATCCATTGAAATATTTTCCATCTCATCGTATACTAAAACAGTTGCAGTCAAAACTTCACCGATCATTTGAATGCAATTTGATACCGGCTACAAGTTACAAAAGCGACAAACATGTTCACTTTTCAAATAATCAGGAGCCCATCATTGATGGGCTCCTGAAATAATCAATTCATGAATGATGAATGGCTTCTTGACCTGGATTGACTGTAATTCCTCTCTCAGAAATCATGCTGCGAATTATTCTGAGCGATCTTCGCTTTCACAACACCTTTCAGTTCGTGAAATATGGTGCTTCAGCCTATTTTTTTTTTTCACCGCTTTCGGCACAGAATGAAGTGAACGAGCTTTAACCAGTAAAATTCTTTATTATTTGTAGCTGTTAAATAATACGGCAGCTCCAGCTAGCAGTACTTCATCACAAAAACAACACATTAAAAATTTTTTTTAGGAAGCGCCATCCGAACATGGACGAACTTAAAAATTTTCTTTCCCTAAAACTGATTTCAAAAAATTCTTTGCGCCAAAATTTGATTCCCATATGGTAAACGCTTATTGGCTAATAACATGACAGGTCAAGCAGATGTTAGATTATGTAAATTAGGGGGCGGTTGACTGCTTGTTAAATAAATGTATCAGGCGTTATTTTTTCCCCTCTCGAGCCAAAGAAGCAAAGAAGCAAAAAAAAAATAAATAATGCCTGATCTCAGGTTAGGTCTCAATTAATTAACTTAACCTTGTTCAAAAGCAGATGATGTCTGGTGTAATTAGCATGTTCAGAGATGGCTGAGGTTTGAGTTTGTGAAGGCCATGTAACCCTGTTATGCTCCTTGATCCGATTATGTTCAGGTCTACATGTACAGTGTGCGTTACAGGTCAAATTTGAGTTTAGGTTAAAATGTTTTAACCTTGTCATGGTTGATTTTCAATTTTGGTTTTCTTTTAGGGCTAGGAGACAAAAGAAACTGAGAATCAAACTTGGTTAAAAATTTTTAATCTGAAATGAAATTTGACCTGTAACATACATGTGTATGCTTCTTCCCGTTGTGCCAATGTATCCATTTTACTTTATAACTGTTCAGTTTTGTTCTCGACATTTGATGGTCCTGCAGGTGTATAACCAAGTTGATATCTCATGTATTGATAATGACTTAATTTTTTAGCATACAATCATACCAGTATATTATCAACCAAATCATTTTTCCTTTTTTATTTTAGAACCTTCTTACTCTAAACCCTAAAACAAAGCCACATGCTAGCTTGGTTTCCACATCAACCACCAAGTCCAATAGAAAACACTGGAAGAGGAACCATGAGAAAGGCTGTTCTGTAAGTTTGTTTAAATATTGAGCAACTTAATGGTTTCATAATTTTTGTTTTACTTTCTTCCTTTGGAAAAAAAATTGATTTTCACAAGCATTCCATTATCAACAGCAGAAACAAAAAACAAGGTGCAATTTCATAAAAAGGGATGAAGGCTACCCTATTTTGGATTGAAAAGAAAGTAAATTCTTAAAAGGGTGAAATTAATAACTTGCTGTAAATATTATAATACATCAAAATGGACTATCGGGTATTGATGTCAACTGAGTATTTTTTTCTCCTTTTTCACGAGTGTGTTTTTTTTCTATAGTCATTCATTTTTAACAACCAATGAGACAGACATTGGCAGTCAAATTTTAATTAAGTACAATCAAGTTCTTCTATACAAACACTGTATGCTAGACAGTCAGTCAAATTTTGACATTACAGACATAGCATCTTTAGAAACATGTCAAAATGCATGTATGTAATTATTTTATTAATGCTTTGAACAACTGTATGCTGGTTTACTAGATAGAAGTGCTGGCAGTAATCATTCTCCAACTGTCTATTTAACTCTCAGCAATGCTGAAGCCTGCAGCAGTTGACATGTATATTGATTGTGTTATAGAGTTGTGAAAGTCTTACCAATAACTTTGATGATGTAAAGCACACAACACTGAGTGAAAGAGCAGCTCTGCGAGAGGCTGCAAGGTAAATAGGGCAAATATATTTGGTAAATATTTTTTTACACAACCATACATTACTCTGTTTTGTATTTTTATGCAGTTATCATAAAGTTTTGATATGAACCCCCTCTGAAACCTCTACCCTATAAAGTACATATTATGGCTTTTTATTGACACATTAGTTATTAATAACAATCTCATAGGACCATCATTGGTTAATATTACTCAGACCTGGGTAGTGATACGTCATCAGTATGGATTTTCTGCAGTTGTTCCTCATATGTCATTTCCATCACCCAGAAACCAGTGGTGGTGTCATGAAATGTTGACTGTTTTTTCAGGCTACAAATTATCCATTTTAAGTTGTTTAGTTGAAACCTTAGACTTGATGACAGTTCTGTATATTATCTATAGTTGAACTGTAACTTCCAAAACAAAATGCTGGCGACACAGAAAAAAAAAGAAATGGAGTAACAAAAATCATTTGGCTAACATGTTGTAGATTTTATATTTTAATCATTGACTTAAATATTACATGTATTTGTAACAGTATCGCTGAGAATTTGAGAAAACTCCCAAAGCATGCTTTTAAGAAACAAATACACAATCTATCATTACAACTACTCGGTCTTCCAAGACTGGAGAGTTACTCTGATATAGACACCCTTATTAATGAATTTAGAAAAGGATCATTTTTATCTAGTGCATTGTACATGTAACTTTTATTTATATACCTATTTACATATTCATTCGTATTATTATTCTAGTTGCCTGTTTTCCTTGATGCTGTAAATCTCTTTTATTTTCCTTGTAAAATGTCTTAAAATGTATCAGTATGTAGTGTCCCCACACTGCCTGCCTCAAATAGCTTTTGCTTGAATGTAGATAGTGCACATAATGTTTTATGTATTTCATTTCTCTGAATACAGTTGTTGTTGTTATTGTATAAATTGATTTTTTCCCAAGTGTAACTCAGTCTATAAAAAATTATTTTTGCAACCAATAATATTGCAGATGTCTGAAATGTGCTGATGCACCCTGTCAGAAGAGCTGTCCCACACAGCTAGACATCAAGGCATTTATAACCAGTATTGCTAACAAGGTATGTTTTCATAGAAGAATTCCTTTCTTTCACTGGTGTAATTAGTCAAAGTTTTGTCATAAACTTCAGAGTTTTTTGACTGTGAACCACTTTAAATTAAGTGTGGCTGATGTACAGCTGTAACATGTTTAGTAGAAAATGACAAAAAGACCAAAAAAAATCAGAAAAGGGTGATCAATCGATTATACACTGTAGTTACATTGATTTGCCATTATGAAGATTTATCTGATTTATTCCCTGCTGTACAGAACTATTATGGTGCTGCCAAGGCGATCTTTAGTGACAATCCTGTTGGCTTGACTTGTGGTATGGTATGTCCTACAAGTGACTTGTGTGTTGGAGGTTGTAATTTGTATGCCTCAGAAGAAGGACCCATTAATATTGGTGGTTTACAGCAGTTTGCAACAGAGGTACATATGTAACCTTCACAATACAATAAAAATAAGAAGAAGGTACAGTAATTATTAATTTCCAAACCCCCACCACAGAGGGAATTGGAAATCTTAGAAGGGGAAGACCAAATGAAATTCCCTCTCTGCAGGCAGTATGATCCATATTTTCTGGAAATCAAATCAAGCAATTAACATTTTACATAAAACTACATGGTTTGATTAAAATCAGTGCACCATAATATACCTTTTTACCGATAGGGCGGCCATATTGAATTAATTCGATTTAAGGAGTATTATAGAATGCCCAGGGAACATGAGCACATTTCGTTTGCATTTTCGAGTGCCTTTCAAGACATTTTTTCTTAAAGTTTTCTTAGAATAAGATTCTAATGAGAAAAAAGATCCTTGTGCCGTGTTTGGATGTAATAATGATCGCCTTTTTCTAGTTTAGTATTAGAAATATGGACTTTCACTGTATATTTCTCTGGAAAAAGGCAATCATTATTTCATCCAAACACGGCACAAGGATCTTTTTTCCCATTAGAATCTTATTCTAAGAAAACTTTAAGAAAAAATGTCCCGAGAAGGGTTCGAAAAAAACAAACGAAATATGTTCGTGCCCCCTGGGCATCCTATAATACTACTTAAATCAAATTAATTCAATATGGCCGCCGTATCAGTAAAAGGGTCTACTATTATGGAGTGCAGATGGTCCAGTTGACAGATGGTGACAACTGCTGTCATCCTGAAACTGTGTGGAACAGGCAAATGGGAATTAAGGGAACTTGGGCTGGTGCACCATAATACATGTATCAAGTGAACAGTAAGTCTTGTGTTACATTGTACATCACAAAGAACACAACAATGATCCCTAGACCTTAATACACAATAACATACATGGGTGTATGCACATCAAGGTTTTAGCCAGAAGGGAGTCCAGCCGCCCTATGGACGCCCATTTTTGGAATAAATAAGAGGAAAATTCACTTAATCTCTTATAATTTTATGACAAAACATACCTTCTGGACGGCCAGTTTTCAATGTCTGGCTAAAAGCCTGATGCACATATTGACTTAGTACGTCGAGCATCACCCGGAACTTGGCATAGGTTCAGGCAAGCATTATTTTTTTTAAGCTGACTTAATGTGTTGAATGAATAATAAAATAATGTTATTAGACTCAGCTTTCATATGACATGGAGAAATATGCAGATTGAAGAGGAGGTTCGGCTGTGGCAGATAACTAACTCCTCTATGTTGTACATGTTTTTCTACAGTTCTCCATTTCATATTTCATTTCATGAGGGGCTATCAGGGTTTACAAAGTTGCCAAATGTAGTGTATTTTATGCCAAAAATTTGTCTGACTAATTCCTGCAGGGAGCCATTTTTGCTCTGGCTTTGAGCCCAAAAATGTTCAGCAGAATTTTATTTCTCTCTATTTAATGAATTTTGCCCATTGCCAGTTCATTTTCTTTGATTCTGCTTAATTATGTTCTAGAGTCCCCTTTTTTAATGCAAACTTCTTTGGTCAGTGGTTGAATCCTAGTGCATCATGGTAGTTGCATCATTCAACTCATTTGCCTCTGAACCGCCCATGCGGATCCAGGTCCCTTCCACCGCTTGTGACATCATCAGTTTTAATGGCCAAAGACTCCACTAGCTTGTGCGGGTTCAAAAGGTTTTTCAAACTGTACCAGAATGAGCATGATTCAGTCAAGGAGACCAGGGAACAAGGCAGAAAACCATGTAACATTGACCCAAAAATTTCTGTGAAAACCTTGTTTCACTACCCTCCTACCTTTCCTTTCATCTAATCCTAAAATTGTAAAAGCTTTCCCAAAAACTTTGCCCTCCAAAATGAAGCCTTCTAAATGCCCAGCAAGAGAAAAAAAAAAGGCAAGAAAAGCAAAAGAAGAGGGAAAGAAAGAAAGTGAAAAGAAAAAGTCAAGACTGCTTTGTCACTTTTAAACTCACAAACTATCTCAAAATTTTTCTTTCTGTGAATGCCTGAACATTTCACAAGCTGATATTTTGCATGTGTATCATAAGGCCACAAAATGGCAACCTGCAAGTACAGCTTTGTGGTACATTTTAGATCTTTAAAGCCAGGCATTGACTAGAAAACTGCTCAACTAGCTTCAAAATGCAATTTTCAGCAAAATTTCCAGGCGTGAATGGGTTAATGTGTAGTATGAGGTTTATGATTATGTAGTGATTCCACATATTGAAAAACTACTGGACCACTACACCTTTGTATAGAAAGTGTGATAAAACTTATTTCAGAGGCTTTTAGTGGAGAAATAAGTAAACAATGCATGGTTTCATTGTGTTATATTTCAGATTTTCAAGAGTATGAGGATTGGTCAAATCCGTGACCCCTCGTTACCCCCTGCAGATCAACTTCCAGAAAGCTACCACACAAAGGTCAGTGATATTGTTACCTTTGCGTCCTGTGTCCCTGACTCATGATAATCTCCAAAGATGGAAAATAATTCATGGCATGTGTCCCATAGGATACAAAGAACAATCAATCAATTTGAAGATTTTTTGGTAGAATAACCTGTTCATGTGATTTCTGTGGCTGCATGTTGTTCTTTTTTGTGCTTTAAATACATGTATACAGAAGGACTATATTATAATTTCAGTAAACTGTAGCAAAGAGCTTTGGCATCTGTCTCCAGATTAAATTTTCTGGTTAAATAAAGGCCCAAGCATGACTCCTTGTTTTTTTGAACTGGGACTCATTGGTTATGGAATGGAACTAATGATTTTGTACAAGATGAGTCCCCGGGCCTCACCATAACTATTTTCAACAAAATCACTGAAAGTTGCAAAAGTGCATGGCTTGAGAACACCTGATACTTTCATTTAACATGCTGTTAACTGCTCCCAAATTTACATAATCTAACATCTGCTTGACTTGTCATGTTGTTAGCCAATTAGTGTACGGGAATCAAATTTTCGCACAAATGATGTTTCTTTCAGAGCTTCTGATATTTCGCGGAAAAAAAAGCAAAATGTCGCGGGATTTTTAGGGGCAAATTCGCGGAAAAATCGGTCGATTTCGTGGGATTTTTGTGGGAAAAAAGTCAAAATTCGCGGAAAAATCGACCAATTTCGCGGGATTTTCGCGAGAGAAAAATCAAAATTCGCGGAAAAATCGGCCGATTTCGCGGAAGAAAAGTCAAAATTCGCAGACAAATCGGCCAATTTCACGGATTGTATTGGAAAAAATCAAAATTTCGAAGGAAAACTCGACCAATTTCACGGGAAATTTTGGGGGGAAAACTTCGCCAAAAAACAATCAGTAAAAAACAGCCGATTTCGCTGGATTTTTTCCGGCAAATTTCACTAAAATCGATCAATTTTGTGTCGATATGGCCAGTGTTGTTTAACGTTTTTTTTAACAGGGATAATCATTTGCTCTTTCAACGACAGTTCGCTTGAGAAATGAGCAAATGCTAAAGCTATTAACATTATGGTTAGTGCCCAGTTTTTCGCAACGTTCACCAAAAAAATGCCTGGTAGTTTTGGGATGTTTGCTCGCTGCAGTGATGAAGTTTCAAGGTAAATTTGGACGTTTGGGGTGAATAAAAAGGGTCTAATAGCCAAGATAAGTATTAAATATGTTTTGCCGACGTGTATTTGGATTTCTGGCGGATTTTGCACTATTTCGCGGGATTTCGTGGAAATACCTGAATTTCGCGGGTCCGCGACCGTGCGAAATATCAGAAGCCCTGTTCTTTTGAAATTAATTTTAAAGAAAGTAAAATTTTTAAGTACGTCCATGTTCAGATGGCGCTTCCTAAAAAAAATTTTTAAATGTTTGTTTTTTTTTGGGATGAAATACTGCTAGCTGGATCTGCCATACTTTTATTTAATAGCTACAAATGATAAATAATTTACTGTTAAAAGTTCATTGACCTCATTCTGTGCCGAAAGCAGTGAAAATAAATTTTAGGCTGGTGCACCATACTTCACGAACTAAAAAGTGTTTTGAAAGCGAAGAGCGCTCAGAATAATCCGCAGGTTTCTGAAGGAGGAATTACAGTCCAAACCAGGTCAAGATTCCATTCATGAATTGGTTATTTGAAAAGTGAATCTGTTTGCATTCAAATGATCAGTGAATTTTTGACGGCACCTTTTAAGTATACAGTGAGATGGAAAATATTTCAGTGGATCAAAGAAAGAAAACAAGAAAAGAAAACTGAGCCGGCAGAAATTTCACAACGAACTCGCATGTGTATTCTCTGCTCCTTGCGCAAGTAAAAATGCAGACAATAACAACTAATCGATGGCGACATTTTGGCCAATTGGAACAGCGCAAATCATCTGTATTGTTTCCTATCCCAGAAAGAAGTCCAAATTCTGGCTTTTTTGCATGTAATGTGTGGAAGGATTGTATCATGCCCTCTTCCCAAAAATAGATGACAGATAAAGGGAGAGGGCATGATCGCAGGCTATTAGTAGCATTATTTAGTTATCAATATACAGGTAAATCACTGTGGAGAGCTAGATGTCCAGTGAAGTGGTGAGAGCACTCACCACTCATCCCACCAAGTGAATGTGACCTGGGTTTCAAATCTGGACATGGGAGTGCCATTATGTGGGCTGAGTTTGTTGTTGGTTCTCTGCCTTGCTCTGAGTGGTTTTCTCCAGGTACTCCCGGTTTTCCCTCTTCTCAAAAACAGACACTTCCAAATTCCAATTCAATATGGAATGCACTGACAAGTTTAAAACAAGTGCTTTATGTGTGTAAACAAATTACATTTACAAGGATGCTGCTGTGAGGTAGTAATGAGTGCTGTTGGTTAATTAAAACTGAAACTTGAAGTTCAAGTGCTCTGAGTGATGCTGATTTCCTTGGTCATACATCTTCCTATTCTTTTATCAGGTGGCACTCATTGGCTGTGGTCCAGCATCCATCAGCTGTGCAACATTTTTAGCTCGTCTTGGTTACACCAACCTAACAATTTTCGAGAAGGAGAATTTCATCGGTGGCTTGAGGTAATAATTAATTAATTAAGCCTTAAATACTTTTATGTGAAGTATCTCTTATCTTTACTAAGTACTGAAATGTGTAATTTGCGATATACAGTCATTTTAACCTATTGTAGCTTTCAGTTTGTTAATCTTGGCAGTAAGAGTTTATTTTAAGATCTGTAGGGTGTATGCAAGGAAGGTAAAAAACTAAGACCTTATGATAAGGGTGCATTATTGCTTTTGTGATTTCATGTGTCAAGTAACAAGTAATCATCTGTGTTGTTCTGTCAATAGCTCTTCTGAGATTCCACAGTATAGGCTTCCATATGATGCAGTCAATTTTGAAGTGGAGCTAATGAAGGATCTTGGGGTGAAGGTACAGTGTAATATGCATGATAGATACTAATACACTTTTTTAACTGTTCAAATTTTTTTTGTGTGTTCACTGTTATCTTGACATTGATATTTGGAACAGAAATTGGAAATAATATACACACACTAGAGATCATCACAAGAAAAACACAAAGGATGCAAAATGTACCGTAAAATTCTGAAAATATGCCCTGGGGCTTATACATGTATTTTTCAAAGGCCCTTTTTGAGGGGCTTATATTTGGAGGGGCTTATTTATGGAGGGACATTTGAGTTTCAAAACCGATTGGGCTAGTCTTATAGTTGGAAGTAAATTTACCGTTTTTGCTTTGTTTTACTTTGTATTTGAGGGTAATTTTCCAAGTACAAGCTCCCGGGGGGCTTCTATTTGGAGGGGCGATTTAACGGACGATTTTTTGTGTTACCGATTTGGGAGGCTTATAAATAGAGGGGCTTATTTTCTGAATTTTACGGTATCTGATTTATTTCAAACAATATCGTTTAGATTGAGCTTGGTAAACCTTTGGGCAAGAATGGCCTATCAATTAATTCTCTGAGGGAGAAAGGATACGAGAGCATATTTGTTGGTATTGGTGAGTAAACCTGTAGCATTTAGGACTGAGTGAACTTTCTTCAAGCTCACGATCCTTGGGCATGAGCTCCCTCCAGATCCTTGTCGTTATGAGGTGTCCATTTTGCGTGATCAGGAGTAAAAAGTTACAAGGAAACCAATGTAGCTCTCCCAAGACTGGCCAACCTCTGGTGTTGGCTTGACAGAGCTACAGTGTATGATTATGTATATCACAGGTCAAATTAATTTTGATTTCAGGTCAATTTTGATTTAACCTAGGTGGATTCTCAATGTCCTTTGTCTCCTAGCCCTAGAAGACAAAGGAAATTGAGAATCAATCTAGATTAAAAAATTGTAACCTGAAATCAAATTTGACCTATAACATATACACTTGGGATGCTTGTAGTCAATTGGCTGCCAAGTAACTTCTGATACATTATGTTGATTGCAAGACTCTCAATCCAAGTTGCCTTGTATTTTCTTGTGAATCAACAGGAAAACGTGAAATTGCTAAATTGTGTATAATATTGTCATTTTGACCCAGCTTTCAGACTGTTAGATCTCCTAGGTGCCAACTAAGTGGACAAGACATGCTCCTCCTTTTAAAATGTGCTTGCAAAGTGACCTATTAAACTAGCTAGGTACCAGGGGTTTCATTAAGAATTGTATTAGCAGGAGAAGGGTGTAACATTACAAGAGAATATTTCAAAGAGGCTTCACATCTGAATAAAAATAGTCATAGCAGGGTTGTCAGAAAGTTTTGAAGTAGATGGCTGAGCTGTCAGAGTAAGCGGCCAGTCCAGGGATATTTTATTTTAAAAGATGCCATCTGTAAAGGAATGCCTAGCAGAGTAGCCGGCCGATACTAACAAAGTAGGTGGTGATTTTTGCCTGCAGCCGGCTACTTTTGACAACCCTGCTTACTAGGCTACCAAACATTAGCCAGAGAATTCTGCATAGTAAACGATGAATTCTGTGTTCTCTGATGCTTAATGAACACCCTGAGGTACCTGGACATTATATTTGGTTAATGCTCTTACATTTGATGATTTGAGCTAAAAAAACTGATGATTGGGGACATTAAAATTTGCCTTTTTTCCAGTCCTGCATTAAATCTGATCATAAACAAGTCTATTGGAAGAGGACAGATGGCAAATTTTTAATGCTGGAAATATCTGTACATTGGCTGTATGTTGTAACTTGTCATCACAAGGATACCAGTTGTAGAACATATTTAGAGGAGTCACCCACAATGGAAGCTCTGTAACTGACAAGCTAAGGCAAATTAGTTAGGAATTAAAACATTGGAGAGTCAATACAAACCGATAAATGATGAACCAGCTGCATACTTCAATGAAATGAGTAAACATGATAATTAAATGCACTTGAAATTACTTGTGCACACAAAGAAACAACCCACTTCGACTGATAGGATAAATGAATAACAATCAAGGATACTGCAATGTTATAATTACTATGTTTGTGCAAAGCTTTATGATGAACACAGATTCTTTCTGTTTGTTAGGTCTTCCTCAACCCAAACTGTCACCTGTTTTTGAGGGGCTGAATATTCATAGTGGGTTCTACACTTCCAAAGACTTCCTGCCAATAGTATCCACAGCTAGTAAGGCAGGTAAGTTACATACATGTACCTCTAGTTGTGCTTGCATTCTTGTGCTGTAGGTGAAAACTGGTATGATGTAAGCTTAGGTACAAGCTCGACAAGCAGTGCTCAATCGTGCTTGCATTACAGTGGTTTGCACATTAGGTTTCCTGTGCTCATTAAGCTTACATCATTTGTTTAGACAGGCCTTAAAAATGATCATTAAACACTACAAGCTGATTTGCAACCTTCCCTTAAAGTGCATGACATCTCAAGTTTGTTTAAGAATTAATAAAACAAAAAAGGGAAACTTGTAATAAACGATGTCACAGATTGTGTTCCATTTTAGATTACTCTTATTTTTCTACTGATTTTTAAAAATGTAGAATTATATCATAGGCCATGCCATTTTGGGCCTAGGGGAAAAGGATGCATTTTGAGGCATTGTTCTCCTTAGAGTATGCCTAGCACACACGTCAGAATTCAACGTGGGATTGATTAGGGAGCTTAAGCCATGACAATGATGATGGGGCCGAAATCATCTCGTAAAAAGTGAATCCACCCTGTTTCAAATGTTAATCTCTCTTATTCCATGTCATTCAATTTTTCAAATGTTGATGAATTTTTCTGGAGTTAAATTCTAAATGACAGTGTATCTAATTAAAAAAAAAAACATAGAATATAGTTGTCTTGTGTTAATGTCCTCCACAAAAAGGGAAATTAGGAAGTTTCATGTTGTGGTCATGCAAAAACAACTAAGAAATTTACAAAAGTTGTTGTTTTGCTAATCCGGACCTCTTGCTGTTTTTTAATTTCACTGTTCTTGTTGCCATCATCGTTGTCGTTGCTTTAGCTTCCTAATTTATAGTTGAACCACCATCTTCCCATCTAAATAAGATTTCTGACTTGTGATGATTCAGACGACTCAGAATGGACTTTTATTCCTGGGTTTGAACCAAATATCCAGCAAAACATCCAAGAAGAGGTCAAAATTATGACCCAACTATGTAAGTGAGTGGAGAGGCTCAAGTTGAAGATGTTGTAATTTGTTACGTAGACGAGCCCTTTTGTATCCAAAAGTACACTTGGAAGAGAATGGCAGAACCAACAACAAAGTGGGCGGAGCTAAGAACAATGCCTTAAAATACAGTACCAGACAGAAGTAACCTAATCATTAAAAGTTACTGATTTATTAATAGTTTTGAGTTTGATGACCAAGGTGCTTATAATGTTACTGATCAGAAGAGGTTGTTAGAAACTATTGATTTGTTATTTTCTAGGTATGTGCTCATGCAAGTCAAAGTTACCAGAATTGTTTGGAAATGTCATTGTTCTTGGATGCGGAGACACTGCTTTTGATTGCTGCACCTCAGCACTTCGTTGTGGAGCTCGGAAAGTGTTTGTTATATTTAGGAAGGGATTCACCAACATAAGAGCTGTCCCAGAAGAGGTTAGTTTCCTTCCAGTGATTGCCATTATTTTGATAAAAACCCTCATCCCATATATAGGTAGGAAAAGGGCTTCATTTGAACAGAACAGTACATTAAAGGGGATTTAATATTCTCCTAAATCTTCATCATACTGTGTAGCAGGTTATTTTCTTATTATTGGTACAGCTGTAGATCATGATTGTGAAACTCAGAAGCTGTAAACTGGAATTTATTGTGTTACAAGGAATTTATGGTCAATCTGGTGTGAGAAAACAAATTAAAGCGTAAGTGCTAATACGTTTGTGGTTTTATGAGTTGCCCAGCACTTGTCCTGATCTTTGTTGTGATTGATCACAACATCAGAAACATGCACTCTTGATATATTTCAGGAGTTTACAGGTTTTGAGTTTGACAGCATTATTTTTACACTTTTAGATGCAACTGGCAGTTGAAGAGAAGTGTGAGTTCTTGCCATTTCTTTCACCGAAAAAGGTAATCACTAATTCTCATTTTTAAAAAATTAGTTAAGCTATAATTCCATTACAGTTTTGTCCATATGTATTTTTGGTGGTCAAGAGTGATGTTGTGATTGGCTTAGACTTGTTGTCAGGTTTTTAGTGCAATGGTCTTCAATAACAGAAATGTTAGGCATTTATTTAAGATTAGTATGTGAGAATTGCTTTAATTAGTGTCTTAAGTACTGAGGTTTTGTCTTTTTCAATGTTAATTCACAAAGCAAGCTACCTGCAGAACAGGTGAACCAGGCCAGCACAAAACCAAATCCTTGCAAACACAGGTCAATAAATTCTGCTGACAGAAATCAGTGTAAGTGCAGACTCCTGCATGCAGTCAGCTTTTGTGTAATTTAAGTGTATTTTGTTTTGTTAGGTCCATGTTAAGGATGGAAAAATTTGTTCAATGGAATTCTATAAGACCGAGCAGGTTTGTATTTTGTCAGCTATAATAACTGATGTCTACTGAGATGTAAATACAAAACTTTCAGAATTAAAGAACCAGCAAAAGAACCAATATATAACACTCCTCCATTAAGTTAGAACTGCGTAATTTTGGTTAAAGATTACTATTCATTTCAGTATTTATTCTGCTTGTGTGAAGGAACTTACTGCCGTCATTAATCAAGAAATTGTTGAATATGGCACATTTCATGTTTCTTTTAGCTGGAGGATGGAACTTGGATTGAGGATGAAGAACAGACACTGAAGATAAAAGCAAACTTTGTAATTTCAGCTTTTGGCTCCACCCTCAGTGACAGTGATGGTAAGTCCCCAAAGTTGTCCACGGATCTCATTGTAAAAGAATTTAAGCTCAGCAGATGAGTGCTCAGTACAGTGTACTGTGCAGCATTGCATGATCACAATCCTGTTAATATACTTCAGGACACTGGAGTCCTCAAACTGCTATATTGGATCCAGGAGCCAGTGACTTGTTATTGCCACATACTTTCCTCATACATTTTGTCCTGTATCGACTGATAGATGTAGTGCTTAATAACATGTTAAGAGGCAAGTAAATCTGATTAATTATAAGAATTATTTTAGCTTGTGGCGTGATTGTATATAACCACCATTGTTTAATTTAGATGCTTTTACTTATTTAAGAAGCTGAAAAAATACTGTTTCCTTTTTTCTAGTTATCAAAGCCTTAGCACCACTGAAGTTCAACAAGTGGGGCTTGCCTGAAGTGGACCCAGATAGCATGAGTAGTAGTGAACCAGGAGTGTTTTGTGGAGGAGATGTCGCTGGAGTAGCTAACACTACTGTGGAGAGTACTAATGATGGCAAACAGGCTGCTTGGCATATGCATAAATATTTACAGGTTTGGGTCGTGTTGTTAAGTTACCTCAATGCATACACTCCCATTTGTAGTTTAGCTAGGCTCTCCGATTTCTTTTTGTTAATTGTCACTCATTAGTACAGTAGAACCCTGATGAAATACAGTGCCAAAAGGGACTAGGAAATAATGTGTTTCAAACAGTGGGAGCATTAATGTTATTGAGGTTCCATCCCATATACAGGGCTGTCACTAAGATTCAAGTTCCCTGGGTAAATACAACAAGTAGGCGGGGAATCAAACAGCTAGGGATTAAATTCTTTTGGTTCTATTTTTCTTTTATTTTCCTATGAAAGTAGCCGGGGGTCTTGTACATAGCAGCCGCGGGAAATCCCTGGCCCTCGGTTTTTAATGATAGCCCTTTGTCATATATGTACGTTTTACACTGTAACTGTCATCAGTAACCCAGATTGGTAAGTTGTTGGTTCAGCAAGAGTGGTAACCCTGGTTTTAAATTTCTGGCTAATCAACAGTTTGAACCTTTGACTATTAAATGCATTCTAACTCCTTTCAAATTGGTGAGCAGAGATCAGAGCATTTTGCAACACAAATAACTGCTCTTTTGTTTTGTTTCCTATTGTAGTCACTGCAAGGCTTGCCTGTACCCAAAGAACCAAGTCTTCCCAAGTTTTACACTGAAATAGATAATGTGGACTTAAGTGTGGAAATCTGTGGATTAAAATTTGAAAATCCGTTTGGTTTAGCAAGTGCACCTCCAACCACTACTGCTGCTATGATCAGACGAGGGTTTGAAGCTGGTTGGGGATTTGCTGTAACCAAGACATTTGCTCTTGACAAGGTACTTGACTCAGCCAAATGACTTTGGTTCACTTTGAGTCATTCACTTTTTAATAACGTTTGTCGTTGGTTGAAATAGAAAAGACTCTGAACTATTCCTTGAGGTTCAAAAAGCGTGTATTCAAATTGTTGTTGTGGACTTGTATTCATAATTCCTTTGTCCCACCGTTTATAAAATCTGGCTAACTTTCATCTTGTCTTTATTTCTCTCCTGTATCTATGCTCGTTAGTTTGCCCTTGCATATCTAAATTAGGACAAAAATCAGTGAATCACATAGCACATAGAAGTGTTTTGCATTTCAGAAAACATTGGTGATGAATTGCAGTTCAGAGTTGTATTTTTATCATTATTATTGTGTTAAAATCTTACTTTATGCTGAAAGCTGGAAATCCAGTTTTTAAAAATGTCTAGCTATCTTTTGTTATAATTTACAGGATATTGTAACCAATGTGTCTCCTCGTATTGTACGTGGGACCACATCAGGTCACTTGTTTGGTCCTGGCCAAGGTGCTTTCCTGAACATTGAGCTGATCAGCGAGAAGACTGCAGCGTACTGGTGCCGATCTGTTACTGAACTAAAGAAGGATTTTCCAGACAAGGTATGTAGCTTTCCTTTGGAAATTGCATACATTAAATATTAATGTTCTTTTAAATGATGTGTATGGGAAGTTAAATAAGCAGTTAAGCAAAAAGAAAACTTGAAAAATTTCTTTATTGAACTGAGTTTGAAACCAGGCCTCCTGCGATACTGTAGCCTGCGTGCAGACGATAACTAAACTCTGATTAGTACCGTCTGCGAAGCAGCGCAGAGATCCTTGTTCTGGACCCCCAACGGACTCAACGAATTACCGGAAGTGCGTTTCGAATTCCCCTTCAACCTGATTGGCGATCACGACAAACAAAACAAAGGCCTTTTTTAACTGGCCAATCGTGGCGCGTACTCAAATCTGGGTACACAGCTGGAAGTCCAGAACAAGGATTTCGGCGCTGTTTCGCAGACGGAGATTACCAGAGTTTAATTTCGTCTGCGCGCAGGCTAGCGATACTGGTGCAGTGCTCTTAACCTTTGAGCTGTCACTTTGTGAGTTTGTATGGTAATGTGGATGATGATATGAAATTTAATGTGATGTTACTCTTACATTATCTATTCAATTTGATAGTTATCTTAAGGTAAGGTAAAGGCGCACACAAGCCAAATTCCCAAACGGCAGGAGCTTATCCCGGTTTCCTCAGCATGAAGCATGCCTAGGATTATTGCTACTGACAACCACTCGGCCACACACGCCTCCCCATAGTGATAAGCATTGCTTTATAATTGCTATTTTTGATGCAAGTGATTGATAAGGATTAAAATGAAGATCAAGCAGCCCTGAACTCTTAATGGGGCTCGGGACACGTGCAGTAGTGCTTTTAGTTAGTGAATTATGTACTAGCAACTACAAACAATAATAATAATTATTATTATTATATAGACACGCGTGTTTTACTGGGAAATATACCACTTATAAAAATTCATAAGAAGTACATCCGGGACCTGTGCGGTTTATTTTCCATAATCTCACACGTGAGTTTATCGATGACGTAATTTTGGTAATTTCCCTCTATTATTTTATTAATGTCTTTTTGTCTATATAATAAAAAGAACATTACACGGCGGGTTGAAGATATGAATTTTATTTTCTCTATGCCAAAACAATATTTTACTCACTCGCTGCGCTCGTTCGTAAAATATTGTTTTGCACTCGAAAAATAAAATTCATATCTTCACGCCACTGTGTAATATCCTGTACGTATATGATAATAATAACTTTTTTTATATAGCGCTCATTATCCTGAGCTCATAGCACTTTGCAAAGTAAACAACAACAACAACAATAACGAGAACAACAACCTTAAACAGGCATGCACATCAAGTGTACAGTGGTAGGTGATCTGACTAAAGAGTGTATGGTATATTTGAATAAAAAGAAGACACTCAAGTTTTTTATGGATTTGGAGTTTGATATTTACGATACTCATTGAGCTTAGGACTCTGACTCTCATTGTTTAGTATCTGACTAAACACGCAATAATACTATTAATTACTGCACAGTAGTTTACGTTTTATTTTGGTGATTGCATGTGTTGCACTTCTGTTTCCAGATATTGATTGCTAGTATCATGTGTGGTTATTCTAAGGAAGACTGGACAGAACTGGCTAAAATGGCAGAGGTTTGTATTGGGAGGAATTGTGGCTAAGCAAAAAAATAGTTTGAAACATATACTTACAGTTATTATAGCAATCTTAAGAATTTTATCTGGCAAGAAGCAAACCAGTGGGTCCTTTTTATGAATGGCTGGGTTGTTGAGATTTCTGAGACAACTTCAGTTAGAAGTTATGCTAAAGGAGTGTTAGTCTGCCTGTTCCCTACTTTGGGTAAGGAAATGATAATGCTGCTGCTGCTGCTGCTGATGATGATGATGACAATGATGAAAACGGTGACGATGGCAGATGATGGCGATAATGATGATAATAATAAAAAATTATAATAAACTGAACTTATTTGTATAGCGTCTGGATCATTAACTGTTCTAGGCGCTTTACCAAAAATGTATTAAAACTCTAAAAAATCTAACAACTACTTGTATAAGTATGAAAAATAATAAATATCTATGTGTAAATTAAGAAAAAGCTTGGTGAAATAAGTATGTCTTTAAGGTGACTCGACCCAGTTATTTTGTGAGGGTACCATCCTACTTTGAAGCTCGCTGGTTTCCCAACGTTTACTTTGATTGTAAGTCTAACATATAGCATGGATAACATATAGATCAATCTACAATATAGCATTGAATTTTTGGCGATCGGAGTAAATGTCACGTGGTTATAGTGCCACGCCTCTTTGGAGTCTGAGTCGAAATTCTGCTGTTGCCGGCATTTTTTCATGAAAATCTCTCCTCTACATTTAGTGGGCATTAGTGCCTTGCGTTGAACAGAGTTTCACCAAAATCGCAAAGACCCGACGCGAGAAATTCAGCGGTTTCCAAATTTAGGCCATAATTTACGCGAAAATGATAAGCAAACTTTGCACGATTATATCTAATGAACTATGAGATTTATCCCTTTACTTTCGGGATGGGTCCTTCCAAATCAGCAAAAAGCTTTAGGGCCTTGTAAATGCGCGCGATTTCGAGCAATGCAAACATATAGAAATTATAATTTTAGCTATTTGTTGACGTTTGTCCGCGTTTAAGAGTCCCTCTCACGAAAAAAGCATTTTCCTAAAAATTCGTATTTTTTTTCGTTCAAATTTTTTCAGGGCCACAATTGATTAACTAACTATCCGGATTCTGAATTTCATGGTCATTGAAAAACTGTACAATAATGAACAATAATGATGGGAATAAGTGAAAGTGAGTATTGCAGCAGTGACAGCAGTACTTGCCTTACAGTTTGATTCATAATATGTGGAGGAGAGCAGAGGGTGTCCTGCGCCACAGATGGACCTAAACTTCAAGTCATGTCCGTCTGGTAAACAGAGCCAAAGTCCTTGTTCTGATCCCCCACGTGGGTACCAGGAATTGAGTACTGACTATGATTGGCCTGTTAAATCAATTGGCCATTCAGGTCAAAGGGAAATTCGAAATACGTTTCCAGTTATTTGTTGAGCCCGTTGGGACCCCAGAACAAGGATATGTTCGCTGTTTTGCAGACGTTACTAACCACAGTTAGGTAATCTGCGATACAGGCTAAGTAGAGGGTTGGAAAGATGGGTAGACAAAATATTCCTAGAGTGGCTTTATCATCAATCTCCTTTTTACCATCCATAACTGGAACATCCGCCAGAACTGGTCATTGAAAAATCACAAATGGCTTTTTTACAGGGGTGTATTATTTTGCTTTCTCCAGGAATCAGGTGCAGATGCTTTGGAGCTCAACTTGTCCTGTCCACATGGTATGGGAGAGAGAGGCATGGGATTGGCTTGTGGTCAGGTATGATGTTGATTACATGCAGTTCTTAGTGCTTGTAATGGCCAATATACAGTAAGTGCTGAGCGTTCAAGTCATGTTTATTCCGTTTCTAGCTTTAAAAAGGAATCTTGCAAAGGACAATTTGTTTCTGGCGCTAGCGTATTGCTGCATTCTATTTACTTTGACAAATGTTTTTGTGTTTTTTCAAATCAGTGGAATGATGATATTAACATATTAATAGCTTATGAAACCTTGGTGCAAGTGGATAAGCGCGCAATCTTGAATAAGTTATCTTTTTAATTTTTGGAGTGTCGTGATTAAGGCTACCGTAATTATGCTTAAGATGATAAAATTTTTGTTTTCACTTCAGGATGCTGAATTGGTGCGTAACATTTGCCGATGGGTGCGTGCTGCCATTAAAATTCCTTTTTTTGCCAAATTAACCCCCAATGTTACAGATATAGTGGACATTGCAAGAGCTGCTAAAGAAGGTAGGACTTCCAGACAATGAAGAAAATGGATGTAACAACGCTTATACTAGTTAATTGGTCATGCAAAACAAAAAGATTATGGTTGTTGACAGAAAATACCTGTCGGCGAACAACATAAAAAACCTAAATACGCTTACCCTGTTTTTCCCGCTGTTTTCTTTTAGCTACTATTTGATTAATGCACCTTGAAATATTTCTGTTTTAAAAAGTTTAATTCAATCCTTAAAGTGTGAAATGGTCCGTTCATCAGTTAATTAACCCTTAGTTCTCCACAGTAGTCTTTGTGAATAACGTTTTATACGTGTAACCAGGAACGTCAGGAAAGAACTGCCTGTCCCCATAATTAACAATTGTTGGTTTGTCAGTGGCGAGCCCGAAGCCGAAGGCTGAGGCAAATAACAGTCCAGTTTTGAATTTGTCGCGGCCGCTGAACAAAAGCATTTAAGACTCATTTGTACGGGGTTAGCCTCAACCTAATGTAAATATCTGCACAAGTTCCACTCAAGAAGACCCGTGTACAACTGTACTCAAATTTAGGCACCTTCTTGCCGGTATTTGTGAATATTTTAATTGAGGTCGAGGCTAGCACTGTATAAATGGGTCGCCAGTGCCCCTAGCTATTCAGCGGCCGTGACGAATTCGAAACTGATCTACGAGACTGTGACAAATCACGATATTTGCGATTACCGAGTTCAGTAATCGTTTTATCATTCGATCACCGAGTTTTTTTTTTAATGAATATCCTCGGGAAGCTAAGCGATCTGCCATTTTCACGCAAGAGTGAT
The DNA here is from genome assembly GCA_964035525.1 of Porites cylindrica. Taxonomy (NCBI): domain Eukaryota; kingdom Metazoa; phylum Cnidaria; class Anthozoa; order Scleractinia; family Poritidae; genus Porites; species Porites cylindrica. The sequence goes on along the minus strand of OZ037788.1, from coordinate 16,423,813 downwards.
CGCAATAAGGAGAAAAGAGTGGTGTCTTTTATGCATGAACAGCCAACACAGTTGGACGACATTGCAATTGGGCAGACCATTATTTGTAGGCAGCTATTTGCAGGTGACGCGGTGGGCTCTCGGCCAATGAAAAGAAAGAAAAATTTGCTTCTAATGATAACATGTTATCTCTGGTGATCGTTATCTTTATCTTTATGACTCATGAACTGGGGGGAAATGGGCGGAACATTTTAAAATTTGGGGTGGGTTGGAGGTCAAGGAGTCGACTGTCCTCTCTATTTCTTAGGAAAAGTGGGGGCTAAAGCAACCCTAGCCCCCTTGGCTCCACAGTCCCTGTGTTTAAGCTGCAGTATTCCTTCTTAACCCTCCACGTAATGTTATTAAACACTCTTGTCTGAAATCAGGTAACGCTGATGGAGTGACTGCAACTAACACAGTGTCTGGTTTGATGGGTCTGCGTCCAAGTGGTGCTGCATGGCCTGCAGTTGGCAAAGAACAAAGGACAACTTATGGTGGCGTATCTGGTAATGCTATTCGTCCAATTGCACTGCGAGCCGTATCGGCTATCGGAAGAGCTTTGCCTGAGTTTCCAATCCTGGCTACTGGTGGAGCAGACAGTGCTGAGGCAGTGTTACAGTTCCTTCACTGTGGAGCGTCTGCAGTTCAGGTAGCCGGCTATGAAAATTGTTTCTCACAAAATATCAAGGTGGCTTACTACATTTTTTTTTTTTTTGCACAATAACCTCACGCGCTAAGCTAGTCACGCAAGATCTCTTATACGTATAGAAAACTTGCTTAAGCCAAACAAGGAAACCCCGAGATCAAACAATATGAAGCCCCTCCGAAATAAAATCTCTGTATTCTGCAGGGCTAGATAGCCATCCTCAGCCGGTTACTTTCATCTCCTACTATAACTGCTAACAAAAAATAACCACCTTCGAATAAAATTGTGAAGCATCCGTTTCCCAGTTTTGAATGACATTGAGCGCATATTTAAACAGGTTTAGATCTGTGAAACGTTCAAGCCGTGCGATGTCGTGGAGTGCCTGGGATATTTTGACGGCATTGTTCCCAGTCTTGCTTGTATTCTGACGAAACAATATGGTGTCCGCGGTGGAAAATACCCCTTGAAAACCCCTGGAAACTCCATTTCCGAGACTCTAAATTTCACAATGTCCCTAGATGCCTCGGCCCTCAAGAACTTGTGCCTTTGGTGCGAGTTCCAAAGCCACCTACTATTCATTATCAGCCTGCTACTTAAAAAACTTTTTGACAGCCCTGATTCTGGGGCTAAGAAATGCATTTATAGCAAATGCTTTATATATTTTGCTTCAAATTTAAATAAAACTGATTATCGTGGTCGCCGGGTTTTAGGTGGTTATGGCAAAAGGGTAAATCTTCGCACTAGCGTGAGCCTGCCACCTGTGTTGTTTTTGACGACTGAAAAGCGTTACGAGCAAGTGGATAATGATCGGTTTTGTTACTCTTTAAGCTGTACCTGTAGTATCTGTTAAATACGACTGTCGCTTTTGCAATGAAAACTCTTACTACAGTGCGCTTGAAATGGAAGAGACAAATGTAGATGAAAGGATTCGACTTTCGCGCCAACAAAGAACACAACAAAAAAAGAAAAGGTTTGGGTTTTCAATCAATTCTTTAAGTTAAATAAAATCCTTTAAGTTAAATTAATCCTTAATTTGTGAGGTTTAAAAATCCCATAAATGTGAACATAAACGTTTCTCTGATGCCGTGGCTTTGAGAAGAATAAACTTACGTTTTGTATTTTGGCCAAAATCGCCAGTGACAGTACCCTGCGAGCAGAGGCTATATTTTTGCGGTGTGTACTGACGTGCGAAAAGTAGCCTCTTTTTGCACGTCAGTTAACACAGCGTAAAGGTAGCCTATGCTTGCAGGGTATTGTTTAAGTGAGTTTTAATCTCTGTACATATAAGCTATTATAGTGTTCATAACCAAAGACGTGTTTGCTTCCTTGTCAGATATCAAGTGCCGTTCAGAATCAGGATTTCACACTGATTGATGATTATACCACTGGACTTAAGTGTTTGCTTTATCTCCAATCTGTTCATGAGCTCTCAGACTGGAATGGGCAAAGTCCTCCTACTCCTAAACATCAAAAAGGCAAACTTGTTCCTAAAATCGCTGAACTTGTTGGAAAGGTATGCTTTCTTCATGCAATTTACTTCTGTTTAAAATGGGTAATATATTTGTGTTTTTAAGGTCGATAAATCATGCCATGTTTTCCGTTTCTAACATATACAAATGACCCTCTTTTTTAATATCTGGCCCTGCATAATAAGGACCTCTTTAAGGCAGAGAATTTTTCTAACTATGGTTAAATGATGGTACATCCTGTTTTTAGACATAAGATAAAGCAACCGCACTCAACTGATCTAAGTAATCCACAGGTGCTTCTCTCAAATGATTTAACATATCAGAACACAACTGGCAGCCTGTCAGGAGGCAACCAGAGGTCAATTTAACTCGTTTTAATTAATTGTAATATTCTAGTGTAACTGTTGTTTGAGGGTCGGAGAACAATAGCGACTCTCGTAAATTAAGCATGTTAAAGCTCATTGAATTGAACCCTAGTGTACAAGAGATTACGGTCAAGCCAGGTCAAGCGTACCCCCAAGATTTCATTAATGAATTTATGGCCTGAATTTGTTATTCGAAAGTTGAATCCGCTGGTAGTTGTAGATTTCAGATTCATCTCTGCATTCTTGCATGCGTAATGAGCCGTGAATTCACGCGCGAGGCAGGTACGACATTTCTACCAGGAAAGGAAATTAATCCATTCAAAGATTTGTTATCTTACAAGATACAGAGAAGTTCTCGTAAAATATTCACTGCTCATTACGCATGCAGAAATGCCGCTTTGAATTTGACACTAGTTACGGCAACGACTAACGGATTCATTTTTCGAATAATCAGTTCATTAATAGAATCTTGGGGAGTACGCTTGACCTGCCTTAACTGGACGGGGAAGAGAGAATAATTATAAAAGTCACGGAGGCGATCCCTCTTTTTTGTCCAAACTCTTAACATTTTGCCTTCTGCGCATAGCTGAACTTACCCAGAATATATGTGTGTGCTTCTTGCAGTCTCTGCCCAGTTTTGGACCATACCTTAAAGAACGAGAAAGTATTGTGGCAAAGCATAAAGAGAAGATCGATTTGCTGAGTGAAAAATTTGAGCCAGAGAAGGTCAGACCTGCCTATAAACCAGACAAGGCGGCTCCGCTTATTAAGGTAATTCAAACTAATGTATGCTTCGTAGCAGACTCACGAGAAATTAGTGTTGCAAACAAGAACGGAGGGGAGAGTAGGTTGCGCATGTCCTCCTCTCTCGCACGTCTTGTATAATTTGCACCTAACAATTCTTATGTGCCTGCCAGACAGGCTAAAAAAATGTTACATTGCTCATTAAGTGTATCACATAGTAATACCAAATGGCCTTCTAACCTTACCTGTCATGAAGCACATAATGGTTTGTAATGATATAAAAGTATTATAAATCAGTGATTAAATTTATCTTTAGATTCGAAGACGAGTACGACAACGAGTACGAGATTTTCTCAGCAGTAAATAGGGCTTGCGCGTGAACCAGCATCATTTTGGCGGGAAAACGTGATAGCCTTCTTCACTCTACTGCGAGTCCTAGCGAGAATAGGAACCTTACGAAACAATGACGGCGACGGCAACGGGAACGTCAAAAAAGCAAAAAATTTAATGAGCAAAACAACTACTCTGAGGTGCATCACGCTTTTTTGTACATTTCTTTGCCGTCCCTGCACAACTGCAACGTGAAATGACTAAATTTTGAGTTGACTTGAGAACCGGAACGGCAAGGCGATAAATTTTACGTTCTCTCTGTAAACTCGGACGCAGTCCCCTCTCTTCGGTTCCTACCTAACCTCCCTCCTTTCAAGTAACTGGGTGACTTGGTAAAAGGGCGAAAAGGTTTTAAAGGACGCGAAGTCTATTTGTCAGCAACGTTTTCATCGGCGCCGCCGTTGTTGGATCGTAAGGTCCCTAATGTCGAAGTGGCGTAAATAAGTTATCAGATGTTAGAAGTTTTATCATTTTGCGATCGGGAGCAAGAGGGTGTAATCTCCTTCACCAAAGGTAACGGTGCAAAATTTTCTAATGAAAAATGGTAAAACGAAGTTTTCCGGGGAGTCTATATTTTGAGAATGCGCGAAAAAACTTGAAGTCAAATCTCGTACTCATAGTCGTCCTGGTCCTCGAATCTAAAGGTCTCTATTCACTTCTTCTAAATCATGTTAATAGGATGTCATTGGTGCAGCTCTGAGTCGTATTGGAACTTATGGTGACTTGGATAACAGGCAACAAGTTGTGGCAGTGATTGATGAAGACTTGTGCATTAACTGCGGCAAGTGCTACATGACCTGTAATGACTGTGGTTATCAAGCCATTACCTTTGATGCCAAGACCCATCTGCCTCATGTGACTGAGGACTGTACTGGATGTACTTTGTGCTTTTCAGTTTGTCCTGTTATTGGTTAGTAGTATGAAATGCCCAGTGTGAACCAGTCAGTCAATCCTCTTAATGGCTCCGTCCTATATTGTGCACTAAAAGTCGGTTCCTATAATTTTTCAGTATTTTTTGTTGTCTTTCTGTAAGGTGGACAGTTCTCAAAAAGGATAGGTAAGGTGCTTTTCGCCCAGACAAATTTAGCTTTGTGGATAGATGAAGAACTTTTTTTTCGTTTTTTTGGAAACTACAGGGCCAAAACTGAAGAAAAAATACCGCAATTTCTGAAAAGTCAATTTCCTTTTCGCTATTGGAATTTCCTGATCGGTGATTTTTAAATTCCATCCACACATTTCTCGTGTTCTGTGCCAGTTAGAAGTCCACAGCTATAAGCTGATGCGCCAATTTCGTAAACAAAATGGCCTTCGATGGTTTTGTGTACAAATGATCGTTGCATTCATTTCTCTTTCTTATCGGTTGCATACAGCAGTAAATTTAATGAAAGTGCTTACTGCGAAGGACCTTCCTTTAGAATTTGTGTAATGATATTCAAGTTCTCTTATTATATCGAGATTGCCTGTGCTTTCATGGCGATCTTCAGCTGTTGTTACCTAGTGCTTTGCTTTCTTCTGGGGACCAGGCGGTATTTGTGACACTATATTACTACATGAGAAATTTCTGCAATTTGATTGGCTTAGAGCATTGGCTTTTCAGCTTTGATGTGAAAATTACAAACCTTTTGTGGGGAGTAGTATAAACAAATAATAGCATGATTTGTACGTGATATTTGGCAGAAATACCACTCGTGATATTTCAAAATTGTCTCAAATTTCACTCGCCCAACGGCTCGTGAAATTACGAAGAACAGTGGTATAACAATTTTGAAATATCACTCGTGGTATTTATGCCAAATATCACTACAAATCATGCTATTACCTATACATATACTACTACATGAGAAATTTCTGATTCCTTCGACTGATTACTCCGACTTTGAGTTTCTTCATCTTTTTATTTGTTGGTGGGAGCAATGGTGGCACATTGGTGAGAGCACTCGCCTCCCACCAATTTGGTCTGGGTTCATAGCCTTGTGTGGGTTGAGTTTGGTGATGGTTCTCTCCCTCGTGTCGAGAGGCTTTTTTTTCTTAGTATTTCCATTCTCCTCAAACACTAGCATTTCCGAATTCCAATTCGACCAGGAATGGTAGACGAACAACCACTTCTTGAATTTGCTATTGTTAAATCGTTATTTATTTATATAATTGTTGCCTTGTAGATTGTATCAAGATGGTACCAAGGGAGGGACCATACAAGCCCAGCCGTGGGGTCCCACTTGCTGTCAAAGCTGAGGCGTAAGCTAATGACCTGTTATCAACTGCATTGTTGTGGGGGGAGGGGTTTTGTAATTTACATGAAAACCAAGACGTTAATTTATTCTCTGTAATGATCTGGGTGTTTCAAACTAGTGGTTATAAAGATTATGATCAACACCTCATGTAAATTAATATATAATAATGATTACATAATTACCGGTATATTTTAATCAATCGTGATAATGTTTTACATAATTTTCCGCAAACAACAATATACATTATCTAATGTACACAAGCAAGTCTCAATCTAAATCTAAGGCAGTGTGTATTGCGCATCAGTACAAACCCCGCCCTTGTACATCTGGAACTCTTGTACGCAGTGCTCGAACTTAACTTTTAGCTCTGGTCTTCCACTGGACCAGTAGGCTAAGAATTTACTGGTCCCAGGAGCAAAGTTACTGGTCACCCTTTACATTTTTTTTTGCACGTATTTAATTTGTGTGTGTAGGTAAAAACATGTAAATGCCACACTATGATCAAATAAACACAACAATTTACATGTATCTTTTTAGTGATACATAGCAACAATGATAAGTGTATTACAATTATAATTCTTCCCAGTTACAGGCCATAGTTGCAACATAAATAGAATAGCAGCAGTTTTATCAACTTCATTGCTGTCTTAGGCTTAAGTTAGGTCATCAATCCTTTAAGCAAGGCCTTCGCATTCTTTGTGATGCCTGGTTCCAATGCAAAATTGCCCTTTCAGCTGTAAAGTCCTCGGGACTTGAACCATTGAGGCAGATGTTCATGAGCATGTCAACAGTTTCAACATCAAGTGAGTTTCGATACTCTGATTTGAGTCGCCCCATACAAGAGAATCCCCTTTCACAGCAAGATGAGGACACTGCCATTGCCAGACAAATCTCAACCACCATCAACATGTGAGAGAGTTCAAGTTCATCTGGATGCACCTGATTGAACACTTCTACCCAGAACTCAGCCTGACTTAAGTTTGCAATGCGTTTGTGGTCATAACAGTACAGTTTTAGAGATAGCCACTGATCCTTTGATACTTCCAAGTCGAAAGCATTGCTTCTGAGGACTGCCTGAAAGTGCTGAGCCACAGTAACCAATTCTTCTTCTCCATACAAACCTAGATCATTTCTCTCCTTTGGCCAAGACTTATTGTTAGTGATAACACCGCAAGCTTTTAGTACTGGGGAAGTGAAGTCTTCAAATCTTGAGGCTAGAAATTGCTTAGCATCAGTGATGATTGATGCTTTACTTTGCTCAAACAATCTGTCATCTGCTTTCTTGATTTTGCTTTCCTCCGAAGAAAGAACTCAGTGAGCATTGAACTTTTTTTCGTTTGGACATTTCAAGAAGTTGTGTTTTGAAAGAAAATAGAGATTCAATCAACATCGATCATTTGGCAAACGCGGGAAGCCGCCATATTGAATCCCACAATCCATTTAATCTCAGCGTAGAACCCAGACTCTTACCTGCCAGGCCAGAAACGCCTAGCGATTTTTGCTCGACGTTTTCGAAGCATTCGCTTTCAGAAATTCTTTATCTGCTTTGACACTTTTAGCCCCTTTCAGCAAGATACAAAAGCAATTATTTATCGGGGTACTGTAACTTTACTCGTCCACAGGACTAGTGGCAAAAAAACCTACTCGTTTTGGGCAATTTTTACTCGTTTTGGACGAGTGGACGACCGTTAAGTTCGAGCACTGGTACGTCTATTCGATACTCAGAAATATTTCTTTATTGGATGTGAGCGTACTTACTGACAGGGTTTTACTGCATATCTAATGCATTCGTATTTTTCTAGTTGATATTTATGGATTGACTGGAAGTATGTGGAAATTATTTTAGTGGTAAATTTTTAGCCTAGTAAATGTACTTACCCAGGAGGTCATGTCAATATATTTTTGTAATGATAAGGTGCAGTGAGTAAATAAAGTGCATGTTTTAAAGTTTATTGTCAATTCCTTTTAAAATACGTTTTTTAGCCGTAAAAATTAAGGAGTTCAGAATTTTAAATTTTGTTCAGCACAGCAGCATCCACTCGTTACATCCATACATTACTCTTGTTTTAATCTCTCTATAGAAACGTTTTCCACAAGGGAAATGGCTACCAAAATGAATAAGAAATAAAACTGTCCTGCGATTGACCTGCACCCATTCAAACCTCTTATTTCATTGGTCCCTATAACCTGCACTACCTATTGTTTTCAGGGATAGGGCCATTGTTATATCACCATCCCTATTGTTTTCCCAGCCAATCACAAACCTTTGTTTGGAATAGGTGCAGGTCGGCCCCTGTCCCGCCCTATCTCTCCCCAGTCCTCACTCTTTATTGTTTGGCTCTTTCGGACTATTAAGCGGTCGGTGTGGCGGGCTAAACGCTGATAAAAAAAGATACTAATAACTGTACGTAGTAAACCTGCTTTAACATTTTTATTCTGAACTTTTGTTCTATTTTGTTGACATATTTCATTGTGTTACATTAATTAAATTAATAGGTGAGAAAAAACATTTTATTACAAATGAAAATGTTCCACCCACCCCTACCGAAAGAACTGGTTTGATATTACACGGTACGGCCAACTCTCTAACGTGGCCATTGTAATACAGAGCGGTTAGACTGTGTTGATCGGTCATTGAAAGGATAAAGGCAGAAAAGAATCAGTTGCATTTGGCTTGACGGTACCCATCTTAATGAGCAGTTTCGCTGTTTCCAGGGGTGCACGCACGTATGCCTTTTCTCACCCTTCTTATTGTAGTGCAAAATCATAGTTGTTTACCATTTACATGGGCAAACCGGTCAGTACACGGTTTAGGCAAATATAGAAAAAATTCAGGAGTGGCAAATTTCTTCCTGAAATCGCGTTTACCATTAATTTTCGAACAAATCAGTTACATTTACCAAAAAACGGCCGCAAAAATCTGAAACTACAGGTATCAAAGATGGCTTTTAAGAAATAGAACACGAATTCAGTTCTGTTTGGAACATTCTGTCTGGAAAAACAAGATTGCCTTTTCAGATATTCCGTTGCTCCCGGAAAGTTTTCTCTGAAACGACCCAAAAGGTCTTTTTCCATTCACTTTCCAACCGATATTTCCGGAAACGTTTCGTAAGTTGTAAACAACCCATACAGTAACCCATGTCTCTGGGGTCGCATTGGACACTGACATGGCGAGGAGAAAAATAAGCACAGTGGCGACTTTCTCAGTTGTAAAGTCTTCAACTGTTTTTAGTGTGTCTTCTTAGTTGTCAAAGCCAAGGCAACCGTGTTAATGCAGAATAAACAAAGTCAACCAGGGTATGAAATTGACTCTTTTTTTCAGTCCGCTTGCAACCGAATAAAAAACAAACAAGCGAACAAGGAGAAAACGGTTTACTAGATGTTATGTACGAGTAGAGAGTCTACGAAATTCGGAGAGTTTTTAACCAAAAAGATTTTAACATGTAATCAAAGTAGCAAAGAGACCCCTACATCGTACCTACTTGAAAAAAACAAGATGGTTCAGCGACAGATTCAGTGTTCACACTATACGGTATAGCTCTTGCCGCTCCACAAAAACCCATGTGTATTGGATAGGGCCTCTGTTCACACACATGAATGATGATTTCAGCGCGATTTCTGTAACAGAGCTTAACTTCGCCATTAGGTGCAATCATTCTTTGTCGCCTGCGATTATTTTACATGAACTCATTATAACCCACATTTTTGTTAAGCTCGGGCTTAATGCCTTAAAGGCAGCTACGCCACTGGTTTTATTCTTTACACAAAGTGGTTGAATGGAACGTTGTGATTTAATGTGTGCATCGCATTTTTAAACAATAAGGAAAGGGAAATGCTAAATTCTCAAGAAATAAGACTTCCCATGACATTTTGTTGTTTCCAAAATCGGACAAACAAGGTGTGCTTATTCAAGACAGGCTGTTGAAGGAATAGTACGGTTTACATCAATAACGAAAGACTACCCTCCATAGCCACCTTTTAGCATTCTCTCTTCTTGTCCTCCATACAGGCATGATCATTTACGGAAACTGGGTTTATGTGAAAGCTTACAAAACAAATGCAAAGGCAATGCATTTCCGGTTAAAAAAGGACGAAAGTAGGCAAGTTATCAAACATAAGTATCATTTCCATGCCTGATTTGACAACACAAACACAAACCAAAGATCATCCCCATTATTTGTATGACGGCAATCCAGATTCCAAATCCACTAATCACATGAAGGTTGTTTAACAAATATTTTCGAACAAAACCGTAGCATCCTTTAGTGTAGATTTTTGTAAGGTCTTGAGTTACATTCTTGTTGCATGTATCATCTTTGGGGTCTTTGCAACAACTTTTTGGAACAGATTCCGTGTTATTTCTTCCCCATTTGGTGTTGAACCAGTCCTTATATTTATCATTTCCACAACACTTGAAACTTGCCTGAATTTCGTCGATTGCTCTGGTGACAGACTCGTAATCATGGTCTTTGTATCTGTTCAGAGTGTCTTTTATGTCTCCTCGCAAGTTTTTCTCGATTTGTTCTCTGTAAACGTAAGTGAGAACAATGGCTGTGATCTCTAGAACAAAAATAAGTGCAATAAATCCAAAGTAAGACCCCAGCATGCACTGGCTTTCTTTGATTGCTCCGCAACAGGCCAAGAAAGCTACTACAATGGTCACTACTCCGATGACAACACACAGAATCGGTGCAGCCTTGTAGTTAATTGATCCCGTAAGCTTGGTGTAATCTCCTGCTACTTCTTCCTTGTTGCTGAGCAGCCATATGCCGAGACCGAACAGAGTACAGCCAGCAAGCCAAAATAACAAATTGAAGAAAACAACCAAGATTTTCAAGCACTTATATCCACAATCCCCTGACATGTTTACGCCTGTGAAGTGATCACTCACGAACAAATAATCGTGAGATCGTCCTTTTACTCTTAAGAGCGATAATCCTCCATTCCCATGAAGCAGAAAATCATTACAGTACCGCTTAATTTTTGTCTTGTCTGTGGCTTCGCCAAAACAGTATTTTGTCAGTTCAAATAATTAAAAGGGGACTTCTGTACTTCGTCTGAGTTATAATATACCTTCCGTTTTTCCTGATGAATATAACAAACAAGCCCGTTGAATTGCGGACCAAGGGACCTTCTCTTGTTTTTTAGGAGCAATCGCGGTTAACATCAGTGTTGCTCCGACGACCTGAGAAAGAACCTTTTAAACCAGTCAATTTTGGGGGTTGTGAAGTCAAAAGGGAAGACAGCAATTTAACAACATTAACGCTTGGTTAGCGCAGAACATGGTCGAATAAGAACCATCAATAATTAAACGAATACAACGTGTCGAACACCCTCAAAACCTAAAACAACACCACCTGCATATGTGACAGAAATTCAACGACTAGACGCTTCGAGTTACGCAACAAAAGGTTTTCTTGTAAAAAGTTACGTTTTAAAACTATTTCTGTAGTTTAAGTGGCAAATTTGCTTTGCCTCACCAAGCCAAATAATAGGAGCTTTCGCCCGCCATAACAGAAAGTGCGAAGGTGCTGGGTTCGAGTGTTCTTTCCAGTCCCCTCGCATCCTCTCCATCAAAATGGCGGCAATATTGCTTCAGTTGTGTATGTTCACCTTGGTGATGAGGAATGGCGCGTTTGCCAGTAACAACTTTGCCAATTTTTGTAAGTTCTGATCATTTGCTTAGTTAAAAGTATATGGCAAACAAGGAAGCCATCTTTGTTGGGTATGTCCTTTTGTAACTGGTCGTAAATTTTGCTCTTATTCAGTCTTATTGCAATTCAACAGCTTCTTCTACAGGGAAATGGAATGTTAGTGCAATTGACGAGTTAATGGTTTCGAAAGAAGACGTTGAAAAGCAACTGAAAAATTACACAGCAAAATGGCCTTTTTGCGTGTTTTACAGAGATACACGTAAGTTAAAATTTTCTGTCCACCGATTACATTAAATCGTAGACCAAGTTAACAATGTTTTGGTGCTAGGGGGTGTAGGGGGTGGGGGGCGTTGGGGGAAGCTGGGCATTGGAGGTGGGGTTGGGTGCGGGAGAAGTGCTTCTCCGGGTTTTTAAGAGTAGCTTCTAATGGGGTGATAAATTAAAATCCAGGAAAATTCACAGGCAGAGATTGACTGAGCCATAAGAAAACACCTCGTACCCAAGCAATCTACTAAAATCTGTTTTGGAGAAATAAGCTTCCCTTTGTGCTTGAACTTTTCCCATTCTTAATCTGTAAAAAGTGTTTTCCCATTATGTTTGGTCACAAGAATAGTCCCTCTCTGACGGAAACATTTAAAATAATCATCTCCCTCAAATAATTCCCCCCCTCACGCCACTGTATGTTACCCGCTATCGATACCCATAGTGATAAATCCAGAGGATGATCCACATGATCTTGCAAAACTGATCAGTGATGTTGCTGAGGATATTGATAATGAAAATTAATCAAGGAACCAACTTGGGAACACTTAAAAACCCCATGTTCAGTTTTTTTGATGAGATTATTTTTTGATTTAATGGGAAAATAGAACAAAACATTTAGGGCGTGACTTCCACAACTTATTTATGAAATAATCCCCTCCCTCAAATAATTGCCTTCCCTCAAATATTTGCCCCCTTTTGGTGGAGAAATAATCACCCCCGGCTATTATTTGAGGAAATATGGTAATTTTAATATTTCTTTTTTTAGAAACTCGTTCTTCCAAGCTGGGGGAGTGTCTTATTAAGTTCCTTAATAGTTTGCCTGCCAACAACTTTTTACAAAACTGGACAATTGTGACATTCAACCTTAATAAGGTATGTTGTGTGATATCTAAGATGATAGTTAGAGTGATTTTACTTGAAACTGTGAGACGAATACTAACAAATACTGAAAAATAGCAAGAAGTAAACAAAAGAAGACGATGGAATTAGTGCACAATAGTGTGTAGTATTCTATTACATGTACCTATTTCATGGGTCAAGTAAAGTCACTCTATGATCGTCATGGTAAAATTAGTCACCAAAATATGTAGTAACATTTGGATGTAAAGGGAAGTTCTTCAAAGGAACTCATGTTTTTATACCTTAGTAGAGCAGAAACTTTAAAGTGTAAATATTAGAAAATAAATTAGAAAATATCTGTCTCTTTGAAATTTTAAAAAAACATGGCTTTGCCCCAATTTGTCTTGCTGCCCAAAAAATCTGAGTTGCCCCAAATTTTTTCGGGGGGGGGGGGGGGGGGGAGGGGGGGAAGGGGGCTCTGCCTCCCACCCCCCTCCCCCAAAGCCAGCACACCTATGGGAATCATGCATTAGAGCACAATGATGCTAATACATCCATGCCAGTTTGTACATGTACTATGATGACCTGATTCTTGCTAACCTGTGATCAGGCTGTCCTTCTTTCCTTTTTGTTTAGAAGGCCAGAAGGGAAAAGGATGCCTGATACATTTACTTTACTCATCATCTGCCCGTAGCCCTAATCTATACTTTTGTCTGATTCATGGAAACACAAAAGAGCCTTCCGAGCCCTGCACCGATTGGTTGTTACGTATCCCCTTATTTTGCAATTTTAGTCTAGGTGAGCTCAGCCTTTATTGAAACCTATTATAATTATAATCAGCCTAAAGTACTGGTATGAGTACAATGAATTTACGAAGTCAATTATTCCTTTCTTTTTGTAGGGAATGTTAGTATGGGAAGGTCACCCTGGAAAAGTTCCTCTTCTACACTGTCACATATGGAGAGCTGAATCACCTTTGATTTATCCATCACCTAACCACCCTCACATTAAAATCAGCTCACTGCAGGCTTGGTTTAAATATGTGGTATGTTATAATAATGCAAAAGGGACTAGTGGACAAAAGAAGGGGTTGAGAGTATTTAAGATCAGAGAGAGATTGGTGTGCACATGTGTTTTGTTTATTCTGCAACAACAATCATGAATTCTTTCCGCTTGTTGGGTGGCTGCCGTCTGATTTTATTTTATAGGCTTAGTCTAAAATACATGTAAGGAATGAATAATGGCACAATTAATAAAATTACCGGTATGTAGTGTACTATGAATCAAAATGCGCCAGGACTTCAGAGAACAAAAGAGGTCCTAGATGCAAACAAGATATTCCAGGTGCTGTACTCTCTTATTTTGGATTGTGTGTGCTTTAAAGCTGAGTTCTGCATTGTCGTTGTTTGAAAAACTTAGTGTTTTAAGTCAAATTTCCCCATTTCATTTTTAACTTCCTTACCATACCTGTAGCAAGTTAACATGCATCTAGTTTATGACTCATGGCCTACTGTATATGTGCCAGTGTCAGGGACTGTTGAATATCCAACTGAAGAGAGTTGTTTAGATCTCTTTTAACATGCTGTTGATAGCAGAAGGAGGTGCATGGATCAAATCTTCTTTGTCCCCCCCCCCCCCCCCTGGACTTTAGTGAAAGCAGAATACCACCTGACCAGAAGGGTATACATGTAAGAAGTCTTATGATTATAAGCACCTCTCTGGTACTCAAACAATGTGAATGTACTGTCTTTGTTGTGCTTTTTTCTTTGTTCACTTTCTATTCTCTGCAAAGTTTGAATAAGCTGAGCTCACTGCAGCTGGCTGTGTTCATGAATGGATACCTCCATCAGCAATAATAATAATTATTGAGGAAACACGTGTACATGCCATGTCCAGGGCTAGCAGTCAATGCAACCCAGCTCATTAATGAACTGGAGCTGCTGACCGTTCAGAGAGCCATGCATCCACCACTTCTTCCATCTTGTCCGAGGGGATCTGTCAGTCACAAGGACTTGATGTCTGACATTCTGAAGAAGACCCTGCAATACCCTGATGTGATCAGCCATGACACCGGTGTCCCTCTAAAAACCTTAATACTGCAGCCATGATGGATCATGACTTTTCAAATGATGTATAGCAGTGTATTATCCAAAAGTCATCTCTGCTGCAGTGGAAGGAAGTAATAAAAGGACAAATAGCAGTAGCAGCAGCCGCTGTACACCCTTTAGTGGTAGTAATGCTAGAGATAGTGGATTTGGTAGTGATATAGGGCACAAGAATGCGGTGCTATAGAGTTTACTAAAAGATGTCAATAGTAAACATTTATTTTGCTCTTCTTTTGACAGGGAAAGTTGTTTGCCAAGAGAGTGCCTGTGCTTGTTTATGGTCAACTATCTAAGGAAATTAACAGCCATGCGGGGTATACTCTGGTTGGGATTCCTGGTCATTTGCATCACAAAACATTAGAAGATACTCTCATCAAGGTTATAATAAAAGAAAATTCTGCAATATGAGTGGCTAAAATACTATCTATTGTTTGGTAGATAATGAATAGTAAGTCAACAATTTTGAACAAAAACAAAACAATGGCCAGTTCTTCAAAAAATCATTAATTTTTTGCAATGTTCCTGATGAAGGAGTAGCTATGCTATCACTGAAGAAAAAACTAAAGCAGCCACAAAATACAAAATTACCATGAATTTTTTAATTGTAAAATTTTAGCTGTTTCTTTGTAAAAAACAAAGAAATCTTTAAACAAAGGCTTTTTTACAATATTTATCAAAACTCAGGAAAGCAAGAGAAAATGATTGTCCTTAAAACATTAGTCCCAATGGTAAGCACATGTTCAGAAATTAAGAATTCTCTGCATCTGCCCCTGTACAAAATGCATTCCATATCATCTCGTGCTAAACACTCACTGCTAGGCACTGTTTCTCTGGGTATGTTTTAGGGCATCTTAATGCAATGATGGGACAAAAAACCTGTGGCAAAGAGCACCTTGATTTAGTGTGTAGGATGGCCCAGCAACAGTTGCCTACCTGAATAACACTGTGATTGTCACTCAAGCCCAGTGCTTGATACTTGTAACATCTTTTAGGAGCTTGTTTAAGTAGCCAAACACCAAAACATCCACATTCTGGATGTTTTCAGTCGTTTTGTATGTATGTTAGTAGTCCTGATTGTATTTGGCTCAATGCAATTAGAGGAATGGCTCCCTTGCCCAGAGGTTTTTTGTCAAGGTCAAGGTCAAGGTCAACTCCAGATGAAAAGCCTTTGGCAACTAGGGTAACGCATTGTTCGTGTAACAACTTGTAGATGCATCTACAGACTAAAAATATCCAAGTAAATAATTGTGAATCATACATGTATATTGTCAATTCATTCATCTGACATCCTAATTTTAATAATCGCTGGTTTTTTAGGTGACTAAAAGATGGAAGAAAGCAGTCATAAAACCTTTCATTGTCATCCCTTTTAGTGATGATGAGAAGTAAGCATTCTGTTTATAATGTTTAATAGCTACATGAATTTTGCGACTAAAGAACATTGTCTGGCTTGTTTCTAATTCAGTATTTTTCCCACTATAATTTTTTTCATACATTTGTTTGTCTTGTAAGTGTAAATTAGGTTACCTGTCGAGTGAATTAACACTGTGTGGCTCTACCTGAATTTATTTTTTATTATTAAACAATTCTTTTCCAATAGTAATAATAATAATAATGACAATAATAACGATAATTAATTCTAATAACGGAGGTTTTGGAAAAACAATTGAGAATAAAAATTAGTGATAGGAATGAATGATGTTTCGATGACTCCATTGTCATCATTTTCAAATTCAGGCAGTTCTTAATCCCGTCAGTTAAACTGACGACATGGAGTCATCGAAACATCATTCATTGCTATTGCTAATTTTTATCCTCAATTAATAATGATAATTATAATTATATGCATAAATAGCAATTTGCACAGGCTTCAAGGAAATGCAATGGCATACGCATATGCATTCTACAATACATTCCATTAACAAGGCTGAAGAAACCAGCCAGATTTATGGGCGTATAGGAAACGTAGACCCCCAGTCCTTGGACTTCCCCTTTGACCTACACTATGAACTTCTTCATGGACCCAGTCCACGGGTTACCCCTAATTTTCGAAGATAAATTTTACCAGAGGTCTAAATGAATATTTAAGCACCTTAAACGGCTTTTAAGTTATGAGCTCCTTTTATTATACCACTGTTCAAATTTTCTTAAATTCCATACGTGGGTTCGGTTTGGTTTGGTGAAAGAGTAATAATATTGTAGTAGGGAGGAAGTAGTCTCCTAGGTACACAGATGATTTTTTTTGTGTGTCCTCGCATTGTATACCCCCACCAGACTTTGTTTATTCATTGGCAAACTTATTGAATCCTGCTTATGGATCAAGCTGAAAATGACCTGCATATAACTGTTACGTCCATAGAGCTTGTCAGACGTCTAACCAATAAATTGTTTGAAAATAATTATGCAGGTAATTTTGTAAATAAACATACATGTATCCAAGGGTAATCAAGGGAAGGGAAGTCTGAGGAGGGTATTGAAACATCATGCGTTACCTCTTCCTCCCTAGTCCCCATGTAGGTGTTTTTGTGTTGTCACACAATGCGTATAAAGTTGCTAGGAGACCACTTCCTTTTTACTCTCCTGCCATTCCCTTCAAATATTGTTACTTTTTTTGCAGACTAAACCAAACCCATTTTATTGGTATGGAATTCAGGAAAAATTTGAACAAGTGCCCAATACAAGGAGCCCATAATCCTGATGATGTATATAATTTGACACACTTTCGTTCTTAAATGAGACCTCTAGTAAAATTCATCTTCAAATACTGGGAGTGGTCCACAGAGATAGTCCATGGACTGGGTACATGAAGGGGTCCATGGACTAGGTCCACAGGGGTAGTCCATGGACCAGGGGTGCATGTTTTGTATCTGTCCCAGATTTATATCTTTTCAGTTTGCAAATCCAGTTTTCATGCATTTTTACTTTTTATTGACAGATTTATGATGCAGACATTTAATGTCACTCAGCAGCCTGCTGTTATAGTTTTTAATTCTCAAGGTGAGTGTGAAGCAAGTGCTTATTTTTAGGGTGTGGTGGGGTGCTTCCTTAATTTATTCCTCTATTTTCAGGTTAGCCTTAATAACTTTGTAAATGGTATTTATAATAGGTTATATAAAATATATGTGCAGACATTGAGAGGAATTTATTGCATTTTTGTCAGTCCTATGAAAGCTTGATTCGCAATTACACTTGTACATCTGATTGCCTGATAATGTTTCAACTTCTTTATTTTAGGTGAAGTTCTCTTTAAGCTTCTTTTTAAAATCAAATTTTGTTATTGCGTAGGGAAATTGTTCTGAGATTTTGCTAATTTACAGTTTTTCAAAAAACCAGCAAAATGGTTGAATGTCAATTATAACTACTTATTTTCCTTAGAATGGAAAGAAACAAAGAGACCATTAAAAGTACTCCATGGTATCCATGAAGTGGAAGAAATGAGAGTTCAGATTCTCTTGGTCACACTACACAGCCAAACTAACCACTTAAACCTGGTCAGTATACATTTAGTTAAAGGGCTAGGTGTAAATCTAATAATACACAGTGACTTGCCAAAACATTGCAGATGTTTCGGATGGAGTTATTTTGCAATGGCAGACCTTAAAATAAGAGTATTAAGGACAAGGAAACTTTTTTGGGGCCCACATGTGTACTACATTAGGTCTGCATTGAATACAGAATTGTGCCCTTTTGTGTTAAATAACGAAAAGAAGAGCAAATTAATGTGGCCTAGAAATACAAAACAGACAAAGAAAAGCCAAATATAAAATTTTACGGTGTGTCCAAGAGCCAAACTCGTCCTAACAGCAAATAAGGTCTCCCTGGACAGCTCATTCATTTCACTTATTCCAAAGTACAACAATTACAATAATTATCACATAGCATACATACACACACGGACACACACCTATACATACATGCAATTATACAATCGTTACATCAGCTTATTCAGCTTATTGTGATGCTATGCTTCCTGGACCATAAGCATAAGACCTTAGACAATAAGTAGATTGACCATCCTTCCAGGACAGTGAATCTGCTTATGGTCTAATATATCGACGTATCTATGCAATTCTACCGTTTATTATAAGTATGTACACCACGTTTACTTCTGCTCGTTTCGTTGTTTCCAGGTCACAAATACAATCAAAAAGCTAACATTTTCTAAATGTTGGAGACCTTACAGTTTACAAAACTGTTCTGAGAAGTTTGTCAAGAACCACCATTGCTGTTTTTTCAGTTGAGCAGGGATTAAATGTTTCCTGGTCTTAACAATGTCCAAGGCACTTTGCCAATACTAAAAAGAAATTTTTCCTGTTTGAAATAATAATTAATGCAACTTCAGATTCTAGCGCTGTTTTGAAGGAGCTCTTTATGAACCTTTCCTACACTGAATGTAACTGCAGGTTCATATCCTTGGAATCCAGTTCTGCGAGATTATAAAACGGAAGCCAAAGCAACATTTTGAGTGTAGATTTCTGAGAATTTGAAACTACCCACTAAAATCAATTAGATATTTCTTTGGAGTCTGGTATCCACTCCATGGTCATCATAATGTGATGAAGCCCCCTGCAAACAGACAGAATGAAACAAAAATACAGGATGCTGTTTTTAATCAAAACTTAAGTTAAGAAAATGTCAAGATACCTCGGTGTGGATTTGTTTTGTTTTGCAGAGAATTACCCACTAGTTTCCCCTTGTTAAACTGGTTTATTGGCACAATAAGATAATTTTTCGTTTTATTAGAAATTCTGGCATTATTTGATCAGGGTTTCATACAAAACCATCATATCAGACTAGTAGTCTCTCCTAATTAAAGCATCAGTTGCAATCAAATGTGTTTTAGCTTAGTCTACACATCAAATTTGTCAATTTAACTTCATATTTTTCCCAGATTTTTTCAAATTTAAGAGATTAAGATGGAAAATAGCTTGAGGACTTTTCCTTAATTCTTAAGTATAGTCACAAATCCAACATTTTCCAAACAATGTCACAGTTGACAAATTGCAAAACAGGGCTGAAAAGTTTGCCAAAGCCTCCAACAAGGTGGTCTGTCAGTGAAGTGCTGATTTATTTGCAAGTTAGCTGGGGTATGAGATAAGCCAAAGGGTAATTTTCATTCAGGGACAATTCAGTCCCTTTCTTGGCCTTGTCATGCAACTCCACCTGCGATTGAAGTGGACAGCAAATTTGTTGCAGGACACCACTAAATTCTAAGCTGTTCATGTTATTTTATGTGCTGCAGGTTAGCTGGGGTATTGCATTGAAATGCTATTTATTTCAAGGACAGTACAGTCTCTTCCATAGTCTTTGTCTCCAGTTGCACATTTAAGTAATCATTCTTGATATTTCAGGTTGAGAAGATACAGTTGAACTTGTCAGTGGAGCATTGTGCCCAGTATGAGTTTTTAATGATTGTCCTTCTGAAATGCCGTTATTATTCAACAGGACAATTTCATGAGTGAAGTCTTGGAAACAAAACATCCACAGCCACCAATAGTTGTGTGTTTCTTCTCTCCAAGAAGTTCCCGCACTCTCAACTACCTAAATGGCTTCCATCGCTCCTATGACACTTTTACAAGGATGAGACTATCGTTACGCTTTGGAATACTCAATATTGTCGATTATCCACAGGGTAAGGAATTTTTTTTATTTAAGCTGCCTATTATGAAGCAATCATTAAAATGGATGTAAGATTTTTTGTTTCTCTTTCAATCATTAGTTAAGAAAGATTTGTTAGGAAACAGGAACACCACCATTAGAAACTTACCTGGATGGCCACCCAAAAATGCCAGTATTTGATGCTTGCTTATGGTTGATGGTGGTTACAAAGGATTCCAACTACCGGGGTTATAGTGTTTTGACTAGACGATTTGGACACTTTGAATAAGTAGTCATTTATGAGCAATTAAAATCACAGATCGAGTGTGGCTCTTTCCTTAAGTGACAATAGATATAATCTGTATTTCTATGGATTTATACTTAAAAAGCTTTGAGTATAGAAAGATGCCATCTCCTTTGTCAGAGAAATCCGATAGCCAGCTCCAGCTGTTCCTCAGTACATATGACATGTTTGCTGTATATATTTTCTGCAGTAATCTCAAGGTATGTCAATGCGTCAAATGTGTATGCAGTGCCATTTACTGTTGCTTTTTGGCAAGAGAGAGGGTCAGCTACATTAAGTGAGTACAAAATTTTTAAGCAAGCCTTTCTTTCTAAAAACGTTTGAGATTCATGATTATTTTTTTGCCTACAAAATTGTTTGTCAGCGGCACCCAACGCGAATATAGTTCAAAACCACTTAAAAATAGCATTGTTCAACGTATGTTAGTATTTAAACGGTAAATATAGGGATATTTTTATCTCCTAAAAATTTTTCATCTGTTCGGATTTCCTAGCCGAAAGTCTAGTGATCCGAAAATTATAGGGATCAAAACTTACCTTTTCGAAAATTTCAGCCAGGAAAACGGCTCCCGAAAATTCTAGGTCACCTTTCTAGGGTAAAAATCCGTTAAAAATGGGAAATTAAACCATTTTTGGGGGGTTCGAAAAACCTAGGAGAGGCAGGCAAGCAAGGAATATAACAGCAAATATTCGGAAAATTGTAGAGCTCAAATCGTCTTCCGAACAGATATTTTCCAAAAATTGTCGTTGAGTGCCCCTGGTTTGTTCAACCTTAATCAAACATTTCAAGTACTCCATAGCAGCAGCATGATTAACAAAGGGCAATTAAGACCTTTTACAGCTTTAAAAAGCCTACAATGAGTGGTTGAAAATCTTGAACCTTTTATTTCAACAAACAGAGTTTGTAATGAAACAGCAAGTGTTCGATAAAGATGTCCCTACTCCTCTACTGCTGTACGACTTTCTACAGAAGTTATTTGTTAGCCTGATTCCATCCACACCTTCAGATGATGATGAGAATGAAGACTACAACCCATGGAGAGAAAGCAAAGACTCGAGGGTACCTGTCAGAGAAAATAGTATCCATTTTGCTCATAATTGTCCAAAGTATTAGCTTCAGAACTAAATATTTTACCAGACTCTCAACTTTTGCCCGTTGACAGTCTGGCATATGAAGAAATACATTGTTTCAATCATGTTGGGACATTTCTTTTGAACTCTATTTTTCTTGCAGTGTATGTCCAGCGTGATACATATCATGGTATTTTAATAGGGTATTCACGACGAAACAGTGACATTATGTTTTCTTGATACTAGAATGTGTGCTATTTTGAAGTAGCTAGAGATGTCTGTGTTATGGAGGATAACAGCACTCTTGAAGGCTTGACAGGGTTTGAGCAGAGTAGTGTGGTGTATGGACCAGCATTACCACCTCATTCATGGTATACTAAGGTGGGTCTGGGTCTGAATTAGTAGTAAAAGCAGCAACTTGTTTCCTGGTGCGGGAACTGGATTAGACTCTGTTGGGACCTTTGGCTAAACTGGGTGAGTCTCTTTGGGTTGCCTGTGGCTAAACGGTGTGAGCCCTTTTCCTTTGCCTGGTGCTTAACTGGGTAAGTCTCTTTGGTCCACCTGCGACTCAACCGGATTAGTCTTTTTGGGCTGCCTGGGGCTAAACTTTGTAAGTTTCTTTGGGCTGCCGGTGGCTTAACTGGGTAAGTCTCGTTGGGCTGCCTGTGGCTAAACTGTGTTAGATACTTTTTAGCTGTCTTTGTCTAAACTGGTTGCTCTTTGGGATGCCATTGGCTTTATTCGTGAGGCACCTTGAAATGTTTATCAATATTAACGACTACAATCAAATCCTGCAGCTTATCAACCACAATACAAAAATAGCAAAGTTATTTTAGACAGTTAAGTCAAGTTTGGGGAAAAACTAAGAGTCATTACAATACATAGTATTAAAGTGGTTACAGTTGGAAATTCGATCAAGTGTTTTGATAGATAGACCTTTTTACCGATACGGCGGCCATATTGAATTAATTCGATTTAAGGAGTATTATAGGATGCCCAGGGGGCATGAACACATTTCGTTTGTATTTTCGAGCGCTTCTCGGGACATTTTTTCTTAAAGTTTTCTTAGAATAAGATTGTAATGGAAAAAAAGATCCTTGTGCCGTGTTTGGATGTAATAATGATCTCCTTTTTCTAGTTTAGTATTAGAAATATGGTCTTTCACTGTATATTTCTTGGCAAAAAAGGCGATCATTATTACATCCAAACACGGCACAAGGATCTTTTTTCCCATCACAATCTTTTTCTAACAAAACTTTAAGAAAAAAGGTCCCGAAAAGCGCTCGAAAATACAAACGAAATGTGCTCATACCCCCCTGGACATCCTATAATACTCCTTAAATCGAATTAATTCAATATGGCTGCCGTATCGGTAAAAAGGTCTATTAGAGATTAGAGATTAAGCTAAGAAAAGAGGAACTGGTGAAGCAATATCAAATGACAATAAGTAAATATTAGTATTTCACGCAAGGACATTTTAAATCGGAGATTACTGAGATAAAGGTAATATACTGAGTAAGAGAAATGTTCAAGGAGCCCCGTGTAGAAACTCAGTTGGGGAGAGAGAGTATCAGGGTAAAACACATGAGGCTTCGCTTGACAAGATTTTCAGTCTCTGCGTCTTCAGAGTGAATACATACGAAATACTTTATATGGGATTCCTACAATAGTCTCTGTTATACATGTCATACTTGCAGTTAATTTTGATGTTTAAATGCATTTAATAGGTGCGGGCTCGTGGAAATGTAAATTCAAAGCCCTTCAAATTCAATTATGTGAATGACAAGACGTGGGCCTCCTTAATAGAACAGTCGGTTGGTCCAGTGAAGTCATACACTGCACTTCCAAAGAAACAGTCTCGTGAGTTGTTTTCGGTAGCGTTGGTAAGTGTAAGGTTCATCATTAGTTTTTAAAGAGGAACGATAAAATGCGGGCCTGTTGGTCCATCTTAAATCTTAAGTCTATTGAATGGCAATTGCAGCTAAAGTTGCAAATGGTCTTAAAACGCTCACAATCATGGTCGTTTAAGAAGCATGTGCATAAGTTCTCTGGCGCTCAAGTTCGATTCAGTGCTGTCTCTGATATATGTGCATTTCCGTTAGTGATAATAACCGGCATCACCGGTTTCGATTAACACTTATCCGTGGTAGACTAGGATTTATCGAGGTAGGAGAAGGTGACTTATTGTTCTTAACGTTTGTTTTGCTTCGTAATACCGTAGACAACTCCTTTCGAAGGACACCGTTGGGGCCAGTACGGAATGTCCCTCTTAGACAAATGTCCGCCCAAAGGAGTCAGATAACAGGGACCAACTCTCTGTGACTTACAAGACAGAGTTAAAACAAGTACTTCGTCCGCCCGTCCCGTGGACTACAGCCATCATGCTTTAACTAAAGGGTTGCTAGTTTTGTGTACAATATTTTGTTGTCCTCTGCAGGTTGTATTTCTTATACATGGATGCAGTTATTGTGTGCAGGTTCTGCCAACAATCGAAAAGATATCAGTAGATGCCAAGTATTTAGGTATGTGTTGTCCGACCTTTTGGTTTTTCTTGTCGGTCTGCTGTAACTACATCTCACTGCTGAGATATTCACTTGGCCCCAATTGTTCAAAAAGTGAATAATGCTATCCACTGGGTAAATCTCCATCCAATGAATGGCGCAATTAGTTTCCCTAGTACTCATCCACTGGATAGTCATTTATCCGGTGGAAAGCGCTATCCAGCTTATGAACAACTACCTGGGGCCAGGTCCTCTGAAAGTGAGGCATACTGACTGTTGGCCCAAGATAAAACATGTTTGGTACCAGTTCGGAATCGTATGACTATTAGGTTCCTGAAGAACGCAAAAACATACTTCCGGACATGTTTTTTTTTTCATAACTTGACCCGGGATGCTCCTATCTGGCTTTTAAAAACGCGCGAATGCAATTTGTCCATTGATCACATTTATTATGTTTCGTGGCAAACAATTACGACACCGCAGTTCACCATTACAATAGTACAGTCGCAATACAGCTGTGATTTCGTGTTAACTGCCGTAATTATGTTGCCATAGCTAAGATGACTTTAATTCCTACGCCAGTTTAAAAGGATGATCACAGTAAGAACATCCTTTGTCTTTGTAAAAAGTTGCCCCTATAATGTAGTTGCAGGATTGCTTTGGACACTGATATGCAAATGTTTTGGTTCTCTGTAGGTGCTTCCTTGTTTATACACAATTGTTCATCTGATCCTAAAACATGTCAGCGGTATGGCATCACAGGGTACCCAACCCTTACTGCATTCCGCAGTCTCAGCTGGTCAGCAGTCGGGAGCTGTTCTACTTCCCAGTCCACTAACCTCCGACTCGACTATCATGGGCCAGTGGTGGTAAGATTCTACTTTCATCACCTAAAAGTAAACTAAACCCTTCATTGAGGTAAATGTATTGTTGTAGGCCTAGGAAATTTTGACTGAGTGGTTATGTATCCGCGAAAAAATTGGAGAAAAATCTGAACAATGTTACAACAGCAAACCATTAATGGCTAGCTTATTCACTCAGGAACAACGATCGCCAGTGTAACTTACAATATGCTTGTTTCTATACTTGTCCCTCAGAGCTACATGTAGGAGCCATGTCAAAGATATTGTCATTTAGAAAAAGTAGAGAGAAGAGCTTCACTGTTGGCCTTAGGTCAGCGAAGGGGCGAGATGCCTTACGAAGACCGTTGTGAAGCCCTGCATTGGTCGTCGCTGAGTGATAGGATCGGGATTTTTTTCTTTTCCTTGATCGAATGTTATAAAATTGTATTTGAGTTAAACAATCTCCGTTTTTGTGATGACTTCGAGCTTCAAAGATTACCAGATCCAAACAACGGTCCACCCTTGCTGTTACGTAACCGTTCTTTGACATAGACCCAGGCCTCAGCGATGTGTTAGAAAAACATTTTCCACTCAGTTCGTTTCTCTCAGCCAATAGGCTTTTTTTCTGTCGCTCGTGTTTTTTTTTTCACTAGGCTAAACTTGTGCTGGAGTGGTTGTCTGATGTGAGTCAACCTGCTGTGGATAGATCTTTCATGTTTACTTCTCTTCCTGACATGGTAACTTATTTTGTTACTACTGTGTGTTTGTATTAATCGTTGAACTCATTCAGTACAGAAAACCTCTTTAAGCCTTTAAACCCTCTTTAAACCTCTTTTTTCGCTGAGTTGCCCTGTTAGTGGAGCTTTGACTGTATTTCATTTTACTGCTGTCTATTAACTTTGTTTGTTTTACGTCATTTTTGCCATCTTTTGCTTTGAAAGTAAAGGAAAGCACAAGATATCTGCAAACTAACCAAGTATTTTAAAAACATTTTTTTGTTATTGAGTCAGAAAGCTCCACAACCAGAGAAACATTAGAGTAAATATTGTTCAGTTCTTACTGTGCTATTTCAGTTTTGGGTATCAGTGCCAATATTTTAGCGTGAATGAAATTTGTCCCACTCTGCCGTGATTGAACAGGTAGGTTTCCATTAACTGACGGTCATGTCTGTTATATCTTTTTCCAGGATGTGGATGTCAGGTTGGTTGGTACTGTGTACACGCGGACGCTAGCTCGTCGATATCTGTCGCCCAGTCTTGTTAACAAATGGTATCCATTTCACTGTTTCCAACTTATCTGTGAGCTTCTTTTTGGTCGAGTTCCATGCTATGCCACATACACCAAAGATGTTGTAGATGATGGAAGTAAAGTGAGAGCTAAGGACGAGGATCTTATTTTGTCAAAGGTCAGTTTCCTTCTGTTCTTGTGCGAACAAAACAGTCCTCACATCAGCCATAATAACGCTTTTTTTCTGGCATTCGAGGTTTAACGATTCTTCAATTTTCAAGAAATAGTACGTTTTAGCGCAAGTTGCCGACCCGAACTCTTAATTCATTTCTGTCATACTAACGTGCAACAAAGGAGACTGGAATGATTGCGCCCCCCTGAGGCTATACAGGTACGGTATGGGCTTATTTTGAAGTATTTGATTTTCATTTTGTCCTCAGTATTTTGTACATTGTGCACGTTTGAGTGACGCTTGTCATTGAGTTAATGTATCAGATTTGACTGCCGTCTTATATATCTAAGCCGTGTCCCTTTATTAGAACTCTCCCATTTTTTCCATTTTTGGTTAGAGGCCTCCTTTCTTCCAACCCGTTGCCAGTTGGTTTCTGCGGCAAGAAACTTTTTTGCTTCCAGTTATCTTAGTTGTTTAGTGCAGATACGTTTTTAGTAACAATGTAATAAACTATCATCCCACCCATGCAGGGCTGAGAAGAAAAAACCACTACTCCTAATTGCTTCATTCAACAGGGTTGACAACAACTAGATTTAGAACCTGGTTTACGGCAGACGGCAAACGGCAGATTTAAATTTGACAATTTCTCTGATTAGGAAGTTTTACAGATATTTATGAGGGTGACATGAAACTACTTATTTTTGCGTAGATGTAATAAAAAGTATACGAACGGGAAAAGTTGATCACGAGGTACAAATTGACGTTTGTTGTTTGGGGTAAACTTGACTCTAAATCTCTTAAATAAGTACTGGCTGGTCTTGCTGGTTGGTTGGGTTTGTCTCTCGGGGTAAGCTTAATTCTAAATTTATTTAATAAGTATTGGCTGGGATTGCTGTGGCTCTCGCGTGACCTTACTTCTGTCTTGCCTGTTACCTCAGCAGTAAGAAGGTGAATGGGAATGGAATGAGATCTTCAGTGTAATTCCGCGGTATCTATCGCGTATTTGAAATTGATGTATATTGATTTATTTATATTAATTTGTCCCGCCTATGTCTGTAGCTTGAACTTCAAAGAAGTGATGGTGTCCGGGTCAAGGTATTCCAAATGGGCCGTTATGTGGAATACACTATCAACAATCAGAGGGACTCTAAACTACACATGTTTCACGATGTACACAAGTGAGTCTTCTCTAGTTTGTTAAACCGTGTGAAAAAAATACCGGCAATACAGCTCTGCCCCGTAGTTGGCGAAGTAACCATTTGCGGCCGAAGAAATTGGAGATCCTTTCCCCCTCCAATTTCCGAGGGTTCATTCTTCATTCGTGCTCAATTGTGTTCTTTTGATCAATTGTTTAGCTGTGCGGATCTTTTAATTTGCTATGACTTGACATTTCAGGTATGACTTGCCGAAGAATTTCAAATGTGAGCAAGATCACAAGAAATGCACTGATATCGCTGTGCGCTTTGTTCATGATCATCGCCGACTGCCAGTCCTACACATGACATCAGCTGCTTTTCATACCAAATTAGGGTTAGTTCATCAAATATTCCGTTGATTAGCTCATCTTTGATACTAACTCCCTGTTTTCCAACAGTTCTCATTTCAAAATCGTACTAACGAATTGGACAGTTAAAGCCAAAAAAAGCATTGACTAAAAGCGATCAATTTATTGCAATTATGTTTTATTGTTATCTACGGACCCAACAGTGTGTGGATAGTGCCATGTTATATGCTAAAGGGTAAAGGATTGTTAATAGAATTGAGGGTTATTTTTTACACCCCATGCGACTTTTCAGTCATTATGTTGATATCGTTGGCTTTTTCTAAAAGCCAAAAGATTTCACGACACTGCTACCAACAATTGTTTATCCTTGAGTATATAACGTGGTTCTATCTCTCTGACCACTTGTTCTCTGTCGTCTTGAGTTCAAATCCTTGGCCACGCTTGTAAATAGCAACCTATTTGCCTCCTGTCAGTTGGCGTTTTTTAATCCTGTTATGTTCTGTTTGGATTATTTGTTTCTACCTATTTGAGTGTAGTACCTGTAAACTAAACGCTTAGCGCATTTCCACTATTAACAAACCTTTAACCTTTTTTTGAAGAATTGTTTTAATTCATTTTAGCTCTGAAGAGGATGCCAGCTTTGAACCATTTGCGCACAACTTACCCATTTTGATTGCCTTGACGCACAGGGATAACGTCACCAAGGATAGTTTCTTTTTAAAGGTACAAACGAGAGGAAAATGACGACTGGTAAATGTAATCTCACTCTCAGAGGGCCCTCTCAGAACTGGCCAGCCAGACCAGTCATTTTGGAAATAAAATGTTAGACTTTCATTGGTAATTTCTCTAAATCCCATCACTGCAGAACATACCATTTAAGAATGGTCTGGCTGGATAGTCGGGATTAGAAGTGGAATAATGAGACCAGTCTGGCTGGCCGGTTCTTCATTGGGGGCAAGAATGGCGCAGAAGTGAACAGAGAGTTCTCGCCTCTCAGTAAAGTGGCCCGGCGTCAAGTCCCGCCGTCACGCTATATACGGGTGGAGTTTGTTAGTTTTCTCTTGCTCTAAGACGTTTTTTCTCTCGGTACTACACCTTTTCCGTCTCCCAAAACCATCACTTCACAAATTCCAACTCGCTCTGGAACGCGCGAACACCTTCCGACGGGTCAACAGTTTACATTTACATTATTCCTGTCCTCGATCTCTCCCGGCTTGCTCCAGGGACGGGAAAAAGTGAGATCCTGGGAACGAGATTCAGGTGCTGTGTAAGTACTACGAGAAAAAAAGTCTGCTTGCGCAGAATGTTACAGGTCTCAATCACAGGACAATAGTTTACTTACAATGTTTTATAAACAAAACTTGTTCCAAGCGGACACTCACTTGCGCCGCATAAAAACAAAACATTCTTTTTTTAAGTGGACGAATATGTAGAAAGAAATTTGAAGTCTTACTCTATGAGATGTGGAAGGAGGGTAGTGCAATTCTGATTCTGATTGTAAGGGCGTTGGTGGTAGTTAAGAATGTTTTGTTGTTGCTTAGGCAAGAAACTCAGTACCCTTATATCCTGCGAGCAAGCTCTCCATTTGGGGGATAAAGTGAAAACTGGACGAACAAGAGGCACGCGAGAGGAGACGCGAAAGCGGGGGGTGGGGGTGGTGGGGGGTTGCCCTCGCGCGGCTCTCTTCGTTCGCCCAAATCGGAGAGCTTGCTCGCAGGCTAGTACGCTTAGGACTCTACTCCCATTGGCTTCGGGTTCATCTCATGACCCACCCCCTCCCCCCACCCCTTCGCCAGCAATGTTGTGCGAAAAGACAACCTCCTAGCACCCTTCTTGCTAGCCTGTTCCAGGCTCCGAGATGGTGGTGAAAAGTCGTTCAGTAATAAGAAATGCGAAAAACGCGCGCCGCCACCGCCCCCTTTCTCAAGTCGTGCGTCTTATTTTCGCTTTGCTCGTTTTAATACGTTCCCACTATACTATCTGAGAGCCTGGCACAGGCTACCTTCTTGCTCGAAATTCAACAGGGAAAGGATGTGAGAGTTGCTAGTTTTTCTTATACCACTATACCACGTTAAGTGTCCCAGCACTTGTGACATCTATTGTAGGGAGAGTAGCAACTCTCCGGATTAAGTTGCGTTTTCAAGGTCGCCATTGGTTTTGTCTGTACCTTTACTCAAACGACCACATTTGATTTCATTAAATCCTTAGCAAGGTAATTACTTTAATGGAACAGTCTTATTTCCAAGGAGACAACTGACACGTGCTCATAACTGTGTTATACTGTGTTTTCTTTTACAGGAGCTCACTGAGTCAGCTTACGCTCTTTACCGTGAAATGGTTGTAGTTACTCTGGATATCGATGAATTTACGCACTGGGCCAGCAGATTTGTACCCAAGGATTACCACGCTAAACACGCATACGGTAACTATGCCTAAAAAACGGCGGACAAGAGTCTAGATTTTTCCAACTTAGCCAAGGCACTTGAATATTAGGTATCCGCCGAGTAAATGTTCAATTATTTGTTCTTAAATAATTCCCCCTTTTTAAGAGACATATCGCCTGCGGTCTGCCATTCTCTTCGTAGCTCAGTAGGAATACTGGTTGTTGTGTGATATCTCATTTACATGGTTCCAAATAATTCGGTTTCTGATTGTGGGAGAGGGAGGGGAGAGGGGGTGGGCTTTGTTCGGTATATCTTCTTTTTCCATTTTACTTCAACTGTTTTACCTTTTCCTTTTTTTCCCTTTCCTTTTCATCAACCTGGCCATTGACATTGCCAGTTATTCAATTTTTTTTTGCTAGCGAGATATACGTATTGTTTTTAAAAAAATACTCTTCAGCTCTCCACAATACCCCTTAAAAACGTTTTGTTTTGTTGAAAGTCTTTCTTTAAGTAATTTACGGTCGTTTGCTTGTCGTTTAGGGAGACAAGCCGATCAAGTTCCCGTATTATATCACTATCCCCGCCTGTGTATTATCAGACCTGATGATCATCAACATGCCGCGTTTTACCCTCCTGTCGAGGAACTGCAGGCATTGGGGACTAGAGTCCAGACACGACTCGACCAGATCAACTCCCAGCAGATTATTAAGTTTGCCAAGGATTACATGAAGGATCCTGCGATTGCTGTTGTAAAAACAGAGTATTTCTAAACTTGGGATAAGTACAGATTAGTTAGACTAATATCAAATATGATCCAATATGAAGTTAAAGGCAAAATAAAAAGCTCTTTGTGTATAGCTAGTAGGTAGCGCGGTAGTGTAAATATGCAGTAATCATTTTAACTGGACTTTAAAATGATCAGTTCGTAGAAACATGGAAAAAGGATTGTGAACAAAAGTACTCATATCCTGTAAATAACGCATTTTTTCATTACCATTACGTGGCTTTCGTTACGCACTAAAAAGAATACGTTCGTTAGTATTTTCCAATTATACAGTAAATTCGAAGTCATATCGTGTCCGTTACTCATAAATTTTGGGCGCTTTTCACCGTATGTCCGAAATAGCTAGATCACAAGGCTATAGCTCTCCCAGTTTCTTCTGGTAGAAAGATATTTATGAAATAGAAAACCTCTCGAACAGTTTCGCTATAATTATTTATGTCACATTTATTGTCAGTGTAAATGTACAAATATTATATTTATGTTTATTTAATGTGAAACAGTTCTTAAGGCGAGAACTCGCTGCATTGTGGTAAATCTTATTAGTAAGCAGGAAACACTGAGAATTTATATATTTTACAGCTACTGTTCAAACGTACAATGCTTGCTCTTGGAACCCTTTTCTAACAATTGTAAATGGCTAAGTGGAAAGTAACATACCTATTTTTGAATTTTTTAAGTGTATTTTTGTAGTACATTTTGAACAAGATTATCCGTGATCTTTACGTAATTTGCTTTTAGCCTTTGCGTTTTTGATGGGAAACACAAGCTGGGATTGTGAATAGTTGCCCAACATGTCATGATTTATTACTTTCCAAGGCGTGAATGCCGCAGGTTGACGAGGCAAGTTTCCCTTTCGTAAACGGTCACTGCCATTTTTAAGACACGTAGTAAAATAATGACCTGTTATTGAGAGTTGTTTCTATTGAAAAGAAAGAATATCGCAACCCAGGATCGAAGCCGGACCTTTCGGCTCTCCCTTTCCACCACCCTACTACACCGACCCGCTTAAATTCCGAAAAATTTAATTACATAACCTAGCAAACTGGCTTTCTTAACCAATACAGCATTAACAGGTAACCTTAGCCCTTTCCTCAATTTTAAACGTAAATCCAACTTGGGCTTCCGGCAACGTCGTTCTATGTAAAACTATATAAGAACGTGTTATTTGCCTTTTTGTAACTTAATTCAGGGAATATATTTCATCTTTCATGGCTAAAAGCGTGGTTACCAATGGTGGAATTGATCGATCAAAATAGCAACGACCGTTTATGAAAGGGAAACATTCAGTGACGACGTCAAGTGGATCCCGCCTGGCGACGAAGCAGACTTCCAATTAGCATAGTGGCTCAACCTCGTCCGTTTGGTTTTGCTCCTTCGCCATTCATCTCTTGAATGTTTTTGTAATAATTATAGACGTAGATTCCACAAAATATACCATCCAACCACAGTAGCTTTCCACAAAATGGACCGCACCCGATTTTTGTCCCCAGATGAGTAAAGTTCCCATGCGTTGTTCACAACGGACTTGCTGCCAGGTGACAGTCTGTTTATTTTGGTCGGCTTTGTTAAGTCCTGTGCAGCAGACGTTATTTGTTGTGATGTCATTGTTGTTGAGGTGCTTTGAATCCTGTTGGGCGTTGGGCATCCTACAACATCGAGAAAGGTTCAAATTCAGGAATACATTTCGTAGGGCTTATTGTAAGCAAACATATCATAAGCGTTACTTCATGCAAAGACATTAAAACAGGGCTGTAAAAACTAGTCTAATGAGGAGAGTTGGTTTTTCCCTCGCTTCTGTTTATCTTTTAAGTTACGTAAAACTTAACTTCGATCTTTAACGTGGTATTGAGTAAGACGTTACTTGCGACGCTAAGATTTATTTCACTGCTTCCAAAAGTGTAGATAAGAATGGTAAAATGTATCCTCGAAGCTATACAGTGCTGGTACTAATGTTCAGGTATTGATCGGCTGCCTGTTAGTTCGGAGTAGACAGGTGGTGCAGCGTACGCGCGTTTTGAAAGATGTGGCGCCCATTTTTCTTCAAGCCAAGCGCTTATCAGTACTATAATGTTCCAATGCAGTTCGTTGCACAAGCAAACCTTTTTGCCATCTAAGAGGCGTTCAGTGTTTCTGTAATCGATTTGTGGCAATATATAAGCAGGAAATTTTGCTTCCCAGGTAGTACTTTTAAGTCCTCAGAAGGCAGAAATGCGCGCTCAGTCTTCACATTTGTTAGTTCTCTCCTTGTAGCGTTTTGGTGACAGTTTGTTGGGGTAGCAGTAGTCTGAGGAAACAGCCGACATTCCGCGACGCCAGCACTGGTTTCCCCGGGGATTGACCTCTGACAAAAACGAGCGCGGAAATTCCATACTGATGACGCGACTCTGCCTTGATTTGGGTAGTGCTTCTGACTGGTCATACAGGGTGGGAAATTGTCTTCAACTAATCAGAAGCACTTAATGGAGCTGAGTAATGTCGCGTCATCAGTATGGAATTTCTGCACTTGTTTCTCAGATGTCATTTCGCGGGGAAGCCAGTGGTAGCGTCTAGAAATGTCGGCTGTTTTCTCCGGCGAGGGAAGCAGTATTTTCGGCACAACACCGCTGTTCCCCTGCCTATTCTTTTTTTGCCATGTTGTTCACATTTGTTCAGTTGCAGAAGTTAGGGTAATGCTTAGTTTTTTATGGAGTCACTCACCTTGGTAATTGTGGCAGAAGTATATTTCCACTCTCATGCAAATTTGTCCGGTTGGTGTCCACGCCCTTGGGTTAATGCGAATATAACGAGCATTGATTCGCCAGTCGAACATATTCTTATGGACCGTAAGGGTATCCACGTTCCCCTGGAGAATCTGTAAAATAACCATCAAGTTATCTACCACTACAGGGACTGTCTATATTGGTAGCGGAGCGTCCGCGCGCGCGTAGGGCGCGCAGTGGAGCGCCATACATATTTCAGTGGCAAGTTTTCAGACTGGAGGTTCGGTTCATTTTCCGCACTTTCCTGCAGGTTTTACTGTATATATAATACAGCTGAAGATAGGCAAAGTGAATGAATAATGAGCAAGTTAAGACTTGTAAATCACAACGAAGTTAAAGTATTTTATTCTGCTTCTAACTCTTGCGGACTGAAGACTTCTGCTTAGTGTTGCGTGCTCAGCCGGTTCGATCAACACATGACGTAGTACAGAAGACTGAAAAGACACTAAACAATATTCGCACCACAAAACAATACCTAACCAACAATAGATTCAGCAACATTAAGAAACACCCAAATTTCCTCTGGTTGTATCGCTTTTGTTCTATTTTTGGTACAATGGCCTTTAACTAATCATCTTTTTTGGATAGTAACTCCCACCTTTATTTTGCCGTCAGTCTGATTGCAGTAAGTATTCCAATGCAACCCATCCATACTGTAGTTAAGAGTATATTCTGTTACCCAGGTCCCCATCACAGATCCTTGAGTGGCGACTCCAGAGATGTTTCGCGACGCTGCAAGATCAACCTGAAACAGAAATGATACATTTCTCATCTAGCCTTTTTCTTATATCTTCCCGTGAGTTATGTGACAATCGCGCGCAGTCAGGCGTTTCAAGTGTGAGGTCCACTTACAGCAGGCCCAGAATTATGAAAGTACCGGTATTAAACGATAAAGTCAGGAGACATGACGTCTTGCCAAGACAATTGTAGTGAAAGTAGCTTCAAGATAAGTTTTAATGGTGGACCATACCTGGCCCAAGTGATCTGTATAAAATTACCCACCAAAGGCTGCACCTCGTTTCATTGTGTGGTACAATAGGTCTATACCTGTATGTATTGTGAGGTATCTTGGGTTGCCGCACACCAGCTGCCTAATAACACAGTACCATTGACATGTTGAATCTCATTATTAAGTCGACCTCGTGATGGGTGATGACCGCTGGCAAAAGAGGACGCAGTCACTTGTCTATTAGTTATCTGTCTGTTCTCCATTCCCGCAGCTGTGCTACAGTCTTCAAAGCGGCCATCTGTAAGGTGTCGATCAGAAAATATTACAACTTTAGGACTTAAATAAACTTAGGTAAAAATGTCTTTCATGGTTGCATTGTGATAAACACGTAAGTCTCAGTACATTAATATGCGCTCATTCAGGAGACTTCAGCGACGGGTTCAGTACGCATTTGTGTAAAACGTGGGCTGAAATAATTCAACCTCTAACCCTCTTACCCCTAACAGAAACCGAAGTGAAAATTCACTAAAAACTCTCAGTTTTTTCTGTAAACCCAAAATAAATATACAGTACTAAGCAAAAGTTCTACCAAAGAGGTTTCATATGAATGGTAACAAGTCACCATTGGATTTCGTCCAAATATTTAGAAGTGTGATAGACGAATTGGAACGAATCATCTCATCATGGCGGATTAATCCAGGCGTTATCCTGGCTGACATTTCTTTCAATTTAAAGCCACACTACTAGCAGACCTTTTGATTGTGTTGCTATCAAATGAGGCAGCGGAAAAGGCCAGTCTGACGGTGACAGCCTACCTTGCCCTTTCAACTCACTGAAACTGGTATCCGCTGGCTGCCAAATAGAGAGTTTTTTAAGATGACGGGCTTGCTATGCTTTCTCTAACTTCCTTAATATTGGCTACGATTGTTCAATACCTTTGTCTGTATCGCAGCCATAGATTTCTACTCTCATGCAGACCATGCCGTACATATTCCACTGAAGTGCTTTTATTCTTATTTCTCGAGCTATAATGGCCTCGTCCAGTTTATTTCTTACAACTGTGTCACCATCGGTGTTACCCTTCAAAACCTAAGTAAACAAAAAAAACTGTTTATTACGTACATGGGAGGAATAATAGGATTTTTTTAAAGGATACTTTTTAAAACTCTCTTCTTTAATTAATATTCTCTATTTTAAGTAATTTATTATCTAAGTAAGTAAATAAGTGAGGTGGTCAGTCAGTCAGTCAGTAAGTAAATGCTAACAATAATGAAGTAAATAGCTAAAGTGTTGTCTCAGAGAAAACATCTCCTTTGAGAGTAGGTTTTTAATTGCTGGCGAGCCTTATTTATGCAAGCCAGCACACATTTTTCTCTACTATAGTGGGAAAAAGCCGCCAAAATTTGTCGGATTTAAGATCAGAAGCATGCCCAGTCGATTGGTTTTCTTATTATTGGTTTTCTTAGAGCGTTTTGGGGATGATTCTCGAGGGGGACTAGAGATTCAGCCTGATATGCGTTTGGCTGCTCTATTTGCCGATTCGCGAATAAATGAAGGTGCGATGATTATATCGATCAAATCCTCCTTCATGGAGTTTTTTTCTATTCTGCTGTGGGTAAACTGTCCACCCTAGCTTGTTGGCCTCGGGAGAAAAGAGAGGAAAGATGCGAAGCAAACCAGCTTTTCGGTACCACATGAAATTAATCAAAGTATTTTTCGCCCGTTGAGGCATTAAATTTAAACGTTGTGGCAAAAATCTCTGCCCGCTAAGGTAAATAATTTTATTAGCTGATAATTTGACCATGAGTCACATCTGTCCGTTGAGGCGAAAGAAAAGCTTGGAACCATATGGATGCAAAATGTGTCTCGCTCTTTGAAGATAACCCCTGGCTTATCATTCAACTGCAAAATTATTTGTCAATCACTGTCACGTTGGCAAGCACTTGCTACGCAGGCTACCTCGGTCCAACTTTGTTTTAAAGTGAAAAGAAAACTTCTCGAGCACCACATTATACCCGATAATAACCATGCGTCGATATCTTCGCACCTCCATTCAGAAATCGGCAAAAATTGTTGACATAGTAGAGCAGCAAATCAAATAAGAATATCTAGTCTTCCTCGAGATTCATCACTTATAACCGTTCGTAACCTCGATGCAAATTATTTCCGTAGCCAAATAAAGAAAACTAAAAAATATAAACAAGCAATGACTAAAAATCCAGACCGGGCTGGCTCGTTTATCATCTGCTTGCACAATGGAAATTTACTTGAAGTTATTTCCCCTTTCATACATCACAAATACACGGAAATAACATATTTTTCTTTTTAAGGCCTACCCGCCCTAATTCCAGGGGTCATTTTCATTTTCTTCACTTAGTTTATTTTCAAACATGTTCAAACTGTATCTTCCCGTATTCGTATTCGTCTTCCAGCTCTGACACCAACACTTGGTAAAGGAATTAGAGTTATTAGACTAAAAGTTGCTTATCATCATTTTCTCCCTGAGATGATTCGAAAATCACGGAGAGATTGTAATTTTACATTAATTCTCAAGACGAAAGGATCTAGAACCTTTTATGATTTTTCGCTTTCTATTTTCAACTTTTGGTGGCTTTGGTGCTGAAACTATGAACTTCCGCAGAACGTCTGGTAAACAAGGGTAACCTAGAAGTGTCCTTAGTTAACCTCACTCGTTGCGATTACCAATTTGAGAAGCTCAAGCGCGCTTAAAACAATTTACATCAGACGGTATACTGTGAGCTCCTAACAAAGCTGTTTCCTGACGGTGGAAACTCAACCAAATGCGTCACAAATACAAGCATCTCGAGGAAAATGAATCGGGCCTAAATTTAACCGATTTAGTCTTACTTTCAACTCATAACTTGTAAATGTATTTAAGGGTATAGTACTTACCTCATCTTTGGCAAATGATTGATATGTTTTCCAGTTGATTCCATCACAGCTGTAGTTTAAAGAGTACCTTTCTACCCAGTTACCCTGTGGGTTATTTAATCCCTGAGTAGCTACTGCTGTGATAACTTTCTGTTTTCCAAGATCAATCTGTAAATATGGATCATCATCTTCTTCCATAGCACACCAGCCACCTAGCGTACTCTCATGTAATCGCCTTAAAAACAAACATTAAAACCTTTAGAACGAACAAACTCCGTTTATCAACCGCTACCCAACTGTGATGATTCCACACTGATAACCCAAGCTCCAGCACAGGCAACCCAAACTTCTTTAGTGTGGCTACTAAGAGTTTTACTGTGAAAATGACCAGGATTAACCACAGGTTCCTCTGTGGCCAAAATTTTGCGGGTAAAATGTCCTACGTTTAATTTTTTGACATGCTGGTACACATTTCCTTTTTGCTGGAAAAAAAGTATTTTCTATCCATGTTTTGTTTGTGTTTTTGCTGTTTTGCTTAGGAGGAACTGAAAGAAAAATCTGAGATAAGTTTTGTTTAATTGTCATAATGACCTCCAAAAAAAGAATTCGTACCAGCTTGAAAAAATGAGCTTCAAATCTTAACTTGACCCAGGCATTATTTTAGAATCCCCGCCCCCAGCAAATCGCTCCCTACAGTCCCTAAAATTTGCAATCAGTCAGCGACCATGTTTTGCTGTGGCTCTAATGACCTACATGTTATAACCCTTGTACTATTTTTGGCTCTAATTAGCTGGGCAGATGTTAACATATTATCCTGTGTTCAGATTTCAGATTATACGGAGGGATATTTGGTCTGACGGTAATAGTTCTTTCGAAATCTCCTATGGTAGAACTGATAACGTTGCTCGTGTTCAACTGAATGTTATTCACAAATTTTTCCGTCGCTATGAACGTTTGGGTTTGTATATCGCACCGTTGTTTTGAATCTTTCAATAAAAGCGTTCATGCAGGACGCACTTTCTTTAGACCAGGGGCACCAAACGAGAAAACAAATCGTTGAAAGGTCTGAATCTGAACAAACAAAAGCCTTATAACATCTGCGCGCTGTTCAGAGGTGTCTTAAGATACGTTCACACTGCAACCGAACGAATTATAGACCGGCTAAAAAAGTTATAACCGGTCACTTCGTTCACTCGGAACCGTTCAATATTTTTGCCCTGTTCACACGGAACTTTGAACGGCTAGGCCTCTAAATTTTCGTACGGTCAGGGCACACGGAACATCTCAAACGCACGAATTTTCAACCGGTCGAAAAATTTGTCCGGTGCCGAGTGAACTGACGCAGCCTTACATGTTGTTCCATAGTCTCCCTGCAGAAGGTTGAGTCCACATCGAGTACGAAGAGGATGCAGTGATCTGAGGGTCCCGGATGCCACCTGAGATCATTCCCAAGCCAATATTGCAGTCTAGTAAGAGAGGAAATCACAAAGAATATTGTATTCTGTTCAGTGAAGATGAAAAACGATTGACTTATGAATCAGTAGCCGATATTTTCTTCTCTTCACAAATTCAGTTAGATTTGTAAAACAAATAACTAGATTTTGATAAGACACAATTATACTTCTAGCCAACCCACAGAAAACCTACGTCACGGACACAAACTACATGTAGATAGTGTGTGTTTTTGCTTTCTGCTTAAACAATATTGAACCCAAAGAACAAGAAAATATTGAAGCCAGAAAAGCTATTCACTGCATAGAAAAAAAATCAAGATTTCAATTGACTTCATCACCCAAGAAACTATTGTTGGTAATGCAGAAACAGCATTCATGTTGGGCTGGACATTTTAAAGAATGTATCCATTGATAGAAGTACCACTAGTAGAATTCTTTTCCCCTTTTATCCCAGTGATTCCAGGAACAAAAGCTACAAAATCATGAGGAATTCTGGTCGTTGTTGTCTAATGCCGCCATCCTGAAAATAGTTATTAACATGAACAACTTAAAAATGCACTTCAAAATTGAGATGCTAACGCAGAACTTTTTAAGCAATGGAATGGAAACTGTAGCTCTAGCCTTTGGGTCAGTGGCAGATTAAAAAAAACATGGTTGGCCTATTCCAGCGAAGCAAATTTTCTATTTCTCATCGCAGACCCGGTGAAGCGCCTGGAACGTCGGTGGAGAACATGCATGTAAATGATGTTATTTTGGGGGGATTCATTTGCAACACACGCGTATATAGCTGTCGCATTGGCCTGCTGGAATAAAAACAATAAAAAATTCCCGTGGGCAAATGCGACAGCTATACGCGTATGTTGCAAATGAATCCACCTTTTAATTGCTTTTATTTTCATTTCAAAGGTTTATCCCAATGTAACAAACTAACACTTTATTCTCTCAGGCTGACGAACACTGAAGAAGGATTCACTGTTTGCATATCAAGAGGTGGATTCACCTTATAAAGACATTAAAAACCATTACGCATACCTAACCTAAACATGACAGGGGTGCTCAGTAAGAATATATTACTGCAAATACCAGAATTACCTTTTAAACGCAAACAAAAAGAGAAATGAAATGAAAAGAAAATAAGCAAATAGCTGTCATGTAAAGAAAAAAGAAACATTAAAACTGCCTGTAATCAAAACTAAGTATTACTGTCCGACAAAGTGAGTTCTGATGTCAGAAAAAAAAGAAGAATTGAACAAAAAGGAAAGCCTGTTGTAAAGTTGTGTGGGGATCCTCCTAGTCAACGAGAGTTATAGCCCCCAAACGTTTTTTTAATTTTAAGATAAAATTGATTACATGAGAGATTTAATTCATGATTTCTTTATTCTGGCCGAATAAAGAAACGCTGTAGTTTGTTTTTCCTTCAGTCGTGTTGTTTTTGACAAGACATAGAGATGACTCCATTGAAGAAATTGTTGAACCATCCACTTAGCCATGCCTGGCTCGATCAGTCCTGTCTATCTCCTCTCGGTTCTTCTTTGATGTTTAGAGGTCAACCGATGACAGTAATTAATAATCATTAATTTTTCGTTTGACAGCAAGCCTCGAGTTGGTTTCCGGTTGTGTTTTTACCGTCTACAGCTGAGCCAGAAATTGTCCAAATTTACAGATCATTAATCTTTTGGGAATTTCAAGTTAACAGCCGCCCTTAAGTTCCTCGCTTATCACCTAAACTCAGAACACGCTATTAGACTTGATGAAATGTCCTTTTTTTTGCACGAAACGTACATTTTAATCATGAAAAGAGTCGTGGATCAGAATATAACAATCCACTTTTTTTCACCGGTGTAAGGCATAATCATTATGACGCCCCAGTTCTCTTTCGAGCGTCAACCAAAAAGCCATTTTGGGATCTGTCGAATAAGAAAGTATTTTTTTTCATATTGACAGTAATCGAAATAAAACAGCGTAGTGTTCAGCTATGGCTGGTATCAATCCAAATCTTACCAAGAAATTGTAAACTGAAACTCATTGGAACAGTAAAGAAATAACGATTTGGGAAAATGTTCCTAGTACTTTGGGGTTGACAAGTAGATTGACTTCAGAGCTGCTCTAACAAGGTGACTAATCGGAACCTAATCCTTATGATTGTTAGCAAAGGAAGAGCGCTTTCACGCAGAAACTTTTGATAGTAAATCAGAAAAAAATTTCTGTAACCATATTATAGGGATGCTCGACATGTTAGTTTTAAGCATTTTTATTACTTCTGATGAAAATAATCTCGGTTATTCAAACGCGATAAACCGACCGGGTTATAACTTCGCCATCACGGACTTGAGCAAGGAAGCCATGACACTTGATTGCATCAGATTGGTCAGTTCCTAAGAATGAGTAAGTCCTCTCGGACAGTGGCTGTTTTGCCGTTAAGAAAATTGGCAGTTAGTACGAATTTGATTCAAAACCTTCCGCGAGCAAATTTAGTTTATTGTCTTTAGTATTTACCTTATCAAACGATGGAGAGAAGCTTCCTGCATTAAATAACTTACGAGTGATACTATTAAAAGATTACTGCCGTTTACAAAGCCGTTTTGGATAATCAGTGGATTCGTATAAAGAGATCAATTAGTTTTGACTCCTACATACTCAAGCAATCCATTCTTTTTAGACAAAATTATTTTTATAATGATAAATCACAATAGCCAACCGCCATGACCAGTATTGATTTGTGATAGCATTAGTACATTTCCATTCTAACACTGAGAGACGAGATTCGTCTATATTTGTGCTCACTCAATTCAGTTCATATAACAGTTTTTTCTGTGCTAATGGCGATGATTGAATTCCATTCCTCTATAGAACAGTCTTGATCAATAAAAAGACAGTTATAGCCTAGTTGTTGCTCAATCATATTTGACTCCCCAGTAAGTAGGGCTGAGTAAGTAGCAAATTCTAACAAGAGGTACCTACCTGCATAGCTGTTCTTTATGGCGTACAAGAAAATAAGGATTATATCACCAACTATGACCCAATTCATTCTTGTATCGTTATGGTAGCTCTAGCACGGTACAGTTTGTCAAATAAACTGAAGTCAAAGCGGGTTCAAACGTAGTCTGCTTACTGTTGTCATAATCTCGGTGTAAGGTTAGCCGTCTCGAGGCGGAAAAATAAAGCGACAATTAATCTTCGTCAATAACCTTTCTGTCACAGCTTGGTATGCAGAAAAGCGGGTTTAATTACCTATTATTTTGCTTAAAAAAGGAGAATAAAAAAAATTTCAAATTACACCCTTATCTCGACTACTCCAAACACAACTATAGGCACTGAATATTTGGACACTTAACGAAATCAAAGATAAACATAAAAACTGAATTAAATTTGAAGTTATTGAGGGGATAAATCTGCATGGTCGTTCAATTAAATGGCATTTATTAAGGAGTGACGGACGGAAAATAGATCGGAAATCTGCGCTAACTATTTGGTATTCAAGTGCCTTCCGACATATTCGCACCTGTAAGAACCTGAGGCTTTTGCACGAAAAAAAATTTCCCGCTTAAAAAGTAGCTGATCGTAAAGTTAACCTAACTTTGGATAATATATAGTCCCGTAGCCCTAAAATCAAGCTAAAACAAGGGGAAGTTCATTTCTCTAGGGCGTTGCCATGGCGCTGAATGAGTGGATATCATTAGCTGTTGTAACCGCTGAAGCGGCAAATTTAAACCTACGAGAGCTTTGAATAAGCTCCGAATAAGAGAAGAAAGGCCTTATTTGGACCACCAGCGCTGACAGTGACTCAATCGCGCGTTTTCGTTGCCTCTAAAATGGCACTATCCGCGCATGGAATATTGAAAATGAAGGTTGTACCATAAAGAGATAGCATTTCCCTTAAAAATTTGAAGAAAAGAAACAAACTGATCATTACGGGAGGAAAAGAAAAGAAGGTTGAAATGCACTGACAAATATCGATCTTATCAAATATATCGTAGAAATAACGACCAGTGTGTTGTAGGAGGAAGTCGGAAACAAAGCATGGGTTGCTAACAACAAATGAAGTTCTCAAGAGCGCCTTCTGCCTGTCACCTCACTTTTCCATTTTTTTTTCACTTTGGCTCCGCCTCTATTTCTCCCCACATACAGAACGCCTCCGTCAGTCACTTATAAGAGCTGAGCTGACTGGAAATGCTGCGTTGCCAGATCGTTTTAATAGATCGAGACCTCAAGATCAGATGACGGCGGCGGCAAAGGGAACGGCAAAAAAAGCAATAGGTTTAATACGCAAAACAATAACTGCGCGTGCAGCACACTTTTTTTGTGCATTTCTTTACCGTCACTGCACGACTACGACGTGAAAAAGCCCAATTTCACGTTTTATGGAGGACGTAAACAAGCCAGGACAAAATTTTCTCTCTTTTCTGAACTTGGATATGGCGTTCTATAGGAATCAACCCCAGGAGAGTTCGCCTACAATTGACAAAGTAAGCCAGTTGTAGTAAACGCGATGAAGATTGAAAGAACGCGAGTTCACTTTTTAAGTGAGCGACGTTTTCGCTGTTGTCGCCTAAGGTGCCTAATAACCAAGCGTACGTAGATTGGTTGGTTTCAGGTTTTACAGAAATACTTGCTTGGTTTAAGGCAAGTTTAACGCTTTTAAGTACCAAAAAAATTACTTGAGTTTTGGCGTTAGTTTGCGAGCCAATCCTACCGCAACGCAAACGCAGGCCGATGTCATGTGTCCCGACCTCGTGTGTCATGAATGAATGCGACCCTTCCTAAATGACGTACCCTTCCAGTAAAATAGATACCAGACCCTGATATGGCAAATGTCAAAGAGCAGGAGCTCCTGCAAAATTAATATAAAAGACATAACCTTCTAACATGCAGCTTTTTACTTAGGAGACTTTAAACTGTTGGCGCTGTATTTTCGAACGCTAGTATGGTTACAGTACTACTGAGGTCCAATTTTGGAGCTTTAGCAAGTACGTTTTTGAGCGCCTCAGCTCAATCGGAAGAAACCGTTTTAAATTATTGGGCAGTGGTTTTGTTTAGTCTGAAATGTCATCAGTCTCTTCGGCCCAGTCAAAAAGAGGCAATCAGCGGGGCCGGGAGGTTTCTGGCTGGCGGGCGTAAATATTGCTTTGCATTTTGAACGTTCGAAAGCCGTGGGATTTTAGTAGTAGCTCGTCACACAATTAAAAAAGTAAGGTCTATTAAAGTAACTAGTTGCACCGGTGACCGCCAGGTGAGAAATACATAACATCATAATTATAGTAAAAAAAAAAAAGGCCTCAACGAAATTAAAACAAACTTTTGCCAACTGCTAAAAATTCCCCCTCAGTACTAGTCGTATTTTTGAAAACGCACAGTTTTTCTGCGGTTCCGCGGTTAGAAAATACTCTCTTTTCTCCAGGTAAATGCATAATTAATTTTACTGAAAGGCTATGAGTTAATTAGCTGATTTTTTTTGTTCTAAAATGACGAATTTTCTGCTTATTGA
Source organism: Porites cylindrica (assembly GCA_964035525.1). Taxonomy (NCBI): domain Eukaryota; kingdom Metazoa; phylum Cnidaria; class Anthozoa; order Scleractinia; family Poritidae; genus Porites; species Porites cylindrica. The sequence continues at coordinate 16,379,162 of OZ037788.1, read as the reverse complement.
TACAATCATCCTAAGACAACGGTAAAAGAAAAGGATGGTTACACCAAAGGCCGCATTGGCAGCAGACGGAACTGTGTAACTTGGGCGCTTACGTCATTTCGCGTTTTTGTTCATCATTTGAAAGATTTTTCAACTTCTTCCGAATTTCTATCCATTTGATGTCTGCGAAAATATCTACATATTGAGCTTGCGGCCACCAAAGAAATGACGTTAGTTTGCATACAATAATTTACCAGGGCGCGCAGCGATGTCAGAACGCCACTTGAACTTGACTAGAAGCCCAGTTAGACATTATTCAAGCGCTGAAATTTTTAACAGTAAAAAACAGCTAAATGCGGATTCTTATCTTGGCAGAACATAAAATCAGTGCACGTACAACTGTGAAAACGTAAATGTAGTGAGAAGTGGCCATACAATATTTTCAAGCTTACAGAATTGATAAAGTTAAAAGCCACATAATGAGCAGCTCTTAGAAGCACTGCCATTTAGATTAAAATCTCGAAGCTGGTTGGGGCCGGGGGGTATTTAAAGAAAGCTTTAGTAGCTAGAGTGTTGTTGCCGCGGCCTTTAAACCCCTGAGCCATCTTACAAAGATCAACCTCCTTTTTACAGATAGAAATATAGGTATAAACTACTAAGATTTTATACCGTCTGGCACGAAACATTCGGGGGGGTTTATTTTTGCGGATTGGCGATTTTTTGTGTTTTGCGGGAACAAATTTTTGAGATTAGGACAGATTGGTTTTTCTTGCTGGAAATTAATCTTTTCAATTTTCAGAAAGTACCCAGTACCTAGTATTGACAATATTTTCGTTTTTATTGAGTACGTAAACGCGTTCCTCTGCGGGGGAGCTAGTTCTGTAGGACGGTCTACTAACAGAGTTCTGGGTTAGTTTCGTGAAGGCACAGAGCTAGCAGGTATCGTCCTCACAGGGAGGAGAATTGCGGCTGGCAAAGTCAGTGGGGCGAATTAAATGCGGACCCTTGAAACGTATCACACGAAGGCTTGATACCGGCTCACTGTCGACAGGAAGGTTGGAGACTCGGTGACTAGCTGACAACTATCCGCGACAGAGTATTTTTGTAAGCTATACACAGGGCTTACTGTCGGTTTGGACACAAGCTCTCTGATGTGAATGAATCAGGTACGGGCTGAAGTGTTTGGTGGAGACGAAGATAGCTATTGCCTCCATCTCTCACGGTAGCCACTTCAACTGAGAACCTCGTAGTTTGGCACTAAATTAGAACCTTGCCAGATGTATCTTGCCTGAACGAGGGAGATACAGGGTTGCACCTATGTCGGGGGTGCAGACGGCTCCATAGGTCACAATTGACAAATGGTCGTCCGGTCTGGTAGTGTAATGGTGCGAGGTTGTGAGAAGGCGGCTTGTGCTTAGTGGAATGAAGCAGTTATGTCGTCAGTCCACCGGATGGGTTCTTTCGATTTTCGTCCAGCGACAGCATCGTATAGTTTGTATGGTGAGAAGTGCAGAACCGCTCGGGATAACATGTGAGAGCACCTTGAATGCGCCTGGCTCGAGGCACGCGGCGAGGGCTGCAAGTGCTTAAGTTCAAGACCTATCCAACTACTATTGTGGAATGGGGATTAATGATGGTCTTCGACGGCGAAAGACGGAGATTGCACTTATGCATGAGTGCTTGTAACTCTTTTCTCCAGTTCTGTGGGAGTTTGCGCGGGCTGTTTTCTCTGCAATAAAGGTCATCAGCGATTTGGGCAATGTGAACGAGAACGAGGCACGTAAGTTCTTTTACAGCCGTTTCAGAACCTGGCGTGCTCACTGCAGATGGAGCGTAGACTTGCACTCCTCAGAAGGGTGTAACCAACGTGCTATATTTCTTGGAGTCACGCGAGAGTGGGATCTGGTGGAAGGCTCTGGTCAAATCTGTGGCAAGTGCTTCCACTGGGCAATATGGCGTAAGGTAGAGTCCACGTCCGGCAGAAGAGAAGGCTGTGGCTTACTATAGCGGCCATTATCACCGAAGACCGTAAAGAGGCCGTGACCACTACGGAGCATTTTAGCTAGGAACGATGGGTTCTAGTACTCTACTGTGATATTAACATCTTCTGGGCGCTTGTATAAAGACACTTAGGGCTTCGAGCTCGGCAAATTTGTGCTGGAGTTCCAGTAGTTGATTACAGGTGTTCTGAGGATGGCGACCCTTATACTTGGCTTTGGTTTCTAGGGGAAGTAGGGTGTCAGGGTAGAGGCGCACGGTTGAGGAGTGCTTTGCAGGAACCTGACGGGCGGATAACCTTGTTGGGGGCTTGGTTGGCAGTGCTGTGTTGTCGCTGTCGGTCTCGAGTGTGAAAACAGGGAGTACCTGACAGAAATGTTCATACCGTTGAAGGAATTGTGATTCGTGCCTCGAACTATCTGCTTACCGACGTTTGAAGCGGTAGCTCTGCCTTGTGTTCGACTTTTCGGCTTTGCTGACGTAGATTCGAGATTGCTGCCACCACGCCATAAACAAAGGATCGGCCAATCGCGCGATAACACGATACGTAACACATCTAAAGCTTTAATAACAAGACAACTCACAAGGCCTTGCGCGAGGGAAAAGCCGAGAAGAGGCGAGCGGGAGTGCAAAGCACGCCTTTTTACAGAAGGTACTGGCGCCCGGTATCACACTTTTTTAGCTCTCGTTAAATCTTTCCCTTACGCATTTAAGGGCTCAAATTGCCTGTCATGAATGAAAAGGAGATTTAGCCAAGTAATGCTTAAGGAAATTTTTACGACAGTTTGAAATTGATCACGTGATCAACTAATGCAAAAGGCCTATAGGTGGTTTTCACATTGACGTCATCAAATTGTAAAGTCAAAATAGCGAGGTTTTACGAATTCTTATTTACACTAGGTTGAAGATAAACAAAAAGTAAACCTTTGTACAAGTTTGCATTCCCGTAGCATGTTTCATTTCGAAAATACAGCAATTTGAACTTCCAAGTTTTCACAGTGCGTGACACCAAAATAGGAATGCTATCTCGTTAAGAAAAGTCTCTCCTCTTGATTTTCAGCAGTATAACCGTTTTAAGTATTAGAAGATATGTTTATGTGCGAGTATGCTAGTTCGCGGGTGAAAAGAAAGAGCTTTTACAGAAAAAGTGGACTCCAGATGTTTTTGTTGATTTTCGGCGGCCATATTAGTGCACCAAAACGGTGCACCAATATGGCGTCTCCATACAAAGCTCTACAAAGGTGCGTGAAACGTTTCGGCAAGGTGTTATTCGGAGGACTCTTAAACGGAGGGGCTTACTGTAAAATCCCGTGACCAAGAACCTGGATTTTTCCAAGTTACCCTAAACAGGTTTTTAATATGTAAATGGTAGTTAGCACAAGTTTAGGCTAATTAGGTTCTTAAATAGGTTCTTATTTTCAGAAGAAAAATACAATATTGCTAAGAGTATTTAGGCCGTTGAGCTTATTCCTCGTATAAAATATGCATACCAAATTAGAAGTTATGTAAATACGACTATTAAAAAGAAGAACTAAAGCATTGACCTCAAGAATGTTCCAAAGAGGATTCTACATGTTGACTTATGTGTGCACAATTTTTTCATAGATTTTAGAAAAAGGGTTCTTATTTTAAAATAAGGACCTTCTTCAAATTTGAGGCTGAACTGGTTCTTATTTAGAGGGAGCTTTACTGGCTAATTTTAGCCTAACAGGTTCTTAAAATTCAGGTTCTTTGTCGCGGGGTCAGTTTACTGTATGTCCAAAAGGAATCTAGAAAAGGTATGGAAAAAGCGCTTCAAGTATTCAAACCTGTTCAACAGGTTTGAATACTTGAGCAACGGTCGATGTTATCTAGTGCTTTCCGATCTAGAAATCCATCACCGGTTGAGGTTGAGGATAGCGGTCACGTGATATTAATAGTTATTACCTTGCTAAAGTATTTAAACCTAATGAACGGTACTTTTGGGAAAGCACCAGGAAAGCACTAGATAGCATCGACCTAAACCAGATGTCTCATCGATACGTCAGCGGCGTAAAAATTGAGCCCTCGACTTCCGCTCACTTGATCTATCGCTGCCGGGGGGGGGGGGGGGGGGGGGAGGTGTCTCCAAAGAAATCTGTGGTACAGTCCGCCTGCCAGTATGACGTCACACCTCGCGTCAGTGACTTTCAAAATGGCGAGCAAAGTGTTCATCGAAGAGACGGATAAAAATTTCGATTTTATTAAAACTAGATTTAAGTACTTTTTTGGAATGAAATGTCCAGTGGTGTAATTATATCGACTGGTCACACTTTTGAGGGCCAGTGCACAGCAAGATTGAGGAGTTTAGACACAGGAATAGGAGGTTCATCAAACGATGTATTATACTTTACATTGTGCGTATTTTCAGTTCTTCAGAGCTAGTGAAACACCGTATCATTCCTCTCAAAGTTCGCTTAGCTGTAGCGTTGAAAGGGGAAACTAAATGACAGGTATTTGTGAGAGACTATCCATGAGCATTGAATCTTGTTGCTTTACCGCATTTTAATACTGTATTGGGCATACACCTGTAATTCTGTAATTAAATCCCGAAAACGAAAAAAAGGTTTCGTTTAATTATTTTTTGGGGGGCAAACCCAGTGGAGATTTTAGGGTAATAATATTGATGATTAAGACGATGTACAAAAGGCAAGTTTAACTTTCGCCAGTGGGTCACTGGCGGGTGTTGGGTGTAAATTAGTACAGTTTGTAGTGTACTGTGTGTGTTTGTCATGATGTCAACTAACATTGAAAAAAATTCAGCAGTTTCAGAAGAGGGACATGTCTTGACAGCTTATGGTTTTATCTGGTCGTTTGGCCAGTATGCAGATCAAGAGCTTTTGAAATCCCTTTTCCAAAATAAAACTCCGGACTTAAGCTTAAAATATATATTGATCCAAGTGCATGACCAGCAGGGTCTGCAGTAAGAATAAAGAAAAAAAGGCCAAAAGGAAAAATAGTGTTAAAAATAGACCAAACAGGGAAAAAAAGACGGTACAAAGAAACAGAAAGCAGCGTCGCCGGGAGTCGAAGCCGGTTTATCTGCACGTGCAAGAAACTCCTTGACCACTGCACCACAGTGACACGCACGATTTGTCATATCAAAACAATTTTTCTCTGCCATAGACGCTGTTTGAAGCTGGTAGAGCTGTATTTATCATGAATTGAAAATTACAGTTGAGGTATTTCAAAGCTATTACGCATTATTTCCGGTTCAACGGGCCGACTCGTTGTAGATAATCGATCGAACTAGCTTTACTGAATTTGGTGGAGAATTAGGAGATCTACAGAGGCCCGCAGTCGAAAGGAATGATATGAAGTTAGGCCCATCATTAGCAAAAGAATAGATGAAATATAACCATGCATGATCTGTGAATGGAACCTCCTATTCCTGAGTCTAGACCTTGCCTATTTTAGAGAAAAAAAAGATTTAAGTTTTGATGACGTTGCCGGTCCCGTGAAATAGATGGCGATCGCGTAACTGACGGCTCTCAAAACAAATTAACAAAATTTTACAATCACGGACACAAAATATCAATGAACGGTTCACACGAGCAGATTATAGCAACACCAAAGCTCACACACATTCGATCAAATAAGCGATATATAGCGATATTTGTTAGCTTCTTTGCTTTTCCTCGACCTCGCTCGTCCAAATAACTGTCGTATCCCTTGCTAATTTGCACAAGCGACCCGAGGCTCTTGCCCGTTACTATGTGACGTCATACTGGTAGGCGGAGAAGGTCAAGAAACTTAGGTGGAAAACAATAGAGTTACCCCCACCCCCCCCGATCGCTGCATTTTGTAAGTTCATTTTGTAAGAAGCCCCTGACATATCCATGACTCATCTGGTTTAGGTCGATGCTATCTGGTGCTTTCCTTCTAAATCGAATGGGCTTTAAAAACAATGCGAAACCAGGTTATAAATTGCACGATCAGGAAAATATTGACCTCAAAATGTTGACTATTTCCGACAGGGGACAATAACAAATATTGGCGTTCCATTAATGCGATTAGTTATTTTTTCTATGCCAAAAGGTTAAGAGCCGGCGCAGATTAAATTAAAATATCCACTCTTTCTAATGTTTTTTTAGGACAAACCTTGCCCACAAAAACTATGTTAGCTATTTCTTTTTTCTAAGGCGGAGTTCATCACTCATTTAAGCAGAATAATTCCCCTTAAGGCAAAGCGGCAACTTCATGCAAGTCCAAGCCAGAGGGAGAATTAAAACTACGCTCGTCACTGCCTACTTGTGCTTAACTAGGCAATCACGAAATTTCCTTTATAATCCTTAATTCAGTTTTCAACTAAGAGGTATCCATGGTTTCATTATATAAAATTAAACAGAAATTTATGTGACGCAACGGATGAAAGCTCCTTGTAAAACGAACAAAGAAAACTTCCTGCTTAAGGGATTTATATCCACAAATTAAGACGGGCCAGTTAGATCAGGTACCATTTGTTATCCAGTGGGAGGCGTACGATAGGGGTACCTGCTGTGGCAATAACGCCTATATAAAAGGGTGACGAGTTGGACCTCAGGGCGGAGCCTCCCCGTATAAAACTTTGTTGAGTCCTCCCCCCCCCCCAGGCGTTTAAGTAAACATGAACTAGAAAGTGACTAACACGTCATTAAAACACTTTAACTGAATTTGAGACGAACTCAGGCGGAAAAGTCAATTAAGTGCGATCTTTAATTGAAGCCAGATCTCTGCAGAATGTTAGAGAATTTCCCACTTATTTCTATCATTGATCCGTTCTCTCATACCGTATTTATTCGATTAACCGCCCTGGGCGCTTATAAATTTTTGGACCTTGAGAGTGGGCGCTTATTCGAAGTGGGCGCTTATTCGAGGCTGGGCGCTTATTAAATTTTCACCATTTTAAGCAAGTGAAGTATGTTTATTTTGCAACAAAACAATAAATGCTAATAACAAAACGCGAAGAAGTAACAAAGCAAGGTTTCTGTAAAATACTTTGAAGAAAACTCCGTCCTCGGGAAAGTCTCTTATTAGAATTTATTCACTCAAGTGGGTGGGGTGGGGGGTGAGTGCTTATTAGAGTTTGATTGGGAGGAGGAGGGGGTGGGCGCTTATTCGAGGCTGGGCGCTTATTAACTTTTTCGGCCTTTAGGATGGGCGCTTATTCGAGGTGGGCGCTAATTCGAGGTTGGGCGCTTATTCGAATAAATACGGTAAGTACAATTTGTATGACGTAATTTTACGCACTGTAACCCGTTCTTGGAATTTCGCAATTATCCGCAGGGACGCTTTTTTGCTTGTTTCCATATTTCTTGCATGGCTGAGACGTAAATCTGATGAAAAAAATTACTTGGAGGCAGTTGCTACTTGTGGTGGTTATGATTTAAAAAAAGCGTATTCAAAATAAAATAATTTTAGGTTGGGTTGACCTCGATTAGCGATTGACGTCATAACGTAACAAGTGGCTATGGCATTTTCATGGTTAAAGAAGCCTTTCATCATAAGAAACCGGAAATATGGTCAACTTTCGGTTTGTGCCGCCACTTTATATCCTAATCGTCCGTCTTAGAGAAGCAAACGCGGCCTTATAGAGTTAATTAGTGAGATGTCCTCCTTTTAGAAGTTTCTGTTAAGGAACATTGACTGCATAATCACCTCGGCGCGTTTAATGATTGTGCAGCAGGCTGGCTCTTCGTCAACTCAGGGGCACCTAACGACGATTCTCTAAGGCTCTCCAGAGTATAGACTTTTAACATTGCATTCTAAGCGGGTTATATCATTTGTATCTGTTCGATCATTTTTGGGCAAATCGTTTAGCTCTTTCGATTTTGCAAAGACTTCTCAATATCTTTTTTCCCGAAAATCATGCAATTATAAGTTTTACGAGGGAGAGAATTTCTCGGATTCCTCTCCCAATCACATTTTGGAATCTGAAAATATAAAATTTCCTTCTTCTACAAATACTAGCTTACCTCAGTAATGAAGGATTTGAGTTCCAAGACGTAAAAGAAATTAATTGTCGTCATGTCTGTCATTAAGAGTTTAGCTGCCAACAAAGCACCACAGGATATGATAAAATCTCTGAACGAGTCCTGAAAGACAGTTGTGAGAGCATCGCACCTGTGATTTCCAGACTGGTGAACAATTCATTTAAGATGGCTCCTTTTCCTTAAGCAAGGAAAATTGCTGAGGTGACACCTGTACCATCCTCGGAGACCCAGGGGCAGTCAGTCGGGTCGAGAAAAAAGGCGGGACGAAAGTTTTCAAGTACGGGCGGAAGAGCCCCTGGGTACCGAATCTTACCGAACTATTTCCAAAAATTCAAGCGGATACCGGCTCCTGATTGGGCACAAAAAATGCTTTGTATTATTGTGCCCAATCGGTGAACAGTTTCTCCTGAGTTCTTTTCGTGAGTTCGTACACGACGGCTATTGTCTCGCCACACTTGCCCGGTTCGTTCACAAGCTTGTGCGTACAAGGGAAACTTTTATTTTCCACTTTCCTAACCAGAAACGAAGGAACTACCGATGAGTTGAATAAACGTTTGGGTTACTATCAACAAGAGCAATTGAATTTGCCCCGAGAATATTCTGTTTTTGACGGATCACAATTAAGATGCGGCGGCGATGAGAAATTCAAATGAGTAATAGCTTGAAAAGGCAAAACAACAACTTTGCACGTGCATCGCGCTTTTTTGTATACATTTCTTTGCCGTCAACTGCACGACTACTCGTGAAAATGCCAAATTTCACGTTTTGTGAAGGACGTAAACAAGCAATAACAAAATTCATTTTCTCTTCATGAACTTTGATATGGTTCAGAAAAGTTCGCTTGCATTTGACAAAGTAAGCGAGTTGGATCAGATGGGGATTTTATATCAAACTGAAAGTTTCCTGCCTGCGTGCATTTCTTTGGTGCATAAGCTACAATATACAAGCCGTGATCGAGACAATAGCCGTCATGTAAGAACACACGAAAAGAACTCATTGAGATGTGTTCGCCGATTGGGCACAATAATACAAAGCATTTTTCGTGCCCAATCAGCAGCCGGCATCCGCTTGAATTTTTGGAAATGGTGCGGTGAGAGTCGGTACCCAGGGGCTCTTTCGCCCGTAATGAAAACTTTCGTCCCGCCTTTTCTCCCGACCCGACTGACTGCCCCTGGGTCTCCGAGGATGCACCTGTACCAAAAGAAGGAAACTTAGAAGAACCAGCCAACAACAGACCGATTTCATTGTTACCCATCCTATTGAAAGTAAGTCAGAGACTGGCACAAAAGCAGTTTGTGGAATTTTTGACAACGCATGACAAACTGACTCTCGACTTATCCAAGTGGCAACAGGAATATGCATTCGACAGAAACTGCCCTCATAAATGTTGCAGACAACATTTTGAAAGCAATCGATGAAAAATCTGCCTCGTTACTGCTACTGCTTGATATGTCAAAAGCTTTTGACAGCCTTAATCATAATCTATCGTTAGAAAAATTACGAAAACTGGGCCTCAAAGCTTCTGTAATTTTCTGGTTTAGTAGCTACCTATCAACTAGATATCAAAGAGTACGATACGAAGATTCAGTCTCAGAGATGTTACCCTTAACAAATGAAGTATCTCAGGGTTCGATCTTGTCGAATCTTGGGTCCTGTGCTTTATACTATTTACATTAATGATTTAATCAGTGTTATTACCCATAGCCAACCAGCTGCTTGTGTTGATGACAGTCAATTGCACTTTACATTTTCTGTATCAGACTCATCAAGTGCTATGGCAAACCTTAAACTAAGGTCTTAGGGACATCAGTAAAAGGTGTGCAAAGAATTCCCTACTCATAAAAACCCTGAGAAGACAAAATTACTGGTTCTTGGCTCAGCACAACTTATTAAGAGGCTACCTCATATCTCCTTATCCCTGCTGGACAAAACTATTTCACCAGTTTCAGCTGCTAAGGATCTTGGGGTATGCATGGATCAATATCTTACCTATGATTTACATGTTACTAAAACAGTCTCTAGTTGCATGAACCAGTTGGTACAGATAGGTAGAATTAAACATCTTTTGGATAAGAAAACCCTTTTATTACTTATAAATAGCTTTGTTTTCAGTGAAAGTTTTTATTGTTCCTCAGTATGGGGGAACACATCTAAACGTAACCTGCAGATACAGAACTGCAGATGGCACACATTTTTGCTGATAGAGTTTTATTAGGTTTAAACAAGTTTGACCACCTCCTAGGGACGGAGATCTCTTAAATGGTTAGCTGTTACAGAGAAGGTTCCATTTAATGACTTAGTTTTAGTATTCAAATGTGTAAATGGTTTAGCTCCAGATTATTTAGGTAGTTATTGAACGTTTAGCAGTTCACAACAAGAACACAAGGGGGTGTAACAATTTTGTGGTCCCCCGATATAGACTGTCAATGGTACAAAGACCATTTTATTTTCGGGGTCCAAGGGAATGGAACGGGCTAGCTGACAATATTAAGAACACTAAAGATATTGATAGTTTCATGAAGCGGACACTTTTTAATAATTTGTTTCATACGAATAATTTTAAATAACTATTTTAAATAATTTTGAACGTATTTTGAATTTAATTAATCTACTGTAAATAAGCTCTCTTTTCTTAATTACCAGTATTATGTAAAGGGAGTCTCAATAAAGTATGTATGTATGTAAGGCTTCATGATATATCGCATTAATATAATGCTAACAAAACGCTGTTTTTGCCAAATTAGAAAATGCGGCGCGCCAAAAATTGAGGTTCTAGTACACTTCAAACTGAATGCTTGGCTGCACTATTCTTAAAAAAAATAAAAACATAAGTGTCAAGTTCAACTGAAAAACACTGTGCCTTAAACAGTGTTTAAAGCTAAAAAAATAAATCAATATAAAATGTAATAATAAAAAAAATTAAAAACCAAAACCGAGAGACTGTTTTATCTTTAAATCAATTGCATTGTGAATGCATTTTTGACTTTGTTGAGTCATAGAAAAAGGGTTTTGAGAGCTGATCTACAACCCTGGTCAAGACTCTTGGGAAACAAACGCAATAGCTCGTCAAAATGAGACATTTTCTATCCCCCCTTCTCTCTCCCCTCCCCTCCCCGATGCAGTGTTGACGTGTCTCAAGATGTTTTGACTAGGGTTGTAGTATTTTCTGTATTTTCTTTCGCGTTACGGAATGCTTTTTGTAAAAAATTTTTAAAACATGTTCAAAAAGAGCTGAAAAGCACGCCAAGGGGCAACATTTTGCGGATTCCCTTTTTTGACGAGAAGTTTGCTGCTCTCTAGAATTTTCAGTTTCGCGGGACTGATTTGTTATGTATTCACTGAATTGTCATTTTACCTCAGAACGCCAATACAAACAAATACCTTATGCGACTGAGTCCAAGGTTATGTTAGCTTGGCAAACAATTAGCGTCTATGTAAAGTTTTGGAGCACAGACAAAATGAAAATTTCCCGATTGAATTTGACTGAATTGACAGCTTATTCTTTGGAAAAGGGACTGAGGTTATAAAGCATTGCAAGGGAAATGATACCTCTTTCGTCATAAGACAGTCGTAGGTAGTAAATACAACGAACTTGCAGGCAAGGTCCTAATTCATGAATTATCAAGCTAGCTTATCTTTGTATTTTCACATTTGTTTTGTCCTGTCGAAATTCTTTTACTTATGGCTGGGCACACGTCAACTCTTTGAATGTAAATTGTCTATATTACTTGAGAGATCAAGAACACATATGTAAAGAATGTCATTATCCTGTAAATTTTGCTTGAAATCGTGACAGCCTTTAATATGGCTGCAGTAATAATCAGGCACCTGCTTCGTTGTCATGGTTTCAGTCAAAATTCATTGAAATTGGGAAAAAAAATTGTACGTAGCAAAACAACTGATAAAATGTTAAACTTTTTGAAACCACTTACTATGAATCTATCATAAATACAATATCATCAAGATCTGGTATCAATGTACACTGCAACAATTTTGCAATTCTATGAGTTGTGAAAAAATAGTTTTAATAATCGATCCCAAGCGAAGAGTTTTTCCCCACGGAACCAAACCTTATCGAAAATGGAAATTCACGGTTTTAATGGTTTGTTGTGGCCCCTTAAAAACACATAAAGTAGAGCGATAGAAGTCATAGATAAACACCGAATTGCCAAATACATGATGATTCTTTTTAAACTACAAAAAATCTGCGAACGATCATCTCCGCCCGGGTTTTGTGGGTGAATCCCTGAGAAAAACAATTAAATAAATAAACTAGAAGACGATTGTCTGGAAGAACACTGCCATTTGTCCTCATTTGATCAGGAGCCAGGATGAAATTACAAAAAAACAAGGGAATCGAATGTATTGACTTAATCCCGGGTTTTAAAAGTAACTGGAACGAAATACTCTATTATGTTTCCTAAAAATTACTTCTTTGGGTAAAAAGATCATTTTTATTTTAAAAAGCGTTAAAAAGCGAGTTATAAACTTCGTAGGGGTCCACTTTGTTCCGCAGAAGGAAGTTCGAAATTAAAACGGAATTCTGTGAAATATTAGATAGAATTCATAGTTGCATACAACACCTTGAATTTTGTGTGACCGTATATTGAAAAGCCGTGCGCCTGAACTAGACTAAAATTTTGCTTTAATTATAGTCAAAACCATTTTACGTGATATAGACCTTACACATCCTTTTAGAGTTAAGAATCTTGGATCATTACCTTGGAAATAAGTGTTGAATTGTCAGCTTACTGCAAAGAATTATAACGCCTAGCCTATTATGGAAATACTTGCCACTGAAAAATCGTGAAGAATCCGACCAAAGAGAATTAAATGTTTAATGAGTGTTTGGTTCCAATTTTTTCGGCTAAAGCAATTTAAAATAAAGCTAAGCCTATTGGAAGGATGACTGATGAGAACAGATCCCGAAAAAGCCGTTTTTATAGCAGTTAAAAAGCTCGAGCAGCTTGTGTCTATCCACAAGACTCTGCCTCGAATAAAAAAAAGGCCTGCTTGAGCGTCTTTACACACTCAAGTCCATATTTTCGTAGTCGTATGTTGCTTTGTGGGATTCTAATGAGTCTCTAATGGACGTTAAATTAATAAATGAATGTCTTCATCGTGTCACATTTGTTTGTCGAAGAGTTTTTTTTTTTGCTTTTTTATTGTTTAGTGGTTGTCATTTCGCTGATTCGATAAGAAATAGCTGATGCTGGGTGAAAATTGTATGTTGATCAATCTTTGGCTAAATATTTCCTTTTTTTCGTATCTTGCGATTATTTCCCGGGGGGGTACTCCCGAGAATTCTAGGCTGGAGTGTCCCGGTTCTCCAAATCCTGACCCTTTGATCAAAAATAAAACGCTAACAGCGTGATAAACTTTGTGAGCTTCCGCAATTTTATAACTTGACGTTTTGTATGCTATTTCAACGTACATTTTCAAAAGTGATCTAAAGTGTCACCGTTGAAGATAATGACGAGACTATATTACAAAAAGACAAAAAATATCATTTTCCACACCCGTTTTCAGACCAGACCTGTAGGCCCGGGGAGGGACTCCGCATATGAAAGGGGTGGGGAAGCGGCGTCGGAAATTTTGAATTAAACCCCTAAAGGAGACCGATCTGGGCGAGGCCCAAACTTTTTTTGACCCCTAAAAGAGACCATGCTAAAAGACAGACAAATGAGAAAACTTGGGTTATATGAATGGAGTAAATAAAACGAATTAAAAATATACATATCAAACATATATTTTTGTATTTTTTCGCGTGCAAGACCTTCACGGCTAAATATGATGGCGTTTTGCCCAGAACACCCTAAATGAAACCAAAATCCAAAATCCGAAATTTACACCCCTAAGCGAGATGACGAGTATGCACACCCCTTTCATATGCACAGTACACCCCCCGGGCCTTTACGCAGAAATTATGTCATCAATACTTAGATTAGAGCGCAAACAAAAAAATTTTCAAATCCTTTTCGAATTCACGTTCTCTTTCTTTCTTGCTCATTTGGAATTGAAACGATAAATACGGTCATACACTCCCGTAGTTGCCTCGAAAACCATACGCGATTTAAGACCAAAATTACCCTGTTCCGGGCGTTCAGATAGTAGAGCGCGGCGGTCGGTGGGGAGCGAAAATTGTACACCGGGAAAACGGGGGGAGGGAGGTTTTTTTTTTCTTTTTTTTTTCTTCGTGAATTTTTCTCCCGCGCTCTACTATCTGAACGCCTGGAACAGGCTAGACCAAAATGGGCGAAGTGTATAGATTACCCTTTTCAGACCAAAAAGGCCCATAAACCATCTCCTTTGGGGCGACACATACCTATGAGTTATGTAAGGAGTACCCCCTCCCTCTGTGGATTATTCGCTTGAGGAATGTGCGTTGATCGGTTTGCAAATATGGAGTTCTTTTTCAAGAGTCGAGCCAGGTCAAATAGAAACTGTTGAAGATAAGTGGATATTGACATGCACATATTCCACAGGTAAAATGGCCCGTCAACAGTAAGACTGACAAAAAGATGAGGTTAAGAAAAAAAATAAAGAAAGCTAGCAATTGAGTACACTGTCTACATTAGTGATCACCCTTTTAGAGAGAGCACACACTTGCAGCTCCTACTTTATCCTTATTGTATTATATCACACAGGCCAAGGGTTCAGGAATTTTTACGTTTCTTCTCGTTCGTCGAAAGGGTAGCTTAACTTGACCGTTGACCGCATAGTCAATTAGTATTGGATCTTCCCCTAGAACTATTCACCGGGGACCATATAAACCAGCGATGTAAGTAGGTTACGAAGTTGTCTGCAAACTTCCTTTGTGTGCGGAAGTAACCTTTCATCTTACTCTGTGGATTAGAATCTTGTTGAAAGACATCCGGAGGTGTGCCCTATTGATTACATTACAATGTTCCCACTCTCACCCACCATGTGGGTTGCAAAACGTTTTATCACGTTTCTGAATTCTCGAAAGAAGAAATTAATTGTTGTAATAAACATCTGTAATAAACATGACCTGATGTACAGAAAGCTTCGGCAAAGATGAATGTTAGCAGGGACCTTGCAAAACATAAATGTACGTAGGTCAGAGATAACGAAAAACGGTATATTCGCGGTGTTTTTTAAAAGCGTATCAAACACAATTTTTGGTACTGTCCACGTCACGTTGCCACTTCGGTGATTGATGATGATTTTTTGGCGAAAATACCGCGGAGTGGATACGCCCGCAGTCCGTCTTGAAGGCTACTCGGCCTTCCTCGCCTGTTCATCGATGTATCTTTTGAATACCATTTTTATGCCGCCTTGTCAGCCTAACATATCTTCGAGCACAAAAATATTATTGGTCTAATGGACTGCGGCAGGATTGTGGCCGATTTTTCATGATTATGACATTTGATACCCTATTTACCTTTCTGTCTATCTCACATGCACGCGAATGTCAATCATAAAATAACGATTAGCAGATGAAACATAATACATCTGAGTTGTATGTCTCTTTGTGTTAGGCGCATGCATGTCTCGGAATTGTACAACTAGAAAATAATTGGAGCGACGAAGGCACATTTTTAACCTACTTCTTCGCTGAGAAATGGATAAGAAGTCATTATTCTTTTGGGTATTTGTCTTTTGCTCGTCGATAAAGGGTTCTTTAGCAGGTAAGTTGCGATGTTACGTTTTGTTTGGTGTGCTATTTGCCGCTGGGGTTAAGGTCATATTTCGAACAAAACTTGGTTAGGTATTTCGCGTTCATTTCTTCTTATTCTTTGCTATGCCTTAGATGTCTTTTTTCGATCGTTAAGGCTTTCTCTCGTCGCTAGGTTTTATCTGCGTGGGCTATTGCTTTGAGATTTATTGTACACTTTTTTTTGCCGCTGATTTTTGATGTCCCTTTATATTATCTCTGACAATATTTATCCATTATGTCTATTCGAAGCTCTACGTTCAATAAGCACTGAGCATAAGTAAGGTGAAAAGACTTCGAAGGAAATGATAAGCAGTTTTGCTTGAAAATATTTTCTTTCGTTTTCGCCCTTATTTATCGCGGGTTTATTGTCAATTTGGCCGTTGCTCACTTCGGATTCAACACCGATTCCTTTTCGTTTATTCTGATAATTTAAGTTTTAGAATAATTTTTTGTCTTGAGAATAAAGAATTTTCTGCCTTAACGTTTCATGCAAGGGGGAGAATTTCTTTAATAAAGAAAGCTCTTCTTAACTGACTTTACACTGAAATTCCCATGGCTTTACGCCTATTCTATTTTTAGACGTGATGCTCGTCAACATGAAATGAACATACAGTACTAGAATTTTTCGTTGATTTTATGCTCGACGCTCAGTTTATTGCCGCAGTCTTCTAGAACATGTTTGTTTTCTTGGAGATGGTTCAAGGTTTGTTGATGTGAAAGAATTTGGTTCGGTGAATATTGGGATTTATAGTAGCTAAGTCTATTTATCTAAGAGCTTTCGTTTGCCCAGCTATCCAAATCCATTTTCAATATTTGCCGTCTCGTCTTTAGAAAATTGGAAATGTAACCATCTTTGGGTGTGTGTGATGTTCGATGCATTATCTTTATCAGAGACAACTAATTAATGTCAGTTTCGTAATAATTTGGGTTTTTCTCTCTCACACACAGTCAAAACATTTCCCGGGTCGGAAACGTAGCTCTGACATAAAGAATATCAACAGTTTTTAAAATATCTCTTGAGTCAATTTTGAACAAAATACACATTAAACCGGTTAACATAAAACACTTTTTACATATGGCCCGCACCATTGAAGAAATTGTCTGGACTGTTCTGCCGAGTTTTTCTCCTTTCTCCTGGGGAGCGAGCTGTGACTCTCCAGTTGGCCCATGCCTTCAGATTCAATGGTCCAGCAAACTTATGGCGGCCACGATAACGTTATAGTTGAAACAGGACATCTTGCAGTAAATAATACAGTCGATTCTCTCTTAACGGACACCTTTATATTAGAGACGGACACCTAGAGTTGGTCCCTTGTTCTCTTTACTCTCTTCATTTGACTCTTCAAAAGATGGACATCTCTCTAAGACTCCTAGTTTCCTGTCCCAAAGGTGCCGTCTTTACTCTACCATGGGTGATTTCATCTGGGGCAAACACGTACGGTGGGCAGCGAATGCTAATAAACGTTTCTCAAACTCTGCAACAGCCAAAGCAATAACAAGAAAAATCTGGAAACATTAAAATATCTAAAAACGCATCGATGACGAATTTTTTGCTCTGGCCAAGAAACGACCTCATTTGTATGTTAATTTTTTGGCCGGTTAGCCTAGCTCCTTTTCTTGCAATTACTGTGCACAATGTACAACTTTCTTTTGGCTAAATATAAAAAGGGTTATTTTTATTCGCAGGTAACGTAATATGTAACATTTTGCTAAGTTGAACTATCGCGTGTTGCAGCTTTTGCCTTTCAAAACGCCGGCTGTCAGAAGAGGAAAGCAGAAAATGTAAAACGCGAAGAGAATTTCTACATTCGGAGTGATATGAAACCAGATTCCGGTTTGTTGTCGAAGTTTTTGAAAAAAATAAGAAACTCCAGGTTTTTTGACTCTTACTTTGTTGACCGAACAAAGAGACCTGCAAAAGCAAAGATTACAAACTGATTTTATTAATGAACTTATTTGGCAAGGCATTAAATAAACAAATTTGATGTGTCACCGATGCAGACGCGCCTTGAAATTGATTGTTAATTAAGGATCAAGGTGAGGAAGATAAATGCCCTGATCCAATTAGAAAATCCGCGTGAGTTGTTTTCTGTTTCAATACACGTTTTATTTTTGAGTTTTATTGTAGTTTATTATCCAACAATAATTCATATACATCTTTGTCCAAGACCTGCGTAACTCAGTCTCTTTGTAATAAAATCTCTCGGAGAAATGACCCGGTCCGTTTTGAGATGACTTTAAAACTATTCACTAAAAACAAGTTATGAAATGTTTGAGTTGGGAGTAAAAAGTTTGAGCATTAAGGGATATTAGGTCACACCACGACTTTGTTCAAAAAAAGGGTCAGTATTGCTTTCAAATGCCTCTGTATAATTACTTATTTATGCTAATTTAATTTAGCCTTCTCTATAAAGAACCATTGATGATTTTCAAACCTCCTTTTCATGCAACCCACCGCAAAATGTGTACATTGTACGGTTCTTTGGCCCTCAAAGAATCAGCATCGGTACAGAAACAGTTTTTATTTGACAAATTGTCCACCAAAACAAAAAAATACTGGGCAGCAACCCCAAAAAAGAGAAAAAAAAATTATAACTGTTGTCAGGTATTGTAGATGCAGGATTGATGCTTTAACGAATTCCTGTAGCTTTTTTAACACCAGCTTGTTAGGCCTTCATTTAGAGGTAAAGAAGGCTAATTATTATGGTCAAGAAAAGTAGTCTTGGATGAATTAAAGGAAATTATATCTTTTTTCATTGTCCAAAAACTGCATCAGCCATTAGGAAACATAGTGCTTTCTCCAGGCCTCTAAACTTAGAAAATTAGAAAATTGTGGGTTTGCCCACTAATTATGAATGGTAAAGCTAGTAGTCCTAGCTGAGCTTTTAGCAGTAGAATTTTGTTATCCATTTTAATTTTTTTGTGGTATTTATTTAAAAAAAATGGGTTCTTATCTCACATATTTTATTCATTTTTTTTAAAATAAAAAAACCCTTTCAAGATGGAACTGAACAAGTTAGTCATGGTTATTTTGGTGAGACTGGGCATTTTTGTTTATACCAGAAGGCTGATAAAGATTCTGGTAGTTTGTCATTTTCAAAACAATTGAATATAGCCTTCTATTAAGTCTGTTGGCACAAAAAGCCTAGTGTTAATTCCTCAATTTGAAAACAATTCAACACCTGCCAGGTTAGTATTAATGTTAGTCAGATTCATGTATTGAAATAATATCATTAAAGATGTGATCTGCACCTCGTAACAACACGCTACAAATTACGCTATAATGTAGCTTCCTGATAATCTTTCAGTGTTCCAGAGTTAAACCTGCCGAAAATTAAAGAAAACGAAAAGTTCGAATAAGTGTTCAGTAATATATTTTATTTTAGGTGTGTGTTTGAGGCTGTTAAAACGAAACAAAATTTTTATCAGGTACATACTGTATTCAACGACTTTTAAATTTTGGCGTTTTTTTTTTTGAAGTGTTACACTGACCCCTACGAGGTTCCGTTTTCATGGACTGTTTGCCTCAGTCACACTTGCCGCTCTACTTTGTTCTCAGTGGCTGTTATCATAAATTTATTCCAACAACATCATTTGACTTTCTCGATAGTTGTTGGTTTTAGAGCTTAAGAGAATTAAGTATTAAGAAATCTAGTCTGTCTTCTTTTCGGCGACCAATTGGTTTTATGAAGTCTTTCATCTTAGACTGGCTACCAATTCATTGTGTGTAATCACATGAAATCATAGTCCCATTTGGTATAGATTATGCATGTCCTTTGGCAAGTGAAGAAATTTTTAGGTCACAAATATTTGAGCGTTTCTTTTCAACTATAACGTTATCGTGGTCGCCAGAAGTTTGCTGGACTGTCTATCTGAAGGCATGGGCCAACTGGAGAGTCACAGCTCGCTCCGCAGCTTTACGCCTGGCGCTCAGGGCTAGTTGGAACGTTCTGAAAGTGCAAATTATCTGTATGATATACAGAAAACTCTATTTTTGTAAAGAAAATCTTCTATATTTTTATCAAGGCATAATCTAGAGTTGCCAGTTGTAGACGTAAATACCACCCCAAGTTAAATTTCTGACGTTAATACTATTTCTGGAAAAAAGAAAAAACTATCAGACAGTTAAAACCCGCATATAAGAACCTAGAATTTTCGAGGTCAGGCTGAACATATTCTTATATTTTAGGGTAGTTTTTCACAATTCAGGCTGGTTAGGTTCTTAATAGGTTCAGAGGTTGTCTTAGTGGTACCGTTGGCAGAAATATTTTACTACCAATACGTAACGATGTAGCACTTGTATTTTCAGCAACAAAAATGTTTGTATACAGAACAAAGAAAACATACACACAATAACTTTTTGTCAGAAGTTTCTCACACAACGAAAATTCAGAATTTTGGATAATTTTTTTCTATAAGAACCTATTTTTCTTTGCTAGGCTGAACAGGTTCTCATGTTTTCGGGTATTTAAATGCCAAATTTCAGCCAGTAGGTTCTTAAATGACTAGGTTCTTATTATTCTTATATTCGGGTATTTACTGTACCATACGATCACCAAATAAATGTACCTTTTAAAAGTTAAGGTTCATTTTTAACGTGATTTTTTAAACCCAATTCCCGCAAAAGTCTTAGTGTTAAGGATAGATTTGACCTTAGAATATTGTGAGCGCCATTTCGAAGGAAATTAAAGTTGCGTATATCTCCGTTAGTCTGTACTTCCAAAGTTGCTTTAAAGTTTCGCGAAAAAATCTGAAATGTACGTGGACTAGAAAACGAGCGGATAAACGAAACGGAGAATCGAATATTCTTGAATTTTCTTTTAATCAACCCACCCCAGTCCGATCGTTCGTCTCAGCCCCGGCGAGTGGGGGAGGGAGTACTCCCGATGATGGCCTATACGGGGAGGCTCTGCGCGAAAGGGGTATATCTTTTTCAGGTTTCAGTTATATTTAAGGCTAGGGATTTCAATTGCTGAAGTATATAAAAGAGTAGGGAAATCTGTCATTTGGGTCTGTGAAATGGCCTAAAAGGGGTAACAGATGAATTTTATAGCTTCATAAAGTCGAGAAAACGTTTTTTTGTCATACATTTACAGCAGTTAAAAGCAATGCAAAGTTCTAAACTAGGTATGTGAAAGGGCTACCATTTGTAAATAGAAGGTATACGAAAGGGGTACCTTTTTCGTGAAAAATGGTATATAAAAGGGTAAGGGGTTGGACCTCAGGGCCAAGCTTCCCCGTATAAACATTTGTTGAGTACCTTCCCCCCGCCACCCGGGACGCCACAGTCCACCTAATGGTGTTCCATGTGACATAAAAATGTTTGGTCATAAAAAACAGTCAGAGCTTGAAAACAAACAATCCAATGACATCATCTTGTTTTACTTCAGGTCACGTAACACAATCTTGGATAAACACAAGGCCGCAATGTGAAGTTTTTTGACGTTCACTGCTTAGATTTTAAATTGTGGAATATGAACCGAACGACGATTTGGTTGGAGAAAGACTTGCTAATTTATCTAAGGATAGCCGGGATCGATGAAACAACGCTTACCTAAAATACCGGATAAGCTGAACTCACATGTAGTCACGATGTCTCTATAAGCGGAAGAGGGGTTTATTTGACAAGATTAGCGAATAAACCATCAGAATTACATACTTTTGATTCTTTTAGGGTCGAGTCATTATACGTTACCAAGATGTTCACACAAGACGATCTTTAAATTCAAATCAGTTTTGAATGCTTCAATAAGACTTTGCTCGTACACCATGTAATATATTTTTTTATTGAGATAATGAAACACTCTGATCTAATTTTGCGTGTTTATATTTCACATGCGTTCTAAGTTCGACCCCTTGTCCCAATCATACCCAAAATTAACATTTCAATGAACAGACGTAAAATTTTCACACCCTCTGTTTGTATTTTCCGGTAAAAAGATGATTAAAATTAAATTCTGTTTTGGGGGTACACAAAGAATGCTTATCTGCGATTGAACGGCAAGACCAAGCTGAAAGAAGCAGACATACGTTTGCACTTTTTTATGGTGAAATGACGCCATTCGTTTTGGCTGTTTTGATATTTATTACACAATGCTGTGGTAGGTTGAGAATGTTATTTTAAGCTAAAAACTTTGTTCGTACTGAAGCGTTACTCGACTGAATTCTGCTTCCACACTAGGAAAGTGATCTTCTTGTTATTCCTTTGCTTTGGAGTGGCCTCATTTCTCGTAAACTTGTGCGTGAAAACTCGATATTCGAGAGAAAGTCCATGTTGCCTATTACGAATTTTCTTGGCAATATCTTTTGCCGGGACTGTTGCCATAAAATCGAGTCTTTTTTCTTAAGCGTCTTTGTTTAGTCAAGTTTATTACCGAATCCACCGTGTGCCATCTAACAAAAACTTGAGTCACTTACGTAGCATTTCCTGTCAGAAATTTGTTTTTCTGAGCTAGACAGTCGTGATAATGAAATTGTTCGGTGCTTATATCCTTTATACTTACGAGTACGAATATAAGGCGTTTAACACCGCGTCCGCAACGAAAAGGAAATGTTAATTAAATGATGCCGAAAGTTATAAGACTGAAGTTAAGTCGCTGGAATCCTCTTCAGGGAAGTCCATGTGAAAATTGCTCGACCACCGTAGGGCAGTTATCCTGACTTTTTGTTGTCATTTTTCGCCTCAGCTTTATGTCTTTACATAAAAGCCTTGCTGATAAAGTATTTGCTTTCTATTTGCTTTCTTTTCTCCAGGTTGCAGCCGAGCCCTTGGAATGGAGAAAGGTCTTATCAATGACAGTCAGATTACAGCGTCTTCCAAGTACTCTATGTTCTCTGAGCCCTCATTTGCTAGATTATACCGGAATCGAGGGTGAGTAGACACCGGTCTGAATCATTTTTCAAATTTGGTGATCGTCGTCACTGATCTAATGGTGACAGTGTTGTAATTGGTGACTATGTATCGTACTAATAACAAGGACTTAAATTAATTCTAATACTGGCCTTCCATATAGAGAACGTTTGTCGAGATATACATATGAGAAATTGTTTCCCCAATACTTTCAGTTACATTTGATTGTTCATGTTCTAGTGGAAAAAAGATGAAATATAGCGACTTGGTGCTCATTACTTGTTAATCCGCGAGCTGTTTTTAAGTGAACTGTAATCTAACTTATGCTGTTCAATAAGTTATTTTCTGCAGTAAAAAAGGTTATACGATACTGACGGTTTTATCACGGCAAGGTTTTGATTAACATTCTGGTCACGAGTGGAGGTTTCGAACTCGTTCTTTGAATATTTACTTAATCCTTGGCCAAACAAATTATAGGGTTGCGGTTGTCGCTGGTTTTACTTTTGTTTTGAAGTAAATTTGAACAAGTCAGGCAACAAGCCACAGCAAAAAAATAAATAAATGAAAAAAAAAGTAATAAGAATACTAATGATACTAATGATAATGATAATAACAATAATAATAATAATAATATTAATAATAGAGAGAAACAAAATGAGACCCAGTCAAATCCGTGGTCTGATTTGAAAAGTTAATCTGAAAAGTCCTTAATTATTCCAAAAAAAATTTATCTTCTCTTTACTTTTCTAACTTTAGCCTTGGGGGCTGGTGTGCAGCTGACGACGATAAGAATCCCTATCTTCAAATAGACCTTCTTACTCTTCACACGATTACTAAAATAGCCACACAAGGAGCTGGTGGGAACTACATTCAGGAATACAGATTGTCTTTTAGCTATGACAACAGTATCTGGTATAATTATACAGTCAACGGCAAAAATGTAAGTTCCGATTTTTCTTGCTTCGCTATTTAATCCAGAAAACATGCGAACTTAACTTGACGCTCTCAATTTATCAGCCATAACTCACCACACTCCCTGATCTCATACTTCAGGCCCCAGTTGTTCAAAATTTAGATAGCGCTATCCACCGGATAAATCACTGTCCACTAGACAAGTGTTAGGGAAACCAATTGCGCTATCCACTGGATAGTGATTTATTCGATGCATAGCGTTTTCCACCTGTTGAACTACTGGGGCCTGTGCGTGTTTTTCGGTGACAATGTTGTAGCCACTGGAATAGAGAGAAGTGTGACGTCACGTTTCCATAATAGGAAATTTCTGGATCTTAACAGTCTTTGTTGACAGAGACGTCCATTTGCATTTTTGAACAACAGAAGAAAAGTATTGGTTACCGTTTTGTTCCTGAGTGTAATCATGCACAGGAAAGTCATACATGTCATTTTTTTTCGTTATTTTTTTCTTTAATATTTGAAGTACCACGGTTGTTGAGATCCAGAAATTTGCTTCAATGTCAACGTGACGTAACTCTCCTCTCCACAGCGCTAAGAAACCAAGTTAACTGTAGTTATTAGCGCTAGGAAAACAAGTATAACTGTGGTTATTATATTTTTGTCTTTCAAGTTTTTATGTGGTGGATTAAAAGGGGAATGATGGGTGTCAACAGAAATTTATAAGGGGTTAGAACTCTAATATGTTTGCTTTGTCGGATACTCGTGAGTATTAATTTTCGCAAGTAATTGCTGCGGAGCGACCGAAGGGAGCGAGCAGCAACATAATCAGGATTTAAAGGAAATATATAAAGGGGCGACGAATTCTCGAATTCATCACTTTTTACCACAATGCATTGCATTTAACCACACTTTTTACCACAGTGCATTGCATTTAACCAGAGTGCATTGCGCCACGAACAACTCAAATGAAAACACGGGGAAGTAGTGCATCGTTCGCTGCTCAGTTCTACAGCACGGTTAGAGGTCTTACCAAATTTTAAGACACGCAGGAGTCTTTGAGATGAGTACGATGGTTAACTTGGGGATTGGATTTCAATTCAAGAGCCTTTTTTGACTCGTCCAGGTGTTAAACCTGACGAGAAGATGAGCATTTGCTCTTCGACTCCGCAACTCGGGGGATATACAAATTCCAGCTTGCTAGAAGGTGATGTGAAAGTGAGAAAATGTCATGTAATGCTACTCTTAAGAAACTGTATGAGCCGAAAATGGATGTGATTTTGACCATTCGCTTCAAAATAACAGCGGAAATCGAGATAACAAAACATATGTTTTGTGTCCTACTTTGCAGACCAGGACGTGTATCGGCGTTTTGAAAAGCATAATTATGTTCTTTCATTCATTCATTGCCATGGAATATGCGTTTACATTGTTTTTTCACTGTTAATAGCTCGGTTAATGCGGCTGGCGATCATCTTGCCGGCGGAAGTTTCATAGAAAAGGAATAAAGCGAAACACTTTTCCCGAAAATTACGTAATCAGACTCTGTGGTGTAGTGGTTAGGTGTAGTCGCGTCGGGTCGAAGGTGCCGGGTTCGAGTCCTACCGAATTATTTATTCCTACTTTCTTTTTTTTTCCTTTTTTTGTGTTGTTGTTTTCTATAAATATATAGCTAAATAACTGTTACTTAATAAAGTGCAACAAACAGCAAGAAAAGTATTGTGTTTCCAGAGAAAATATCGTGCACTGTATATTAAATATCTGGATAATCAATCTCATTTCTATTATTTCCTACAATTTACTGTGGGAAAACCAGAGTTGATAACCACTTGATCATTTTCTAAACAACGTTCCCACGAGTTCTTTCTATAGACTGATAGTAACTATTCTAGTACTTTCCAACATGTAAATAGGACATTCAATGTCATTTTTGATTCTTTTAAGTCTCACTGCCTAACTAATGCCAGTATCAACAGAATGTGCCGCAGCATTACTATCTTTTAGATACCCTAGTATATTTGTAACTAGAGGAAATATAGCTGACCAATCATACTTCGTAAACGCGCGACGTAACGTAATTTTACTATGTGTTCCCGCGCCCACTCAAAAAATAGGGAGCTTAAAAGCGTCGGTAAAACGGCAAAAAAAACGATGCCTCGAGCATTGAACGCGAGTTACACGTTTTAACTCCTTATGAGTTTCTGATGCCAACGGCTACCCATAGTCTTAGCATAGCCTCCTCCGCAGGCTTCACTGTCCATTCGAGAAAGATTGGGAGAATGGGTGAAAGCGGAGAGGGGCAGTGATGCCTGCCAAATATCGACAATGTGATGACCTTCTGCGCATGTTGGCTCGTGCATACAAATCCAATTTGTGTACAGGATGGTGGGGGATTTTTGAGAGACAAAAGCCGTTTACCGGGACTTACAACAGTTTGTTAGTTTGTCGAAAGGAAAATATAGCGATAGAAAAAACTTATCCAGGATGTTCCTTTATCTGAATCCTCCCGGACCAGCAGATAACGTATTAACATTTTCCTACTCGTAAACTTCACAGGAAATTTTTTTAATAAGCCTCTAACCTACGCACATGTTAGCTTATGTGCGTTGATATAGCGGACGATCGATTGCAAAAACTAAAACCAACCTTTACAACTTTTTTAAAACTTGTAAGTATATGCGTTAGTTACACGTTTTATGGAGGAAATGTCGTATGTGTTCCTGTTCGCTTTGTTTCACTGCCGCTCATTTTCTCCTTGGTGGCTGCTAGCATTTCTCATTTTTTCACCGCCGCTGTAAAAGTTTTATGTTTTTCTTCCAACGAAATTGGTCTCAAACAGGGCAAAATTTTCGAATAAACAGTGCATAAAAGCAAGATTGCAGTTCTTACAGGGCGCTCGCTTGTCTCCTTGTCGGAATGTTGGGATAGGAAAACATTTTCATAGGGGACTGGACTTGTAATAATTTCTCAGACGAAAACCCCCAGGGGACCCAGTCACTGGTCCACAAGGGTCCACATCGGTAAAGGGCAACTCTACGAAATTTTTTCTACCGTTCTCCTCCTCATACTCCTCACGGTCAGTATAACCGGAGTTACCTGCGGAAAAGGCCAGCCTTAGCACGCATGTGCGATACTTGAAACATGTACCCACTGCCTTCTCGGCCCTTTGTTTGCCTTTCCTATTAATGCTGCTGTTGTTGGTCCAAACTATTTCGGACCAACAACAATAACAACAACCACAAAAAACATTTAAGACAGAATTCAGTTTACTTCTTGGGACGCCTTTGCTGCTTCCTCCTTTTTATGAAATGTTTTTTATTATTATTGCAGATTTTTTCTGGAAACAGAAACTCCTATGTAGTGGAAAGTCATAATCTAACACAGCCGCTGACTGCGCGTGTTTTACGAATTCATCCCATAAATGACAAAAAGACTTCCTCTTGTGCCAGAGTTGAATTGTATGGCTGTACACCGTCTGAAGGTATGTAGTGTCTCCGAACAATGCTCAGTTTAATTTTTTATATCAGTAGTATTTGAGGCAACGTTTCATGTGCCGTGAATATCAGTAGGTTGTTCCCTGAGATAATGAATGCAAACAATTTCTCTTTTCTAGCCTCTTTTAATAGTAATAGTAGTGATGGTGGACAGCTGTATTTAAATATGATTAGTGATTATGAAGTAATTTTAAAACATGCTTGACGAGCTGTGTACTTAGCTGGTCTTTACACTTACGTTAGGATAAAAGAATGTAAGATGAGTTGGAGGGGTAATTAAGGAAAAACGACAATTAGATAATTTCATTAACAAACTAAGAATGCCCTTCCTATTAGAAGACGAAAAAGTGTGCAGAAATTGTTGTTGCTACCTTTTCCTCTCTCTCTCTCTCTCTCTCGAAACGCATAGGACTTTCTAGGCTTGGCTGATTTATCGGTCTTTTTTTATATTTTGCTAAAAACAGATTGTAACACGCCAGTGGGTGTGGAAGATCGTAGGATCACCGACGAGCAGATGACAGCCTCATCGCAGGATGATCATAGCGCCTCTAATGCTCGGCTTCACAACAAGCGCAGTATAAGCAGCTCAAGCTTCTGGGGTGCATGGTGCACTGACAAGAAGGACATACATCAGTACTTACAGGTAACGCCTATAAGACTATTCCTTAACTCATCCGCTTTATGCCTTTAAAGGAGCTGTGTCACTGCTGTCTACTTCATTTTTGCAATATTAGTAGCGATCTTAAAGGTGATGTTACACGAGACGATTCGAAACAACGATTTTTAGCGCAACAGAGCATTACAGCGTTGTTGCGACATTGTTTCGAACGGTTCCAACATTGCAACGCTGTGTTGGGCTAAAACTTATCTCGGTGAGCATTTGGAAGTCAGCCAAGCGCGGTCATTGCACGCGTGCTGAACAAGAATGCTGTATAATGACAGACTAGAAACAATAGACAACTCCCAAAACACAAACTCGGCCAAAACGCTAAAAATCTTCAATGTTTACTCAAGTTTGGGCTTATAGAAGATAACGTCACAGTTTTTCAATGACCATGAAATTCAGAGTTCGGGTAGTTAGTCATCGATTGTGGCCCTGAAAAAATTTGAAGGAAAAAAAACTGCGAATTTTTAAGAAATGCTTTTTTCGTGAGAAGGACTCTTAAACACTGACAAACGTCAACAAATAGCGAAAACTATAATTTCCATATGTTTGCTTTGCTCGAAATCGCGCGCATTTACAAGGCCCTAAAGCGTTTTGCTGACTTGCAAGGACCCATCTGTTATAACGATGCCCAAAATATAGGGATGAATCTCATAGTTAATTAGATATAATCGTGTAAAGTTTGCTTATCATTTTTGCATAAATTATGACCTAAATTTGGAAACCGCTGAATTTCTCGAATTGGGTCTTTGCGATTTTGGTGAAACTCTGTTCAGCGCAAGGCACTAGTGCGCACTATGTGTAGCCGAGAGATTTTCACGAAAAAGTGCTGGCAACACCAGATTTTCGACTCAGACCTCAAAGGGGCGTGGCATTATAACCACGTGACATTTACTCCGATCGCCAAAAATTTTATGTTATATTGTAGACTGATCTATATGTTATCCATTCTATGTGTTAGACTTACGATAAAAGTAAAGGTGGGGATACCAGAGACCTTCAAAGTAGGATGGTACCCCCCCCCCCCCAAAAAAAAAAAAAAAAAAAAACTGGGTCGAGTCATCGTAAAAACATCACAAGTTGACTCAAAACTCTGTCAGCTTCAGGTGTCAAAGTAAACAACTTTCAAGATGCTGCATAAATTTTACGCATGAACTCACCTGTCAAATTTTAACCAATCAGAGCATAAAAATTGGACGTGGAGCGTGGCCAACACGTGACCATGGTAAGAAAAGGTCTTCCCCGCCTGTATTTTAAAAACTGACTGAATTTTTGCGTCTGAGGTCAGTTTGGAATCAAAATCGTAATAGTAACAACTCAACGATGAAGACATTGACAATGAATGATTTTCCAGTAATCGGATACCCATGTTTTGCGCACAGGATTCTGGGATCGCCAGGGGGCAAACATTGCGAGTCGTTACAAAGAAATGTATGGCGTGAAGTTGTTTCTCCGTTAAAAGCAGTTTCTTTGGACATAGAATGCCGCATTTTGCCGTGATTTTATGAGAAACGGAGGTGATTAATGTTGGTGCGTTGAAATTTCAAGTTTCTGTGTGATTAATGCGATAAATTCTATCGATAAACACTCCTTGCGTGAGGTACAGACATGAAGAATTCGAAGAAAAGGTCTCGAAATATATAGTGCAAATTTAGGTATACATGTAGGGGGATTGGCTCATTTAAGCGTTTAAGTTATAATTACGTGTGGTGATATTTACGACGAGTGTAACTACGCTCGGCCGCGATCAGCGCTGTGCGGCGCTTTGCGGGTTATGACAAGACAACGAACGTAGGTATGTACGTGGCCATAAAAGTAAAAAATCCTCCTTTACTTTGGTATAAACAAAGTGACATCTACAAAATATTTCATGGAAAGTACATGGTATTTAACCATTTAATAGTAGATGAGGTAGAAATCGTACAAACGAGTAAGATTTCCGATACAAAAGCGGTAAGTGTGAAAATAAATACCAAGTTGATGTGCGAAATTCAGAGATTCTATATCTTCCCTCAAAATGATTGGGAAAGACATTACAACTCATCGGTTCTCTGGATCATGACAAAACATTTCGCTTGTGTTTTTTTGGCGAGAAGAAATCAATGTGCTAATGTGCGGAAGATGTTTTTGTTTTCAAATTTACTGACATATCAAATTCGACAATACATAAGCTTACCTTCGGTCGTAGTCACAAACCGGCACAGCATTGTGATCGTCGCCGAGCGGAGCGTAATAACATTCGTTGTAAATATGAGCACTTATAAGTACAACTGGAAAGGCTTAAATGAGTCCGCATTCCCCGCTCATTTATACCTAAGTTAGTACTATATATTTCGAGACCATTCAGTAAATTCACAGTCGACCTTTCGCAAGAATCAGTGTTTATCGATAGATTTCATCGCATTGATCCCACAAAAACTTACAATTTCTTCGCACCAACATTAGTCACCTCCGCGTCTCATAATATCACGGCAAAATGTTGCATTCTATGTCCAAAGACACTGCTTTTAACGGAGAAACAGCTCCACGCCATACATTTCTTTGTAGCTACTTACAATGTTTGCCCCCAGGCGATCCCATAATCCTGTGCGCATAACTAAGTGTCCGATTACTGGAAAATCATTCATTTTATTACTGAAAACCGAAACAAAAACACGAGTTATTTGACAGGTGGACAAACACTGTTGACGAAACGAGAACTCTTGAAAACATATCAGAGCAAGAACTTGACAAACTTTTAGCTCACTTTATTCAGTTAAACGTACGTAAGCAAACGGGGACGAATGTGAACCTGACACATTGATGTCTATCTTATGGAGTTTTGACTAAACTGATATCAGGTTCTCTTTTAGTTTCGTTTTGAAAATTACATTCCGGCGGGCATGGCGAAAAAGAGAGGCCCAATTTTAGCGCTGGCCGTTAGAGAGAATGTATGAGAACCGCTAAAATCGGGCCTGATCTCAGGTTAAGTTTTGACCATTTATTGAGGGAAGAAGGAAACCATTACAGTATACAAATACGCATCTCAAGCATTATATCAAGCGACGTTACAAAACAACGAAAATTAATTTTGAAAGTTTGTGGGGCTTCCAAAGTTTCCAAGACCACAATTGCAATCCAGTCTTCAAGTTTTTCCATCCGCGCCTCCTTTTTTTAATTACTCTGTTATTAATACCTTCTTTTAACGTTTTGAGCAGTTATTTTTGGTTCAATTATTTTTGGTGGCAGTTCCCACTATTCGAATTTTTCATGGTGCTTTGTTCTATCGGACCACTGACCTAATGAAAGCTCTGTAAGTGATTCTTCGGTTTGAATGCACGGTTTGAATGCACGTAATATACACGTAATCGTTAACTGTAACGACTAAAGTCCTTTTTAGCATTTGACTCAATTGTTGGTTTTCACATGACGTCACTAAAATTCAAACTACAAAACTATCGATCCTACCGAGATTTTACTTTCGCGATTTATTAGAGCAGCTAAAAACTAATTTTCATACCAGTTGTCGCTTCAAAAGGGTTCTTGGTTTTGTGGTAGAGTACGCTTGAATTTCTACGCTTTTGCGTGACACGGCATTTACATGAAAGGGAATTTTGCTATCTAAACAGTTTATGTATTAGAAACAGTATTACTTTAATAATGTTTATGAGTTCTTCGAAGAATAAATTCACGCTTTTATAGCAAAAATCGGTCACAGATGTTTCTGTTGGTTGCCATCCGCCATGTTGGTGCCCGTCCGGATGGGCACCAGCATGGCGTCTCCATACAAATCTCTGTATATTTGGGTAAAACATTTCTTCGGATATCTCGTACACGAAATATTCCTCTGACCTGAATCTTGGCGATGGTCTTTGCATATTTACTTCCTTTCATTTCCCAGATTCTGGTCTTAATCTATTGACCGGTTTTGATTTTTATTTTGATCCATTTTGAATGGCTTGACACTGAAAACCAGCAATAGTTGATACCTACTACCAGAAAACCATGACGAAAAAATCAGCCGTTTTCCCTCATGTTAGTGTAAATGCGATGGAAGATACTTCTTAAGAGACTACGTCACTAGGATATTGGAATTCAAGTCATGCAAAGACACGTTTTAGCTTTTTTCTGAAAAGATGGCAAACAGTCTGACATAGCTCCCTCAACTTAGGGTCGAAGGCCCGATATGGAGGACCTAACCAAGGAAGTGGCCCTTAAGAGTTGTTGGGAGGGGAGGGAGGGGAGAAGGCTATCAGCCCTATGAGAGGTAGGCAGGACCTCCCCTCTCCCATCGCTCTCTTCGCCCAAGTGTTGTTTGGCTGACGGGATATTTTTTGTCTGTTTTTCTTTGGCTCAGATTGATCTTGGTCGAGTGCGATCCGTTTCTGGTGTGGCTACTCAAGGCCTCAACTGGCCGGCGGGGAATTTTGTGAAATCATATAAGCTTAACTACAGTACTGACGGAACAACGTGGCAGTCTTACAGGGAAAAGCCAAACAGCGGCATCAAGGTACAACCACACTCAGTTGCTTTTTATTCTGATAAGTTTGGGGACTGCTCTGGTGCTCTGGGATATTAAAGAGAGCTGACTTAATGACGAGAGAATAAGCTCCACTGGTAAGCGCACGAGAGCTGACAGTTACAACTAGCGAGCAAAACTGTCGAAACAAGTGGGTTACATTTTGGATGGCAGACACTCCGAACCTCTCCATCCTCACCCTAACGAAAGCTGCGTTGTTGAATAACATTGTTTAGGGGGTAGGGGAGGGTTATTTGCTTACGTGATACTCTGTCTGATGGACACTTTATTTTCCTTCAGATATTTCAAGGAAACTGGGATAACGACACGGTGATAAGGAAAATGTTCCCTCGCAGAATATTCGCGCGTTATATTCGCTTTAATCCAATCTCTTGGAACCCAGAAGGCAA
Source organism: Porites cylindrica (assembly GCA_964035525.1). NCBI lineage: Eukaryota > Metazoa > Cnidaria > Anthozoa > Scleractinia > Poritidae > Porites > Porites cylindrica. The sequence goes on along the minus strand of OZ037788.1, from coordinate 16,346,689 downwards.
TATATGCATGCGGGTCGAGATTTACGAATGTCTCCCTACTGAAGGTAAAAATAGTATACGTAACTGTACTAAAATATATTTAGTCTGCCTATAGTAGTTTAGTAGCTTAGTGTGGATTGTGACCAGAGTAGTTTCTGTGTGTCCGGAAAGTGTCGTTTTTTAACAAGGGTATTCTTATTATTAATTGCTAAAAGGAACCCATTTAAACAAACGGCGGGAAACACAAGCCAAACAAACAAAGTATTATTGCATTTTACCGGTGCTTTAAAGAAACGATTCATTTGCCATTTGTACATCTCCCAATACCAAGAGAAATAGAACCAAAGCACCCTATTTCCTCAAATAGTATCCGTCCCTCGATTAATCGCCTCCCTCAAATAATCGCCCTCCCCCCCCCCCCCCCCCCCCTTGATGGAAATATATAACAATTATTCACCTCAGTGGAGGTGGCTAGTGGTGCCTATTTAACGAGGCTGTGAAGCGGCGAGGTAAATACCACCACTAGCCACCAACACTGAGGTGAATAATTGTTTTGGTACATACTAAAACAGTGAGATATTTGAGCACAAAAATGATGATTTTTGACTAATTTACTGCTGCCAACGATTACAATTTTGGCGCGCAATGACCAAGCGGCCGTGGTGGTCGCTTTTTCTTACCGACAAATAAAACTTTTGAAGGCATTTGTTTAGCTCGTGCGGGGAAATTTCTTCAAAAGGAGTTGTGAATTCTTTTTGTTTTTAAAATCATTCTGTGAAAGAGGTTATTAAATTTAGTTTTACACAAGACTTAAGCTTAACTTGCATTTGTAAACAAAAAACTTTTTCACCGGGTTTATCGATGAATTCAAGTCAAAAAGACAAAGCTTTAACTGTTCAAACTTCCAAACCGAACCTCGTCACCTTCTTCGTGTACTGGGGAACAGCTTGCTTAATTAGTTGTGAAATTTCTTGTTTGTTACGGCAGCAAACCGGGAAGGCATTTTGCTCGCAACTTAGCGAGTTTGGCGTCGCTCGCTCGGAGGAACTGGAGGTGAATCAGTGAATAGTGTAGGATCCCAGTGCCTATCTTGCGTGCTGCAGTCGGTGACAAGTATGAATTTGCACTTGCATTTATTTCCTTGCAGGAAGCATACCTCTTGTGAGTCCGCCAAGCGAAACAGTGAAGCTAAACCGAACGAGGTCCGTGAACTTGACATGTATTGTGTCTGGCCAGCCTGGATTCAACATGAATTGGTACAAGAACAGAGTTGTGATTCCCTCGCCGCCTCTGCCACCATACGTGAATGGTAGCGTCAAAAGTGTGTTAACTCTAAACCGAGTCAAGTACAAGGATAGGGGATCCATTATATCCTGTTCGGCCTGGTATCCAACACTATCCATCAACTCTACGCGCAATATACACCTTCTTGTTCATGGTAATATTTGTTAATCGTCCTACTCACGGTGTAGTTTTCAAGGGTGTAGACAGCTAAACTTCACATCTTTGTGATTGCGAATGTTATATTATACATCTTCTACTATAATGGTTCAATGCTTTGCTATCTATATTTATTGAATCTACATCGTGAGTAAATATCACGATACCAATATAAGCGTTCTATTTCATCGTCCCTCACTATGTTTGTGTGAAAAAAAGAAAAATCCTTTATACTGAAAGAAACATAGACAGTAAAGGCTGTGGCAGCAAATACGCTGAGTTGGGTATCTTGTTTTAGGTCAGTTAAACGTCCCAAAAGCTTGTCGTGATTTTAGTTCTCACGTAGTTAAAAATTATCAGAGCCGGTGCATTGAAATTATTTTTTGCAGTTTTTCGACGTTTTCATTTTTAATTGCGTTTACAGATCGGGGAGGTTGATTTAACTAATTTCAGTGTACCATCAAATCGGTCAAATAGTCAAAAGAAACTAAAATTGTGTCGGCAATAAGAATTTTTCGTTCTACAAAGGTTGCCAATAACAATGTTTCATGGTCCAATAGAAATAACGTGAAAACAGTATAGACCATCGAAAATTGTTGTCGATTTCAATTGAAAGTTTTTGACGTCGGGACTTTACGATCCGATGAGGCGACGGTAGCGAAAATGAACTTGCATGCGTTCGGTCTTCATCGCGATTATTCCAACTCACTTACTTTGTCAAATGTAGGCGAACCCTCCCGGAGTTGAATTTCTAAGAGCTATATTCAAGTTTAGAAAGAGAATGAAAATTTTGTCGTCGCTTGTTTACGTCCTCCCTAAAAAGTAAAATTAGACAATTTCAAGTGGTAGTCGTGCAAAAAGAAAAAATAAATGTACAAAAAAGTGAGATGCACGTGCAAAGTTGTTGTTTTGCCTACTAAACCCATTGGTTGTTTTTGACGTTCTCGTTGCTGTCGCGTCGTGGGATGGTAAAGTCCCTTGTAACTTTCATGATCTGTACCCTTATCCATAGGTCTCAACCAATCAGTGCGCGAGGAATAGCTCAGTTATTGTAAACAGTAAAAAGACACTTATTAACGATTTTGTTTCCAGCTCCACGACCCGTTATGGTTATCTCTGAAGTTCAGGCCAGACAAATTACGCTTCATATAACAGACCCGACACCTGCCGACACTTCAAAGTACTTGGTGCGCTACAAAAAAGACACGGGACATGCGCAGTGGGTGACTAAAGAGAAAAGTAAGGTTGGCCAAGGTAGCGACGTTTACGTTACATTGAATGGCGTGCATCCATTCACAGCCTACGTGGTGGAAGTTGCTTCTTATTATAAGGATCGAGATGAAGGACCTTACAGTATTCCGAAACGGTTTACCACTAAGCAAGCAGGTATGAATGGTGTACGGAGCTGTTCTTTTCCCCATGTTTTATTCAATGTGCGACCTCAACTGGGATTATCGCACATGGCGTATACATTCTGACTCCTCTGAAGTCGGAGCCTTAGGGCGCTAACCAAAACTTTAAAAATAAAAACAGGTTCTTCTGAGAGCTTCCACGGAAAACCCATCGCTGCCGTGCATAATAGGGGGTTCAACATACCACGACGGTGACGGCCACGAAAACGTGGCTTAAAAGTGAACTCGGGTTCTTTCAAGTCTATCGCGATCATTCCATCTTCTGGAGCCGAATTACTAACAACTAAAGCCAAATTCAGAGAGAAAAAGAAAATTTTTTCGTTGCCAGTAAGTCCTGCATAAAACGTGCAATTAGGAATTTTCACATCGTAGTCGTGCAGTGACCTGAGAAATGTACAAAAAAGCGTAATGCACGTGCAGAGTTGTTGTTTTGCCTTTTCAACCAAATGCTTTTTTTGACGTTCTCGCCAGTGTCGTCGCTGTCGTTTTTACATGTAGGAACAGACCGACCTGGCGGAACAGTACTCATAATATGTAGCCGAAAATCCCCCAATTTAGTATGCCTCCTACACAGACGCCCTCGAAGGAACGCTTGACACGAAGCCCTAAGAACGTCTGTGTGGTAGGGTAAATTTAGTACCAGTAACTTGGATTTCTAAACAGACATAAACAGTGCATCGTTTCTTTTGTTTAATCCATTTTTCTGCTTACCCGTTCCCATCTTTTTCCATTGGTTGAATTAGAAGATGGGCAAACCACTCAACATTCTTTTGTCTTCTTGAGTGTTTTTTACGTAGATTGAACCTTATTTTTTTCTCGTTTGTAGCTCCGAGTGGTCCTCCCCGCGATGTATTGGTAATACCGCGTGCTAAGAACACCATTCGTGTGTCATGGTCCATTCCTAGCGCTCAAGACTGTAACGGTATAATCACTAAATACGAAATCATCTTATACAAGCAAAATGGCCTCACGCAAACGTATCCGAGGAAAGGGAAGACTCTGTATAAAGACATAAGTGGACTGGAACTTAATCAGCGGTATATCATAGGAGTGCGTGCTTGCACGAAGGTGGGGCCTGGGCCCTATAGTAGAAATCACAGTTACTCCACAGGTAACACCAATGAACGTAGCGCAAATGTATTTCCTTTTATGGACATTTGCGTGCGCTTTTTAAACTTTTTTTTCTCTCTTTTTGTGGAATTAGAGATCAATCAAGGATCACAAATAACACAAGCACTGGAAAAACTTAACAAGGTAAAATTCACTCCAAGCTCAAATAGTCTCTTGTGGCTGCCATTTGAGTCGTTTAAGAGAATTTTTGCTTCTTGCTAGTGTTTGGAGTTTTGGTCCTCCCTGAAAAAGAATACATGCATTTTCAGTGTATTATCTCCGAACACTAAAAATGTGTTTTTTTTGTTTGATAGTATTTGCTGATCTTTTGAAGATAAAAGTGACAGATAATCTTATCGTATTGCTAGTTTGAGGCTACATGTTTTCGACCTGTTTCAGGTGCCAGTTACGAACACTAACGCACTCAAAGTTATGAAGGAAGTCCGAAATATTACTTCCAAGCCGTCTGAATTGGTACGCAGTGATTTGTCATATACAGCAAACATTCTGGCTAAGGTAGTCAAAACAAACGTCACTTCCGCTGATGTGGGAGATCACGTGCTGGACACCATAAGTCACGTGATGGATGCCAAGCCGGAAGTATTACAAGATATACAGCAGAAAAACAATAAATCTGCCCAGTAAGTCACTTCACTGAATATTGGTAGCATGGATCCTATAGAGCGTTTTCACATGACGTCATGGTGACCATTTTGGTGTTCCACATCAATGAAACAGAGATCGTGTTGGTGGTCCAGACCAATCCTGTGGGAGTTGAACTCTTTTCTTCCGTAAACGTTTTCTTTTGTTCCAACAAATTTGCAAAGATGCTGTCCACGTGAGTGAAAACGCTCTATACAATGTCTGGAAATAGAATCACCCAATTTAACTCTCTGCAGTTGATAGCCGGTTGGATTTGTCATAGTACGAATTTTAAAGACAACACCCTCTTGTATCCTACTTGAGTTTTATTTTTTCTTTAGGAAGTTTGAATTGTTTTTGAAGGAATATATTCAATAAATAAGGACCAAGTATAAAGATAAATAATAACAACAACAAGTTAAATGAAGCTAAAGAGTCTCAATATTGTACTGATGTAGGGAAAAAATTCAGAGATTAAAGAAATATGTTTTTCACTGCGGTTATTTTGATGGTTATATGCCAGTCATTCAAATCCCCCTGAAAACCATTTCCCATCATGCCCTGGCGGCCATGATTAGGACAATGTGGAGGGACTTTTACTTCGCGTTTTACCCAGCCACATCGGAGTATTCATCCTTTTGGTTTCACTTTTTTCCTATAAATTAAAATGGAACGGTGAAAAAAGGTAAAATTATCAGGAATAGAGATGACATTGCTGGTATCAAATGTTTGGCTTCCTGTGATTGTCTGATTAGAAAAACCGTAAAACGCCTGAAATACTTCAGAAATATGATTGCATTGCTTCAAGAAACAAACGGATGTAAGATAAATCTACCGCGACCGGTTGTGGTCTTTCCCTTATTCTTGACCTCAAGCATGTGTCATAAGAAGACAAAATTCCTGAAATATTTTTAGTCCTCTACGATTTTCGTGCGGGGTCATTTCACTATCGCTGTCTGCATCGGTGCAATTTACAGTACTTTGTCTCGACCGTGTACTAATTTTCTTGTAAGTTATTCAATTTTGTTGATAGAATCTCCGATATGAATCGGTGGTTTCCAGTTTCATTAACCTATTGTTAGTATTTCTTCCTGCTTTCGCTAATTGTCTGTTTTCCGTTTTAAGCTTTGTCCAGATTCTTGAGGATTACATCGACAAGGGAGGAAAGTTTAACAAGGACACACCTAACATCGCTGTCATATCACAACTTATCAACAAAGGAAGGAAAAGTATTGATGTCTCTGTTACAACTACAGTGGACAAAATTGCTATTAACGTGAGCGTAAATTCTACAGGAAGGGATAGCGAAGCCAGTATAACTGTTCCTAACTCGATACTAAAGGCGAACGACACTGGAAATTCTACGTTAATTGTGGTATACTATCGAACCAGCAAACTCTTCGCCCCCGAGTTTCGAAGAACGGAGGTTTGCGAGGATAGTTACACATCAGAGAAAGAAACAAGAGTGGAGTCTAAGGAGACTTCAAGTTACACGATGGAGAACTCTACAGGAAGCAGAGTAACTGAGAGTAGCCCTGTGCTATCTGCAAGTTTGCGAAACAAACGAGTGACAAACCTCACCACACCCGTAATCATCAAGTTTAAAATACCTCGTGACCAGGTATGGCTTACCGAGCGGTTTATGTATAAGTAATTTTCCTTAGTTTCCTTTATAGTTCCTTTGTGTTTGTCTTTGTCATTTCTACTTTAATAAAAAAAAAAAAGAAAAGAAAAAACGGACAATGACGATTTTTCTCGTCTTTCGGAGTTAACGTCTGTCTCGATTTTTCTCTCTCCGGCTGCGGGTATAATTTTTGTCAGTTTGCAGTATACGAAAATTCATTACTAGCAAATCTGCTAAAGAAATTTCATAGCCTTTATCATGTCATTTGGCCGAATCCGCGAGCGGGTAAGATGAAGCAGATCTTGTGTTCTGATTGGCTACACGAGCGGGGAAGATGGGCCCATGTTACCCGCTGGGGATTTCGGTTTTGGTCCGCAAGAAAAAGTTCCGTCTCTTTTTGGCCTTGCGATAAATCCTCCATTGAGAAAACTTGTTCGGTCCAGATAGCTTGATATTGGCCTCGCTCTTTGAAAAAAAAAAACACACACACTTGGTCAATATCCAGCCATCTTGACCTCACGGTTGTCAATTAACAATTATTCCTCGAACCCGAATGGGCTCTTGAGTAAATCGGCCGAATGGGCTATTGACTCAGAGGCCATGAGGGCGAGAGGAATAATTGTTTTAGTAAAATCCAACTAGTCGATCAAAAATATCGAGAATAAAAAAATTTTAGCTAGTTAAAATCCTTTTTTGCCGCCAAAAAGCCCGCACTTTTCACTGCTAGGCTATAACATATAGCCTAGTAGTAGTTCAACCAATCAGAACGCAGCATTGATAATAGACCACTAGTTGGATGTTACTAATAACGCATATGCTATATATTGCTGAGAGCGGGAAAAAGAGGACTTTGAGAGGAAGATGGTGAGATGTTTGTACGTTTTTCCGGGCGGGCTCCCTCGGGAAATTTGTTGGTTTTTACTCCTTAAAGTCCCCTTTCCAGGGTTTCCGAGTCATTCAGAAAGGATTTCAACTTGGAAAGTGTTTTTTTAGTCAAAATATATTTATTATGAAAAATGTGACCGATTTCGGTAAAACGGTGGAAACCGGTGTGGATCCGCGCCTGGTCGCCGTCAAGTTACATGTAGTTTAGCATGCCGTAAAATTCCGAAAATAAGCCCCTCCATGTATAAGCCCCTCAAACTGGTAACTCAAAAAGCCCTCCGTTAAATCGCTCCTCCAAATATAAGTCCCCCGGGGGCTTGTACTTGGAAAATTGCCCTCAAATACAAAGTAAAACAAAGCAAAAACAGTAAATTTACTTCCCACTGTAAGGCTAGCCCTATCGATTTTGAAACACAAATTTCCCTCCGTAGATAAGTCCCTCCGAATATAAGCCCCCCCCCCCAAAAAAAAAAAAATAATAATAATAATAATAATAATAAGCCTCTCAAAAAGGGCCGTTGAAAAATGTAAGCCCCGGGGCTTATTTTCGGAATTTTACGGTATGTTGCCAATCGTGACGATATTAGAAACCATACGTCCAGCTCGGTCACTCAGTAACTTTGATCCTCTTAACAGATTATCAAGCAGAGCACAAGGTGTGTTTGGTGGGATTTCAAGAAACGTAAGTTTCAACTGACGTGAAGTGTGTGCTTTCGCTTATGTTACGGGTTATGTTAGAGCCTACTTCTCATGTTCAATAGAGTTGATAAGCATTTGTCTCTTTTTATTCCCACTTCAGGTGGTTGGTCGACTGAAGGGTGTTCTTTGCAAGGAATAGTTAATGATACTATAATTTGTGAATGCAATCATATGACCAACTTTGCAGCACTGGTGGTGAGTAATTAATTATGTTGTTTGGATGAACCCTACGTCTTAAACGACTTTCGCGAAGACTTGCCTGCCAATTGATAGGAGACTAAAACATGCAGACCGCATTGTACCTTTGAAGTGGTTTAGAAATGGCTGACGGTTCTTGGCCGTTATGAAATAAAACATTTCGGAGCGGAAAATATTATTTGGTTATATTCAGAGTAAAAGCAAGCCCCAAAATATGGTTGTGTCCGTATCTATACCACGACTAATAGGCTTCTGTGAAGAAACAAAGAACCAGTTAATAACGAACTGACCATGAGAAAAGTTATTTTAAGGGGAGGGGTGTTGGGGTGCGCGAAGTTAAAAAAAAGTGTACATGTAAAGGAAAGTTTACTGAATAACTAATAGAGTACTAAAGTGATGACGTCATAAAAATGAAATTTCTGAAATTATGGGATTTGTCAGGATATTCTGAAAGAACAATGTCCAAGAGGCCTACTTACCAAAAATGAGCATTTCGGGGCAAATTGTCTCTGAGATGTTAGCCGGTTATACTCAGAAAACTCCATACAAACCCTTCTAAATTTGTTTGTGTCGACCCAAAAAAATTTTGAAGGGTTTATATGGAGTTCTGTAAGCATAACTGGGCTACGATCTCAGAGACAATTTGCCCCGAAATGCTCATTTTTGGCAAGTAGGCCTCTTGGACATTGTTCTTTCAGAATATCCTGACAAATCCCATAATTTCAGAAATGTCATTTTTATGACGTCACACTTAAGTACTCTATGGGAAATTTTATTAATGTTAAGGAAAAAACTTCATGCATCTCGAGGTAAATTGCCGGCCATCTGCGCCATAACTTTTAATCAAGAGAAGTATATTCAATTAGAAATTTATAGCACACAGGGGCCGTTTAACTTTCACGAATTTTATTTTTTCCACAGGATGTCAATGGCCCGTCATCCAAAGCGTGCGGTAAACATTCCAAGGTGTTATCGCTCATCAGCTATATCGGATGCGCATTGTCTATTTTGGGTCTGACGCTGACTATTTTTACCTTTGGATTTTTCAAGTAAGACATTCTTGTGAACGTGAAAACTGCATAACTTGATGGCTTCAAAACCGTTGTATATGAAATCCATAATACCTACTTCCCCGTTGACCTCTGACAAATGAAAGCGGATTACTACTCTTTTTCGATAATAATAGTCACAGCTGGACTGACAGAAGCTTTTCTATTATTTTAAGGTAACAATACAAAACAAATACTGCTAAAGAGGTTTGTTTTGAATGGTCAGATCTGATCATGAGATACAAAAGTGTTAAAAAGTGCCTCAATATACAGGAGGTTTCATTTTAGTGGCCATACCTTAGGAATTTTAATTAATAGTGCCATTTGAAAAGACTGCTGAAACGGTTTCATTTGAATGGTTGTATCTCAAGTTTTCATCCACATTACCTGCTTCCGTAATTGACTCTGAAAGTGAAATAAAAATGTTGAGATTCTTACTCGTAAAATTTCAAAAGTTCGCTAATGTTAATTGTTGTTGCCCTATCACAGGAAGCTTCGAAAAGATCAGATCGCGGCGAAGATATTGCTTCATCTGTGTGCGTCGCTTCTATGTGTGCTGATTGTTTTTGTGTCAGGGGTGGAGAGGGGCAGTGTATCTGAAGACGCCTGTCGCATTGTAGCAGCACTCGTTCATTACTTCCTACTTGTAGCGTTTCTGTGGATGCTGATCGAAGCGTACTTCATGTATCAGGCTTTTGTCAAAGTGTTTAGAGACTATGGTGATTACGTCATGTGGAAATGTTCCGTCCTGGGGTGGGGTAAGTAAGATCCTTTTCTTAAAGATGAGCTTTCCATTGCCTGTTTCAAGAAATACCAATATACTGCGGACAGCCCCGCGGGAGCCTTATCATTCCAGTAGTCTTTTTGGTGAAGAACGCATGCTTATAACTTAATTCTCAAACAAATGGAAGTAATGTTTCCAGACCCAAGAACAACAACAATGTATATGTATGTTATTTGAGATCCAGAAGCTTACAATGTTTTATACCCTGCAAATAGCTATAGCGCTAATCTAGGCGGGACAAGAATTATTAATAAAGGCGTTATTAAATTACGTATTAAGCAAAAAAAGGAAGAGAAAAGAAATACAACAACACACAGAAAGAAAAACCCCTCACACAAACTCAAGCACATGGGTTTTGTTATTAGAAAAAAAAAGACTAAAACTACAATGTAGGTATATACAACGTATAGGAACTAATGTCGCTGCTGCGTTCCTAGTTTGCATTTGTGCTGAATGAGCAAATTGTCGGGAAGCTGAATCATAAGGCCACCACCCATATCGGCGGTGATTTGGCAACAGTCGCTAAGCCTCTTGCCTTTTTCTCCTTTTTTTTCCCCTAGGGCTTCCGTTTATCGTTGTAGTGGTCACTATTGCTGTGGATAAAACTAGTTATGGTGGAAAACATTAGTGAGTATGATATGTTGTTGAGATAATTAACTTTGTCATCTCTTTTTGAGTTTTATCGCTCTTGAGTCGCTTTACTTGGCTATCTTATTCGCTTTTGCCAAAAAGTACCCAATACGGCCATTCCCAAATGATCTCTTTATAAACGTGATCGGAAAGAAACGGCAAGGCGTAGTAATTCACTTTCGAAGTGAATCAATGACATGCAATGAAACTGATGTAACCGGTCTTGGCGAAGCTTACTGTTAAGTTAGAACGAGTTCTACGGAATGCCAAAGCAGAAATTATGTAATTCCATTTTACCCATTTTATCGATCGACAAAAGTTAGATTGGTGCCAATTGTTCACAAATTTCGTTTGTTCTGTTTTGCAGCTGTCGCCTTGGAGACTTGGCATTTTACGCGGCTTTTGTTGCTCCAGTGGTGTTCGTTATGTTTGTCAACACGATTACTTTCTCTTTAATCATGTACAAACTCGCTATGCGTCCACCAAACACTGCTGACTCTGACCGTGGTAGCGAAGGTCTTCTGAAGATCAAACGAGCCTTTGGAATTCTTATTTTGGTCGGTATCACGTGGTTGTTTGGTTTCTTTGCAGTAGCTGACGCTCGCCTTGTGTTTCATTACCTCTTTGCTATCTGCAACAGCCTTCAGGGTTTTTCAATCTTCGTGTTCTATTGCGTCATTCAAAGGAAAGTACGCGAGTGTTGGTGGGCTTTGCTGACATGTAATCTGCACAGTCTTAAGAAGTCCAAGTCCCTTTACACAGATTCTTATGACCGACGACGCTTGTCATCTGCCAGCAGAGCTCAACTGGACGCCATGCGCGCAAGAAGTAACACAGGGCTCTCTCAGGTCAGCTAAGTCGCTTGCTAAAGATAAGTACCTATGTGGTAAAATGACCAAAAGAACTGCTGAAACAACTGTGCTTAGTTCAACGTTTTGTCTTTCATGACATTCTAGACTGTTTCAAAGTAGTCTTGCGAGTTTAAGTACTACCACGAGTGTTTGATTATGAAGAAACCTCAACCTCTTTCATCCCTCTGCCCTTTTGGTACCGTTTCACTGCTAATGGATGGTCTTTACACTGTTGTTCTGTACTGAGAAATATATTCTGAATGTTTTTTTTTTCTGCCTGCAGGTTCTTCAAATGCCGTTACGTCCTGTGGCCTCCTCCCAACCTGATCTTGTTCTTGATTGTAATCACCATAGCAACATGGTATACGATGATGATCAAGATGACCCTACAATGCCAGTTGAAACAAGTGATTATCAGCTAATTGATTTGAATGATAGCCAAACTATAGAAGTACGCAACTCAATGGACCAACTTTCCACTGGTTGGGTATATCCCTCTGGCTCCAGATCACCAAGTCTGAGGTCTCACGGAATCGCTGTGTGCCAATCACTGAATCCCAGCATGCGTGGTTCTCGCATTGCGGTGAATTCTGCTCAGTCCACACCTAAGTTGCGATTACCACGAGTCTGTGCTTTTCATCAGGCTAATGCTTTTAACGGGTCTCGTGGTAGTATGCCTGTGAAATGTAGTCCTACAAAAGAGACTCTGAAGAGAACAGCGTCACATACTCCCAAGGTGACAAACCCAGCTAAACGTACGTCGTTAAGAAGAACTAAATCTGCTAGCGATTCATTCGGGGATGATACAAGATTCAGCATTGCGTTTAGTTCATGTAGCGACCGTACTTCAAGCGAGTCATTGAGCTCGGAGGGTGGTACTCCAACGAGAAAACAGTGCCTTGGTGTCCCTATAGCGAACCTGGGTAAGTTTAATGTTTTGTACTCACAACTGCCAAATACTTTGAGCACTATATCTCTAACTGGAATTATTTGACTTTGAATATTAATTCCAAAAAATTAAAGCAAAATGTTTTGGCCTTGTTTTCAGCGTCTTGGAGTACAGTTTTAGAAAGCGTCAGTTTTGAAATTCGCAATATATAAATGTAGCCAAGCCTAAAGGCGGAGCTCCAGTTTCAGTAGGGAGCTTATGCCGCAACGACGGCGACGGCTACGAAAACGTCTATATATAAAAAGTGAGGTTGCGCTGCTTTAAACTTAATCGCGCTTATTCCATGTAGTTCAATTCGTCAAATGTTGGCAATTTTTTCAGTAGTTGAGTTATAAAAGACTGTATCTAAGGTCAGGAAAAGTTCAGAAAGTCTTTGTCTTGAGTTCACGTCCTCCACAAAACGTGAAATTAGGCATTTTTACGTCGTAGTCGTGCAGTGACGACAAATAAATATACGAAAAAGCGTGATGCACGTGCAGAGTTGTTGTTTTGCCAATTTAAACCTATTGCTTTTTCCCGTTGTCGTTGACGTCGTCGACGTCGTCGTCGTCGTCGTTGCTTAAGCTCCTTGATACTGACTGTTTACTTGAAACAAGAAAGAGTAATTCCTCGGCCAGTACTTCCCCACATTAACTGACGGATATAATCAATAATAATTACAATCAATTTTATATGTAAGCAAACAAAAATTTTCAAAAGGCAGCTCGTGTACCTCCTCTTGCAAATTCGAAGGCATTTTGCTCAAAGTGGCTATGTCATGCCGTTTGCTGTCTTTTTTAAAAGCTAAAACGTGTCTTTGGCCCCGTCCACACGAAGACGATTGTAAACGCAAACGCTAGTAAACGCATATCTTTATCTCCGTCCACGCGAAAACGATCATCGTTTACGTAGCGTTTTAACCCGTCCACACGAAAACGCTCGTAAACGCATAGAACGATGTCATACACCGAACGCGCATGCGCTATCGATTTGAGCCTGCAATCTTTGCTTCAGCGCCTTGTTATCAAGTGTTAGCATCCATGTTCTCAAGTCACCACGTGCGTTTGTTGTGATCGAGAGAGAAGAAAAATGTTGAAGTCTGCTGGCAAGAAACAGAAAGAAAAAAGTGATAAAACTAAGGCAGACATTTTTGTTTGGACTGACGATGAAGCACAGCTGCTTTTAGAAGTTACATATGATTAAAAGGTGTCGAAAGCGGCGAAAAATATGTCTTCTTCTTTTGTAGTTTTCCTGTATATCGATTATTGCATAATTCAATTGAATGCTCGCAATTATTCTTGAAATAAGCGCAAGCATGACATAGCTCAACACTCGTGTGTACACCATCTTGGAAACGCACTCAATAAAAGAGACTGGCGCTGACATCTGACGTCAGCGTTTTCACAGCGTTTACGAAAATATACGTTTACGGCCGTCCACACGAAGACGCATAACGGCGTTTTCAAATTTATCCACTTTGGAGAGCGTTTTCGAATTTATGCGTTTACGGTGAGCGTTTTCATCGGCTTCGTGTGGACGGAAGGCCTAAACGCATAAAAAAGTTTGCGTTTACAATCGTCTTCGTGTGGACGGGGCCTTTGATTCTTATCAGTTGAATTCCAGCATTAACGTTCCAGTGCTTTAAGTAGGCAGCGAAACTGTTTCTTGTGGTCTATTGCTATGGATGGCGATAATATGCATGGATTCTAACTCACAAAAATTGAGACAACTTTTTCAAGTTTTAGTTCTATGCGTGAAAAAAGGATCAAAAATTGTTATGGCTAGTTCTTCCTGGTGAAAGTTGCTTGATATCTTCTTCACAGCTTCACTGGCGCGTTTTGTGTTTGGCTTAAGCCACCAAGTAATGACTTATGCACAAAACTGACCTAATCGGGCCTCGGGACAAAGCTCCTTCAATCTTTAATCCCTTTATCTACCCTGCATTCCGTAATTCGTTATGACAGGAACATAAATGATTCTGCAGTTCGATAATCGCCAAGGAGAAGAAAGCCATTTCGAAATTGAGAGAACCGTATTTGATGCCGGGCTCTTGTTTCTTTTTTAGGTGCACAAATCGTGGGTCCAATCAGAGGTTCGATCAGAGGATTTGTGGGATATGTGGAAACGACTGTTGAAAACTTTGACTGGTTAATTGATCTGGGGAAGCTGAGGTCAGCTTCCTCTCCCACCGAGTCTATCCAAAGAGTTTGAAATCGAGACAATACTTAAAAATTGTCTTCTTACTAGCAACGTAATGGATGAAGAAGCCCTTGCGAAATCTTGGGAGATAAACATGTCTTCACTGACTTCCTCCCTTCTCCTTCGAGGTATCTCAAAGATTCAACACAGCAGTCTCAGATAATGCAGGAAGGCAGAAAAATAAGTTGCTGTTTACGATCGTTCGTATTATGCAATACGGACAGCGTTGAGTTAAACGATTTATAAAATACCGCCAGGAGCCCATTTTCCATGTCACAAGTGGAATGGAAAGAAAATAGAACCTTTGTGGGCTAAGTTGTGGGCAAATTGTTTCAAGGCGGAAGACTTTAGAACATAGACGGTATTCATCATGTTGATGTAATGAACAGTGTTTTTGCTCAATATGCGTTGCGGGTTGATATTTCTAGGTAATATTAAATGATGAAATTCTTATGCGCGCAAGAGACGAGGGCGCTGCTTGTAAATATATGACAATAATGTAAGCTACAACCAACGCTCCGGCTCCGTGTCTATGCTGGACAGACTTGCTTTTGTTTTTCTTTAAGGAATAAAAAATATGTGAATAACGTGTTGTTGTTGTTGTCATTTCATCTTGTATCAGATACACCAAACCTACTATTTTCCCTAAAATTTTCTGTTTTGATTTATGTAAAGATGAAGCCATGAAACCTTTTCAAAACTTGGAGTGTAATCATTATTATTGAAAACTGAATCATTGGATAATGCAATTCTAGAGCTCTGATTGGCTTAGCCATCATGGTATATGAGCCATTATACCATGGTCTTCAAATATTTTAACCCTACGCGTCTGCTCAAAATTAAAAACAGGCTGTCGTTTGTTTTACAAATATATAGTCGGGAAGAATTCTCGATATTTTGTCGGCGTATTTAATAAAACAATTATTCCACTCGCGCTTGTTGGATATGAGATGATTATAGCCAACTGCACTCGTGGAATAATTGTTAACTATACGATGTAAGGGGGTACAGTCAAACCTGAATCAAGCGAACCTGTAGATGTAATCGGCTACCCGTATTACGCCTTTACTTGCCAAACGGAAGATAAACGTTTCCGTTGATTCTTAACCTGATTATTACTATTATTATTATAATCTCTTTCAAGTAGCTGTGAAGAGTCTCCTAATCCCAACCTTTTCCCCGTCAGCTAAGTGAACCAATAGATTAAGCATCGCGTTTACGGCAAACGTGCAATTCAAGTTGTAAAGAGAAATTTTCAAAATGAGGAATGAGCAGATAAAAACTGCTTAAAACAATTCTTATGGATAGAATTGGCGTAAATCTACCGATTTTCGTGTGGTTATAATGAAGCTGCAGATTTGAAATTGGCGTTCATTCCTCCGAAGCACAAGCCCACTGTGCTATTAATACGCCATTCGAGTGGGTCTTCTTCCTAACTCCATATTTGTCATTCCGGTGGGTAGCCAATCACGGTGGAAGGTATGCTTTATCAAGTCCGCGCTCTTGCCCCACCAGCCTGTCTATTGCCGTCCCCCTCCCTGTTGAGTTTTCCTGCGCGGAGCAGGAGGCGGCTAGTGTCCTGGAGCCCGTTTCTCGAAAGTCCCGGTAACTTTACGGGCCCGAAATCAAATATTCAAATCGAAATATAAAGAATAAGAGCGCGGGTCCTGGCTAGCAAAATACTCCATTTTGTTTCATTAACTGACAGTTTTATCATGTTAGATACAAAACTATTGAAACCTCGATCTTTAATGTAAACGGAGAGAGCTTACCGGGCCCGTTAATTATCGGGACTTTCGAGAAACGGGCTCCTGCACAGGTTAGCACTCCTCCAACCATACAACAAAAGGAACGCTATCATAAGCTCTATTTTACCAGCATGATGTCTTGCGCTTATGTTAAGTGGCCGTCTTTTTATGGAATAGACACAGTGAGCATCACTTATCAGCAACAAAAAGATAAATTAATTCTCGAAATGAAAATACTTACCTTACAAGTTCTTGGTCCGACGTTCTGTGGCGTTTTTTTTTTGTTTTTGTTTTTATATGAAGTTGTAGTCAATTAACGGTTCAGTCGAAGAAGTTGCGAGGAACATTGATCGATCACTCTCCAAATGAAGGAAGAAGTCTTTCTTCGTCATATTTTGCTAATCCTGATTTGGTTCCGCTGAGTTGAACGTTTCTTTGTTTCATACATAACTCTCATTTCGATGACTATTTCTGAAGCTCTCGTAGGTTGGTTGGCCGACTTTGACTGCTATTGTCTGACAATCTTTGAGTGGACCAAAGAAGGCAATCTCAAATCTAGCAGTGTAAGACACTTTTATGGATGAGAAGAGTATAGAGGAAAACTTGTTGAGGTTGATGCCTTAATTAAAAGATACGTACGGTAATGGGGGAGGTCTTTAACGGAATGGTGTCACAGGTTTCATCAGGATAAAGGCCTTGGGCAAGATGATGAAAATAGTTCCAAAACTAGTTATTATAAGACCTTGACGTGTCTCTGAAGCGGCGCCAACGTAAACGTCTGTGTCAGTATGGTGTTTACGCTGTTATTTTCTGTTTACGCTGTTATTCACGGCACATTCTTTCCTTCGGACGTCACTGAGGGCTAGTCAAGATTGTTCGACATTCCTTTTATATCAGTTCAGAAGAGCACTTATCATACTGTCTATAATTTAAAAAAGAGAATGGAGAATTTTTCTCCTACTTTCATATTCCGGTGTCCTATGTGTTCAAAATATTAAGTGTGAAGATGCTTCCAGTAAGATCATAATTGGGTGTGAAGGGGCTTCTCAAAGTCATCCGGTCGTTATCGAAGACAGCTTTAGATAGCTCAAAGAAGTCTGAAAAAATAGCCATGGAAAAAGAGCTGACTAAGATTTATTATTTACATTGTCATGCAATATATGTGAATATAGTAGAATTCAAAACAGTTATTTTCGGTTAGATAGGGTGGATTTGATCGGACAAATAGGCTAAAGCTGATTTATGATTTCCAAAGTCATGCAAAGTATGTCCTTGTAAGATAACTCTGCGGGACAATGAGCCTATGAAGATGAGGCAAGTGGGGACTAAAAAATGATTTATGATTTCTTATGTCAAGCGGCCAATCCTAAGATGACGTCTGTTGTTTCGGTAACAATGCGGTTTGATCCACGCAAATATAGCTTAGAAGCATAGGGTTTCAGTCAAAATAATACGAGATAAGCTGATTGAAATGTAGTAGCTTTATCTCTCTCTGGTGAGATGCATTAGTTCTCGGATTGGGACATCAGTTACCACCATTGGATCAATTCGATCTCTGTGATGGGGAATAACTCACTGGTGATTCTGGGAGTTATTTTTTGTTCATGGTTAAGAGGAAGTACAACTTCTGCAGGTGAGATCTGTCATTGTTTGCTGTTATTATAGGTCTGCTTTTCTTGTACCAACGTCTTTGAGTTTGTTTCTAAGCCTTCCCCGGCGTCTCATAATTTTGGCTGTATCAAAATAAACGCGCAGGATAGAGGCCTTAGTTATATGGTTGTAGGCAACCTTCGATTAGCACGCATCTAACTTGTATCAATACAAATAAAGGTCTAGATTTATTGTCCGCGGTTACTTCATTGCAACAGCATTGATTCCACCGCCTCACGGCAGACTAAATACGCTATCTTAATCTCTTTGTTGCCTTACTAAAGTTGCCGACCAATATGAATGTATTCAAGAGCCATAATGGGACATTATGGCTGTTGATGTATTACAATATCAATTTTGGGCAAGACTATAAAAGATTTGCATTCCCTGATCGCGTGTTTGTACATGCACTTGTTTTTAAACAGTTGACATATCTATGGGCGTCAAATACTGTTCTTTGACGACAAATGGTCACAAATACTCAGCTTTTGTATTCCAAATAATCCCCTTCCTGAGGCTTGTCTAATCACTGTGTATGATCCATTTTCTCATTTTCTTGGGCAGAACACTAAGTTATTAATCTTGTACAGTCTGTATCAATGGAAATTGACGTTGCAATAATGGAAAAAATATTTAGTCTGGTATGATATCGAAGAGGTCATCAAAAACGTTCCCCACATTCAAGTCTTAGTCACGTCCAAAACTTCTGTCGCAGGTTATTTCGTATTAGTTTGTCATTACTGTCAAGACTTACGATGCCCGTTTCGTCCGATTTATTTTTTAAGTTAAAGTCAGTATTTATACACGAAATCTTTAGCAGTTGTAAAGCACTCTATCTCAAAACCGCTAATCTTAACTAGTCCCTGTTTACAGACAGGTACGGAAATTTGGCCGTCGATACAATTATCAACAAATTTATCATTACAGCTTAAGCGGCTTTGAAACAAAGCGAATGGTAATTTAGAACAACACTAACTGGCGTACTGTACTCATGATTTTCACGTTTTAAACTTCGTCACTTGTCATTCAAAAAGTATACGCCATATTACCACCGCAAAGTAAATGAAAAGAGTTCTTTATTTGCCTACCTACTGTAAGGGTATTACACAGATCATCTTAGAATCCATAAACGGCTTACATCATAGTGTTAATCTCTTAAAGCACAAGCTTGTGGAGTAGTAAACCATAAGTCGTTGGAAATAAGATTCGACATTTTAGCAGTGTTGGTGATTCTTTATGTGTTATTACAAGTGGATCAAAATTACTTTGAAGTCTGCAAAGGTGCGACACTTAAACACGATAAGTAAGGGTACAAAATATACTGTAAGGGGGAGTCAACCCAAGCCGCGAGAGTTGCGAGCGCACCCAATAAAAAACCCAATTCATATATTAAGTCAGGAGCCACCAAAATAACGTTTGTACTGTACGTGACAAAACTATCATCTTTACAAAAATGGATCAGTACACGGAAAGTGAATACTGTCGATATGAAATATAATGATTTTATTTAGTGTTCTTAAAATCGAGCGCACGCTTCTAAGACGTTATATTTAATTGTTTCCCTCTCGATTCAGGTAATTGTTTATATTACGGATTTTATAAAAACATCCTTTCACGTTTTTCCCTTTCTATGTAATGGCAATGGATCGTGAATTTGACACTGGTGGGTCGCTTGATTGCCACTGCTATCTAATGCGGATACCTTTAAAAGCTGGCCTTACTGTTCAACGGCCTCAGTAATTTGCTGATTCTTGCTGGCCCTCTTTGGTGGTTCATAAAACTTTAAAAATTAAAATGCATTTATAGAGCGTCATACTCAACTTATTGTCCATGGCACTTTTAGCTTCAAAGCACATTAGAGAGTGTCAGAGCAGGCGTATTTTTTGGAAAAGAAAAACAAAGATGAAAAATATTTCAATTTACCCATAAACAATCATTCTCTGTAAAACGCTAAAATTTTCAAATAAACTCGTACGAAGATGACAATTAATAATATAAACAAAGAATCTTTGACTTACTTCACGCTTCCATATTGTATCATCTCATTGTAAAAACGTGGAAGTGTCGTTCCTAAATCCAAAGGAACATTTTTTTGTTTGGACATAAGAAAACCAAACTATCCTTGAAAAATACGTACTTATTCTCTCCACGCAGATAATTCTTATTCTATCGTGCTCCAGGCCCATCTCTTTATTTTTAAAACTAACTTCGATTTGATTCTCAAGATTGTACCAGAGCCCTTGGAATGCAAAGTGGAATTATCAGAGATAAGCAAATAACTGCTTCATCGCAATCACCTGCAATTCTTTTCAAGCCGTCTAACGCCAGATTAAACCGCAAACAAGGGTAAGCTATTACAAGATACAGATTCACTTCTCTTTTATCCGTCTTTTACCTTTTTCATTACATAATTTACTAAGGGTGAAAGAATGCCTTAGCCATACTTCCCTCCCAGGTCCAGCGAATGTTAACATCAGCTTATTTTAGTTGTTATGATGTTTGTTATGATGTTATCATTTGCTACAGTTGTATGGTGCTGACAAAATTTAAAGATGTGATTGTATAATATATATATTTAGCCACAGCTAAAAGCGAAGCTCCCATTGATAAATTCATAACTTAAATCAAACAATAATTTTGTATTCCACAAATCAGTTAACGTAAGGGCACATTCACTTTTGAGGGAAAAGCTAAGTGATTTTGGAGTGAAACAAATTTTGTATCGACTTGATATAGCCTTATATGTACACCCAAAAAATAGTCTTCTTGCCAATAAATCTGGGTGCGTGCAAACCAATCTTTTATTTTTTTTTTTATACACCACATCTGAGGAGAAAGAGTTCTACGAGGCGCTGTTTTTATCATACAGACCTCGTACAAAATGCAGTATTTCACAATTTTTCAAGACAAATTGCATTCATTGAATATTCAGGACCATATAGAGGCACGCGTGGACTTTTAATTAGCGAAACCGTTCAAAAAATTTCCAAAATCACCTATACGGCCAGCCGGTTCTAACTTTTGACAAGCGCCAAATTTGCGAAGAAATTTTAAAAGAGTTACGCTTCAACGTGATAAAGAATTTACTGAGTCTATTTTTTGTTAACGGTTTTATAACGATGTGTAATCTTAAAAAGCGTTTGATACGCTTGGCATTTTGAGTACTCCTGCGAGCAATGTTTATGAACGCCTGAAAACAAACGGCAAAGCGATGAAAATTACACTTTTGGTACTACCAAAAATCAGTAAAGAAAAATAATTCGATAAAACATTTACAGAGACAACAATTTTCATTCACGAAAACAAATGAGTATTTTTAAGTGTGTCTAAGAATCCTCAAGTCTTTACTAGTAAGCTTAAAGTTTATGTTTTAAGCCGCCGGTTTCCCGGTGTTGGCTGTTTTTAAAGATGAACTCACAAAAAGAAGATCGTTCAAAGCTTTCTTTCTACAGCCAAAATTATAACTAAATATTCTTCGGAAAGTTTTTTCTTTCTATTAAAGGTGAATTAATATCGACTAAAGGCTTTTTAAAGTTCTGTAAGGTTAAGCTTATATCAAACCTCATACGAGGCCAGATCAGTGTCTCAGTCAAATCTTATTACAAACGTGCATAAACTAGCTTCATAAACTGCGCCGCTGGACTTCATGAAATTAGATTTAAATACAATAATTACTCAGGCTTACCATATTTCGAGATGCAGCTCCTGAAAGCTATCAAGTAAGGCAAGGATCGCTTGAGCCTTTATAATTCTCGTACGCATCCAGCAAGGTGAAAAACGAAAACGATGCCATCCGAAATCGGATTATCGGCTTTGACAAGCGACGCATTTTTCAACCAAAAACCCAATAAACAAACCAGCCATGAATAAGAGAACACTCTTGATAGCAGCTGTATTTCATTTTGTACATCCAGTGGAAAAAGACAGTTAAAAACATCCCAAGTTGACTGAAAACTCTGTCAGCTTCAGCTGTCAAAGTAAACAACTTTCAAGATGCTGCATAAATTTTACGCATGAACTCACCTGTCAAATTTTAACCAATCAGAGCATAAAAATTGGACGTGGAGCGTGACCAACACGTGCCCATGGTAAGATAAGGTCTTCCCCGCCTGTATTTTAAAAACACTAGCTGAATTTTTGCGTCTGAAGTCAGTTTGAAATCAAAATCGTAATAGTGCGGGGCGATACTGATTTAAACACAACGTATTTGATATGAATTTAAAACAAAAGTAAACGTGAGCCTGCGATCATTTGAAAACGAGTAAATTGTCAGCGGATAACTTCAAAAAATACTCGACCTCGATGAGTCGACACCTGAGCCCGCGATTCGGTTAGGTGATAGTGGTCAGCGGATACCCTGTTTTGACAGCTGTCAATTGATGACAACATTGATGTGCAATCAGCTTTCTCCTGGGCTCCCAAAGTAGCTAGAAAGTGTGAGAGTAAACATTGGTATGCCTGTGGTGCGGACGGACGGTCGGTCGGTCGGTCGGTCGGTCGGTCGGTCACGTGATTACCAAATTTTCTGGGATGGGTAGATTTCCTTAGCAATGGGGCTCCGCCCACGCGCGCGCGCTTCGCGCGCGCGTGGAGCTCCGCTATTAGGACAATAATCTATACTATTGATACGATGGTAATATATAGAGAATACTTCATGGAAAGTGCCGGCGTACGGTATTTACGCACGAGTTGTTGACGTATCAGAAATCGAATGAGTGAGTGCAGCGAACGAGTAAGATTTCTGATACAAAAGCAACGAGTGCGTAAATACCGTACGCCAGCACTTTCCATGTGGTATTGTGTTTATTATATACATACTGAGACATTCATCATTTTGGCGGTCTTTTCATTTTAAATCTTTCAAAAATGCTAAAATTTGCCGCTACACACTTACCGCAAAATGACAACGAAAACGAAATATCATCTTTTTGGTAAAAACGTTTGTTAAAAACATAAATGACGGTAAGGATATGAGGTAATCCAAGAACTGCAAGTAATCTTAACTGTTTGTTCTCAATGCACAATTGAAATGAGTGAATTTAAGTAAAATTCCCGGTTTCAATATAAGCTTAAGCTTAAATGAAAGGCAAAGTAGCTCCGACAAAAAGCACAACAAAAGCTTACGTCTCGTTCTGTTTTTCCCTTTCCGCTGTTGTTTCGCCGGCTCTCTATCGTTTTCTTTATCGACAGTGAAACAAACGAAACTATTCCACTCCATTTCCGAAATGTTTTTCACTTTTTTAGCAAGAAAAACTCCTCGAGTAAAACTTTTCTCGCGAAGCGGCGCTGCAAGCCGCAATAAAAGGCGGGAGTTTTGGCGCGAAACTCACACACCTCTGTGGCTTCTGATTGGACGTATCATTTTTCTCACACGTGAAAAAACATCGTTCGCGATTCTGATTGGACGTATCATTTTTTTCACGTGTGAAAACCATCGTTCGCTCCTCTGATTGGCTAGAACTAATTTGCGTACGAAAATTTACGACATAGCTTTTTGGTGAGTATTTCTCAGTATGTATATAATAAATATATTGCCTCAACGCGCAATTGCAACGTCGTTTCCATGTAGTGGGCAACCGTACTGTTCTGGCTTTGGTGAACTTATGGAAAATGGCAGAAGAATTCACGGCTATCCGAAGATGAAATAGCCTACTAGCACTATTTATTTGGCAGTTGTAAGCAACATCATTATTAACAACGTATGTATTTAAGAGATGAGATGATTCCAATATAAGGAAATCACATTGCTTTAATTTTTTAGAAGGAACACTGGAGGCTGGTGTGCTGATGTTACTGACCAGAACCCATATCTTCAAATTGACCTGCTCAGTGCTTACACTATCACTGCATTGGCCAGTCAAGGAGGCCATAACAACTGGATTGAAAAATACAGTTTGTCTTTTAGCTATGACAACATTAGCTGGTTTAATCACACGGCCCACGGCATACCTATGGTGAGGAGATGTCAATAACTAGGAACTTCTATCTAATCTTACAAGTGAAAGTTATTTACCCTAGTCAGTACAAAAAGTCTGGGTGGCTACATTTGTATCACGATTTTTAACTGCCTAGGAAAGCAGCATACTTTAATATTGTGTCCTAGAGAACCTAATAATAATAATAATAATAATAATAAAACATTCCTACTATCTCCTTTAACTGATTTCAGCTTGCGGGTGGAGTGTTTTCCCAGAATTGCTTGTGTACAGCCCCTTCCCATCAAACAAAACCGAGGAGAGGGGTTTGCAAATGTGCATTCGATACAGGAACCAAAATTATTTAATGCTGTGGATAACGAATTCCATCTTCCAAAAGGCAAGGGTGTTGATCATTCCTCATAGTGTCTTCACTAGTTTGCTTGTTGATTCTAAACGGAAGGTAAATATATGAATTTTTTTTTTCAGATTTTTTCTGGAAACAGCGACGATTCATCGATTGTGTGGAATAATCTCACACGTCCTTTGACTGCGCGTGTTTTGCGTATTCACCCTTTGGTAGTAGATAAAGCCATCTCACCCTGTGTCCGACTGGAGGTGTATGGATGTAAGCCATATCAAGGTATGCAACCCTATATTAAAGTTCTAGTTAAGCACTTTTGATACAATTTTCTTTGCTAACCTTCGTTTGATGCTTTCAGGAACGTTTGTTAAATACCTATTAGCACAAACCTTGTGTTTACCATGTTTGACTGCTGCTTGGTACATGAATCATTTATTTAATCCTCACTGATACAGAAGATTTTTTGTAATCGAAAATTTCTAAAAAATCCTTGAAGACTTTATTATTGGTGCTAAAAATTGAAGTTGTTGTAGCGAATCAGTATGCAGTATTCGGGTAGAGAACATTTCTCCTTCTCGGAGAAACGTAAACAGTTGCTACTACTTTAAAAGACCAACTGTATGATGTGTTTCACGCTCAGTTTCCTGTCTTTCCTCTCACGTCCATCGTGGCACGGTTCATACATAACGCACAACAACTAAAGTAATCTTCTTAATCTATTTAATTTTCAGTGATCTAATAAATTCATTTACATTTGAAATGACAGACTGTAAAATGCCAGTGGGTGTCGAGGATGGGACGATCACCAATCAGCAGATGACCGCATCATCTTCATATGGGCATTATGACGCCTCTAATGGTCGCCTTAATAACAAACCTAGTAGAGACAGCACAAGCAAGTTGGTTTGGGGCGGATGGTGCACAGATAAATTGGATTCACATCAGTTCCTACAGGTGATCATGGTGAAAATTATCCTCTATCTTTTCAGTTTTCGTGAAGACTTATTTCAAAGACAAATGGACTGGTATACTGCTATTCTGAATATTATAAATGATAGGTTGAGCACGGGGCAGGAGATTCATCCATTGAGGTTGCTTATAAACTATATTCTTTGATCACGTTTGTCAGAAAGCATCCTAATCTTGGTGTTCTTGTGGTACAAAGCCCGCAAATTTTCGAGGTACATGTATCGGAGGCGACTGGCGATTAACCGCCCCCACTGATTTTATAAGGGGCATCTTGGCCGGGAAACTGGACTCCTTTCGACTCGATTTCGTTACCGTTAGTGACGAACGCGGATCCGTAATCAATGATTACCAAGAGAGGATAAAGGGGACAGAGAAGGCATCCCCCATACACACCCTATTCCATAGGTAGTTCGTCTCGAGTTATTTTTAAGACCACAGATCCCAAGGGGGATTAGACAACAGCCAATCACATGGCGCGAATGTGTTCCCCGTGGATGACCCACGCTCAGAGCCACGCGTCCTTCACGAATTGACGCAGAACAAAATGGCGGAAGACGCGGAGAGCGATATTGCTATTCGTTTTGTCGACGAAAACGACTACAGAGAGATTTCTGCTAAAGCTGTGTCAGCGAAATGGAAATTAAAAAAGAATCGCTCTTCCTCTCTTGTATAGAGCTAACAGTACAGCAGGGAAATACCTAACACACTGAATATTCTCTCAAGATCATTTATAATTTACAGTTTGAAGAGAGCAATTTCTGGTTTGATATTTATTCTTTTATTAGTCTTTTATTATTCAACAAAAATAACACTTGGCGTCCTACTTGCTTTATTGTACAAACGACCGGTTTCAATAGAACAAGAACGAGAAGTCCGAAGACTACAGCAAAGCTGATCTAAAACAACGTGCATTGTTTTTTATGACAATATTTCGGCTGGCCATACCAGCCTTCTTCAGGTTTACAGATGTTACTGAACTTATGTAGCAATCACAATATTATATAGATGGAGA
Source organism: Porites cylindrica (assembly GCA_964035525.1). NCBI lineage: Eukaryota > Metazoa > Cnidaria > Anthozoa > Scleractinia > Poritidae > Porites > Porites cylindrica. The sequence continues at coordinate 16,320,601 of OZ037788.1, read as the reverse complement.
ATGTGGCAATAAAAGGGAGAGGCGGAAATGACGTACAACATAAAAACTGGAAAGGAAAAATACTAAGGATATGGATTACAATAATTCATCACGGCGGTTTAGGCCATGAGGTTCAACTAGTCATGGCCTTATCTATCAAATGCGACTCCCTGGCCTTACGAACTGAGTCACGTGAAGAATGAATTTTTTCTAGTGGGATTAACTGCATGTCAGTATGAGAATGGTTAGAAACTGATTTATTTACTAAACCCACGGATAAACATCAGCACCTTCTCAGCTCATCATGCCATCCTCACCACACTAAGAAAGCCATTCCGTTCAGCTTAGCCCTCCGCCTCCGCCGCATCTGCTCTACAGAAGCTAAGTTTAAACATCGCATTAATGAACTTAAAACATATCTCCTTGCTCGTGGTTATAATAATAATTTCCTAGAAAAACAGTTCCTACGCGCTGCTAATATTTCTCGTACTAACGCGTTACAGACTAAACCCAAAGCTTCTAACGATGTTGTACCATTTGTTGTCACATATAACCCAGCACTTCCACGCATTTTTAATATCCTGCGCAAACATTTTAACATCTTACACTCCTCTAACCGTTGCAAAGACGTCTTTAAGCAACCGCCTTTTGTTACTTACAGACGTAGCTCTAATCTTTGTGACCTTTTAGTTAAAGCACAACTACCCGTTATCTCCACCAATCATTTTCCGCCGGGCTCCTTCCGCTGTGGACAGAATAGTGCCACTTGTCCATACATTACTAACGGCCTAACAAGTTATACCTTTTACGCTACAGGTGAAACACGCTCCATCACTTCACACATTACTTGTAACACTAAAAATGTTATCTACATGGTTCAATGTAACCGTTGTAATTTACAATATATAGGTGAAAATAAGCGACGTCTCAAGGACAGATTTAACGAACACAGACGTGCAGTCGACAAAACTAACATTAAATCTAAACCCACTACTGTTTCTGAACACTTTCTCTCTCACTCTAACCATGCATTCTCATACTGACATGCAGTTAATCCCACTAGAAAAAATTCATTCTTCACGTGACTCAGTTCGTAAGGCCAGGGAGTCGCATTTGATAGATAAGGCCATGACTCTTGAACCTCATGGCCTAAACCGCCGTGATGAATTATTGTAATCCATATCCTTAGTATTTTTCCTTTCCAGTTTTTATGTTGTACGTCATTTCCGCCTCTCCCTTTTATTGCCACATTCTCCATCTATATAATATTGTGATTGCTACATAAGTTCAGTAAACATCTGTAAACCTGAAGAAGGCTGGTATGGTCAGCCGAAATATTGTTATAAAAAACAATACACGTTGTTTTAAATCAGCTTTGCTGTAGTCTTCGGACTTCTCGTTCTTGTTCTTTATATTCCGGCTGATTTGATCTCTTCTCGAGAGATCCAACGTTTACAACTAGCAGGATCTTCTTCCACGGTTTTTGCAGTTAATTTAATCGGTTTCAATAGACCGGCGAAATTTCTCATTTTATTAAAGCACTGAGGTTACGACAACTTCGAGTTAAACTGATTTCACGGGTTGTCAAAGAGTCTAGCGATTCCCTTTTCCCAGGTGAGCGCCGATTCATTTCGGGTCAATATTCAGGAATGCTCTCGCTCTCTTTACGCTTTCATTCCCTTTCGCCCGACATGTTTTGCACGGCGTTTAGTCATGCGAAACCTCCAATAAACATCCACGCAGCGCGCGAGTTAACTTTATCCCGATTCTAAAAATAACTCGAGACGAATTACCTATGGAATAGGGTGTGTATGGGGGATATGGGGGATGCCTTCTCTGTTCCCTTTATCCTCTCTTGATGATTACCTCTAGTTTTATGACAGAGTCTTTTTAGACTCACTTTCAACAGGAAGGAAAGACTCTATAATTCTTATTGTTTTGGAGAAGTGCGCTTGCGCAATGGTTGCTAGCTAACTTCTGGTGATCCGCAACAAAATACCTATCACCGGCGATCTCACTGATGATCAGTGTTTACGTGCATGGTATGTGATAGGAAACGGTTTCTTGCCCTGGCAGATGGTCTAGGTATAAGCGTGAAAAGCCTAAGAATGTACACGCCCAGAGGGTAACTGAATCCTGCATATGTGCAATCTGTGAAGACTACCAGTATAAAGTGACCCAGTTCGTTACCTGCAATCTTTGCATTACAAAAAAAGTTCAAAATATTATCTACGCTTTTTTTAAAATAACTAAGGGTAAATCAAAGTGGCTGCCTTTTATTTACCTTGTGTATAATCTGGCGACTTTGTGTCATGAAAATCCTTCAATTTCCGAGCCGTTAGATTTTCTTTGTGTATGCCCCATATTTTTCTTTTTACATTCGTCACGCAATAGGCATTGTTAGGACGTACGCCGTAAGATAAAATGTTGTAAACAAATTAAACAGTTATTGAAATCGGCTTTCGCATGGATATGAGAAATTATGTGGACCTTGGAGGCTGTTATCGACCCAGGCCAATTCCTTACATAGTAAAAAATATGAGATGCGTGGCATATGCAAAATCCAATCCCTATGTTCCATTAACGCTAAGGCACAACTTTCGTTCGACTAATGAGCTATCCCTAGTCATGTGTGGGTAATCTGTAAGGAATTATCCTATATTAACAGTGGCATCTTCATCACCCTTATCCACGGTACAATACCGTAATGGCTGCCTTTAATGAGAGTATAAGCAGAACTGGCAATGTTTTTGGTTCTTTTTTTTGTTCAGGTTGATCTTGGTTGGGTGCGGTCCGTCTCTGGTGTAGCTACTCAAGGTCTACACGACATGGATGGCAATTTTGTTTCTCAGTATAAACTGAACTTCAGTACAGACGGATCGGTATGGAAATCCTACATGGAACGACCTAGCAGCGGGAGCAAGGTATATTGATCTTGAATTATTTTTATGGAAATAAAATACAAAATTTTAGGATACATTCTGATTAATGAGGTATCAAACGGTCATTTGGCCTGACCATAGATTGGACAATACTATGGCATGCAAGCACGATTTTGTCAGAGTATCCTCAAAATGAATAACAGAGAAATTTGGTTTATGACATAGACGTTGCCTAAGTGTAAGCAGCCCTGGTTTGCTCTACTATAAACAAGTCTATACGGTAGTAAGACGCGAACGTGATCATAATTGAAATTAGTGTCCACAGTTGATGACCGGGCATGATGCCCAAATACAGTACTGTCTGGTCACCAATCTGAACACACCCTTTTTGCAACTACCCAAGTAAAAATTCAGGCACGGTACCGGTGCCCGAGTACAGGGTCAGAACTTGAGTTCTGTTGTTTCAATGTGGGTACCAGCTCCCTGTTGCATACTTTTTTCTGGCAATTCCGAGGATATCCACTACTTTGAATGCCCGAGACGACTGCTTTGCTCATGTTTCAAAATGGCGTCTGACAGTGCGAAAAGGAAGAAATTTATACAGTCGGTTATATAATATATAGATTTAGCCAAAGCTAAAGCGAAGCTCTGGTTTATGCATTTTAGATTTACTCCGTCATGCAATAAATCATTCCAAAGAAATCCACAAAGCTAGACTTAACTTTAGAGGAGGCATATGACTGAAAAACGTAAACTTGAGCCTGCGATCAATTAAAAGCTAATAACTGCTCAATGGAATACTTCAAAAAAAAACACATAAGCTCCATGAGTTGGCACCTGAGCCCGCGATACCGTCAATCTGACACTGGTCAGCGGACAGCTGTCAATTGCACAACTGTCAATTGACTATAATATGGATGTCTATTATCAAATTAAACACAGGTTAAAGGCGCCCACACTAGCAAGAAAGTTTGACATTTTACATTAGTTTCCCTGTGGTTCGGACGTGCGTATGGTCACGTGATTACCAAAAATGTCTCGGATGGATAAATTACCAAAGTTTCTTAAGCAAGGAGCTCCGCTTTAAGTTTTACATTAGTTGTGAACACAATAACATCTTGTGCCGATACTCAGGCATCAAGGGTAAACAGATTTATTCAGATAAACGCATGACGCTTTAGGTAAAATTAATTTTTTTTCTTTTGCTTTTTAAATTGTGTATGTGTTTTTCTGCCTTTCAGGTGTTTCAAGGAAACTGGGATAAGGACACCGTAGTAACGCAAATACTATCTCGGAAAATATTTGCGCGTTTTATTCGGTTTAACCCAGTATCGTGGGAAATTAATGGATATATCTGCTTGCGAGTGGAGATTTACGAATGTCTCCCTGCGAAAGGTAAGAAATTTGACTTACAGCTATTACTATTAATACATTCCTGAATACCTTAAGAAAAAAATGTACTACGATTAAAATAGGGATAGCGGAGAAGGTAGACAAACCCTTTGGGTAGTTACCCGATGGGTAGTTACTTTAATCTCACTACTCCTTTCTAAAAATCTTACGACCACCACTGGATATAAAAAATCTCAAAAATGGCCCGATCCTTAGAATTCCACACGTACCCCTCCCTGTGTGCATTGGTCGGGCGATTTAAGATATAAAATCACGGCAGATGACGTTTTGCACTATAACAGATAATAGTGCCTACCAATTGCTATAAGCGGTACCATCTTAGATCAATTCTAGTCGTTCAAGTTTTTTGAAGTCTACATTTCTCACGACTTGCTCTGGGCTACGCGCTTTCATAGTAATAGAAAAAATTCATCCGGAGGCTCTAAAGGCCCTTAAGGTCCTGGAGTCCGATAGAGTGGGAGTACACCCATTGCTATGCTACGATTAGTATACGCTATTAGCATTTTACCGATTAAAGATAAGAAGTAATTCCTAGAGCTGGCAACAACCAACCGCATAACTGGCGAAATCCACTCCATTAATGGAGATGGAGGCTCCATTTGATGGGCTCCTGGTTATTTGTAACTTGAACATGTGGATAAAATCACAACTTTGAAAGATCTTAGCAACAAGGAACATAAAGTGAGAGTCCCAGGGACGATCAATTCTGTCCTGTTTAGGGTAGAGTTCTTACAGAAGGACAATTAGTTCAATTCCTAATACCTCTGTCTTCTTTCAGCCTTCTCCTGTCTAACTGGAGTTAATAAATAAAAGGTAACCTGGGAAGATTGAAACTTTACTTTACTTTACTTATTTCCTCGTAGGAAGCGTACCACTCGTAAGTCCACCAAGCGAAACATTGGAGATGAACCGAACAAGCTCCGTGAACTTGACATGTATTGTGTCTGGCCAGCCTGGATTCCACATGAATTGGTACAAGAACAGGGTTGTGATTACCTCGCCGCATCTGCCACCATACGTGAATGGTAGCGTCAAAAGTGTGTTAACTCTAAACCGTGTAAAGTACAAGGATAGGGGATCCATTATATCCTGCACGGCCTGGTATCCAACACTATCCATCAACTCTACGCGGCATATTCACCTTCTTGTTCATGGTAATAGTTATTTTCATTACTGCTTTCTTGCAATAAGGTTTGCTTCTTAATTAATAAGGAAGGGACGACTTTCTTGTGTACGATTATAGTTTCTCGCAATATAATTGTGTCCCCGGCCAAGAAAGTGATAACTTTTTTGCACACGGTTGAATTTCTCGCAATATAATTGCTTGGTAATATGCACACGATTCGAATGAAGTCCATTACAAGAACTGTACCCATAGTGGGTGTGATAATTATAAGGAAGGATAAAACGGTGGGAGAAAATTTAGGGAATTACATTCAAGTTCAGCAGGACAAGAAAGCTAGTAATTAAGGCATATGGCGATATTAAATATACAGAACAAAAACTTACCCCAGGGTAAGACGTTTAACGTAGATTACAAAATTTCGCATGCCTGTTTCAACGGGCTTTCCCGCCATTTCATAATAAAATAAATATGCTGGAGCCTGCTGACACTAGCAGAGTTGCATGTAACCACACCCTGGGCACTTGTATGTTTTGAAGACGGGGAACAATCCAAGTGTTGATTTAAAGCAGCGGTATCGAACGGACTAGATCAGGGGTAATTAAAGTATGGAGACTCCCGCATTTTGATTGGCTGATTTATTCACAGTCACAGCAATAGCCGGTGGACTGAGACAATCAGAGGCGTGATCAGAAAACCAGAAAGTATTCCAATATTCTTGTCGTTTTCTTGGTTGCCTCATTTCTTCAAGCTGTTTTCTATCTTTTACTCCGTTACTTCTTTTTAAGTCACCACTAATCATTTATCATCGACGTACGTCAACAGGAAGTGAGTCCTTCTCGCTTTTAGTATGCCTTGACCTTACCACATTTGCATTGCTAATTGTTTTCACTCTTCTAGAAACGATTGGCCGAAAACTGTTGCAAAACCACTGTTTAAGAATACAAAATGTTTGCTTACGGCTGACGTGCAAAAACGTCTTTGCTGAAGCACCCTAATGTCCCACAATATGACCGTGCTATAACTGTGTAGGATGTTCATGAAAGGAGGTTTATCTGTACCCTAAAACTCTCATTGTGCACAGGGCGACTGACGTAGATGAGTAATTCTGATTCTGTTTCCAGCTCCACGGCTTGTCATACGTATCTCTGAGGCTCAGGCCAGGCAAGTACAACTGCATATCAGGGACCCGACACCTGCCCACACTGCAAAGTACTTGGTACGTTACAAAACAAACGCTGAACGTTCTCAATGGATGTTGGATGAACACAGTAAGGTCACACATGGTGGTCACACTCTGATAACGGTACAAGACCTGCATCCTTATACAGCGTATGTCATGGAAGTTGCTTCTTATTATAAAGATCAAGACCAGGGTCCTTACAGTTTTCCTCAAAGTGTCATCACAAAACAAGCGGGTAATTGAACTATACAACTTTATAAGTCATATTCTGTAAAAAATGGTTCCTTGATAGTGTTATTATACATGTACATGTACTTGAACTTTCTCTATTGCGTGACAGTGGATGATTTTATATAGTTATAAGGTCTCTGCCTGCCAATTTATGACACAAGATGTCTTAACTAATCTGTTGGGCATAGAAAGGGAAGGAACAGAAAAAAAACAAACAAACAAACAAAAGAAAAAGAAATTTATGAAAGCATCAATAAACATAAACTCCCAACGGCTTAAAATATTATATTCTCTTTGATTTGACAATTGTTAGCTCATAAAATAACATGCTAAGATCTTCCTGATTCTACACAAAAAGTGATTTTGCTAAAGCTCCTGACCGAATTTTTCGAAGCGTAGCTTAAGTTGTTGCCATTCTTTGGAAGAACTAACATAAATCTTACGGTGATAAAATTCCGAGAGAAATGAACATTGTTATAAATTGAACTCAACAACTGTCATTTGGTTAAAGAAATAACAAGAATTTAACGGTTGACAAAACTCGGTTTCTATGGTAACAACAATGCACACATCACAAAGACAAAATTTCGCAAAGTTTGGCTGCCATACGTTCGGCGGTTTTAAAGTGATGATATTATAAAGTTGAGGGCCCGGGTGGGGTGGCGTCAAAAGCTTCCCCGGTCTGAATAGGTTTTTATTGCAGTTTTTTGTTCGTAGTCCCAAGCGGTCCTCCTCGAGATTTATTGGTACTTCCCCGTGGTAAAGACACCATCAAAGTGTTATGGTCCATTCCTAGCGCTGGAGACTGTAACGGTGTAATCACCAAGTACGAAATCATCTTATACAAACAAAATGGCGTCACACAAACGTATACAGTTAAAGGAGAGACATTGTCTAAAGACATCGGTGGACTGGAACCTAATCAACAGTATTTCATAGGAGTGCGTGCTTACACCAGGGTGGGACCTGGGCCCTACAGCCGAAATCTCAGTCACTCAACAGGTAAAATCTTTAAGATATGTATCATAAACTAGTAACTGTAGAAAGTTTAATGGGGAAATTAAAGGGGGCACATGATTGAATTCTCCCTCGAATCGTGTCTGATGTTTCTTTTATCATCTCAGAAATCAGTGGAGAATCACAACTGACAGTCGCTTTGGAGAAACTCAACAAGGTAACTGTTACACAAAACAGCACTTGTTTAATTTCTACACGGCTATGGCCACGGTAAAATTTAACGACTTCTCTTTGGAGAAGGTTTTGTGCCTTTACGGCATGTTATTAGGAAGTATTAGATGAGGCTGCGAATTCCCTAAAGATTCATGCAGGCGAGGAGGTCGCTCCGGGAACTGCATAATTATTCAGACCGTACCAAAGTCCAATCCAATATTTGTTTCATTATTCATTCAAAATGTTTCAGACTTTAAACACGCTTACCCGTATCAATGAACTTGCTTTATTCCTCCTCGGGAAATTAAGAATATATAACAGTTATTCACCGAAGTGGAGGTGGCTAGTGGTAAAACTACCGAGGCCGCGAATCGGCGAGGTGTTTATCCACACCACTAGCCACCGACACTGAAATGAATAATTGTTTTAGTATATACTAAAACAGTGAGATAATTGAGCACAAAAATGATGATGTTTAACTCATTTACTGTTGCCAACGATTACAAGTTTGGCCCGCAATGACCGAACGGCCGCGGTGGTCGCTTTTTCTTGCCGACAAACAAAACTTTTGAAGGCAACTGTTTATAAGCTCTCTCGAGAAAATATTTTGATTCGACGGGCAAATGATTAATTGTTTCAATATAACAACGAGCAATAGGTCGCATGCGATGTCTTCTGAGGAGAAGAAACACCTTATGGAACTAAAATTGAAGTAGCAACTCCCTATTTTCAGGTTTCAGTAACACCCACTACCGTAGTCGACGTTATAAAGGAAGTAAGAAATATCACCTCCAAGTCGTCTAAATTAGTGCAAAAGGACCTGTCAATCACCGTCAACATCCTGGACAAGGTAGTTAAGACAAACGTCACTTCCCCTGATGTGGGAGATCACATGTTGGGCACCTTAAGCCACGTAATGGACGCGAAACCCGAAGCACTACAGAATAAACAGCAGGAAAACAATAGATCTGCTAGGTAAACTTTACCACACTTTTCTTTCTTACTCCGAAAAAACACTGACAAGCACTTAGTTAGTTGCACACATAATCACATTTAGATACACAGGGATTCCAATAATAAAGTCTTCAAATTAATTGAGGGTATATCTTAAGGCATCGACGCATCTGTTCTCTTTTAAGTTTGTCTTTTGCAATGAAAGAAATAGCTTAATAGCCTGACTCGTTCCCAGGCGTCTCTCCTTGCTATTACGCGTATTACAGGCGTGTGCCTGCATAATTATTGCACACTACATGGTGAATCGTCGCTTTCTGTTTTCCGCGCAGTGGTGGTACCTGGATAAAGTAGACGAGTAGTTGACCTTTTATTGTAGGTGTTTTGTAGATTATCTTTTCTCTAGTAATTATTTTTTTATTAACGGTTTTAGGTTTGTTCGGATTCTCGAGGATTACATTGACAAGGGGGGAAAATTCAGCGAGGATACATCCAACATCGCAGTTATTACACAGCCGATAAATCAGGAAAACAACAACCTTAACGTTTCCATTAAGACTACAGTGGATAAAATCTTTGTGAACTTGAGTGCAAATTCAACTGACGAAAATAGAGAAGCTAGTATAACCATACGCAATTCAGTGTTAAACGCAAACGGCACCGACAATTCTACATTAATAGTTGTTTACTATCGAACTAGCAAGCTTTTTGCACCTGATTATCGGAGTACAGAAGTTTGTAAGGGAAGTTACACTGCGCAAAAGTTGAACATGGTAGAACGACCGAAGACTTCAAGTTACACGATGGAGAACGCTACAGGAAGCAGAGTGACTGAGAGTAGCCCTGTGCTATCTGCAAGTTTGAGAAACAAACGAGTGACAAACCTCACCACACCCTTAATCATCAAGTTTAAAATGCCTCGTGACCAGGTATGGCCGATCAATGCATGTGGTTGGTATAAGTGACTTTCCTGTTTCCTGTGATTCCTTTGTGTTCGAAGTCATTTCTAATTAAATTTTATCAAAATTGGAAAATAGCGATTGATGTTGTGTTTGATTTAACTTGTTTTTCTTTTGAATTGTTTAAGCTAACCAGTTGTCGAAAGGATGAAGGAACGAGAGGGCTGTTGAAAAAACAAAACCAACAACAAAACTCGTTTTCTCGTTAAATTATGGCCGGTACATGGTCGCAGTCTGTTTCTGTCTGATCTATGGCTTTTTCAAAAAAAATTGTACAAGGTGGAAAAGCGCTATATATATGAAAAAGTGCAGAATATTGTAATGTCACGTTAATGCGGTGTGAAATCAGAGGATTATTTCCTGTAGTATATTAAGTATATGATATATTTGCGAAAATAAGTGCTGTTAATTAAAAAATGGTTGGTTGATCGTCTTTTTACATCAGCCAGATAATAATTAAGCGAGTCGCAAACGTTTTTATACGTTTTTTATTTGCGGAAATAACAATACCAAAGAATTCAATGCAAGTGAAATGACGTTTTGTAGTCTGCATGCATTAAACATGCTTCTGATTGGCTTTTGGTGGACGCTAGTCACTATGCCCATGATGGACTAGAAACAAAAGTAGTCACGGAATATTCTTCGATTTCATGACTGATCGTTTTTATGAACTTAACTTTTATTAACTTTAGGTTGTAAAAACAAGCTGTGTTTGGTGGAATTTTGAGAAAGGTGGGTCTGACTTGACGTTGTACTTTAAAGAAGTTGTGTTGATCCCTATTTAGTACCTGCTGAAGCTTTTAGAGAAAAAAATATTTCTTTACCCCCTTATGAATAACTTCAAGAATACGGTCTGAGGACAATTTGGGCACAAAACCCGACAAGTAATTTAAACGTCGGTAATTTAGACTGAGTTACATGCTTGAACTAGCGCTTATAATGATACAGGAAAGGGGTAATTATCATTTACAATTCCCTTTTAAAATTACTGTACTGGTTTTCTTCTGTTAGACAAATACAATTATAGGTAAATATATGGATCATTGCAGAGGATTTATTGCCAGTAACCTCCTGATCGGCCCTCTTTTATTCTGACGTTTGTAGGTGGTTGGTCGACTGCAGGTTGTTCTTTACGAAGAATAGTTAATGATACTATTATTTGTGAGTGCGATCACATGACCAACTTTGCAGCCTTAGTGGTAAGTAATTTTTAAAACTTTTATATATAGCAGCACCTTGGCACTGGGACAAATTGACCTTAATGTCAGTTAAGTTTCGGCTTCCTTGCCACCCCAAAAAATCATCAGTCCAATTTTGACGGTTCTTTGACTCCTGCCGAAGGTCGTGACTCTAAAAGAAGAGTAGTTTAAACGGATCTCAGTCTATTAGCTCCAAAAGTGATTCATAGTGCACCACACTCTAGGCTAGTTGTGGAACAATAAAACGAAAATATTCATTACCACTAACATAAGCCAAATGGGGTGCTGATCCATTCATTATTTACTTAAGGTATCTAACATGATATGGCCGGCTCTGTTTTTCACACAGGATATTGATGGCCCGTCATCCAAAGCGTGCGGTGAACATTCCAAGGTGTTATCACTCATCAGCTATATCGGATGCGTATTGTCTATTTTGGGTCTATCGCTGACCATTATTACATTTGGACTTTTCAGGTAAGATTTCTTCAAACCTAAGACAAGCGTGTAAAGTAATATTTAGAATACACAGTTCTCATCGTTTAATAACTTATTTTCCATTTTCGTATTTGTAGAACAATTTCACATTTTGTTTTGACAGGAAACTAAGAAATGATCAGATCGCCGCGAAGATATTGCTTCATCTGTGTGCCTCGCTTCTATGTGTACTGATTGTTTTTGTGTCAGGGGTGGAGAGGGGCAGTGTATCTGAAGACGCCTGTCTCATTGTAGCAGCACTCGTGCATTACTTCCTACTTGTAGCGTTTCTATGGATGCTGATCGAAGCGTACTTCATGTATCAGGCTTTTGTCAAAGTGTTTAGAGACTATGGTGATTACGTCATGTGGAAATGTTCCGCCCTGGGGTGGGGTAAGTAAAAAACTGCACACCTCATTAACTGCATGTGTTTCCAGACGTCTCTCTATCGATGAAAATTTGCTCGCAAAAGAAGGCAGGAATAAAAAAGGGCTTTTCCTGTTATCTGTCTTCTTCCCATGGTCCCTTGCGCTTCGTAAACAGTCACACGTGTCTTGTGCTCGTCTTTGTTCGCCACCAAAGTGCGAAAACGAAGCGCTTGAGGAGGAGGCAGCCTCATTAACATCTTTTCAGAGCGCAGTCTCTTTGCGGAACAAGGCTGAACGGTGTATTTCACCTTTCACATAACTATAAAAAGGATAAAGAAATCAATTTGTAGTGGAAGAATTTGTAGTAGAAGAATTTACGAGTAAGGTTTTATTGCTTCTTACGCTGGTATTTTAATTTCTTGATTTTCTTTTCAGGTCTGCCATTTATCGTTGTAGTAGTCACTATTGTTGTGGATAAAACCAGCTATGGCGGAAAACACTAGTGAGTATGACAATTAACTTGCTCTAAGTAAAATAAAATCAAGGTTATCTGATATACGTGTAGCTTGCCTTAAACACAAGTTGATACTTGTCATACTCAGTTATGATGTAGTTTAAAATTGTCCTTATAATTACAAAAGAACAAGAACGCTCTTAAAATCGGTATTTCGAGCTTGCTTAGAGATAAGATAAGAAATTAGGAGGCGATTAATTCTAAACGCTTTTTCACGTCCTACTTTATCGACGTGCCAGTATTCTTTAGGATGTTTACTTTTTATGTCGTATTGCACGAATTGTTTCTGAATTGATTGAGTACATAAATACACGAAAATCAAGGGCCTCGATTCTAGAGAAACTACATTATTGCAAAAGAGCAAAACCGTGATGAACATGGTGCGTCATTTCAATCATAGCCGAAAACAAACCGCATACTCACCACAAGGCTCGTTTGCATATAATGAAAATTTACAACAACAGACCAGTTAACATCACCATCGAAATTTTCTCATTAAGATTCTTCTTTTTTTTTGATCACTGAAATATTCACTAGTTCCAAAGTAATCAGCGCTTTCAAGCGACAGAATTCGTGCACCGACCCCAGCAGCAAAAGCTCGACACCTTTCGCATTAGTCTTTCCTAAGGGAGAATATTTGTCTTTCCTAAGCTTTCTTCACAAACATACATGACTCCGGTCACGCCGCGATTCTTATCCCCACTTTCCACGGTCTCCGCTAGGAACGCCTGCTAACATGACTAGCCTTTTGGCGTCCACACACGAAACGCTTGCATTTTGAGAGTCTCGCTGCTAAAGCAAGCTCGATCAAAGAGTGTAAATTTAAGTTCAAGCTTTGAATAACTGTGGTCGTCAGTTCGCGGTTTTTCTGAATTCATCACTCGCACTTCAGTCTTCAATACAATTCAACTTCATTAATGCATCGAAATCCGGATCGCACCCAATCACTTCAACACTGGTTACAACAGCCTGCATCGCAGAGGTAATTAGATTTAGAGCCCTGGGCTTTAGTTTCGTCTGTGGCGCAGGTTAAGGTTACAAGCATATAAGATAGCTGGATTCTGAAAAGAAAAACCAAGCTTGACTTGAGAAATCCGCTCAAAAGATTTAAAGTTCTCGAAAAGCAACCTCTTGCACTAGAGTGAAATGTCTCTCTCTTTTCAGTTCTATTCAGAAATCTACACTACTTCTCAACGTACTGCTAGGAAAAACAGAACTCTAAATCTCGCGCTTTGCTTTTAAATCTACCCCTCAGGGAAGACGTTACAACTGGCAACTGATTTAAACTATAACTTACAATAACTTTTATTAAAGCCTCAAGAAAATGAGTGAGACGCTGAAAATTTCACCATTTTAAACTTGTCTGATTCTGTTGATACTTTAGAGAACTGATTTAACATATTCAAACTCATTTAAGCGGTAAAACGTTAATGCCTCTCCATCGAGAATTTCCTGCAGTTCCGCGGTCTACCAAGTTTCAATGCAAAACCATAAAAATCTCAGGACATTGCGGCCAGTACAACTTGGAAATGACTTGGGCTGGTCCAATAAAGACCGTAGAGGAGTCTATACAAAAAAGAAAAAGGGCAACTAATATATATCAAATCGTTCAAGAGCGCTTTTTTTGAAACGAAAGTCTGTGTTAAGTAAAGCCATTATAGCCCTAATTTCTGTGGAAAGTCCCATATCTTGCTCCACCTTGAATGCTCGAAAGTTCCTGTTTCAAAATTCAATTATGTCATAAAACTCACAAATTTCTTTATTTATTTTGCAGCTGTCGTCTCGGAAACATGGCATTTTACGCGGCTTTTGTCGCACCAGTTGTTTTTGTCATGTTTGTCAATACAATAGTCTTCCTTTTAATCATGTACAAACTCGCCACGCGTCCTCAGAACGCAGCTGATCCTGACCGCGGTAGTGAAGGTCTTCTGAAGATCAAGCGAGCCTTTGGAATTCTTATTTTGGTTGGTATCACGTGGATGTTTGGTTTCTTTGCAGTAGCTGACGCTCGTCTTGTGTTTCATTACCTCTTTGCTATCTGCAACAGTCTTCAAGGTTTTTCAATCTTCGTTTTCTATTGCGTTATACAAAAGAAAGTACGCGAGTGTTGGTGGGCTTTGCTGACGTGTAATTTGCGCACTCTTGAGAAGTCAAAGTCGATGTACTTAGATTCTTATGACCGTCGGCGTCTGTCGTCTGCCAGCAGAATTCAGTTGGATGGCATGCGCACAAGAAGCAACACTGTGCTTTCCCAGGTCAGTAAAACGGTTACTTATTCGTGAAGTGTTAAGTTGAGGCATGCTTCGCTGGGAGAACGTCCCATATACGGTGTACCAACAAAGACAAAATACTTACCTTTCAAATTTGAGATCCCACCATAAGGGTTTGGTTGGGTAACGAATTGAATCTGATTTACTTGTAATGCCATCTCACATTATGCGTTTTAGTTAAGAAATTTCTTACCATTCACGACTAAGCCTTGACTACATTTGAAGACTTGCCAATTTTCACATTTTCTACTCGCTGTACACTTTACTTTTATTGCTTGGTAGCCTTACATGCCACCGTTTGTAACTTTTGTATTAAATTTTTAAGTGATGCTACTATTATAGAATAGAAAGAGGATTACAAGATAATACTAGCTTGTCAATCTAATGTTTCAGGAATAATATGACACTTCTTTTTTTTTTCTGCCCTAAAAGATTCTTCCAACACCATTACATCGACCAGCCTCTTCTCCACCAGATGTTGTTCTTGACTGTCATCACCACAACAACACAGTGTACGATGATGATCAAGCTCATTGTGCTATAACATTTGAATCACTGAGTGATTATCAGCTGGCTGACTTGTACGAAAGCCAGTCGATTGAAATAGAGGACTCTACGGAAGAACTTCCCAATGTTTTGTCACATATGCCTGGCTCCAGATCACCGAGTTTGTTATCTCAAGGAACCCCTTCCCGGAATGCTAGCGTGCGGAGCTCACGAGCATCGGCAAAGTCTGTACAGTCCACACCTAAAATGTTAAGGTTGCCTCATATCCATGCTTTGCGTCCTGTCAGAGTTTTCAAAACCTCCCCTGAGAATTTGCCTCATAATAAAGAGACTCTCAAGAGAACAGCGTCACATACTCCTGACGCGACGAGGCCAACTATGTGCTCTTTACTAAGAAGAACTAAATCCGCCAGCGGCTCATTGGACGACTTAAGACAGAGTGTTGACTTAAGTATAAGCAGTGACCAGACTTCATGCGAGTCGCTGAGCTTAGAAGGCTGTAATAAAACAAAGAAACACTATCTTCGTGTCCCTGTTGACAATCTTGGTGAGTATGTACATACCAATAGTTACTCGATCTCACACTGCTTCCTTACTTGTATTTTCGTACAAAGAGCAATGCATGTTAGAATTGCCTATGCAAAAAAATGAGTGATATAGATTCTCTAATTAAAACGATCAGTGCGTTCAGCGAAACAACTTTCATTTCAATTTTTGGAAATCTCAACGTTTAATGTCTCGTATATAATTCAATTAAATAGTAATCAATGAACTCCGATCCAATATTTAGCAATTAATGAATGATGAAGAATTAAGCAGATCGAGGAGGGCGTTGTCCACCGAGGCCGAAGGTCGAGTTTAAAAACATAGCTAAAACATGCTTACTATCATAGATGTTAAGTTCATCTTCGATAGTGTACGTTTAGGTTTGTCCAGCTCCGCAAATATTCTCCAAATAGCAGATGTCGCCCCCCGAGTTGTCTTCTTGCTGTTTTTGCCATGTTTTTAGCAATTATTTCGCATAGTTCCAGCAGTAGTTCTTACTCTTGAAACGAGTGAAGTGTCCGCCGTTTTAGTTTTCTGAACGAAAACAACTCAACTTCGTCCCCAGGTCTTCTCGGTTAACGGTGCATTAACCCGTTGAGGACTGCATTTTTGACGTCATTTCCTCGTTAAACACAAAATTCTTCCAGATTTGGTCATCGGTAACTGGTGATGGTGAATTATGCGTGTTTTTTTTTTTGCAAATCAGAATTAGGGAAATATTTGGAATGAATAATAAATATCCCTAATACATAAATAATTCATGATCTGGGAAACGAGGGAAATTGAGATTTAGCCATTTTTAACCTAAAATTTATTTTGACCTTCAACATAAACAGAAAAGAAAGCGTGAGCTTACATTTGATAAGACAATGCTTAATAGCGCGCAATAGGCGTATTATAATGTAAATTCATTTTAATTTTCTCTTATAGCTACCAATTTCTCTTTAATTTACGTTTGATAATGACGACATGCTACCTTCGAAACGTCTTGTCTATATTGCTTTACGAAATTTTTCGTTATTACTGGGATGTAAAAAAGAGAGAGAGACAAAAGCGGGACTCAGTTTTTGAATTTGGACATAACATAACGTCTAAGTGCTACGTGCAGCAATGTTTTTTACCCTCACTATTGACTTTTGTTTAAGTTTTAACATGTAGACTTTGTTCAGTTTCATGAACGTCTGTTGTCGGGCTTTTCATTAATAGTTAGTATGTTCCAAAACCTTGATTGGCCGACTTCCTTTCTGTTAAGCTAAAAGTCGTCTTAAGAGAAAATGCTCTTGTATTTCCTTTTTCTTAGTGAGTTTTCTTTTTGTCCTTTTCAGGTGCGCAAATCGTGGGTCCACTTAGAGGTTCAGTCAGAGGATTTGTAGGATATGTTGAAACGACTGTTGAAAACTTCGACTTGTTAATTGACTTAGAGAGGCAAAGGACCTTGTCCCGTCCTTGTGCTTCGTCTTCTGAAGCTGAGAGACTTTCGCTATCTTAGCTTAAGCCTGTTGATCTTATCAGCCAGCGCTGAAGAAAATTACAGGAGAAAAATTCCTGCACTCCTTTATTCACAGAGATTAAGCTGGATCATTTTACGTTTCCGGGAAACTGCTCACCTACCCCTCCTCTAGCCAACCGATTTTGCCCTAAGTAAGAACTAAGTGTTAATGTTGGTTTAGGGGAGGGGTAGGTGGGCAGTTTCACAGAAACGTAAAATGATTGATAACCTCAAGGTATGACGGCACCGCTACAGTTAACAAGAAATGCCGAGTGTTATTTACTACATACTACCCTTTTTTACAATAAAATGGAAAGTAGAGGAGAAGTTTTACACTCATCACATTGATATCAGATAACTCAGGATGCGGCTCCAAGACTGTGTAACAGTCTTTAAGTGATTACTGTTAACAATTACAAACTCCTACCTTTGTAGATGGAGTGCATTTCTTTGCGAGAATTCAAAATAATAATAACCAAAAAAAAAACTTTATTTCACATGAGACAGATTAAGCTAATCGGGGCTGGGGTGAAATGGAGAAGAAAGAAAAATAAGAAAATTAGACGAAGTAATAATCATAAGCAACGAAACAAAATCAATTTTAGATTGATACCCTGCACTGCGTAATTATTTGCTAAACATAGAGAAATTTATTAAATAAGTTACTTCTACTTTTAGTAGCTTAAGTGTTGTCTTTGAGTTAAGGTGTCGAATTTAACATAGCCCTCCCTATCCAAGAGAAAATCGGAAAAAAAATCCGCAGATTAAGTAGTCTCTCTCCGGTGGGAAGAAATTAGGAGATTCCATACTTTTACTCCAGTTTTTGAAAATGAGCGTCCGAAAATTTCCAATTTTTTTTTCTCTCTGATAATAATTTCGTTTAGTAACATGCCTCGTATAGTACTAATGAATGTCACTTTACCAATTATATTAAGTGAAAAGATCTCTTAAAGGCGGAGGGGCTAGTCCCTTCCGATTATCGTGCATCAAATTCGCTACACGGAAAAACAGGAAGACGGAGAGAAATACGTCAGTTCGTCAGCGGATCTCTCGTAGATTCTTTGGATTCAGGCTGCATCAGAAAAAACTATGAAATATGCCAAAAAATGGAATCTTTTAATACGGTGACCGATAAGAACGAAGCAGGCCTCATTTTTTCACAGAAACACCACTTGCCAGCTATATCTTTTCTAGAGGCGCACCAGTCAAGAATTCCAAAAATACGGATTTAGATTTGGTGAAACTCTCGAAACGAGGATTCTTTAATTTCAAAAAAACAGTTTTGGATTCAAGTTTTGGTTTCCCATAAATGCGCACCCCCAAGCCACGTATGATGGTTTAGGTGATTCCAAACATACATTCCTTGAATAACAAAGAATATGTATTGCCTTTCGATATTGAAGAATTGTTTCTGTTTCCTTCGGCTCATACTTCTTAAAGTGACTTTTGCTGGTTTTTGGTCTCAACAGCTGCACATCGCATAGGTTGAAGCCCATACCCTCCCTTCCGATATATATAACGAAAAATAATAATGAACAGTGTGCCTTTCTTTCGAACGAAAATCTAGTAGTGAAGAAA
Source organism: Porites cylindrica (assembly GCA_964035525.1). Classification (NCBI taxonomy): domain Eukaryota; kingdom Metazoa; phylum Cnidaria; class Anthozoa; order Scleractinia; family Poritidae; genus Porites; species Porites cylindrica. The sequence goes on along the minus strand of OZ037788.1, from coordinate 16,301,762 downwards.
TGAAATCGAACTAACAATAAAAACCCTGCCAGCAGAGCGTTTTTTTCGCCTCCTCGATCTTGGCGTAATCGAGAAAGAGTGTGCGTGAATCGAGTTAGATCCTCATTGAGCATGCTCTCCATGGCGCTACGAAACAATTACAAACTCAGGCCTAATAGTCGTGCGCTTGGTCTTGCGGGCTCAGTTATGACCATCGTTTTATCAATTAATGGATGCTCGCACCCTCAGGGTTCTATCTAGGATTTATCTTTCTAGGGGGGTCGGGGGGGGGGGCATGCCTCCTATTTCAGTACGATTGGACTTGGTAAGCAAATCATTTAAACAAAAGTTGTGTCTTTCAATCTAATTCACTATTTTCGTACTTGTTTTGCCATCTTTTGATTCGAATATTCGATTTGTGTACTTCCGCGCCAAAGGTGTGCGTGCGCAAGTATATTTTCCAGCCTTTTTTTTTGTATTTTATAGCCTGAATTGCTCGAATTCCTTCCTGTTTTTTTTTTGTGAATACCAAGAAAGATAAACGCCCTTAATGCAAAAACGTTCAGCTACGTGAGAGCATAAGCATGTATACTTCGATTTACTGGTTTATCTGTTATAGAAACTGCTAAAAGTGGAAAAATCCGAATGTTGGGTGGTAAAATGATGGGGGAATGAAGGTTTTGAAGGCAAGAAGCGAGGGGGAAGACCAAAAGTCCTGAATAAAGCACGAAAAATAAATTTAAAGAAGGATAGATACAAAAAAGGAGACGTCCACGAGGAAACTCTCACATAGTTAGCAAGCCAAGTCCAGAAAGGGTCATGAAAGGCTCTTTAAAATGTTTAAAAAATTTCGAGGCCCCTGAGATGGCCAAAAAAAACTCTGCTTAGTCTGCCAAGTAACGCCCAGCTCGTCTCAAATTTGTAAAGAAGTGCAAAAGCCTTGCTCTGGAAGGGATGATTATTTTTTTGGATGAATGCCCAACTAAAAATAAAGTTTTGATCAAAAGTTATAGTACATGAAATTAGAGGAACGAACTTTTGGGACACCCTGTAGTGTGTGCACTGACCTCGTCGCGTCTGGATTCTTTTTCCGTTTTTGTTACTCATATACTAGCTGTAATGATAACAAATTTTTTTTGGGGGGGGGGGGAGGGGGAAGCTTCCACCCCTCAAATACACTAAATAGAACCCTGATTCCAAAAGCAGTTTGACGAGAGCAAACAAAATTGACTACAATCCCGGTCATAATTTGTCCAAACACTTCCGGAAAACACAACATAAACTTAGTCGTTCATAACTGACACTTTTTGCTTCCCTCCCCTTACCTCAATGCTGGTTTCACGCGTTTACTTGGCCATAAACATCTTCCAAATCAACATTGAAAGGAAATGGAAGGAAAAGCTCGCAAGCGTTTCAACAATTATGACCAGAATTGTAGGCCAGACGTTCGGGCCGCGATGAAATCAAAGGCTTGACGAGATTCATGCAGATCTTCTTTTCTCCTTCACAATGAAGAAGAAGACAAATGGAGGCTCTACTGGCAGAATGAAAAATAAGCTAAAATTGCCGCGAAAAGAATTAACTAAGTTGTTGCAGTGCCCAAAGTCAACAAAATCTCACTGAACCACTTATGATAAAAATAAATTCAAGCTCTTAAACTGGTATACCCTGTAGCTATTGATTAGCATGCATTTCTCAGATTCTAGAGGAAATGTTGAATCGCTGCCTCATTGGCCTTTAAACAAAACTTAACAAACACCAGTAGTTACACCATCAGATACAAGGAAACTACAGTGACCTTTGTTTAAAATTTGTATGTGAGTTCTTTTTTTTACCTTGGTGTTGTTCTTATTCATAAGTTCAATCTATAGTTAATTCTCTCTAATACAGAAACCTTTGGTATTAGAACCATGAGTCCCTCTTAAGGAAATGTATCTCTCATCTGAAGAGTATCAACTAAAACAGGAGTAAAGAAATTGAGACAAGTCCTAACTCTATTTGTATGTTCGTTTTATCGAGGTACCCGAATGATGTACTTCAAGAGAGAGCTGACTTTAGTTTGCTACAAGAATATATCTGGTTGCGGGCTTGCAGAGTTACAAATTAAATCATAAGTCTGCTGTTTGTTTGAGAGAAGTGTTTTACTGCTTAACAAGCACCGTTCCGGTACTCACAATTATTGATATAATTTTTTCTGCTGCATACCTGTCTCTTAAATATTTCAACAATAAATGTGTTCGTAGTCAAATAAAAAGAGAAAATGGCTTTACAGGTCGGTAGAATTTTTTACTATTTCTTACTAAATATAGAGGTAAGTTAATGTTTGACAGCTTTGCAGTCCTTCAGCTTGAAGAAGTAGCCTCGTTTTGGAGAGCTTTTGAAGTAGCGTACTCCCCTATACGTACCGTCAGTTCCAAGTTTATTATCAGTTAGCAGCTCGACTCCGGCTATGAGGTGTGCATTGTCAAGTGGCAATTGGGGTAAGTGCCCCACCCATCTCAAGTTCCCATTTACCAAATCCTTATTGCCAGCCAAACGGCAAGCCACACTCGAGCCAATCATTTTTGTGAAACGCTTGTCAGTCTCGGGAAGTTTCGGTGCTACGATCTTCTTTACTTCTTGAGGTGGTTTCTTCAGAGCGGGAACCTCAGTTCGTTTCTTGGGTTTTACTAGAGAAGACGGCTTGGTGTTATTTATCATCTGTTTTGGTTTTGGTTTGGCTGGTGTTTGTAGGGCAGGGGGCCTGGGTACCATTTCCTGTTTGACATTAGTCTTGCTTTCGTCACCACTTCCCTCACCATCAGCAACAGACTCTTTCGTTTTAATGACAGCAGTAGATCCACCATCTCGGTCGGTTTCATCGTCAAGTAGTTCATTCTCAAGTGACAGCCTGGCTCTTTGGTAATAAAAGGTAAAAATAGAGCAAAACTAATTGTTAAGCTTTCTTGAATTACAGTTCATGACAGTTGCTCTCAAGATTCTCAAGGTGGCAGGCCTATGCTTTTTAGGGGCAAACGGCCGATTCTTTCTGCACGTTTGATAATTAACTACATTGCTGGCCACTACAAACGTAACGGAAAGTGGTAAAATTCGTTTAAGCCACCTAGTAAATAGGTTTTGAGTTTAGAGAAATTTAAAGATAATATAAAAGTAACTGACAAAATTAAAGTTTGAAATCGAAAATGGAGTGTTATTGTAGAACAACTTTCCTAAGTACAAGTTTCCTCTGTGGGATCAATGATCAGTGTTCGACAATTTCATTCGTATAAACATCCCCATCGAACCCTTTTTTGCTCGTAGCTGCCTTCCTCACAACTATTAATAGCCTTACAGTAGCCGTTTTTGATACCCCACCGTCTCCGCACCCGTCCGTCCGTCCGTCCATCATGCCGTCGGTCGTTGGCGTTCGTTAGTCGTTATCTTAAGCCTCGTTCCCAGGGTCTCTTCTTTCCGTCCCTTCCCGTTCCAGAGGGCCCTGGGAAAGAGTTTGTTCACCCTCCAGTCTTGTTCTTTAATGTGTTGCGCGTCTTCAGCCTTTTCTCGATACTAGTTACAGAATCCTTACTTAATAGAAAGGATGATGTTGAAATCAGAAATACACCTTGTTCCAAAATGGCAGCAATACTACTTATTCTTTATAGTTATGTTAGTTAGCTCTTTTTTGCTTCGATTTCTTCTGAAGAATTCAAGAGAAATCTCACCTTGAAAGGAGACATCCAGGGCTAATTATAATAAAGACAAAAGCTGCCTCCATCTTAGAATAAGGTGTATAGAGGAGGTCTTACGTTTGCGTCAATGTTTCTAAAAAAGGAATCGCTAAAGCGCATGAGGTCTTCTGTAGCTTAAGTAAGCGTAAATTTAGAGTGGTCCTCGAATTGGGGCCTTTAGAAATACTCTAACTTTAATGATATTTCCTAAAATCCACACACCTGTCGTTCATCCCGGGATGCATAACAAATTTGTGCGGGGACTGTTCTTCTCTGTCATTGAGGCTTGGTCTTGCAATGCGTTCCCTTGGATCGTCAGCCTGAGTCTCTTCTGTCATATAGCCACCAGCCTGTCACAAAAGAAAAACAGTTGTCCAATCATCTGTCATGATCTTTGACTACGAAGCCCCTGATCAAGACAACCGCAGTGTATTAAATTCCTGGCTGAGCCTGTTCCGTAGCTTAGGTAAAATTGACATTGTCAAGGTATGAACAGTTTTATTTTCAGCCAGTGTGTTAGATCTGCAAGTTACAAGTAATCTCGATTAGTCCTAGGTATGTGCTTTTTTGATAAACGCAAAGCAACTTTTCATACTCGTAAGTTATACTGGGAGGAGCACTCTGCTATGTTGCGCGGCTATGAAAGGTAAAGTTTCCAGTAACCCAAATATGATGTGAAGCCTTACGAACATATTTCGATTCCCTTTAATTTCCTTCTTCTGTGATAGCACGAACCACTGAAGATGTACTAGTCACAAGGGTGTTCATATTAGCAAAAAACAATAGCCAACGCTTCAAAGGTTTTAGAAAAAGATTGGTGACAAAAGGTCAGTGGCACAAAGCTTTTTCATTATCGTTGCGCTACACTGTGTCCAATCCGTTACGTGAGAAAGTTCAAATAATTGATTACAACTGATATTAGAGCAATACTTGCCATAACTCTTTCCAACAACTCATCTTCGTTTGTCCCGTACGAAGCTTGAGTTGTATCCTCCTGATTTGGCTTTAGAACGAAGTTAACTGTATGCCCTTCAAACGCGTGTAGTTCCACCAGGCGTGTTTGAGGCTGGTACCCGTCTGCTGAGGCTGTAATTTCGTAGGAGCCTGGAACGAGAAGGCGCCAGTAGTCTCCATCCTTAGAGGAGGTGATGTCATGTCGACGATCAGCCACCCTGATGGTTGCACCAGAGAGAGGCTCGCCTTTAGTGCTTTTGACGAATCCACTCACGCCATAATGTACCTTCGAAACAAAACAAATTAAAAGGGTTAAATTGGTGTGCCTACGAATTCATGCGCTTTTAGACTGCAGAAAACCTGACACGTCTAGGCGTTACAAGTCTTTACAGTTTAAATTTTTATATAGTTATGTTCCTCTGTTAAACAGCTTGTATCACGAAAATTTCTACCTTTCCGATTGTAACAGTTAACGCACCTCCATTTTGTCGTAACATCTGTTTAAATGTAACGTGTCTTATCACCAAAACAGCGCCATGATGGTATTCGAGAAAACACCTAACCATGGCCGGTATTAGTCACGCGCCTCAACACAGAATTAACATGTAAGGTAGAAAAAAATGTCTCACCTGTCGTAGGAGCTCGATCAGAGGCTTTCGATTATCCAGCCAGTATTTCTTTAGTTCGCTGCTTTTTGGAAACCGATTGCATCCGAGTTCCAGCGTTATTTCAAAACAGTTTGAGTTGACGTAATTATAGTCTTGCATACCCCCAGACAGGCTGGCCCAGCTGGCACCATTCGTGATGCCGTCTATGAAGTGCTCTTCCTTTTGATCTGTACAGTTCCATTTGGGATTTGCCAAGTGCATCACTGGATGCTCCTGAGAAAGCGATGATTAAAAGCATTTTTGAGAAAAAGCGTTGTTGACAATATAATCAGCATTCAATGGATCATAATGAAAAATAAAATAAATGAAATTATATGAATGATCTGTGGAGGGGTCATAAATCGCTTATAAAATCAGATCACCGCTATGCTAATTAGATATGAAAATCAGCAAAAAAAATTACTATATCAATTAAAAGCAAAATTCTATGCTAATAAATAATTAGCAAAATACATTGTCTAACAAAATTCAAACACCTAAAAAAGAACTATTGCGCTCTTTGCCTTCGTTTATGAATAACTATATGAAGATGTGATTTGCTTCGAACGTTTTTAGCGGAGCTCCACGGGCGACGCTTCGCGCCGCGAGTGGGCGGAGCCCCACAGCTAAGGAAATGTAGTAATCTACCCATCCAAGAAAATTTGGTAATCACGTGACCGTACACCGAGCGAGCGAGCGACCGTCCGTCCACACCACAGGCATACCAATGTAAAATAACTCAATCAACAGGTATGGCAACCTAAATGCAACTCAAGGTTTTATTTGGAACGAAATCACATGGCCGCCCGGACTTTTAGAAAGAAAAAACAACAACAAAGTCGTGTCTTTTTCGGCGTTATTTTTTGATGTTTACACTAACGTGGATAACAGAGAAAGAGCTAGAGTGAGAAATTCAAAGCGGCGGTAAGAAAATGAGAAATGCTAGCGGCCAGCAAGGTGAAAATGAGCGGCGGTGAAAGATAAAAGCGAACATGAACACAGGAAACAAGATATTGGGTAAACACATACGACAATTCCTCCATAAAAATAATGTGTAACTAGGAAGTTTGACGTTTTAGTCGTACAAAACAGCGTTGTAGTGGTGCAAAACAACGGCAAGGGAAAGACAAAAAATTGTGCTGCACGTGCAAATTTTCTTTTTGCTAATTAGAAGAAAAAGAGCGCTGCACGTGCGATTTGTTTTTTTGCTAATTAGATCTATTAGTCTTGAAACCATTTTCATTGTCGTCTCCGTTTAACAATACACGATTTAATTCTTTTTGTTTATAAGTATTATTAACCAGAGCTTCGGTCTTAGCCCTGGCTAAATCTATATATTTCATTAGTGAAAGCGCAAATTTTCGGTGGTATATTGGCACAGATCTGAAAAACCTGAGGAAATTGCTATAATTATGTTTACTTTTATTTATTACTTTAATTACGTGCATTTCTTCTTTAATGAGTTATTCGTCAAAATAAAAAAAAATCAGTAGCTATAAAAAGGCTCTTAATAAGAGTTTAACATCAGCTAACAACTGAATCTCCTTTGTTCAGTTGTTGATCGATGTGTCCTAGCTTAGGGTAGCTCTTCGCTGGGCCCCGCCGGCCTTTTTGTAAAGGGCCGTGGAAGAGAGGGACCATAAAACTAAACAATTTTAAAGATTCGACCCAATAGAGAACCTAGTTCCCATACGTAAATTAGCCCAAAAAATTTATGTAAGTTTCTTGACGAAAAGGGTTACTAATGTGAAAACAATAGGAGTGGGCCTTACTGATTAAAAATTCTATCTTAAAGGGCCAAGGATTTGAGGCTGATTCATTCGCATCTTCACTGGTGGATGACAAGCCGCAAGTTTGCATTATACACAAGGAGTTCTGGCATAAAGGCTGCTTAAGCTAAGTATGAAGTCGAAGTTGAGGTGGAAATAATGTATTTCGCGCCCGCCCATCTCTTGTTTCCGCCCATGTACCTGACCCAATCTTTAAAACCGGCAGAGTGGTTTGTCTACAAACTAACAACAGATTATACCTGTGAGTAAGACTTTGCCAATCGCCTGAATACATCGTCATCAGGTGTGGCGCTGTAAAGGCTTTGACCAGATGGTGAATCGTCATACGGATACAGAGCTACCAACGCACCACTGTGTAGACTGGCAGAAAGAACAAAGGGATACTGTTTGATCCAGTCCATTACCGCCTTCACCTCCACCTGTGGCGGACCAGTGGTACTGGGAAAGAATTGATCCGGGAAATTTCGATTCAAATCGATTCCATACGCATTCCTCTTTCCAGTCAGTTTGTTTCCTTTTCCACGCACGGCCGCCATCTCGTACCCATCTGGGTTCATACTAGGTAGAATATGGATCCTAGTTGCGTCAACTAATCCCTTAGTCTCGGTATTATCCACATAGTTTTCACAAAGATATTTAATCAGCTGTAGTAACAATTCCCTGCCTAATGCCTCGTTACCGTGAATATTACCTACATACTTGACTTCAGGTTCGCCCGGCTCGTGTGTTCCAGGATTATCCGAAATCTCCATAACCCACAACTTGCGATTCTGAACACTGTATCCAATATTGTAGAGTCTCGTTATGTTCGAGTACTTCGTAGCAAAGTACTTCAAAAACCAGGTCATCTCCTCGTAATCATGATGTTTAAACTCTTCCACATTTGCGATATCGATATTACTCTTGCTTCGCTCGTGCGTTGTGTCTTTTCCTTCGGCGCCTCCGTGAAACATGTCCAGCACTCTTTTAAATAACGGTGTACTGTTTACACAATGAAATGAAGACAAAATTAAACCGAAAAAAACAACTGAAGAAGGGAACATACTGACAGAATTCTAATCGGGGATAATTGTTTCTTTTTTCGCCGATATCACACGCGGTTCTTGTAGCGATAAAAAGCTTTCATCTTGAAATCAAACTCCAAAATCCTTGTTAGATCATTTTGCCATTAACTGAAGGTTATTCGTTTATTTATTGTCTTTATTTAGGTCTTACTTTGCACGTACAGGGCGTGGTTTGTATCAAATTATCCTTCAAACCCAATTATACGAGTAATTTATAGTGTTGACTAATTATTTTGCCTTAAATGACACATTGTTGATAGTTTGTTGTATATTTTTATGAGAAACACGCTTAACTGTTGGTAGGGTTTACCCATCATTAAACTAATGTAACCGAGCAAAAACAACAAATAAACTTGCAGTGATATAAATTTTACAATTCGATTGACATTTGAAATACTGGTCTCAAGAAATTGTAGCAAATTCTTCAAAAAGAGATTAAAACGTAACAGCTAATATCTGTATTAAAATCATTTGAGAGGTTTTTGTGTTTTCATAGTTCACCCGGAAGTAGGCTTTGCGCTAACAGGTGACGGGTAGCAAATTTAACCTGTCGCTTCGCAGCAGGTTGTTGGTAATCGTGATAATTGAAGTTTTTATTAACAATGGAATATAAGGGATCAAAATAGGTGTTTACCATAGCCACAACGTTAAGAAAATGGTATGTAAATCGTAAAAAAAATAAAGAACAAAAAAAAAAATCAACAGTGGCTTTCATACATGCCTCAGTAGTTTTCAATCAGGCGAAAACTTCTGTCTTTGTTTGGAACGAAGCATGGCTAGCATGGATCATAGTTTTAGTGAGGCCGTGATGCGATATGCAAAATGCACATCATTGTTAAAAATTTGGAAGGTGTGGCATTCTACTGTTACTCCTAAAGCTGATCTCAGCAGCTAATGAACAAATCTCTCAGTGACTGTTTGCGGGAGAGGCATTCGTTTGAATCTTTTTAACAGTGCTCCTCAAAAGAAACAGAGCGATGGCTTACTTTAAGCTGTTGGCATTTTTTGTGCTTTTACAAATTTTGGCGTTTGCTTGGGGAAAGCCTCCCGATAAAGGAGCTCAGAAATTATCGGTTTCCAAAGATGCGAAACGCGAAACCGAGTCGAATTCTGCCAGGCAAGAAAACACGAAATTGAGATCTTCTGCAACCGTTAAAGAAGTCAAGCAGAAACCTTCAAAAAGTTTAGTTAACGTCAAAGGAAGCAACGAAGAGCTTGCTAAAGCGACAGGAGAGGAACTGGAAACTGAATCTAGTGCAGACGGCGAGATCCTGGAGAAAAACCACAGCTTTAGACATCATAACTATGAGGAAATGACATGGCTGTTGAAGGAATATTCCAAGAAGCACAGCAAAATAGCACGCTTGTACGACATTGGCAGTTCAGTACAAAACCGTAAACTTTGGGTTATGGAAATATCCAATAATCCAGGTGAACACGAGCCAGGTGAACCCGAGTTTAAATATGTAGCAAACATGCATGGAGATGAAGCGATAGGACGAGAGATGTTAATTCATCTAATAAAGTACCTGTGCAAAAATTACGGTGTGAACCCAAGGGTTACCAAGATCGTGGACACGACAAGAATCCATATTATGCCCAGTATGAACCCTGATGGTTATGAAATGGCCGCAACTCTGCCTGACCACCAGTGGAAAGCCCGTCCAAATGCGAACGGTGTCGATTTGAATCGAAATTTTCCCGATCAGTTTTTCCCCAGCACGAATGGACCACCTCAACCCGAAACTCGAGCTGTCATGAAGTGGATTAATTCCATCCCATTCGTACTGTCGGCCAGTCTGCACAGCGGCGCGCTCGTGGCAAATTACCCCTACGACGACAATCCCTCGGGACAGAGTGTATACAGCGCTACCCCTGATGATGACGTATTCAGACAGCTTGCGCGTTCCTATTCTGAAGCCCATCCCACAATGCATCTCCCAAACTCCCCATGGAAATGCAAACACATCCCACGCGAGCATTTTATCGACGGAATTACAAATGGCGCCAAGTGGTTCAGTGTATCAGGAGGGATGCAAGATTACAATTATGTACATTCAAACTGCTTTGATGTAACGCTTGAGCTCGGCTGCCGGAAGTTTCCAAATGCGAGTGAATTACCAGAATACTGGCGCGAGAACAAAGAGGCACTCCTCAATTATATAGAACAGGTAAACTAGTAAATGATCCAGAAGAAACTTCTCGTCCCATGTAAGAGAATCCAAGACAGTCTTGGATTCTAGATTCTACGCCTTGGATTCCAGATTCCAGGTACTGAATCACAGCCTTTGTCAGTGAGACTAGGATTCTGGATTCCAATCGTTAGTGGGAATCCATATTCCTTGAGCTGTAATCCAGATTCCACAGGCAAACATTTCCTGGATTCCAGAATCCGGATTCCCTTACATTGGGCGGCATTTCATTTAAGTTTTGTCACTGAAATCTTTGTCTGCCAAATATCTGTCACGCGATTTTCAGCTGAAAAAGTAAACAGCCAAGCGTTGGATAGTCGAAGATTGTTCTGACAGTATCCCTGTATTTAATAGAATTCCATTGAACTGCCGTAATCCAATTCAACCTCTTGCTTTTAGGTTCACACAGGTGTGCACGGCTTTGTGAAGGATGAGGATGGCCAACCAATCAATGGAGCGAGAATATCCGTAAATAATCGCCGCCATGATGTTTTCTCTGCACGCGATGGAGACTTCTGGCGGTTACTAGTCCCAGGCTCCTATGAAATTACAGTTTCCGGACGGGGATTCGAGCAAGAAACAAAGTCATGTACAGTTCTGGTAAATAAAGCAGCCCATCTAGATTTCACTCTTAAGAAAATAAGAATGAGGGAATCCAAGCACACGATGGATGATTATAACTGGCCTCGGGAGAGAATTCTAAATGATGATGGGTACAGAAGTGAGCAAGGACGACAAGCATGGGAAAACAGGGGCTACAATGATGAAAAAATGAACAATGATTATAATGATGGAGCTATGCGAAGAGAATATAACATTCGTGAAAACAGGGGAGGCTCCTATGACGAGTATGGACAGAAAAGCAACAGCTTTCCTCACCCGAAATGAAACTACGAATTTTAATAATATTTACTTTCTTACATATTTTTGACTGCCTTAATGTCTCACACAGGTCTTGACAGCATTTTTCTGCAGCAGAAAAAGGATGTTAGGTCAATTAATAGTGACGTTTAGATTCGAGACGAGAACGACTACGGAGAACGATTTCGGAGAATTGCCCTTAAGGGTTGTTTGACGTGTTCTCAAAAGATATATTGTATTGTATTGTATATATTGTCCTTTTAATTCACCAGAAAATTTAGCACCGTTATGTTATTGAAGTCGGAAAGGCTCTCTTTCCATCGCATAATGATAACTTTTCATGCACCCAACGACATTCTCGCTAAAAGCTGAGTAGAATTACGACGACTATCATGTTTTCCAGCCAAAGTGATGCTGGTTCTCTCGCGCGGTCTACTTCAATAGTATTGAGAAGATCTCCTTTTTAGTAGTCCTAAGAATCTAAAGGTCTCTAATGTGTATATAGGCAGCATATGCATCAACCACACGCGTTAGCCCGTCTTAAGCCTGGTTTCTATATGATGTTCCCGATCGTCTCAGTCGTCTCAAATAATGTTCAGACAATCGAAACGATCCATGGAAACGTTACCTGGACGATCGCAAAAGACCCAGGCCACTGAGACGACCTCGATTGCTTGGATAGAGTTGAGTTCTTTCTAGACAATCGAGTCGATCGTGTAGATTTTAAAGCGATCATGGAAAGGCTCTCAGACGACTGAGACGATCGGGACGATCAAAAGCTATCCCAGAAATCTCCTCTTTTATTCCAGTAAACGAGAATAGATTCGGGCTGAATGGCGCTAAAGTCGAAAAAAATAGTAAGAAAAATGTTCGCCCCGCATATGGGCGCTATTTGAAATCAGAGAAACAGAGAAAGACCGTGACATCAAGCTCTCGACGTGATACTATGTCTTCGTGGAACTCTACTAGCTTCTCGACGCCGCAAAATCGAGCGAAAAAGAAGATAGCAAGGCACGAGGTTCGCTCTCCGAATAAAAATCATCGTGTTTGGCTTGTTTTCGAAACACGCGATAAATTCTATTGTCTCACCCAGAGACATCGCTGACGAGCCCGCGTCTTTTGCCTTTGATTGAGGCGATCGAGACGATCATATCAAAACTACCGATCGTCTCAGTCGTCCGGATCGTCTCGAAACGACTGTGGCGATCGGGGTGATCCGGACGATCATATGGAAACCAGGCTTTAGTTCTGCAGGAGATGTAACTTGCTTGATCAAGTACATCCAAGTTACTATTTGCTTTCAGTAGTATACAAAAGGGCTCATAGAATTCTTGTGTGGACATGTCCTAAGAAACTACACAACTGTCTGATGACACTGCTTTCTTATTAAAAACGACTCTTCTTTAATTCAGTTAAGTCTGGCTCTTAGGCTTAGATTTAAGACTTCAAACTTCTTCGGCCCAATTTTAGGAACCAAACTATTGATCAGCGTTTTGCAGCGTTTCAGGCTATAGATAACTAGGATAATTTTGAGTTTCGATCGAAACAAAATAAAGTTCAAGTACAAAGGCACAACAAAAAATAAATGTTAAGTGGGCACGATTGCTTTTCCAAAGTGTTGATTTAAAATTATAGTTTAATTTTTCAGACACTTATTTCTCGTAATCTGTCTTTCTGAAAAGGATTAAAATTTTCCTTTCGGTAATTAACTCTCACGAAATAAACAAACTTAATAGATGAAAGTTCAAAATTAGCATTTCATTAAAAAGTTATCATTGGTTGTGTAAAGACAACAATTATCTTTATAAATTGTTCCTGCAGGACTAATTCTACTGATCGATGATCAATATTTTACTAATGGTCGTAGATTTTCTTCTCCAAGTTTGTTAAATGTAATCTGATTGAAAGATTTGAAAAGCGCTTAAAGTAGGGTCTTAGGCCAGTTGAACTTAGAATATAGCAGCTTTGCTCATTAGTCGAAAAGATTAAGCACTGAATTGTGATAATGAATTAGATAATAATATGATGATATAACTAATTAATGGTTGAGTGTATACTTGCACCATTAAAATGCACGTTTAAAAACCACAATTTGCTTTGTAAGCAGCTCATTGGATGGTTTTAAAGCTTTATTTATGAGTTGCATCTGAAGGTGACAAACAAACATGATTTGCAAAGTAACTAAGGAAAAAGGCTAAAAAACGTGAACACGCAAAGACCATGGATTTTAGGTTTATCAACTATATTTCACGAGGGAGGTAGGTAGTCAAGTCAGACAAGAGTTGTCATCATCGAGAGTTTATTAACATTAAGGTGGATTAATGAATAAATCTAGCCCAGATTGATGTTGTACCTTCGATTTATTCACAGAAATAAGACAAGACAAGAGTTTATGATAACCAAACCAGATAGCTCAAGGCCGCCAAAAATTTCTCGTCTCCCCTCTGCTCAAAATATAGGGTAAGTTCTTTGGGAATAGCGATTATCTTTTGAATATGCACTCTAAGCGATATAAGGAAGGGCTTACTGACAGACCAAGCCTTTATATATGTCGAATCTGGCGGTTTCAACTCATTTGAAACAAGTCATTCAAGACAGTTTAGTCATTCAGACTCGTGCAGGATCATGTACCTAAGCCACAGAGCCTTCACATCAGATTCATTAAAATCAGACCTAAATAGGGCAATTATACAGAAAAAAAAGGCTAGTGGAAAGTCCAGAACTCCTCAAACCCTCCCCATAGAGGCCAAAGATAGAATATATACTCCTATGGAAATATTTCATAATATTTTTCTTACACCAAGTTAATAAGCTTTCTTACAGGCTTTAAAATCTGCATGCAGATTCTGTTGGTAAAGCAAATCAGAATGTTAAAACAAATCAGGAAGTTGGCTAGAGTTTGTTTTCATTTTCGTCTGGATTTTACGGTGGCCGATAGGAACAATTAAACAGAATCACAAAACCCCAAACAGAATCACAAAATCCAAAACAGAATAATAAGGTAATAAGGCTTACCTTTAGAAGTTAAGACTCTAATTTGATGTTGCTCATCCCAGTAACCTGACCCTTTCTTCTTTCTCTTCCCTCTAATATTTTGCCAGCCAGCAAAGCTAAATGCCTTGTCTCGTAAAAAGTGTTTATTTCTCAGACCGAATGTTTTTGTACCCTTCACAACTCGCGGTTACTATATTAATAATGAAAACAGTCAGGGACTTTGCTGCCTTAAGGAGTGGGCCAACGAGTTTTAATCGGCGGAAACAAGCAAACAAATATTACAAAAATAACTGAAAAAAAAAAGAAGAAGAAATACGAGAGAAAGAAAGGAAACGCAACCAGACGGCGATCTAATAAAATGATATCTTTGATTGAAAGCCAACTAAATAAAATCATTTCTGCCAGTAAAGGTGCCCAAAAGGTAATGCTTTGGAAGGTGATTCTTTTTCTTTCTTCCTCTTCTTGGATATATGTATATATTCATACTGTGAAACCCTGTAAATAGTACCACCATTGGACCATGAAAGAAATTCCTGCTCGCTTCAACGAGGTTGTATTGATAACGACAGATTGGTCTTTAGGTGGGGTTCAACGTGTACCATTATCAGTATACTATCAGACGTACGTTCATTGTCTCTGAGGCATGGAAGACTCACTTCATATGTTAGTTGATATAACTGTTTTTTTTTTTTTGTTTCCAGCAAAAATGTGAATGGTGACCCACTGTGTGGGTGGAAACTGAATGAACTCTGTCTTTTACACGATGACCCAGGTATGGTTTATTTCATCCTCCTCCTCCTCCTCCTCCTCCTCCTTCTTCTTCTCCTTTGCCCATAGGGTTTTATCAAGTTAAAGACATTAAATTATCGATATAGATCATCTAACTGACAGAACATTGTAAACATTGCTAGGAATAGTGGAGTGGTTCAGTGACAAAGAGCATCAAATATTCTTGGATGGAAATAGAACAGGTGTGTTCATTTATATACATATTATACAGTGGTCACTGGATAGTCAGTAAATAATTTACAGCCGATGGAACTGCCATATAAGGGAGGAACCTTTTTTACACTTGCCTTTCTTTTCTCATGGTCAGAATGATCAATATTATAAATATAGATGCAGTCTTTACGGATGCAATTTCCAATAATTAAAGAAACTCAGTTAAGGTGTGAAACAACAATAACAACAACAAGAACAATCTTTATTGTGCTCTTGATACAAAGGTGTGGAGTATTAAAAGGAAAAAATTGTGAAAGAAAGAGAGCACAGTCACTCAGAAATAGCAAAAGCTAATCGCGCTGAGTGGCTGACCATGCAGAAAAGTTACAAGATATTGAAGTTCTTATAAATAAACAATTAAATGCACACAAAAACACAGAAAGAAAAAATACTTAAGCTGTACTAAATAAACAAATAAATACAAAAACAAATAAACAAAGAAGCCCGTGAAAAAAATAGACAACTTATTATAATAATAATTATTTTCGATACAGGATGGAGAAGTTCAATATTTGGCCCAGTGCCTCTTGGTGATCACGAGATTAACACAAGCCGCGATTTGACAAAAACAAAAGCGCAGAACAAAGTACAGCAAAGCAGCTCCCAGAAGGAAAATGATTTCGTAAACCTGATCCTCAAAGACGTCGATTGGATACTTTCGTCAAATGAAAGAACATGCAACAGTAAAAACGAAGAAATAAATGTTAATGCAAATTTAAACCGATGCTATGGTTACAATCTAGAGAGAAAACTCAAAGAAAAAAAATTAAAACTGCCTAGGGATATAGACTGCTGCGAACAAATAAATCAAGTTTCCAAACTGCAAAACTTAGAAAGAAAGCTTGCGGCAAGAAGAGCATTGAAGATCGACCGAGGAGTCGAATGTCTACGGCAACCTTCAACTAAAAACACAAGCGGAACGTTGAAAAGAGTACTTTTCAGCCCCTCGGTAATTTCACTGATGGGGGATACTGTGAAAAATCCTGCTTTTCCAGCAGATAATCGTTACGAGAAAAAGGGAAACAAGACGACTTTGTGTCAGTCATTTTTACAACTATTGCCAATTGAGAAAGCAGTTAAAATCGTGGACTACAGCCATCCAATGAAACCTAGACCAACCTTACCAAAACTGGTACCAAAGATTACCTGTGAAAAGATAAATCTCAGGTCAAATTTGAACTCAGGAGTTTTATTTCAAAAAGAAGCCCAGAAAAATATCAGCAAATCAAATAAAGCGGAGCTTGTTGTCCTGCCGCAAATCCGACAATTTCCTTTATAACTGTAAGTGTTTTTATAGGACGTACGAGTCATATGACAAGCACTTGTGGTGAAGAGAAAGTACTTATTAAGAAGCATGTCATGACAGAGCCAAATAAACCAAAATACAAAAGTAGAATCGAAACTTTGAGGAGATTTAAAACAGGAACAAACCGAAGACAATAATTAACTTTTTGCCTACAAGTATTACTGTTTTTTTAACCCCCAAAATATTATGTTTATACCCTGGGTCATACAGACCTGGGGTATAATTATAATATTCACCTTGGCTACACCCTAGCTGGCTCACTCGTGTATCACGAGACTAAATTATAAGAGGAACTAATCCATCCAGAATATCGAGCGTGTTAGGACACGATCCATCCCACACCGGCCAGCTGACCGGCTGTGCTTGGAGACTTTCCATGGGAGAAACCTGCAGTCATTCTAGAAAACATTTAAAAAATGTTTACAAGTCACTTTCTTAGTCGAAAAGTTTCATATCAGGAGGTGAGGAAATGACAAAGCTAGCAAATGAGCGGCAGTGAAAAAATGTGGACAGGAATACATACGACATTTCCTCAATAAAGCGCGTAGAAACTAGGAAGTTTCTGGAACTAGGAAGTTGTAGTCGTGCAAAACAACGGCAAAGAAATGTACAAAAAGTGTGCTGCACGTGCGAAATTGTTTTTTTGCTAATTAGACGTATTGATTTTTTTTATGTCGTTCTCGTTGTTGTCGCCGTTTAGCATTAAACTTTTTTTTCTTTCTCTTAGAGTAAACTGTGAGTATATTAACGAGAGCTTCGCTTTTAGCCCTGGCTAAATCTATATATTGTGTTTATTGTGTAGGCATAATTTACGCAGGGTTCTGTTGATATCAGCCAATTGTGATAGGACCACGCCCTGTCCATTATATAAAGGGTGGAATAATTTGCCATACGCGTATAGCAGTCATATTTGCCAGCTGGAATTTTTTTTTTACTGTTTTAGGCCTAAAAACAATAAAAAATTCCAGAAAAAATTCAAGTCAACCTATAGCTGAATCGTTTTGCTTGTACGGGTTGACAAGGTAGCTCAAAGTTAGGTTCTTGTTCCCCTCTTCCACATCACATTTTATAAGGAGAAAAGAATTTCACGCTCCAGGCTCCAACATAGCAGGGAAGTGAATCGAGAAAAGTTTCGCACAAAACGCCTTTTTGTCTTTTGCTCGCTTTTTCTGCGCTGATCGGCCCCTTTTTTCGCTCGTCTACGCTGAAAGAGAGCCAGGTAGAGCAAGAAAACTCGGAGGAGGACTTTGATGGGTTCTTGGATGAAGCTTTGGTGACAGCTTTACGGCCTTGTTTCATCTCTTGTTTTCTTATTTCGTGTATTTTCAGAGATACTTCACAGAGGAGTCAAGAAAAATGAGAAAAAGGGTCTAAGGATATTTCATATGCTTAGTCCGTTCAGAAAGAATTTAGTAATATTTTATATGCTTCAGTTTCAGCTGAATAACCGAGCCGTCGAACAGACGCCTTATAGAAGACCCACACGATGTTCCTCAGTATACCTAAAAGTACGGCAAAAGTTGGTTTGTTGGCCTATAAAACTAAAGGGAAGTTTGAGTAATGGAATGCCTTCAAGGCCTTCAAATCCTGACCCTCCTTAATCAAAGACGGCAAAAATCGTCCTTTTCACTTACCCTGTTTGACCTCGTTTTATGACTTACGTATTTAACTAACATCTTGGAAACTGTTTTAATTGGGAAAAGAATGTTTGAAGAAGCCAAAAGCCATAATAGGACTTGGCTACTGTTGAAGCACAAAACTAGACTGCTCGTCACTGAACCATATCGCACTCTTTAATTTAAAAGGCGTCAGGTCCAAATGAAGACACCCTGTTCAAAACCTTGTGTAGTGAAATTGTATGACCTGAAAAAGTCCCAAGACTCTGAAAACCACAACTTGTTCAGCGGCACATACCCGTCTAGGCCAAATATATAGGGAGTGCTACCTCCGGGGCTTTCGAGGTTGCTGCCATTTAATGGTGAGTCTTTGTATTTTAGGAGAGCTTGCTCGCAGGCTATACGTACTCTAACTTGTAAAATTTTCGAAGCTTATCCAATCAATTCCCTACGATTTTCTGAAGTTAAATTTTCACATTCACTTTCCCAAGTTAGCTTACTTTTCGTAGAGAAAAAATGCAATGGAGAGAGAAATCAGAAAATGTCTCACTTTCGTAATACGCCCTTGTAATTTCAAAGAGTCAAGCTCCCCTAGGATGACCGAACAGATACAAATTTTATAGCGCCGCTTAGAATGCATTTCTAGAAATCTAAAAGTATTGTGGATAGGCTGAAGAGTGTTATCAATGTATTTAGAAGGAAATCGTCGTTGGGTGCCCTGACAGGATTTTGTAGGACTGAGGGGGCTTGAATGACGCTGTTCCCAGTTTTTGTGCATTCTCGATCGCTGTCTGCCTGCATGCCCTTCTCCACTACAAGAGAATCAAGGTTATATGTTATGCTGAATACCATAAGGGTTAAATCGAGTGTTAGATGGGTTAAAAAGAATGTTTACAAAGAAATTCAATCTGCCTTATGATCTAAGCAGTTATCATCATTGGAATAAAAGCGGAATTTAGAGCCCTCATAAAACGTGTAAAATTCCTGCTCATCCCTTTTGAAGAAAAGTATAAAGGTAGGCTTTCGGTCAATAATATTTGATATTCATTTGACCCGTTAGTTCCCAGAAGTGATTGGCATATAAATTCTCATTATTATATCCAACACATTGTGCAACAAATAGGTAATAAGAACTGACGAAAATTTATCGGCCAAAGGATCATATACACTCTTACTTATAAGAATATTTTTTATAAGAATATCGGGGATGAAATTTGGGAAATTTTACGAATATGCTAAGAATAAATCGCAGGTTGAGATTTTGAATAGGATATAATTTTGTGTTGAAAATCTGTAAACACAATATAGTTATATCCTTTTTTAAAAACATATTATTGTATTGTTAAAACTTACTCGTTTCTCAAAACGGTAAAACTAGCCAACAAAACGAAAAAAATGCTCTAACTATTTTTTTCATAATTGATACCCTAATATATTCTAAAACGGAAATCAGGCAAATGTCATATTAAGCTATACTTTTAAATAGGAATAATACAAGAATATTTTTAGCCTAAAATCGGCCGAAAGATAAGAACATTCAGCCTAGGCCGTAAAAACAACATTCTTATATAAGAAAATAATGTAACCTCAAATTCTCTTAACTAATACACGATAAAATGAATGGCAGCCCAAAATGAGAATTTAAGAGCCATTATCTGAGAAAATCGAGAATCGCACGACACTCGTCAAAAAATCGAATTTTTTTTACTTTGCCAAAACATCCCTTTTAGTGACCTTATTTAAGGAAAAATAGTTTTGGGTTCAAATGATTCATTTTAAAGGAGAAATTAGGAAAAGTTTGAAAAATCGATTTTATGCTCGTTTTTCGCACAAAACACGGCAGGATGCAATGGCAACTTCGAGAGAAGGGTGAACGCGTAAGAAAGATTCCCTGACACTGAAACTTCACCGAATTATTATCTTGTTCTTACTCTTGA
Organism: Porites cylindrica; assembly: GCA_964035525.1. Classification (NCBI taxonomy): domain Eukaryota; kingdom Metazoa; phylum Cnidaria; class Anthozoa; order Scleractinia; family Poritidae; genus Porites; species Porites cylindrica. The sequence goes on along the minus strand of OZ037788.1, from coordinate 16,281,713 downwards.
AAATCCTAAAAGAAAATTTGATAAACAATGCTTTACATTTTTATTATCGACAAGTGTAAAGAGGTCATATTTGTGACGTTAAACGTGCTAGAAAACGAAGGCCAACTTTGACTATTAAAAAAGGCCTCTGGTATATGCCGCTTGATCATAAAATCAATATAAAATGGAACCTTGGCTTTTGTACTAACTTACTGGAAAGTTTTAGCTCTGGAAATCAAATATAATCCTGACACCAAAGCAAGCGGTGAGAGCCATTGAATTGGGAAATTTATGCAAATTAGACGGCTTGCGGACGGTTGTCAAACTAAAAAGAAAGGTCTTACATGAAAGGATTACTCACCATTGCTTGTAACACGTTTTTACGGCAAGGAAAGTTATTTCCAACTTCTTTTGCGTCGTTTTGAGTCACAAAATAAATAATTTTTAGCCAAAAGACGAACGTACGTTTGCTCAGCAACTGCGTCCGAATCCGGCCGTGAATCGAAAGTCCCAACACGTCAAAGCAAGAGTTACAAGAGTTTTTACTTCAGTCAGGAGGCAAAAGGAATAAAAATTCATCGCAAACTAATGACTTCGATTTTGAAAACCTTTCATCACTTCAATCGTTCGTCGGCTGATAATAAACATCGCACAAGATCGTATGACCTTTGGCGTGTGACCGGAAATTGGTCACACGCTTTAGTCACGTCAGCATGCTGTCACGAAATTTTCGTAGCTGTTGTCAGCAATTTTAATACAGTTTTCACATTTTTTGGCAAGAACTCCCCTCATCGCAGTAGAAACAGCCAAGCATATTTATTTTTCTTTTATTTACCTACTAGGCTTTGAAACAGCTTTTTTGCCTTCGAAGTACTAAACAGGAGGGGTACCTCGGATTCCAAGTGTCGTGAGTGACCCGTGGAAGCGAAAATCAAGACCAAAAAAGAACGAATATTTTGAATACTTAAGAAAAGCCACAGCTAAAAAAAAAATTTGTTCAAAATATTTTCAAACCAAGAAAAAAAACATACTTCGATCATCCCCGTGACTTGGAATCTGGCCAGGGTACCCCTCCCCCTCCCTTCCTCCCCTATGCCGGGTCAAAATACTAAGTTCCCCCGGCCCAATGTCCCATAGTCAAGGGAGTATACTCTCTTGCTGTAGTAAAGAACTTGCAGAATAATACCAATTCTCCGTGGCCAACGGATTCAACGCTATAGTTTACTTTGGTTTTCGCTATTTGCTCACGATCAGGAGCCTATAACCCCAACCGCGACCAAATTATGAAACCTGTTATTACCAGAAAAAAAAAACACACACACACAAAGAAACAGTCAGTCAGATAGACAGTACATAATAAAAAAGACCTCGATTAAGATTTTAAAAAAATCAATACATGACACTGTCCAATACGAAAACCCAGAAACCATTTTGTGGAAAAAAGGTTCGTATACAGCTATCAGCTGCTTTTGTCCACAACTCGCCGGTAGAGATGCGCGGAAACTAGTGATTGTGAAATGGCTTCAAACTATGATCCTATACTGTTGGAATATTACTTATCACAGAAAGCTACATCTGATTTCTTCTAGCAGACACAATCCTCTTGGTTCGTGGGGACAAAGTAGCTCATCCCGGCTATTTGCACCATGCTACCATAGTCTCCCTAGATTCCCAAGCCTCGCACGCAGACTTTCCTGTCCCACGAACGTTGGGTAGGATTATAGGACGAGCCAAAAGAAAGTGAAGGCTATAGGCTCTCGCGATGATGCAAGGAAGGTCGAGTATTATATTCCCCTATCCTGGTCGCCCAGGGTAAGTCTTCGGAGGAGAGTGACTTAGGGGCTGTATCTTCGAAAAGTTGACTAACGCCCCCGGGACTAACGCTTTCCCCTGGATAAATCTTTTTCCAATAAGTAACGCAATTGCTTATTCTTATTCGCTTGATAGTGATTTCCTGTTGTTCAACGTTTGAACAACAGGGCCCTAAGTATTGTGTTTCGCGTTGCACTAAAACCCCATAAACCTTATAAATTTCACTATGGGACTTCAGCACCTCCCTTGAATGATCCATTTCGCTAAACAGGACCTCAAAACAACGATTCTGTGCATCCTAAGGGAGTGTATACTATACGTTCCTGGCTCTCGTCACTCACAGTGAGGTAATGGTGGCTCATACTCTAATAGACCTAACACAGTCGAACCTCCATGTGCGACCGCCAATCCAAAAGACCAAATTTTCCCATTCAAAGCCTTATATTTGGAACCTCCAGTAAACGACCTTCTGTAAGTGACTGCGACCACTTTTTGGGCGTCACGGTTAATTGTTTTCCATAAGCGACCAGTTGACGCATTCTCTGCTCTCTATTTTTGCTGTGTGCACTATGTTCCTTGGAAAATATGAAGACCTTTAGTGACATCGTGGAACTACACATATGCTAACTTAGTAGATGTAGCCAACAAAGTGAAGATTCTGTTGTGATTCTAGACTATTCTGTATCTCACTCACCTGAATCCCTCTTTAAATTGAGCATGATTTAAAAGCTGTATTTTTCAAAAGAGGTAAAAGATAATATTTTGCCAGGAATTTGTTACACCGCCATTTAATAGAATGTGCCCGGACCTCTTCTCGGAATAGACCCCATGAGGTCCGATTCTTCTAAACGGCCACCTCCCGTTAGAGACCATTAAGTCTTTGCATTTTTGGTGGTCGCTTACTGGAGGTACGACTGTATTACTTTGACGTATCAGAGGCTTACCGATAATAAAGGGGATCTGGAAGGGGGCATGGATGCGACAATCACATGCCAGGTCGCTTACTTAAAATAGTGGACATCTAACTGACAATCAAAGTTTGTGCCTATTATTGGGGTTATCTGGTGTTTACTCACCTCCCAAGCTGCCCTGGGCGAGCCAACTTTTCCTCCATTTCCTTACATGAGAAACAAAAGGTTGGTTCGGATAGACGCCTTACTACCAGTAGTGAGCGGGGTTGAGGGCTTCCGGAAATCAGCCCTCCACTGAGGCGGTAGTGGTGGCCTCACCCTTCTAGCCCGGCTAATATTTCTTCACTTTGGCTCGCCCAGCTAGCTGGGACGACACGGTCAAGGCTAGACAAAGACAGCATGCGCAAGCACTGTTGACTCGGACAAAGTCGTCAGTTTTTTCCTCATACAAACGCTCGCAAAAGTTGGCTCGGCTGGGAGGTTGACCTTCTCTCCGGCACAGCTTTTCTCCATCCATGGGTTCCAAACAGTCTTTTATCAGTCACGTTTGAAATTTATAGGAAAATGATGTAGCACTTCAAAAATTAATAATAAAAAAATACACTTTTTTCACAGCCTGTCAATGCCTAGAAGGTGTCTATAAAAGAAATCAACTGCAGAACAGGAGTCAATTTCAGTTTTTTGCGCTTTTCATGCTAGCACTGCGAAGCGGACTAGGGGTGCGAGACACGCGCGATGCATGGGGAACAAGTTCTGCAGGCTATAAAAGAAATTAAAAAACAAACAAACAAATAAAGCAGGCCTGATTTTATTTCGATGAGTCTATTTTTTGTCGAAAGCAAGCGTGAGAAATCGTATTAAAATTCGTGACAGTATGCTAAACGTGACTTAAGCGTGTGACCGATTTCCGGTCACACGCCAAAGGTCATACGATCTTGTGCGATGTTTATTATCAGCCGACGAACGATTGATGAAAGTGATGAAAGGTTTTAAAAATCGAAGTCATTAGTTTGCGATGAATTTTCAATCTTTTGGCCTCCTGACTGAAGTAAAAACTCTTGCAACTCTTGCTTCCAAAGGACCGCAGTGACGTGTTGTGACTTTATTTCGATTCACGGCCGGATTCTGGCGCCGTCGCTGAGCAAACGTACGTTTGTCTTTTGGACCTTTTGGCTTAAAATTATGGATTTTGTGACTCAAACCGACGCAACAGAAGTTGGAAATAACTTTCCTTGCCGTAAAAACGTGTTACAAGCAATGGTGAGTAATCCTTTCACGTAAAACCTTTCTTTTAGTTTGACAACCGTCCGCAAGCCGTCTAATTTGCATAAATTTCCCAATTCAATTGCTCTCACCGCTTGCTTTGTTGTCAGGATGGTATTTGATTTCCAGAGCTAAAACTTTCCAGTAAGTTAGTACAAAAGCCAAGGTTCCATTTTATATTGATTTTATGATCAAGCGGCATATACCAGAGGCCCTTTTTAATAGTCAAAGTTGGCCTTCGTTTTCTAGCATGTCTAACGTCACAAATATGACCTCTTTAGACTTGTCGATTATAAAAATATAAGACATTGTTTTTCAAATTTTCTTTTAAGGTTTTCAAGAGTAAGAACAAAATAATAATTCGGTGAAGTTTCAGTGTCAGGGAATCTTTCTTACGCGTTCGCCCTTCTTTCGAAGTTGCCATTGCATCCTGCCGTGTTTTGTTCGAAAAACAGGAATAAAATCGATTTTTCAAACTTTTTTTAATTTCTCCTTTAAAATGAATCGTTTGAACCCAAAACTATTTTTCCTTAAATTAGGTCACTAAAAGGGATGTTTTGGCAAAATAATAAAAAATTCGATTTTTTGACGAGTGTCTTGCGATTCGCGATTTTCTCAGAAAATGGCTCTTAATACTAATCAGATCTTAGGAGTCAATTAGGACTCAGAGGGTGAATTTTTGTTACGTTCATTCAGTGGGAAATGCGTCACGCATTTAAAAACCTTTAGCTTACAGTCGATGAAATTACAGTCGATGCAAGTAACTGGTAAGAAGGTTTCCGGCTTGGTCTGGATTCTTTGAAGTCTTTCCAGTAATTACACCACGAACGCGAACATGTTAACCAAACCTTAACGTGAGTTGATAATTTCGAGCCGAAAATGCCAACAAATTTTGGCTTTGATAAAAATACTCTATCAGTTCACACAAAAAAAGATAACAGAGGCTTCCGCGAGACCGTCTGGAATGTAGGCAGTTAACAGAAGATTCTGGCTTCTTATGTGTTAATTTCCTTATACAAAATTATCTATATAATAAGATTTTAAAACTATAAATTGCCTCTGACGGTGAGGTCATAATCCAAAATTTGGACTCTGGACTGGACTATAAGATACAATTTTGAACCTCGCATTCTTTCACATCCGTAAGACAAATTACCACAATATAAAATATTTTGTTTTTCCTTTGATTCAATTCTTTCACAAAGATCCTATTAATTCCTTTATTTAAAGACGCTCCCAAGGGTAGCAAGGAAGTGTGAAACTTTCCTTGTAAGTTCGTTTATGCTCTGCAGTTAGATGTCACAATTTGTTTGTTGAGCTTTTAATCTGAATTTTATAGGATATTGACAAGGAAACGATGCTTGACTGTTAAAAATGGCCACGTCAGCTCTTAATTTAGTAATAAGCCAATATCAAATGAGAATGTTATAAAAATTTCATACTAACTTTCAAAGAGAGAAATATCTGCACTGTTATTTATTGACCGTTGCAGTGAAACAACTGATTTACCGGTGGGTAGCAAAAACTGCTAGTTCCAAAAAACCAACTCTCCCAAAATTATTCACTGCATGATTTGATGTTAGAAAGAACCAGTGACAAACTATGCATCGAAAAGCACATGATTGCCAGTGATTGAATATGATTATAATAATTTATCTTCTGGGGAACTGATTTGATATTGGCTTCACAATTGTTATTCGAGGCCAATTCATTACTTCCCACCGCCAAAAGAAACAAACAACAACAAAGTCGCCTAAATGCTTTGCATTTATTTACGTTTCCTCGATGTAATGTACACAGAAACGAGATGGTGTTTTACACTTTAATAATAATATTTTTCTCTTGTTTTTATTTACTTTTCAATTGTTATTGAAACATTCTTGGAATCCACATTTTGCAGTGTCTCTTCTTGGGAACTCGTCAATACCGATAAAATTGCAAAAATGATACCTTCATATACATTGTCACTTTCGTACCATGTTTGTAGGTTGCAGCTCCATTATTGAAGAATCGAATCTATTTGAGGTACTTGTCTGTACAATCATTCCACGGCATTGTATTAATAATGTCTCTTCATATGCAGGGATAGATGATCAGAGCGAGAAAAACTACGGTCACAAGTAGTGCATTTAAACGGCTTTATGCCAGTATGCTTACGATAATGCCTCGTAAGTTCATCTGATCTAGCAAAACGCCATCCGCAGTCCTTCCAATTACACTGGTATGGCTTTTCACCAGTGTGGGTTCGCTGATGCGCTTTAAGATGCGAACTTTTTGTGTAAGACTTGTTACAGCCCTCAAATGTACATTTATGTGTCCTTGCCAATGTTTTCTTTCCTTTTGGAAGCTGCACGGTAGCAGTTTCGGATGCATCTTTCACATCATTTACATTTAGAGTGTTGGTTCCTTTTAATGAATTAGAATTTGCCTTTGAAGAGGTGGTCGAGTTGTTAGGGGAACCTTCTATGACAAGTTTAGCTTTGGCCAATTTAGTCAATGGCTCAGAGTTCAAGGATTCAGCAAAGCTGTCGCTATCTTCAGTTTGTGTTCCTTCTGAGGTCTGTTTGACCGGCGGTGGAGATTCCAGCTCGCTAACAGCCTTCATTTCCACGTCTGAGCACGTGAGCGAGTCGGTCTCTATTTGAATTTCAATGTCGGAGGATATCGACGATCGCTCACTCGTAGAACTCGATAGATTATCTGGACTGCTAGCACGCAGTTCCAGAGTAATCCCCTCCTGTTGGTATGGCAATTCAAACAGTAAAGCGGTGTCTTTAAGCTTGCTTTCCATAAGATCTTCCTGACAGAAGTATTTCTCATTGTAATTTAGCTCATAGTCAGAATCCAGCGAGCTTTCCGAGTCGAAAGCACTAACTTCGTCAAATATATCCACTTTCCCACTAAACTGTGAAAAATTTAAGCTGTCAATGTCGAACCATAGCTGAAAAAAAGAAGAAAACTTGGTTGCTTTGACCAGCGTTCAACAACACGATACACAAATTTGAAATTTACTACAGTACTCTACTCTGGCTCGTAACATACTGCGAGCTGCTACAAACAAATCACGCAAGGCTTATTCGTTCACCTCCCCGGGTAGTTTATAAGCTTTGTCTCACCTTTCTAAAATGATCTTCAGGATTTCCTAAAGTCTCTTTAGGACGCAATAAATCCAAAGTTACGGTAGACAGCAGTGGATCGACAACCGAGGACATTTTCGAACCTTAGCTATGCACGTTGAAAGCATGTCCTGGTTCGCTGCACATTGATAAATAAGCGGTTTCTTGTGACAAGTCATTTGCCTTTTTTGAACTGTCATCTTATTGGTCCCAGATCCCTTCAATCAAACAATCCATCAAGAGGAACCAATAGCGGCGTATTTTGCATCCATATATGGAGATAACCAAAATAGTAACATCGGTTCTTGGTATAAAAGCAAAGCAGGGTTCAAGAGGCCATATGGATTAACGAACGTTAACGGCGCGGTGTCGGGTTGTGTGAGTGAATCGAGCGTTGGCAACATAGTCATATCATTCTCGATCGGCAAATGAAGAGATTAAAACGTTAGGTACACGGCCATTTTATTTCAGCTAGCAGTGGAACCGTGATAATTTCAACAGTTACACCATAACTTACATTTCAGATTACATCAAGTCCATACCTTCTCATCGCACACCGATATCCAAACTAAATGTTTTGTGTTTATTTTTAAATTGAAGAAATATTTGACATGCATTCGGACTGAGCAATTTTCTGTAGTCTTAGCCAGTTTGTAGTGATACATTATTTGAAACGAAAATAGTTTGCTTATTTTCACCAGACTCGTCAAGACCCTAACACTTCCGAGAGTCGCCCTTACCTACTTTTTTTTTTAAAAGTATTAATATGTACGTCTAAAGTCGTCTCGTGCCTTTTTGCTTAGTGTGCCACTCAAACAGAATGCAAATGTCAAAGTACTAGATCCTTCAAATCAATAACTCTATAAAACTGCTCAACCGACCGTGCAATTGATATTGCTCAACCAGTGAAGCATGTCAACAATTTTGGATGACTGAATTTTCTAAATTTCATTTCGCGTGCTTACCGTGAGTTATTTCTCCGCGCTTCTGGCTGTCTTATTTTACAACACCATTTTGTATTCCACATTTATATCAAGTTGTATAAGCTGTCCAAAAACTCTATATTTTCACGGAAGCAGCCACTTATTCTTGTCTTTGCGTGTAGAAAATAAACTGAAAGGTCAAGAAATACACAATGGAGTGGACTACACAATATTGGAGATAAGATTTTATTTGAAAAATTGATCAGACAGACTCCAGTGTAAAACTAATAAAAACAATTAGTGTTAGTAGCAACCTACTGTGGAAAAAATTTGCTTTAAGTTTCTAAAACTCTTTTCTTTCGTCACTTCCTTGAATATTTGTAATGTAACTGGCTCGCGGCGTATGTTCCGGCTCGTTAAGTAAGATATTGATTTGTTGTTGATTCAATGTTTTCGTCACGTACACAAAGTTTGCGTAAGAGTAGGATGGGTTTGGAAATCAAGAGGGAAATTGGCCTTACTCTTAACTCTTTTGGTTTCTATAAAAAGTAATTTAAAACAATTTTCGCCTTAGAACACGTAAAGATCAGATCGCTATCTACTCCGTGATCAATCCTACGACAGAAGTAAATAAAAAACCGCCAGTAAGCAATTTAACAACCCCAGGCGACAATTACAGCGAACGATTGACACGAATCATTACAGGTAAATGGGGCGGATCCAGAAAATTCAGAAAGAGCGGAGGGAGCCCGTGATTGTATTTATTATTGGTTTAGAGAACTTCCAGGAGCATCTGTGTGGAAACTACGGCCCCAGAGGAAAGATTTTTTTAGATTTCACTACACAAATGAGCGGCCTCCCTCCCTACCCGTTCTTTAAGGTGCTTTTCTGCCGCACAGTATTAAAGGTTTGGATATTAACGGAGACTCAGAGTTATAGGGATTTTTATGCAAAACGTGTTTTTTCATGGCAAGTTCTAGAACTCTCATAGAAGAGTGAGAGACAAATTGCAGTTAAATCCCGCTTTACGGACACCTCACTATTGTCCTTGGAGAAAGAAAACCCTTACTTTTTCTCTAAATTCAAGCCGCTTAATGCGGGCACCTCAATAATACGGACACTACCCAACTTTCTCGACAAAAAACTCGCGCGTAAACGCTTGTTACGCCAACCTCGTTCCCAGGTGTCGCTACTTCCTATGGGTTGGTTAAAAAGTTGAATGTTCAGATTTAATCCGTACCAACAGAGCTGTTTTAAGACCGTGTAGCCGTAGGTGTTCGTCCGCTTACAAGGTTTAAAGGTTGAAAGATGTCGAGTCCGAGACAATTCCAGGTCAGGTGCACTCGCCTCCAGAGAGCGGCCAGGACTGCACACAATTTTACAACTTGGAAATCAGCCTGCCGCCCCCAACCCCCTCATTTATTTATTTATTTATTTTTTATTATCATTATCGTTTTTATTCATCATTTTTTTAACCCTTTATTTTTTCAGGAAAGCTTGTGCTGACCGTGCGTATACATGTAGGTTGAGCTAAGGGCCGGCCTAGGCATAAGAGAAAGGAGAAACGAGACGCGAAAGAGCGGCGGGACCCGGAAAACGGGTAACCTGAGATCAGGCCCAATTTGAGCGGTTCTCATACATTCTCTCTAACGGTTACCGCTGAAATTGGGGCTCTCTTTTCGTTTCGTCTTGCCCGCCGGAATGCGAAACGAAAATAGAGCCTGATCTCAGGTTAGAAAACGGGGAGAGGTCTCTCCCTTCCCGTTTCTGCTGCCCTTTGAAAACCTCACTCGTTCGTCCATGCTTCCTTAATCTGTGACCATCCGCACCAATTCTTTTTATGCACTTTGACCTAAACTACGAGAAGTATCTCTTCAGTTCTTAGTCCGTCGAGCGAAACGAATGAATGAAACTGCTCAAACTCTAACTTCGACCTTACATCCGCGATTGCGTCCATTTTTAAAAGGGAGGCACGTTTTGGGTGTCCGATACTGCAACGGGTTAGACCCAGCCAATCGAGAAGCACTGGAAGCCATCGTGGCTAGAATCAATTCTGTATAACCCCACTCAAAATGAATTAATACCGTTCAGCCTAAATAAATTAATTATCTCATGTGAAAGCTCTTTTCTTTGGAAGCAGTCTGGAGATACTCGACGTAAAGAAAAATTTACAGATCTTTTGGCCGGCTTTCGCCGAGATGCGCAGGGGGATTCCTGCAGCTCTTGGCCTTCAGTAATCGCAGATCTTGCCTTTATACCAACACTCTAGCTATCTGAATGAAATCACAATAATCTGGGTTTTTGACAACGATCAATTATAAAACAACATGCGAAGGTTACTGCCTTATCATAAAAGCTTACAGTCAGTAAAAGCCTTGGAAAATCCCCTTGATTAACCATAAAAATCACTGGAAATAGGTTTGTTTAATTTTCAAGTTTTCCAGCTAAAGTTTTCCTGTATAGTCTAACCTCTCCTTACGGACACCTCTCCATTACGGACAATTCATTTGGTCCCAGAAATGCCAAAAATCATACGTTTCCAGGGGCGGATCCAGGATTTTTTTTAGGAAGGGGTGCACTCGTCTCTTGCTCTACTTCAACACCAATAAACCGCATAGTTTTTTTTTTTGCAGAATACCAGTTGTATCAGAAAAGCGCAGGTCATCTCAGGTGGGGGGGGGGGGGGGGGGGTGCGCACCCCCTGCACCCTCCCCCTAGATCCGCCCCGATTTCCTACCTTTATAATACGGGCGCCGCTGTAAAGCGGACACTTCATTGACACTTGGTTCTGTCCCTTTGGTGTCCGCATTAAGAGGTTTGACTGTAATCTGTTGTAAACGTGTGCGCGCAGCTTGATCAGCGGTAAATGCCATCAAATTTACCCAGCATCCCTATCGTCCGGGTAGTACTTGGTGTAAGACTGCCCAAAATCACTTCACTACAGCTACATTTGGATTGTTGATGTTCATCGGCAAGCTCTAGGATTTTGAAAAGAGAATGTTGTTTGCTTAAGTCATGTCAGAGCTCAAGCGGAACAAACCATTCAGGAGATCATCGAATTCTAGCCTGTCTTCGCGAGCTTCTAATGTGTCTTTCTCTGAGAAAGTCCGGCGTGAATCAACTGCAAAGTTTGACAACTTTATGAAAGAATGCCGAGCTGCTTATTTAGCTGTTTTAAGTAGTACAACTGAGAAAATCACCTCTGTTGACGAACTGATCCTTGGTAAGAATTATTTAGTAACGTTTTTTCAAAGAGAGCTTCCTGAGTTTTTCTTTTTTTGTAGCTCGTTTCTGGCTGCTATTACCATGGAACTGTATGCCTGACTACTTTCAGGTACTTTTAATGTTTTCGATAACAGTTCTTGTTTTGTATATCTTCAACCTTGGTATGCTTTTCAGTTTAAACTCATTTTATTCCCGGTGGTGCTGATTATTATGAACGACAGCCATGTTTATTTTCTCAAAATTACGGAAAAATCTACAGTATATAGTTTAAATTTCAAAATCGTTTGTTTCATACGCTGAGTACTGTCAACATTCACCATTATATTTGTGGTTGCGTTTTCCACTGTCACCCTTCTGCTTTACTGGAGGTGGCATTCTCAGAAAGCAGTGATATCACCTGTCAAAAGATACGTGAACAGGTCATTGTTGCAAAGGCTGGTTTGCACTTGAGATGGAGTTAAAGTTGCCAGTTTTGAATTCATAATCACAGTTACCAGGGTGCCTATGACCCAATGAAAGTAAAAAAGAAAAAAAAATGGGTGCATAAGCATAGTCTTAAGCTCACATGAAATCTGAGTAGCAACTGAATCTGATAGTTTCTATTAATTTTTTTTGGACTCTGCTTATGATTCCATTACCCTTTATCTAATGAAGACCACGTATTTGGAGTCAAAGACACAAGGTGGAGAACAAACGTGAAACCAATCAGAATACCTGTTCCCGCACATTGTATTTGGTTTAGTTCTTCCACTATTAATTTTATAATCCTGCTTGCAACTGATCTAGTTAGTGTAGTTTTCACTGGATCATAACTGACAGACTTGTTAGTGGCAACAGTTTGTTGTTTTCAGTAGATCATAATATTCTACACTTCTCTGTTGAATACGTCACCAGTTAAAACCAACCTTTAGCTTTGTTTATTGACCAGCACTTTATAACAGTGTACAGGATAGCCTGTGAGTGTTTTCTATGTTTTTTCCACAGGGGAGGGGGTGAAGGTTGTTTGTCTATGGTTGTATTACTGTAGCCATCATATGTGACATTATAACAGAGCAAGATTGGCGGTGCGGGGGGGGGGGGGGGGGGGTGGAATCTGGAATAGCAACCCTTAGTGTAGGTGATAGGGGCAACGCTTCCTTTCTTTTTGGGAATTTGGTATGTCGGTTTCAACATGATGGTTACATTTACAGAAACAGTAATTTGCGGGTGTATGCAAAAAACACTTTCAATGTAGCCAGTGTATAGGATGGGTAAAAGGTCCACACAAGCCTCCCTGTTACAGCAACACCTGTACAAATTTAAAGTCATGTATTTTTTTTGCATCAAATGTCTCACGTAATGTTGCAAAAAGCTGGTGCCCTCTGTTGTGTGTTGGCTTCAGGCCAGGGGATATTGTCTTTTTTCTGGTAACAGATATTTTACATAATTATATATGCCTGTATGGCGACTATTTTTTGAGTAAAAAGTAGCGAAGAGGCAACAAAGTCGAGCACAGTTGAGCTTGGAGTAACTGTTGAATGTTGATGACTTGTTCAGGAAACTTTATTGTACTTCATTAATGTTATCAATTCTTTTACCCAGCCCTTCAGTTTGGTGGACGGAATCCATCAGTCAAAGTTGTTCAGAAATATTGGAAACATGACACAGGTGAGTAGAGAGTGTGGGAAGTTTCAACCATACTCTGCTATCAGCGTGAAGATTCTCCTTACTGTTCTTCAAAAGATGGACTCATTCAGATCACTGGACTTCATTGTTATCATTTACAAATCAGTCAAGGATGAGTCTATTGCTTTCTGTTTCGCGACACTCTGTTTCATGACACTCAATTCTTGAATTGAGTCTTGGTGACCACTTTTTGTCTCTGAATACTCAAATTTTTGCAGAAATCGAGAATTGAGTTGAGAATGAAGACTTGCAAGAGGCTGTCAATTAACTTTTTTTTCATGGTACTACATAATTTTATGATGTTTGCTATAAGGATTGTGTAAGATTAGCAGTTTGGAGTACATCATGTATGGTATTGTAAGTAATTATAGAAATTAAAGGTGGTACAAATTTTGAGCTTGTAAGTCAGACTGAGAAATAATTTTATACAAAATTGTCAATTGTACTAGTTACTGTGCACAATACTCATCATGTTTCAGGGTTCTCATTAATTTTTCAAGTAGACAGCTAGGATGTTAAAGTAGGTGGCTTAGTAACTGAACTTGCTGTAGGCAATTTCAGGCTTTCACTCTCTAACTTTACCCTATTTCCCCCAAAAGTAGATGGCTCAAGCCTCCAAGTAGCCGGCTTTTTAGCTGGCTATCGGCACTTAATGAGAACCCTGATGTTTTCCATGAGAGTGTGATACAATTCCCTTGAAGGAGGACCTTTGAGTCACCAGAAGTCAAAACTTCTGTAAATGTAGTGTGCATATGTGTTTTCAGTGTACTTGTGTCCTTTTTGCGATTTTCATTGCAGACAGTATATCATATAATGATTTTTGTGACATCATGAGAAAGGAAAAGCCTTTAAATAAGGAATCCTTGATCAAGGCATTCAAATGTTTTGACACAAATGGTGATGGTTACATCACGTATGATGAGCTCTTTGGACTACTGACCAAGGTACTGTGTGCAAGTTTGGCAAGGGGTATGAATGTATGAATTGTTTATATTTTTAACAAGTGACATACGTCTTGCTCAACTGCAGTTTTGAGGGAACCACTACTGTATGAATTAGAAAGAACATCTGCTGTTTGTGCTTTCTTTAGATCTACACATGTACATTTCTTTCCAACTTTTTAGAATGCCCTGTTTCCAAACAAATGCATTTGTAATGATTTAAAATTACATTTATTAGATGTTATTATTATTATTTTTTTTGATAGCGAGGGGAGAGGATGACTAAAGCTGAGGTACAAGTGATACTTGATAATGCTGATGTTAACAATGATGGAAAACTGGATTACAGTGAGGTAAGGGACTGTTGTGAATAGTATTGTTATGATTTGAACTATATGAAAAATAAATGATATTTTGAACTCCGGATAAAGATATGAAACTGAACATGATCTTCACAGTAGAATGAACAACCCATGGTGTACTACAAAGATCATGTTCACTTTCATAGCATTATTGTTAGTTATACATGTGTAGCTGCTGTAGTAGTACTGAACGGATGTATACAAAACATGGACCCCCAGTCCATGGACCACCTCTGTGGGCCTGGTCCATGGACTTCCTCAGTGGACCACCCTTAATTTTTGAAGATTAATTTAACCAGAGGTCTGAACAAATTTTAGGAACCTAAAATGGACTATAATCAGCTTTCATTATCAGGGTTATGGGCTCCTCATATTTTTTTACACTTGTTCAATTTTTTTTTTCAATTCCATACCAATGTATAATCGGATCATTTTAGTCTGGTGAAGAAGCAACCATTTTTGAAGGGGGTGGGAGGAGAGGTAGGAAAAAATTAGTCTCCTACGCAGCTCTTTTGTTATGTTTTCGCGTCGCGTGAACATTACAAAGAAAAACAAACAAAAAAAAGCAGATGCATACGAGACTAGTGAGGTAGCTTAACGAGGGAGTGTTTAATTGTAATGACAACAATCTCGACTTAAATAAATGGCAATTTACATGAACCAACCTGTTAGAGGCCTGACCAACCTCGTTGTTTGATAATATATGCATGTCATTTTGGGCTTAATTCGTTAGCAGGATTCAATGACTTCAATGAGTTTGCCGACCAATAGACATTTCCAAAGGCTGTCAATGGAAGGGGAGGCATGGGGAGGGTACTCAATGATCATGCATAAAGCATTTCCTCTTCTTCCCTAGTCTCCTACACTGCCGTTTTCATGCAATGTGATGACAACGCACACAAAAAAGCTGTGTCAAGTGAATACCTCCTTCCTATCTCTCCTCCTGTCCCCTTCAAATACTCTTACTCCTCCACCTGACTAAACCGAACCCATGTATGGAATTCAGGAAAAACTTGAGCAAGTGTAAAATGTATGAAGAGCCTTTAATCCTAATAATATAAATTGACACAGATTCATCCATTAAAGGTTTCTAACATTCGCTAAGGCCTCTGGTAAAAATTAATCTTCAAAATAAGGGGTGGTCCACAGGGGTAGTCCATTGACCGGGTCCACAAAGGGGTCCATGGACTAGGTCCGCGGTACAGAGAAGTGATCCATGGACTACAGTCCTGTAGGGGTCCAAGTTTTGTATGGTATTATTGTACGAATGTATTTTTGCTTTTTATGCAATTAGTTGAGAGATACTGTACCTGGAGGTGGGGGGAGGGGGGTGGGGGGGGGTCTTCATTATTGAAAAGGAAACGATGCTGAATATGGTCAAGTTATGTGTCATTCCAGAAAAAAAAAAACCATACTCCCCCCCCCCCCCAGAATTTCCATTCCAGAAGGGTCTTCTTTAACTCCCACTACCTGGAATTTCCTAGCCTGTTCCAGGCGTTCAGATAGTGGGGAGTGGTGCGAAGTAAAAAGGAGTGCGAAAAAATATAAGCGAGGGAGGGGGAGAGGTGAGAGAGGGAACGCCTGTTAGATTTGTTTTAAATAGACTCATCCGCCCACTCAGACTGCATCAGCTGTAGGTGGTCTTCACTTGTCAATTAAGACTGATGTTACAGCCCCATACATTTATTATTTTTCTTACGAATAAATCAAAATTTCTCAGATCAAAAATTAATATTATGTATACACAATCTTACTAAAAACTTAGTGTAAGACTTTCAGACAATAGAGAGCGGGAGAAGTAATTTATTTATGGCTTTAAAACATGATTTCAGCATGTACGTGACAAAAAAATTATGAATCACGTGACAAACAAATATCGCTCATTTCGATAGAAAGCCGTTTCAATACAGATCGTTAACTTGAGCAATGAAAATCCCCAACAAACGAAGAGAAAATTTACTATTCGGTGATTTAGTGGACCTCGACAATAGCGATAGCTGCAACTTGCTTTCCAAGCTTTCCTTTTGAAGTCCTTTTGTCCATTCCTTAGACAGCCACGATTTGTGACTGCAGTACGCCTTTGAGTGAATTTTTAAGGATCATACAATTTCAAAGCTTCCACTTTTAACGGCTTCATCCACATCTTCCCCCATCATTGCCGCCGCTACTCCGATTTTGTTCAAAAATTCCACTTGGTCTTTCATGATGGCAAACAACGGAGTTACCACAGCAATCATAAATGGCATTCTATCCTGCCTTCCTTCCAACGTACGCTTTATTCGAGGACAAAGCTGGAAAATAAGTCTTTTTCCAAAGCCAGTCGGTGAAATTGCGAAGACATCTATCCTGCCGACTACCTGTTTTAAACAGTTCCTTTGCTCTTCGCGTTTAGCCTCCACGTTTGGAAAGTCACTCAGCGGTGTGTTTGTTGTGAGTTCGAATTCTGGACGGGACGTAGAGTCTGTCATCACTGCCATATCGCATTTCTCGCTGTGATCGAAGACGCTCCACTGTTGACAAAAACATGTCAAAATCAACCAATCAGAGGGTATACCAGGATCTGGTATACCGGAACGCACTTTTGTTAAAAATTCTTACAAGCGTTCCCGCACCTCTCTCCCCAGTCCCCCTCTACTTTTCATTGCTTTCTTTACTTCACACCGCTCTCCACCATCTGAACGCTTGGAACAGGCTAGGAATTTCCTCTTTTCCTTAGTGGCCTAAATTCACAGTACATGTAGTAAGAAATTATCAACTGTTTACTTACATTTTCTTTTACTTTTTATAAAGGCAATATTTCTAAAGTACATACCAGTATAGCATGCTTGATTCATGTCATTTCAGCAAAAACTTTTACGCTCAACTTGTGAACCAACAATACATGGTTTCTGCAGCCACAAGAAACACCCACAACTTGCAAATTAAATTGTCAATTTATTTATGTATTTTAAAACTGCAATGTAAATATTTGAATTAAAAATGGAGCTCGTTTGATGCATGTACAAAACCAAAATTACAGACAGTTTATCCAGAAATCTTACTAACAATGTACATGTATTGATAACACCACTAGCTACTTTGTTACCTTGCATGTTAGTTTGCAGCTATGCTGTTGGCCACAGCTGAAGATTGCAAAGAGAAAAGTTTAAAAAGACTGGCCAGAGATGATGACATTGTTTCTCCACTAGTTTCACAGACTTCTCTTAATAAAAGACAGGCTACAAGCAATAAAAACTTTCAGGAACCTGAAAATCTAAAGGTACATCTACACTGTGATCAGTTTTTATACAAAATGTAATTTCCTTTTTGTAACTATAACCTACATAGCTTAAGCAGAATTGTTTTAGCATGTGTGAGAGTTTTTGAAGCAAAGCTGCCATTCTTGTGGCTTTGCTCTGAGAAGCAAGCACCCAAGGCATGAGAAAATTCCAGGATTTCAAAGCGTTTCCTCCCCATTCTCTAAACAGGTTTGCAGCTTCTCTGCCAAAGCTTTACTCGCGCTAATGATCCCACTAGCTATTGATTACTGGTAGTCATTATTAATATTGAAGTTTACAGTGTATGGCCAGTAGGCAAGTCTGATGAGGTTATTGTTCAAGTCTGCAAGGTTATTGTTCCTTAAAAGTGGTGGAAATTATATGCATCACTGACATGTATCAAGTGAGTATCAGTTGTCTAATGTGGAAATGTGGGCATCATCACATAAAGATAACTTATTGTTGATAACATACTGCACTGGTCAAATTCACAAATTCTGCAGCCCGTGTGCAAGCACTGTGCCGCTGGATTAATCTATTGCATATAATTATGCAATTTTTTTTTTTATTTCAAGTGTTGAAACTCCCAATGTCACCAAACTACTTGCCAGAAAATTTTGGAAAGTGTGATTCATCAGGATCTATCGTGAAAGCATCATGGAGAAGCAATTAAGTTTGACAAAGTTCTCAAAATAATTTTCCTAAGGATTTAGTGTTGACATGTTTCGATCCACAGGAAGAATGTACATGTGTGTTAAATTTCACTGTCAGCAACATTGTAGTACAGAAAACTACAGTTAGGAAAAAATTAATTAAAAATCAAATTTAACTGTGCAGTTGACCATGTTTGAAAATTGTTTGTTTTATCAGGATTGGAGTCATGTTAGTAGTAAAGGTGGCTTGTTTATTGACAATGATGGAGTCATTAGTAGTCATGAGTATAAACTGCAGATAAACAGAGATACTGATGTCTTTATAACCATCCAACCTGCACCTAACAAAAAAGGTATATGTCCTTTATGTCTTACAAAGAAGAAATATAACTTATGGGTAATCTTTTAACGGGCATTATTTTGATGTGTGGAGTGACATGTATGTCAAATCAGTCATTTATCTTGGTCTTTAATACATTTAACAATATTGTTGAATGAGGCTGAGTATCATCTGAAGAATTATGTTGAGCAACAGTCGGCCGACAGTTTTTTGGGGGAGCTGTTCTTCACTTTTCCGGAGAGTAGGTGATATACTTGTACATGTAGGATCTTCAAATCATGTCCAAGTTTGCTTATGCATACATCTATTAATTTTTGTACTTGTTATAAGATAACTGGTTTTAGAATGTGAAGACTCTATTGGTTTAGGTGAAGGACTTAATCCCAAACAGTGAAATTGACTTTAGGACTTCAGTGGTTGACTTTAATGAAGTTTAGTAAATATATTATTTTTGTTGTTACTAATTTGGTTTTGTGGCTTGCTTACCAGTGCCAGTGTGTTCATATGTTAACTGTGATTGGTCATAAGACAATAAACATCCCTAAAATGTTTAAGATGTTCAAAGCTTTCTTAGTTTGACAATAATAGTTTATTTATCTTGCTCTTCAATAATTATGCTGTATTTATTTACTCAGTGTTAGATAGCTTAAAGAGAACTGACATGGCAGTTTTCTGTGTGGATGAAAACTCAGAGCTGGTTACTTTCAGTGAGTCTAAACTTGGGCAAGTAAGTGTTTTGATGTGTAACTGGCTCCGGTCCGAGGTCCACCCTTTTATATAACATTTTTTACAGAAAAAGTACCCCTTTATTGACAAATGGTACCACTTTCGCCTACCTAGTTTAGAACTTTGGATCACCTTTAATTGCTGTAAATGCACTTTTTTTAAAAACGTATAATGTAAACAAATTGAAAAGTTAGAAAATTTTCTGGACATTTTCACAACCATAAAATCCCTCAACTAGTGAAATTCCTACCCTTTCATATACTTGAAGCCTGAAAAAGGTACGCCTTTTCACGCATGGGCAGAGCCTCCCTGTATAGGCCTTTATAGGGAGGGCGTACATGTACAGCATTATAAAAGCCCGGGTTTTGTTGTCACCTTGATGCTCTCAGCTTCATTACAAATTGTGTGTGAAGAAAGTGCATTAATGTATGTTGAAGAAAAATTTATCTTTTGGTATAAATAATTAATTTTATTGTGGTTGATACAGTCTAAAAAAATTTTTCTTTCTATTTACATGTATTTGTAGGTGATTGGTAAAACCTTCTTATCATTTTGTTCATGAAATCTGGAACTATGTTATTGTATAATTCATTGCCATTGTGTCATCATACAATTTTGTTTGCCCCATAATATAATGTCAGTATACATGTAATTGTTTTTCCTCCATAAGAATTTTGGCGCATTTACCACATAATTATGCCATTTTCCATACAAAAACTGAATAATTCCCTCAATCAAAGGTGATTTTTTTTAGCACTTTTTGTTTGTTGCAGCTGTACGTTTACATTGTAGTTGGGAAATATATTGTGTAATATGGAATATTTAGAGGCATTAATAAACTTATAGAATCTATTCCTTTTTTGCAATCTAACTCTGGTAGTGCATGTTTAAACTGGTTGTCCACTTCACTTTCATAGGTGGCAAATAATAATAATAATAATAATAATAATAATAATAATAATAATAATTTTTTTTGTCATTGCATTTTAAAATTCGAAAATACTAAGAAACAAAATAATGATACCATGAGGAAATACTGCTGAAGAGGTTTCATATGAATGGCGACACCTCAGAATTTATTCCAAACATTCAAGAGTAAGAATAATACAGTTTCATGTGTGTATAAATCACTCTTGGATGATCTTCTGCTGTTGTATGTTATTCCAGAAATATTGTCTTCAGTGTGAACTAAGAAGAGGAACATACAAGTTGATAACCTTTACAACTGGCTGCCATCTCACTGTACGCAAATCACAGCCTTCAAAGAAAGTAAATCTGACTACAGGCTCTGGAGAAAACACTAAGCTCACAAAAATGTTTAGGTAATGTTGCTCTTCTTTTTAGACAGTATTAACTGTACAGGTTTATTTTTAATTTTAGTACCCTTACGTAAGGAAAGTGTTACCGTCATTGTTAAAAATCTTTGGGGCTTTTCAACGGAAGTGCTCCTTTTTGAGCTATTTTGAAAAAAAAAACCTCATATGTCAGTGGTATGTATCTTTGTGGCTTTGAATGTTTGTAGCATGGTGATGGGCCAATAAGGTTGGAGGTACTTTGAGTTGATGCCAGGAAACAATGAGATTTTGGCATCTAAACATGAAATTGCTAAAGGTCAAACAAGGGCACTTTGAGACCTCCATCTTGGTTCTTGACAATTTTTTCGCCTTTTTTACGACTTAAGGTGTTTAGAAGCATAACATTTAAATATCTTTATGATTCAAAATTGATCAAAGTGTTGCTGCTGCTTGAGGATTCAGATTTTAGTATGGGTGCTTCTTTAAGACATCTATGACCTAATTCCGCTATCGCGAACGGTACAACGCACGCATTTCATAATTTATGAGTTATCTTTCACCTGCTTCAAGGTAGAGTATAAAAAATCATACACTGAAGCATTCAAAATAGCTCATGCACATAAAACGTGCCTTTGTTCTTTTCAATAATATGGGTCTCTTTATAAACAATAGATAATATAATTTTGGTTAACACCTCAGTGTATTTTTTGGAGGAGAGGACGCATTGCATAGACCTTTGTTTGCTGTTAAGAAGTAGCCTTAGAAAACAGCCGACATTTCGCGACGACACCCCTGGTGTCCCCGGCGCGAAATGACATTTGAGAAACGTATGCAGAAATTCCGTGCTGATGACGCGTCACTACCCACATCTGGGTAGTGCTTTCACCCACGTGGCAGAACCAATCAGAAGCACTACCCAGAACTGGGTAGTTACACGTCATCAGTATGGAATTTCTGCTCTCGTATGTCAGTCGTCATTTCGTGGGGAAACCAGTGATAGCGTCGCAAAATTTCCGCTGTTTTCTCAGGTTAGTTAAGAAGAGGCGAGCGTGTCTAAGAACGTTGGTCCGCTATTGTAGCAGGCAGTGTTTACTCCACTTTTGAAGTTTATTCCACCACCCCAAAACTTTGTGATGTCTTCGAATTCCTTGAATCACCTATTTATTTGGATGAGTTGAAATTCACCAAATAAACTTGCTACTAACGTAACGCTACATACACCTGTCAGATGATTATTTTCTGGTTCCACATGTGATTCAGACAAACAAACTGATTCTCACATGTTATCCATATATTAAACGGGAAAGTTGCAACGCCGGGCAATTAAAAGTTGTTCTCGAAGACTTTTTCGTCTCAAAACAGGATAAACCTTGGTTTGGTGGTGATGAGTTGTCCTTAGCTTCTTCTCAGGTCAAATTGCTACCTCCCCACCTAACAAAGATCGTTTTTAATTTTAAATTTGTAAATTGTGTACTTTAAATTGGCGTCCTGACATCGGTAACCATGAAACACTTGCTAGCAGAGCCCTTTATTTATCACGATATAGTACGCTGTTGACAGTGCAAATACTAGCCGTCTGCAGGACGTGTGTCAAATGTGAACCTATTATATTAAAATATGGCCTTGCTACGATGAGTCTCTCCATACCCTAGTGGATAGGATACCCGAGCGGTGTCTGTGAGGTCATGGGTTTAGTTTTGTCGAAATTCAATCTGATTGTAACATGTTTCCCACTTTTTTAAATATTTACTGATCATTCTTCATTTGATTTCATTTCCGCAGTTCTTAAATGATTTATTTCATTATATACATGTATCGCGTGTCAAGCTTTAATACTCTACTTTGAGATTGTTTGTTTGAAAATCTTTTATTCTGTTCATTGTAGAGAAGCTCTTTCCGACATTTTTGACCGCTGTGACGTGGATGAAAATGGATATTTAAGTCGTGAAGAGTTTAACTTGTTCCATATGAAATCTGCTGGTGAAGAGTGCGATGATGATGCTTGGGAAGTAATGAAAGGTGAGTAGATGTTAGAAGCCTTAGTTTGCTTACTTCAGAAAGTGCCTACATGCAAAAATCATTTCTTTTGTTGGTCTGTTTAGTCAATTTACTCAAGGGACGGTTACCAAAAATCAAAACTTGCCAACCGGATGGGTCATTTTAAAAATGGAATATCAGTTGTCCTCGAAATTTTCGCTAAAAATTATCAGTAATCGCTGTAAGCTACGGTAAGCTCCCCTCGCTTATAAGGCCCCCATTCATAGCCCCATATACCTGTTAACAAAAAAATACACCCCCAGTCCCCCCTCCAGCTTGTATTGAAGTGAATTCGAATTTTTACGACGTGTTGAAGCTTAGCGATCAAATTAAAGAAGTATTTTGATCAGCACTGCTTTGTAGCGTGTTTTGAAGCTGAAGCTCTTTTTTAGTCCCTCCCCCCCTCCCTTTTAACACCCCTTACAAAGTTGTATAAGGCCAGGGCTTGTAATCAGGACCGGGTTGCTCAAAAGTTGGATAGCGCTATCCACCGGATAAATTACCATCCAGTGGAAAAAAGTGTTAGGGAAACCAACTGCGCTATCCAGTGGATAGAGATTTATCTGGTGGATAGCGCCATCCACCTTTTGAACAACTGGGACCAGAAGTTTACGGTATTTTGAAACTGACTGATCTGGTTGGATGTTACTGATTAAGAGTGGATTTCTCTATAAGACCCAGCTAGGTTTAATTCAATCAAACTTTTACAAGTGTGATTTACAAGTGTATACACCAATAAGTTACACTTGTATAAGTTTCATTAGCCTGCGAAAACATCCGTTTCTCCTCGCTCTTCGCCGCTGGGGACGTTTCGCGCGGAGGAACGTCTGCGACTCAGCGGCACAAATTCCATACTGATGACGCAAATCAATGTTTACATAATAAATCCGGTAGTCATGGGGTTCCAAACACAAATTTGCCCAATTTTACGTGTCTTCTGGTCGATTTTGGTAAAGTGTTGTGTTCGTCTGCGAACGAGCTCCAGCAAAACTCAAACGTTTCTTCTAGAGAAGAGTATATTCCACAAATATTGACTGTTTTGCTAGAGATTCTTCGCGTTTACATTTGACCTTTGTGGCCTTTTGTCTTTTGTCTGTCATTCGCAAACAATAGCTAAAACAATGTAACTACTCCGTCGACCAATCAGCGCTTCTGACCGGATTCCAGACAGATTTTACGTCATCAGTATGGAATTTCTGTCGCAGAGTCGCAGACGTTCCTCCGCGCGAAACGTCCCCAGCGGCGAAGAGCGAGGAGAAACGGATGGTTTCGCAGGCTAAAGTTTCATGAAATTGACTCCTGGTCTGGCCGGTCATTTCTTCTAAAATGGTTTTCACTGTCTGCCTGAGAGAAGTGTCCGCCTTATAGAGAGTCAAAGAAGATGATTGAAGTAAGGCGCGGATCAACTCTAGATCTTGCTGTTTGTTTGAAGTCACACCTCGTGTCTAGCGAAAGTGCAACGACCCCTCCCCCCTCCAGACCTGGGCCTTTGCATCGTTTTTAGTCCTTAGACTATTCTCGGACGTGCGCACATTGCTCTTGGTTTGTAATTGAAAGGGGACAGACTGTAGACGATTGTTACTCCTGCAGTATACTGCATACTGTCGTAACCGTTCATCTATGAGATACTTGAAATGTGTGCAATTCCACGATTGTTTTTGGGTTAAATCCTATACCACTTATTGCCAACGAACAGTCTCGCGAAGACGCGAGGCTGCAAGGCGGCAGCTTAATAGAGCCGTGTGCGACTGTTCCAGGGGCAGAAAAAATCTCGAATCGGTGTAACATGACGTAATGCAGGACAGAGAATGCTTTGTTTTCGAGCAAACACGTGATACAGATCAGAGAATCCACGAGCCGTGTGCGTGTTTGTGAGTCCCGTGCTCATCCCGTCTTCAACCAGTCGTCTGGTGGATCATTTCCATCCAACGCGACATCTGTCGCATTTGTCTGCTGGAATTTTTTATTGCATGCTGCTAAGAAAGATTATAACGCAGCGAAATTTTTTGTGTCTTTGAAGCAAAATAATTTGGAAGGCTTCATTGGCGCACCATAATTTTTTTTAGCTTTAAAAAGAGACCAAATATAAGATTATGCGTTGAATATTTGCGGACTTTAATATGATTTTTCGAAGATTTTACGTTTGCTTATAAGACCGCTAAATTTTACGCAAAATGACTTGTGTGCAACTTCGGACAAAAACACGAACTTCAATAACTCGAAAAATTTGCTGCGCAAAGTCGGGATTTCAAATTCTTTATGCAGTAGAACAGTTTAGTTCACTATTTTCAAAAGACAAATTAAAGCAAGGGGCAGACATACACCAAACCCATGATCCGCCTTCCCCGCGCAGGGAGTACTGCCGTGCGGTTTCCAGCCAACAACTCCCACACGTGTTGTGTGGAGCTGGCACTTAAAGGACTCACCTCGTGACTGACCGACGGCTATGCCATGCTGATGAGCCCCAGACAGGGCGAAACAGCTGTTCATGGCTGCCACTGCCCGCGTGATATGGCTGTGCGCATGCGTAAGGTAATGGCCAGGCCGTGGATTGGTGTATGTGTGCCCCTTGCTTTAATTTTCACGTAACTCGTGATCCACTTCCCCGCGCATGTCGTGGTAGAACTGCTGTTCGGTTCCCAGCCAACAGCTCTAACATGTATTGTGTGGAGCCGGCGCTTGATAGACCGCTTTGCACTCACCTCGGCAGTAATAAGGGTTTTTTGAAGCGCTGGTTTTCCCCGTTCATTAACCCAACGGCTTTGCCACGCTGGTGGGCCTCAATAAGGGCCAAACAGCTGCCTGTGGCTGCCACTGACCCGTGAAAGTATGACTGTGCGTATGCGTGAGGTACTGGCCCGGCCGTGGGTTGTTGTATGTGTGCCCCTTGCTTAAAGTTTGCAGTATTTTCAATTCAATCGAATTAAGTTCAATCTATTTTTCATCCTGAATTACTGTATTTCATTACATTTCTAAACAAATTCAACACCGCACGCGTATGGGTTAAATCTTTGCTCGTTGGCACTTAGCAATAGCTATAACTAGTATATAACATTTTAGGAGAAGCCAACCATAATGGGAGCATACAGTAGCTCCTGATAGGACTTAAGTTATTACTTAAAAAAGATATCGCCAAAATAGCGTAGGTCACTCATACATCTTGTTCTCTTGCCTTTGTTTTTATTAGATAATTTTGAAATGAAAGACGATGAAATCACTTTAAACGGATTCTTGGAGTTGAACTTGATGGAGGCTCAGGATGCTGACGGAGATCCCAATGATTTATGGGTGACTCTTGAGTCCATGGGTTATAATAATGCTCTTGAGTTGGATCAGGTACTTATAAGTAGTAATACACAACCCTTATACTAAGCCTTGTATCCATATAAGCTCTTTGATCGCTATCAAACTCAGTCCAGCGCGCTGAACGATTGAAGTGATCATATTGGTGGGAGTGAACCAGTGGTAAAGCTTGTTCCAGGCTCCAAGGTAGTAGAAAAAGCAGATCGACAAAGGTTGCGCGAAAACCGCCGTTCTGGCTAAGCGCTGTTTTTGTAATGCTCTTTTCCTCTGCTGTTGGCAGGGAAAATAAAAATAAGAGTAATTTTTCCCGAAAAAAAAAAAAAAATCAGGGAAAACGAAGACAAACTCGAAAAAACTCGAAGACTGGGGTAAAGAAAGCTGTCTTTGGTTTCATGCATCATAGGCGGCCATGTTTGTTTTTGCTGTTTAATTTTTGCTGTTTAAAATGTTATAAACTTGATTATGTTGTTGTTATACTACGTATACCATTTTGGTGGCCATAGTATTAAAGCAAAGCAGTAGTGACATCATTGGACAGCATTTATTAGATCAACGGCTGGTCGATTCAGACGTCTCTGATGGATAACGCGACTCGAAGATATGTCGGAAATTCCGGCTTTATCATGGAACACTTGAATACCTTGTATTATACCAAACCTATTGCCTGAGAGACAGACTCTTTACAAATTCCGCAGTTGCAAAAAGAACAGAGAAAGATGCTTTCTATGTGATTGAAAGTAAGGTTTAGCCGTTGTAGGATAAGGAAGAGGCAGAAACTTTCAGATACGATATCATAATAAGTAAACCGATTCTTTGTTTTGGTTTTGTTTTCTTTCATTTCAGTCCAGTCCATTTTTGCTGGAGGTGTTCTGTAACAAGTGCAGGCCAACACTTGAAGTGACATCAATATCGGACAACAAAAGTGAACTTCTGAATAAGATTGTCCTATCATCAGTGTTAAGTAACTTCTCCAAAAAGGATAATGTGAGAGGAATGAAGGATCTTATTTTGTACAAATATGAAAACCCCTTCAGAGTAACACTGGTGCTTCAAAACATGGTAAAGTAACGTAAACAACAATGATCTAAAACTGAAACGTCTTGCGCGCTCACCAAGCTAGACAAGTGACTGGAAAATGTTATTGGCAAATAACGCACTCTTTCATGCAAAAATGACCCCCCCCCCCCCCCCTTTCAGTGAACATTAAATGAAGATTCCATAGTAAAGCGTTAGCTTCAACGTTATGGTAAAATTATACGCAAGGGCAAAATGGATGCCTAGTGTAGCCGCAACAGAAATTTAAACGTCTTGCGCCGTGGAGAATTCTGAAAAGGTTGGCTCACTGGAGTGCGTTGTTGGCCACTACCACACGATTCTCGTGTATTGATAATATAGCGTCTTTTATTTTAGCCCCACCCCCTCTTCGCCTGGAAGGGTTTTATATCCTCCTGACCGAAATATCGGGTTTTCTGTTTGTTTTTTATCTTCATCTCTTCGCGGCCTAAGAATCAGTTTCCTGCTACAGTCATAACCCGCTTTGCGGTTACCCGCTTAATACAGATACCTCATAATTACGGACAGTTCGCTTTGTCCCTAGGGAAAGAAAGCCCTTTCATTTACTCTAAATTCTACCCGCTCAATACGGACACCCCGTTAAAACGGACTCTTTCTATGGTTCCCTAAGTATCCGTATTAACGTGGTTTGACTGTACGACTTTTCGCTTTCTACTTGAAGTAGTCTTCCGCTTTAGCTTAGAACGAGCTATTAAAAGATATCTTGACTAGAGGAACCAAATTTTCGGATAACCCTCAATCAAGTTTACCCATGGTTTTTCCTTCACTAGACTAAGGTTTGCGGCGTTAATGTACTCCACTGAATACTAATATTAAGGCCCTGGTAACAATCTCACTCTCCCCTCCCCTCACGGGTGCTCTC
This sequence comes from Porites cylindrica, assembly GCA_964035525.1. Lineage (NCBI taxonomy): Eukaryota > Metazoa > Cnidaria > Anthozoa > Scleractinia > Poritidae > Porites > Porites cylindrica. The sequence goes on along the minus strand of OZ037788.1, from coordinate 16,253,969 downwards.
GATCTATTCTGACTCAAAACAAAAATGAGAGACTGCTAGCGGTCTAGCAATCTTGTGTACATTTGTAAGTGTACTTCGTATTTAAAGGCATTATGTATTTTATCTGTTACCAGTCACACAGTGAAGTTGATGTTAGAGTTGACTGTAGAGCATCTAAGAACTGCCTAAGCAACCGCGGGGATCTGGACTACATTATCAAGATTGAGTCACACAGCACAGAGGTTAGGTGTAAAGTTCAAAATGTACTTAATTTGCCGTGGAAACATCCCTGTTAGTCAGAAAAACCCCCATAGAAGAATTACCCCCGGTAATTTGACACCCCGTAAAGGAATAATTACCTAAGGGAGCATCCCTTAGAGGCTGATTCCCTTTCAAAACAGAAACTCCATTATGAGAGACAGCAATAAAAGGATAGAGATACCCCTTTAAGCTGGACACCCTGTTGGGCGAGGCACCGCTGTAAATCGGTCCCCAGTTGTTGATATGGCGGATAACGCTATCTCGTGGATAATTCTCTTCTCAGCGTATAACGCAATTGGTTTTCCTAATACTTATTCACTGAATAGCGACCGATGGATAGTGCTATCTTGAACAAGTAGGGCCAGACAGACACAGTTCTGAAGCCTCTGGGAAGACAGCTACGAGGTGGATACGGTTCCCACAGTAGCTTGCACGAACGTTTTAAGGAAACTCTTGTATATACTTAAACATTGCACAGTTATTTTTCTGGTGGATAGTGTAATCCACCTTTTGAAAGACCAGGGCCAGACAGACACCAGATAGACGACGAGAGAAAAAGCGAGACCGCTGTAAAGTAGGTGTCGTGGCTCAGTGTTTTCGTTGGTTTGAATTTTATTTTCCTTTTTTTCAAGCTCAATATCACACATTACCATACCCCAAAACACAGGGAAATTTAAACCAAGGGCAAACTTGAACACCTGCAAGGTGTACGGGATCTTCAGTAGCTTGTACCAAAACTTACGTACATGCAGTTTGATACTGGAGAGAAGAAGCATTGTTGCAGTAATATTTGTTTGCTGTTGCTTCCGTGTGGTTGTTGTTCAGTTATAATGAAGGAATGTTATGCTCTATGTTCTACAACTTGTATTATTAATTTTACTATACCGTACACTTATCTTGTAGGTTGTTCATCACCTAGTACCTCAAGACATTCGGAGGGAGTGGTCAGTAAAACATGTTTTGACGATCGAAATATAGGAACTTTATTGTTATTTTTGTGCAAAGCATGTTGATACTGTTAAAACGTGGTGCAGTTTCCTGGAGTGCATCGTGACCAAAACAACGGAGAAGTTTTGACACAACACGCGATGTCGAGTCTTACTGATGGAAGAGATACCTTCTGCAGCAACATTGGTAAACTCTTTCTTGTGAACAAAAAAAATTATCGACAGCAAGAACCACGAATTTCCAAATTAATGACAAAAACGTCAATAAATATCCCAGTGGGATAAAAGGACAACAGCAAAGTAACAAAGACAACCACGGCGACAAGAGTAGGGGAAGGATCGCCCACCAATCTTGGCAACAACAGCAGCAGTAGCAGCCACGACATCAGGAGAGAAACAGAAAACACATCATTGGACAATAACAAAACAATTAAAAAAGAAATGATTTAATAGAACTAAAAGATCAAAGGGTTTTCGTAAGACATCGTTGGCCTCTAGTTTTGTAAAATATGTCGTACATTTGAGCGTTTTGTTGTTGCGTCACCACTGCTATTTTACACGTAACACATCTGTACTGTCGAAAGCTAAAGGAAAAGTAAAAATTTGAGAAAGGAAATTCCTAACTCCCCAAAAACCAGCAGAACACTTCTCTGACGTCATCATAAAATGTCACGTGATCAATTTTTTTTTGTCTTGCTGAAAATCGGAGGCCTGTTTCAAACGTCGTGCTACTGCCGTACTAAGCTGGCTCGACTGTAGGTCGACTGCAGCACGAAAACCATACTGGATAGGGCTTCTGTTCACACATGAGAACGGTGATTTCGTCGCGATTTCTGTTCCGAAGCGATGCTGCTTCGCGCCGATCTCTTAAGTGGAAAGTCACATATCGAATAGGTGTTCTATTATGCCGGATAGCTTTTCGTGTCAGGAAAAAGGCTGTCCGATATAGCCTTAAATTATACGATTCTGGGCAACTATAAGAATGTTTATGTTACCGGAAAGTCAGCTTATTTTGCAAAAAAAAAAAAAAAAAAAAAACGAAAAAAAATGTAAATGTACAAATATATATCAAAGGGATCGTTTTTTAAAGGAAAATTACGTTTCCGCAGGGTGCACTCAATTTTCTTTGCGAGTTTTACGTGCCGTAGCGAGAACAGTTTTCGGTGTTTTGCTCGCCTTCTAAAGCTCTTTTAGATTATATAAGCTTAAAAGTATTTTATCACAATTGTAGTGTACCTGACACGTTTGGTCAAGGAATGAAAAGTTAATGACTACCTTTGAGGGGTGGTTTGACAACACTGTGTTTCACATCACCTCTTATTTTCAAGGGCGCTGTGACAATTAGGTCTGCAACATTCTGTTTGAGACGTTTTCTGTTTGTGTGACGGGCCTGGCCACTGGTTTTGCACAGCTAGATTTAACTTGCTCGTCAGATGACAAGACGACTTATTTAAAAGTAACTCGAATTCTGGATCCGTCAGTATTCTCACTACACAGTGAAATATTCATTCTGAACAACAAAGCGTACATTTTAAATTTTTAAACGAAGAAATTGATTTGCACAGTGAAGCTCGCGCTCACACAGATAGCGTTTAGTCTAGCCATACTCCCAGGGTTTTCACTACCTGACATGCTTTGTTTGCCAACTGGTATGTTGTTTATATTGACTGTATATGTCGCTGCCTAGTTAATATTTTAAGCGGCCGGTCTTTTCTCCAGCTTCTAATATCGTTCACACACGGCTGAACCGGCTCTCTATGGGCATTTCGTCGATCGGATTGCCATTCCGATTAAGTCTGACAACATTAGTCGTGCCTTTATGACAAAGGAATCTGCCAAAAAGTGTGGTGTACAGTTTCCATGAGTGTTTTGTTTTACACGTTCAGTGTTTGTCACTGCAGCTCTTTCTTTAATTTGTCGTTTTCTTTTGTCTTCGTCGTCGTCGTGGTTTCTCGAGTTCGCTCAGCGACAATTTCGTTGCAACTGAAAACGACGATTTGATGAAAAACCGACGTCCACATGTGGAGAGGCTCACAGTTCCAATGCCTTAGCTTCGATATCTGAATTTCCATTGTCTTCACCAGGTCTAGAAGAAATGTGTAATCACCTCTTTTTTGCGTAACGAGAGAAATATGAAAATGTAACTTATTATCATTCCTCACATACCGTAAAACAAGAAACGCAACAATAGTCGGATTCGCAAACTTTCGTAGTAACTGTATAGTTCAGTGTAGAATGAGCAAAGTTAAGATGTTTTGGCTTGTTAAGATCGTGTTGCAATAATAATGTCAATCACCCATGCATTTCACAATTTATGTCTCAGAGACAGTATAAAACGATATTAATTTGAAATGACTTGTATTCAGTTTGCGACACACTTGACCTCTTCAGATTTTTGTCTGCAGGCGGTACATTACTCATTCATGAAGGCCTTACTTATGCTTCGTAAACATCTACCACTCTTTCTGCTCAGTCTCGTGGTTTTAGTGTCTTGAACACACTTGACGTCGCTTGAAGGAAGGTAGAGAGATCCATGCTTCGCCAATTGTTTTGATTGAATCAGAAACCAACTGTAAGACGGTGTAAGAGCTAAAACATCTTGACGACGTCACTTAGAGCTGAATTAATGCAAGACCGAGTCAAGTGCGGGTATGATAACAGAGTTCATCCGTCAGTTCTCATACTTGTATTTGTTGTTTACATGCATTATCTAAATATTTAGCAGCTCCCTTTTTTACCTCTTTATGTTGATTATAGGGAACTCTCTGCTTAATACTAAAGGAAAGGTATGTTCTTTTCAAGTTCCTCTTTCATTACTTTATGCAGGGTCTTATACATAATTTAGCCTGCATGTGATATGTTAAGAAACCCACTCTAGCAAATTGCGTGCATTCATTTGAAGTCATATTTTTCAAAATATAAATTGGTTGATTCAGGTGAATACGATTCTGCTTTTAGCTGATTGTTTAATTCGTTATCGGCAACCCCACGGTACGTATTCTTTTACTGTACTCTGATGGAATTTCGCCTCAGCCTCGTGGTTCCGGATTTGCTTTCATTTTCCCGGCGAAAATCAAACACAAATGTACTAGAGCCATTGCATCGCCTTGAGTGTGAGCCCTACTTTAGAGATAGAAAGCCTTCATATGCCTTATTTTATCGTATGTGGTCTCATTTCACTTTTTCTTTTATTGTGTAAGCACAACCTCAATGCGTCGATTGTATATCAGTGCATGTGTATGTTCAGCGTACTTTATATTCATTACACTATGTTTATTTATCTTATTTTCACCATCAGTAAAAGCAAATTGTGTGTTCTTATGTGTTTCTCTGAAAATGAACTTTAAGAAAACCGTCACGTGATCATATAAATCTTTTTCAGCCCTATTTTTTCTAATTTATGCATACCGATAAGCATGTTTAATCTGACATTGGCCATGTGTGGTGGAAAAAATGCTAACAAAAACATCTGTCTGTATTGAACTATAACAAAAATTTATACGTCAAACTTCAACGCTTCCCCGCCCATTATGACCTTCATGGTACGGAAGTTGATGATTTCAGGGGGTTGAAGAGAAATATTGGGGTGTTATTCCATTCTTCCAATTCCAACGCGAACATTTTTGTTATTTCATTATTCCCACCCCCCTCCAAACATCATTATTCCATTATTCCACTGGAAAATTACCGTTATTTCTTTTCTATATTAAATTCCTGTTAAACCGATCAAGATCATTAAGGTCGATTTACAAAGACTAGGCAAAGTAATTTAACATTTTAATGGTGGACATTAAGTAGACAAAAGAAATGCAAGCATAAAAATACAGCTTCCTTTCTGTGTCACCCAATCTCATCGCTTGAGATAGTTTTTAATTTCTACTTCTTTAGACGGCAATGTTTGTACTGTTTATACAAGTCAACGTACGTTTTTTGTTACTACACGACGGCAGAAAACCTGCATTCAGCAGTAACATGAATTATGTCAAATATTAGTTGCAAAAAATGAACGTCACATTTCAGGAACTTCAGAGGAAATTGCGTCCGGTGAAATTTTCTTTTGTTTATATTTTTGGCATATATATGTTTTTTTTTTTTTTGGCGTTTTCAGTGGTATCAGGTTTTCTTGAACGGAATACGTACAGTACGTATATGCGAAATAAATTTCAAAGAAATAGTTGAATCAGAAGTCCAAAACTAGTCCGTCCTTGTGATTTTTCAGAACTTTACCAATCGAGCTTATTTTGTTGCCAAATACAGAGCTGCTGAACAAGCAGGGGGTAGGCGGTTCGCGCTTTCATTAATGTACAGCAATGCCCAATTTCGCACAAAAAGGATTAACAGAACAGACACGGTTACACTAAAACATTCAAAATAGCTCATGCACGTAAAACGTGCCTATGTTTTTAGTGAAGTTAGCATCTTCAATTACGATTACCATCAATCAGTCAATTTAAGAAAATTTAAGGTTCCGCAGGGTGCACTCAAATTTCTTTGAAGTCCCTTAACTCGAGTTTTACGAGCCGTAGCGAGAAACAGTTTTCAGTGTTTTACTCGCCTTTTTAAGCTCTTTTAGATTTTAAAAGTTTTTGGCTTAAAAGCTTTAGCTTAAAAAGTTTTTGATCACAATTGTAGTCTATATGACACGTTTGGTCAAGGAATTCAAAGAAATGTAAAAGATAAGTAAATTTAGCCTTAATGGCTACCTTTGAGGGGTGGTTTGGCAACACCGTGTTTCAAATGACCTTTTATATTTTCAAGGGCACTGTGACATTTTTAGGTCTGTGAAGTGATTGAGACGTTTTCTGTTTGTGTGACGGGCCTCTTCACTGGTTTTGCATTGCTAGATTTGACTTGCTCTTCAGATGACAAGATGATTTATTTAAAAATAATTCAACTTAATTTTAACATTATCCTTTATCTTCACTCCGCAGCTCCTATTGTTTTTCTGCCCCTCACAACTTTTTTTTTTTTTTTTTTTGCTTGATTTCGTCTGTTCTAGCACGGATTTTCTTTTCTTTCGTATATTAATAGAACGTAGGTTGCAACTAGTCTTACAGCTATTCATCACGTTTTGACGTCGTTAAATAAAAGTGAAACTCAGTTCTCACCCCGTGCAAGGGAATCCGAATCCGGAATCCTCAAATGTGGAATCCGGGATACAGCTTAAAGAATCAGGAATTCCATTAACCATTGGAATCCGGAAGCCAAGTTCCACTGAAGCTGGGATCCAGTACGGGCAGCACTAAAACACGGAATCCGGAATCCGGAATCCGGAATCCGGAAACGGAAACGGAAACGGAATCACGGAAACGGAAACGGAAACGGAATATGGAATCTGTGAAAGAAGGTTCCAAGCGATCGATTTGAAAAAAAGAATATTAGCAATGACAATGAAATACATAAACAGATAAAAAAATAGACACAAATGAATAAATTAGCTGAGTACAGGAGAGGAGACTGCTGTATCACTAGAGGAGTCGATTCCGGTGAAAAGACGCTTGATACCACTATCGGCAATGAATGCAAATTATCATGGGACAGCAAAGCGAGGAGAAAAACTTTACTGACAAAAACTAGTGCCTTAAGAAAAAGGTAAGTTATATGGAGACAGACTTCGTTTGAATCGTCAGAGGCGTCGTTTACATAACTGAAAGGCGTCGCCGTCAAGTTTTTTCTCAGTGTCTTTTCTGGGTTGGCTTCAACAGTGTTCAGTTTTATTTATCAAGACAACTTACTCAAGAGAACCATGGCATTGTGGATTCCAAAGAGAAGGGAGAATTGTGCATGCATTTGCTTGATTCCGCAACCGATTACATCAAAATAATGCGCCATGTTTAATAAGCATCCTCAACAAAAAGACGGACGTCCACGTAAACTCAATTACCGGTACACCAGTATTCCATCAGTATTCAGCTTGGCGAAAAAGTTGAACTTATTGCTAAAACATCGGAACTGTGGTCACGTCACCGGTCGGTCATGTGTGGAGTATTCAGTTTGGGGACAATCACGTGGTGTGGTCTGAGGCTAACTACGACTATTCTTGACAATTAGCTACAAAAGTTATATTTTACTATATTATTCAACCCATGAACTCGTGAATAAAAATTACTCGTAAAATTACTTTCATCGGCCTTGCAGTGCAGTAACCCACACTACGGCAAACCTTATCAAGACACAATAACAAGAATATATTTAAGGAAACTGCCAAGAAAACTAAGACAAATTCTCTTTGGATTGTACTAAATTGTGTAATGTGAAATTCTTTAATTTTCTATCATTGATATTTGATTCCGTATTCCGTTTCCGTTTCTGTTTCCGTTTCCGTTTCCGTGATTCCGTTTCCGTTTCCGGATTCCGGATTCCGTGTTTTAGTGCTGCCCATCCAGTACCTGGAAACAGGCTTCAAATGCATAGAGAAAACCGCTTGAGACTACTGAATTATTTGAAGACCCTCGGTTGTTGGGGGTGCCCCTAAAAACAGAGTAAACGTGATCGATTTGCTTGATATCTTATAAGTGCTCTGACTAGTCATTGACTGACTGAAGCGGCTTGTGCAAGGTATTCTAGATCCATCCGTATTCTCAATACACAGTTAAATATTCATTCTGAACGACAAAGCATGCATTTTTAAATCTTTATACGAAGAAGATGATTTGCACAGGGAAGTCCGAGCTCACACAGATAGCGTCTAGTCTAACCATACTCCCAAGTTTTTCACTTCCTGACATGCTTTGATTGCCAACTAGTATGTTGTTTATATTGACTTTATATGCTGCTTTGTTCCTATTTTAAGGAGCCCGTCTTTTTTCCAGCCTCTCTATCGTTCACACACGGCTGAATCTCTCGATGGGCATTTCGTCGATCGCATTGCCATTCCAATTAAAAAGTCTGCCAACGTTAGTCGTGCGTTTATAATCAAGGAATCTGTCAAAAAGTGTGCTGCACAGTTTCAGTGTTTTGTCGTTCAGCTGTTGCTTCTTCTTATTTTGTTTCTTTCAGTCTTGGTCGTCGTCGTGGTTTCTCGAGTTCGCTCAGCGGTACCAAGCCAAATATTTTTGATATGCGACGATTTCGTTGCAAAAGGACGCGACGATTTGATGGAAAACCGTACGTTCGTAGATGTAGAGAGACTCGCAGTTCCAATGCCTTAGCTTCGATAGCTGAATATCCATTGTCTTTGATCACCAGGTCTAAAAGAAATGTGTTATCACCTCTTTTTTGCATACCCGGCGAGAAAAATATTAAAATATAACTTATTATCATTTCTCACATTGATACCGTAAAACAAAAAACGCAACAATCGGATTCGCAAACTTCAGTCTCAGTAACTTTATAGTTCAGTGTTGTTTTGGCAGTTTGTGACACACTTGACCTCTTCAGAGTTTTGTCTGCGGGCGTCATTACTTATTCATGAAGGATTTATGCTTCGTAAGCATCTACCACCCTTTTTGCTCAGTCTCGTGGCTTGAACACACTTGACGTCGCTTTGAAAGAAGGTAGAGTCATAACTGAGCGAGAACCATGCTTCGCAAATTGTTTTGATTGAATCAGAAACTAATTAAGACGGTGTAAGAGCTAAAACATCTTGACGACGTCACTTAGAGCTGAAGTAATGCAAGACCGAGTCAAAGAGTGCAGGTATGATAACAGAGTTCATCCATCAGTTCTCATATTTGTAGTCGTTGTTTGCATGCATTATCTAAATACTTAGCAGCTCCCCTTTTTACCTCTTTATTTTGTTTATAGGGAACTCTCTGCTTAATACTAAAGGAAAGGTATGTTCTTTTCAAGTTCCTCTTTCATTACTTTAGGCAGGGTTTTATGCACAATTTAGCCTGCATGTGATATACATGTTTAGAAAGTCGCTCTAGCAAATTGCGTGCATTCAGTTGCCGTCATATTTTACAAAATATAAATTGGTTGATTCAGGTGAATACGATTCTGCTTTGAACTGATTGTTTTATTCGGTATCTGCAACCTGACTGTACGTTTCTTTTACTCTGGTGGATTTCGCCTCGCCTCGTGGTTCCGGATTTGCTTTCATTTTCCCGGCGAAGATCAAACACAGATGTACTAGAGATATTGCATCGCCTTAAGTCAGAGCCCTTCTTTACTAGAACGCCTTCATATGCCTTATTCTACCGTATGTGGTCTCATTTCACTTTCGCTTTTATTGTTTGCGCAACCTCTATGCATTGATTGTATATCAGTGCATGTGTACGTTCAGCATAGTTTTATATTCGTTGCACTATCACTGACTATGTTTATTTATCTTATTTTCACCATCAGTAAAACCAAGTTGTGTGTTATTGTGTGTTTCTCTGAAAATAAACTTTAAGAAAACCGTCACGTGATCATATAAATCTGTTTCAGCGCCATTTTTTTAATTTATGCATACTGATAAGCGTGTTAAATCCGACATTGGCGATGTATGTTGGAAAAAATGCTAACAAAAATATCTGTTGGGCTTAATGATAATTGAACTATAAATAAAATTTATACGTCAAACTTCAAAGCTGCCCCGCACATTATTCCACTGGAAAAATATCGTTATTTCTTTTCTATAATTCCTTTTAAACCCTCAAGATCATTAACGTCGATTTACAAAGACTAGGCAAAGTAATTTAACATTTTAATGGTGGATATAAAGTAGACAAAAGAAATGGAAACATAACATACAGCGTCCTTTCTGTGTCAACACTTGAGATAGTTTTTAATTTCTACTTCTTTAGACGGCAATGTTTATACTGTTTATACAAGTCAACTTGCATTGCGTTTTTTGTTACTACAGGAAGGCAGAAAACCTTCATTCAGTAGTAACATGAATTACGTCAAATATTAGTTGCGAAGACAAATCTTAAATGAACGTCACATTATAATAAATAATAATACACTTTATTTAAAGAGGGTAGCACGGAATAGTTACAGAAACTAGTAAACTTGTGGCCCTCTATCTAAATTAAAATTACAAAAAGCATAAGATTCAGAATAAACAAAGTCTAAGTACAAAATAAATAAAACTAAGGAAATATAAAAGTTCTACATCAATATGAATGAGTATAAGAGCTAATGATACGGCTAGTGAAATACATACAAGAACATGATTAAACTATGAAATGATGTAATTCCTGCTGCTCTTTAAATACAGCTAAATAAGATATTTCGATAATTATTCTTAAAGGATTCTAGTGATACTGCATTTCTAAGGTCTAGACTTCAGCTGTTCCAGAGTTGGCAAGTAGAAACTGCGAACGACCTACCGCCTTCGGGGACCCGATTAGATTTTGGGCAAATAAAATTTATATTACACGACTATGTTGCTGACTGTTGAGTCTTAAGGAGCCTTGGACGAAAAAACGGATTTACCTCTATAGCAAATTTGGAGCAAACCATCTGCAAATGCCACATTTGCCTAATTTTGCTCAATTTTGCCTCATGACGTAGGACCAAATTTGCCATAATTTTGCATTAATGGCAAAGGTGGTAGTGTAAAAACAAGGATAACATTTACTTTATCAAGGCATTTACAGGGGTGTCAAACTTGATAGCAAAACTGACATTTGTCAGGTTTTTGCCCAAATGGGCAGAAGCGATCGAAGATGAATTTTTGAACGCTTTTGCTCTCTATAGCAAATTCGACTTCGAACAAAGTAGTAATTTCCCACATTTTTGCTCAATTTAGCAAAAGTGACCAAAACTAATTTTTCAACAGTTTTGCCTAGGATAGTAAATCTAAGCAAAAATTCAGCTTATTTGTGTTTCGCCCAGTGTAGTAAATGAGGTCAAATTATCACTTCCTCCATATCTTTGCTCAGTGTGGCAAATATGATCAAAATAGTCGTTTGCCACTGTTTTGCTCAGGGTAACAAATTTGGCCAAATACCATTTATTCTCAATTTTGCTCAGGATGGCAGATATGATCAAAACAGTAGTTTCCCATACTTTTCCCCATTGTAGCAAAGTTGGTCAAATATCAGTTCTTCTGTATCTTTGCTCAGGATGGCAAATATTGCCATGATAGCAGTTTTCCATACTTTAAGTCAGGTAAACAAAGTTGATTAAAACGTCACTTTTTTACACTTTAACTCAAGATACACAAATGTAGCAAATTTGATCAAAACATCATTATCCACATGTTTCTTATTTTTATTTGGTACCATAAATGACTGACAAACAATTTAGACACCAACCAAAATTTCAAGAATAAAATGACTTGATTATCTTTAATATACACTGTACAATAAAAAGTAAGATAAATAAAAAGAAAGTTCCATTGGCCTCTGCAGGGCACTGCATGTACCACAAAATATATGCCTTTAAATAAAAAGCACATACAATGTGAAACTAACTAAATTCATACGTGTATAAGAATGTACATTGGGTTTGAAAGTACAAGTCAACACTTGCTGGTTCATAATTATCTAAGGTTGGTACAGGTAAAACGTACCTCTGTTTGAATGGTATACTTCAAATATACTTTTCCTAGATTCAATTGATACCATTGGCAAATGGTCGTACGATAACACGTACACATCAACTCCCAATGTAGGTGTGACATCCTTACTAATGGACAGGCCCCGGTTCCTGGAAAGCCGATTAATCTATCCTCTGATTAGCGTCAAATCCACGATTAAATTTCTTATTCCTCGGATAACTAATCGTGGGTTAAAAAGGAGTTCCTGAAAGCGAAATTATCCCGCGATTAACTAATCCCAGATTAGTGCTAAATGAAAACCGGTTTAACGAGTTTTTCGACCGCCTGCCTCTGAAAAAATATGGCGCGAAAAATTGGCGCGGATTGCGGGGCCGGTGAAGAAAACAAAATGGCGGAAAGTGAGGGGAAAGAACTTGAAGTAAAGGAAAGAAAAAGAAAACCAAATTTCTCACCTCTTGAGATTTCCGTAATTACAGAGAGTGTAAAAAAAAATATTGATGTGATCCAGTCAAAGCTGACGAATAATATAACCAACAAAAAAAAAAGTCAAGTCTGGGAGGAGATTACCAAGGAGGTAAATGCTGTTGGCCGAGCGAATCGCTCCGTCCAAGAAATAAAAGACAAGTGGAAGAACCTCCACTCAACAGCCAAAAAAGAATTTAGTAATTACAAGAAAGAGTACAAGAAGACTGGCGGTGGACCTCCACCCAAGCCCCCTTCCCAGTCAAGTGAGCAAATCATAGAAATTTTTGAGGACACACCCGCCTTCTCCGGACTAGGGGGATTTGAGACTGGTGGCGGCGAAGGGCTTGGTGAGAAAGCTTATGTAAATATTTCATTGTTTTACTGGTCATGTGATTTCCTAGAAAGCTGTAGCTTTGTCCGCCATTTTTGGTATGTTTTTATCTGGGAACCTTTCGTGGAGCATTTTAAGATAAGTACTTAAGTTTTTAAATTATTTTGCAGAGTTTCCTCCCCATTTTCTGCCATTTTACTTTGCGAAATTACCAACTCGATGATCCCCGACAGCAGCAAAAACGGGGTTAACTTCGGTGTAAGAACCTGTGAACTTTGTTTTTCTTGGTTCTGTTGTGTTATCTTGTTTGAATTCTCTCTTACACCGAGAAACGTTCGAATGTAGGCTCTGATGAACTCGTAATTCGAGAATAAGAATTTGTTCTCCTTTGCTTTTCAGTGAAAAGCTTACTGATTTGTTTTTTTATAGTCAAGCTTGCATTAATGTTTCGAAGGCAAGTTTTATTTCGATGTAACAACATAGGAAAGGGTCAACAGCGAAGGAAATCTCAATCGCAGTAATAGAAGGACTTGAAAAAAGGCCACTGAGTGCTTATAAAAAACATCAATACAAGCTTACGTAAATATCCTATCTTTTTCAACATTTCACCTATAGTTCAAATTTCTGGTGCTGAATGCACAACATTTTCTTGAATTGAATATAGTAGAACCAGCTGAAGCAGATATTGTGGAAGACCAACAAGATTTACCAACGCTATCGAGTGAAGAAATGATGAAACTTGGTCTGATAGCACAGGTTAAGGAAGATCATTCACCGTTGCCACCAAATAGAAAGAGACGAATTACACAAGCTGATATTCTGGAAGAGCAGCAAAAGGCATTAAAGCTGCAACAAGAAATGCTAGAGCTAAAGAAAACAAAGCTTCGAATGGAAATTCTTCTTATCAGCAAAAAACTGGACGATGAAGATAAGGAAACCATCCCAAATTGAATGCAGGATATTTTTTATGAACACTTTATATTGATATTGGGATTTTACATTAGCTTGCAATGTTTTGTAAAATGTTTCAGATTCTACATAAATTTCAAGCATATTTTTTCATACACAAAATCTTGTTTATCCCAGTTATGGAAATAATGTCTCTGTGACCAGTTACATAGTAATATATTTCATTTTGATTCAAATCCATTATTTTATTTTGCATTAAATTAAGTTTTATTATTATCAATTACATTTAATGATGAAATTAAAAACAACTTTGCCCAATCCATAATTGGCATATATTTTCCATTATGGGTAGCACTTATATCATTGAAAGGTTTTTTTTCCATTTCACATTACATGTCATCTTCTTGCCTCTGTTGAAAGAACCTTTGAGTGAACTTTCAACTGAATAGCATATTCTCCACAAATCCAAATGGTGCTATTTGAGCAACACAAAATAATAAATTGTATCACAAAATACTTTACAGCAGCTTGATAGGCATAGTAGCTGTATATAGAATTTTTCTTATTGCTACTAGATATATATCACCTGAGTGAGATAGGGTGGGGGTCACACAGTACTAATTACATTTCCTCCAAGAAAAATTACAGGTGGAATTGAGTCTTTTGTTTCTTGCATTCTCCTTTCATTTTTATTATCCATGTAAAACTGAGGGGAAGGATCCATATTGGTATTACAAAATGTAAGTGTTAATGTTGGCTTAGGGAAGGGATAGGACAGTTTCGCAGAAACCTATAATAATCTGATAAGTCATTACTATTTGGAATCTTTACAACAGGCAGAATTGTAGGAATTATTCCTTTGTACTGGTTTCCTTTTATCCAGAAAATGTCTTGTAGTTCCAAGGGTATTAACAATGGTTTCTGTCACCTCCCATTTTTACCATATACGATCATTCTGACAATGTTTTCTCGGAGCAATATTTTGAATGTCAAACTACTGGAAGTATTATACCAAATGTTAAGGATTTCCAAATTGTCTCAGAGATACTTGGTCATAATACTTCCATTAGTGTATTTACATTGGCTGTTAAGCCTTAGTCAGTGACATAAAAATTTTGAACATTTTGGTGAGAGGTGTTGTGACTATGTCAGGACATAAACAGTACCAATAGCTGAACAATTAAGTTCTTCAAAGAGGACAGCATTTTTGGAACAAAAGACATGCAACAAAGTTTATACTCTTCTTGACTTATGAGACTCTGTATTGGGTATTTTAGACAAAATCGATAAGTCACAAAGACCACTTTTGATGAAGCAACAATCTTAGCAATTAAAGTGAAAATGGCTTGAATGTTTAACCAAGTTTGACAATGTTAGACGTTGAATGATGGCAAACTCACTAGTAGCACTGGAACACAAAATGATTCTTGATATGCAACAATTTTACCTGAAAATCAGGTGATTTGAAGGAAAATGTGTGACAAAATAGACTTCTGCAGCTATTACCCATACAGAGAGTCTGACATCATTTTAGAAGATTGCAATATTGACAATGTTTAGGTTATTTAAAGAATTTAGATGCTGACACCGTAAGATACACGTCTAGTGGAGAAAGGGGAATTTTAAAAAAAGGTGTGGCAAATGTGATCTCTCACAGCCTTTCCATTCTCTGGGCCATGAAAGGGGGCCATTGCTGGCTGGTCGTCTTCCTGCAGGAGGTGGCAATCCTGTGGTTCACTCCTCAGTATTGCGATGTTGTGCAATATGGCGCAAGCTCCAATAATAAGGCAGACCTTCTCGGGCTTCATTCTTACTTCTGAGTGAAGCAAATGAAACCTTCGCTTCCACCATCCAAAGGTTTGTTCAATGGCCACCCTTGTAGCTTTATGGGCCTGGTTGAATGCTTCCTCATTTACAGATGTAGGGTTGAGATATGGGGTCATGAGATATGGTTTACAAGGGTACCCACTATCTCCAAGAAGCAAGCCATCTTCCAATGTGCGGGGCTGAGACTCAAACCTCTGACCAATCAATGAACTGCTAAATACGAAGCTGTCATGTGTGCTACCAGGCCATCGTGCAACGATGTTCGTAAACATGCCTAAAGAAATTTCAACAATAACTTTTGTACTTTATTGTGTAATTCCATAAAGTATCCATACCTCCCGTATTGAGAGTTTTTATTGATTGGTAGAGACTCCATCCTTCCAGAAATTCCATGGTTAAATCTCACAGATTTCTGATAGGTTTTTGGATTTGAGCCCCCCTCCTTCCAATCTTTTTGTTTGAAGAGGACGAAGATATCTGACTTTTTGTGGGCCTCAAGCACTGTAGTATATAATATTATTTTAGACTTAAGGGACCAGTCATTATTTATTGCCGGGGGGGGGGGGGGAGGATTTTAGTTGAGGGATCACTTAATTTTGAGGAGAACAAAAGGGGGGATCCGTCGTAACTGAGAACCCTAAAGGGGGATCACTGAAAACTTTGGAAGGATTCAGAGAGGGACCACTCAAATTTGCTTGGAAAATGAAGACATGGGGGGATTGCGAAAGTCATCTAAAGTTGTTAGGGGAGATTACTTCAGTGAAGTAACATTCAAAGGGGGGATCAGCTAAATTTCACCTTGTTTAGTACCAAATCCTTCGTGTCCCCAGGCGATAAATAATGACCGGTCCCTTAACTCCATTTTTTTTTACCTATGTTTATCTATGTTCTACCCAAAGATAATTGAATTCAAACATCTGAGTGAGATGACAAGCATGTCAATTGTCAACTCTCTTATGGGGTCCCTACCATAAAAACATACTACAGGGTTGATTACTTTTCTAATTATTAATATTTTTTCACCAGAAGAGTTAAAATCTTTTAAATTTTAATAGAACTTTCAACAACTATTCTTTGAAGCACATGAACTTAGTCTTCTACCACCCCCTCAGATAATATGTATTACTTCTGCTTTGTTCTTTATCATTTGTATATTGGATGCTTATTGAAAATGATATACTCCTTTTTTACCTTTATGGTTGCATACTGCTTGGACATTGATGGAATGGAAGCCCTTTCGGTTGACATAGTCATTCTCATTTTTGTTGGGCGCTTGAATCCTCACATGGGTCCCGTCGATACAACCTACAACACCAGGGAACCCTCCCTTCTCGTAAAATCCTCTTTTGACGTCTTGAACTTCAGCAGGTTCGGTAGGGAAGTTGATGAACTCCTCCTGCTTGCTCACAAGAGCCTTTGACACGTCGGTCACAATTCTTGAAACGGTGGATTTAGGAAGGCCAACGGTGTCACCGATTATTTGTAGGAAACTGCCGCTGGCAAAAAAACGCAACGCTACAAGAACTTGTAGCGTTGGCGACAGCGCATGATTTCTTCGCGTCTGCCTTTGTAGGTCGTCTTTCAGGATTTCTACGAGAAATTTTATTGACTCCCGTCCAAACCTGTATCTACTGCGGAGTTCTTCGTCAGTTAGTTCGTCGAGGTCAATTTCTCGCTGTTGGAACTTTCTTTCGCGTATTTTCGGGTCAATTAGAGGGAACAGTAAGTCCGCCATTTTGTTTGTTTTGACCAAATTTTCCCCCGATTAGCGAGTTAATCGTCCTCGCTAGGTGGGTTAAATTTAACCTTTAGTTTATTCCTAGATTAAGATTAATCGTGCTTTCAGGAACAGAATCTAATCTTGGGATAAAATTTATTCGGCGATTAGCGATATTTAATCCTCGATTAGCACTATTCGGCTTTCCAGGAACCGGGGCCAGAACATCAACCACAGGAAATAAAATTAGCATCAAATTATTATGATAAGCGATATTCCTCTAATAATTATTTATAAGAACTTGTTTTCATCTCATAAATATTATCCACTACCCAAAATAGGCAGTGAATAATATTATTTATTAAAAACCGAATCACTGGATAATGCAATTCTAGCATTTTGATTGGCTTAGCCGTTATGGTATATGAGCTAATATACCATGTTCTCCATATATGGTCGGTGTACGCGTCAGTTTAAAATTGGAAGCTAGCTGAGAATTTTTTTCGCGAAGGATAGAACGGCGCCCGAAGCAAATCTTTTTAATTCATTTCTTAGAATACTAGAAATGCAATTTCAACGAAAGAAAAAAGACAAAAACAAACAAAAAAGCCACAAGAGCTTGTTTGAAAGTTTGTCGAAAAACACATGAAAACACATGGAACTAAAGTACCTTGACCAGCTACGAAAGAAGACAATTGATGTTTCTTCATGATCGCGAAGCCATTCGCCGATCGAGTCACTCGCCGATAGATAACTGCAGCTTGTTTTTCCGACATCAAGAATATAAATCACAAGTAACCAGCTACAAATACAGGCTATGCAGCCATTCACTAGAGCAATCGAGGCGGCAGTATAGCTTCTTTTCTCGTTCAGCAAAACCAGCTTGTGGCTTCAAACAACTTCATAACAAGCGACCGAAGTAATACCGGTAGTTTTTCTCCGTTGTTCTTACTTTTATAACTGCACCGAAAATCCAAACTCATAGTAATTTCGATGGCTGTCACCTAAAAATTCCTTTCCTTCACATTATCTGCCAGGTTTTTTAAGCTGTTCTGCTGTGTAAAATCCTAGAATCACGATGAGTTTTTAAAAAACTAATGTTCATCGCTACAATGTTTTGATTTTTCTTTCATGCAGTCTAGGCGAGTCCGTTCGCGCGTTGACAGTTTTGATAGACGTGTGACATGTGAATAGCGGAAGTCCCTTGTCTTTTCCGGTTTGTTCTAGTCGGGGCGATTCAACGAGATTTTGTGGGCGTTTTTAATAAAACAATCATTCCACTCGGGCTTGTTGGATATGAAATGATTATAGCCAACTCGGCGCTATGCGCCTCGTTGGCTATCTATCATCTCATATCCAACGCGCCCTCGTGGAATAATTGTTAAATAGTGTATCTAGTGCTATTCACTGACCCCAAGGTGAGATACATCTGTATGATTCATTTTTAACCAAATCAGTTATATAAAAATATTTCTTGTAAATAAAATGTGTTACTATGCGAAAGCCCTGTGCATTTCTATGATTTGGGTACAACTTCGATATATTTTTACCCAGCAGTTCATTCATTTTGTCACCTTTTTAGCATGTACCTGTATTTTATTTTACAGGTGCTTCATTTACTGCTAAACTTCTAAAACTAGCATGAAATGACACCCCAATTTTACTCTCATCCTATAGGTAGCCAAAAGCTTTTCAAGTTATGGAAGCAAATCTGCTATCCACTGATTAGGTTAAATACTTATATTATTATTATTATTATTATTATTATTATTATTATATCACTGTAAATAATATGATTTGGTGAAATTCTTGTATTATTATATGACCATAAATAATTTATTACATCTATTTATTTTACTAAAATCAAATTATTTGCTAAAAATTTGAGCAATTTTTTTCTGATTCACATGATCAGCTGTTTTGCTTGCAGTATTGGACTGATTAAATAGCCAAATTATCCAAACACAATCTATACCCTATGAAAGCTCTGTAGAACGTCTTTAATTCATCATCATCATTATTATTATTATTGGCATGCAGATGACTAAAATTTAAGCCATGCCAGGGCTGTGCTCTAGCAGAGCCAGGTGGCCCCTGGCACCTAACTTTTGCCCCCAGGCGACTAGAAAATCTCAGATTTTTCATACAAATCATATGCTAAGCACCCTAGATTTTACAGTTTCAGAGCACTGGGCTCCCTTCAATTTTCCTTAGAGCACAGCCTTGCATGCTTATCAAAAAACTGTTATCACACGCGGTATTGTTTTTTGCATAAAACATAACTGCACTCTTTTATCATAAAATATATATGCCAAGAACAAAATGGGATCACGGCATTTGGAGTCCAGTAATTACTCTACCACAGTGTGTATTGGCTAGATTTAGTCCTCGGAGTGGCACTTTTTAAGGCAGTGCTTAGGGTAGCCCTAGGATCTGTCACCACTGCGGAAAGTGCATGCAGATGTATCTTCAATTACATATGTTGAGTGAATGGACACCACGACTGAAAATACAGCTGCATTTACAGGCTACTAGAAAGAAGATTATTAAAATTCAGTAAAGTTGCCAAGTTACAGAGTGATTCGGTGCAAACTACCAAAGACATCTCTGCAAAGATGGCAAATTTTGCAGACATTTGTCTGGTAAGGGAAAGTTTGTGGCTCCGCCGTCCCATACAAAGGTCATTGAGATTATGTGACTTTGTGTCAACACTTTATTTCACATTGGACTAATCACAAACAGCATAAGAACCTAGCGAATCACCAAATGCTGACATACATGTATGTCTTTGTGACTCTGTGGGATTCAAACATGATATTGTGCACTACATTCTCAGATGTCATGCTCTATGCAGAAGGTTTAGAGTGTCTGCAACACAGGCAATGTCTTCATTGGATTGTGACAAATCACTTTGAGATTTGGTAATTTACCTAGTTTTAATGTGGCTTCTTCCCATGGGTGTCAAAGGATATTCACTTACTACATTGTACGTCTTCATCAAAACTCAAAAATTGTGCAATTGTCTACTGAGAAAATATGGTTACAGGAACTAAATCATGATGTATCAACTTCAGCTTGAGTGTTATTATTATTTTGTACATTATTATCCAAAATGGCTTCTTCTTTTCTGAATGTTCTTCAAAAAGTTATCTGTGTTATGCTTATGATCAAGTTCCTTTTTCTATTGTAAGTGGTGGGTGCCAGAGCAAACTCAGGAGCATCATCTGGTGCTCCTTGGTTTGATGCTGGTCTCACCGTGTGCTCTGTTACCATTATTTTCACTTCATTGGCTTTGACACCATGCAACTTTGCGGTCCAACCGGGCCATTAAACCATTAACCTCAATGCTCTGCTAGGAAAGTGGCCTTACACAGAGATTTTCCCTGTTTGGGAGGTCCTCATCTGAACCTGAAGAATTACGTTCATGCCATTCTGATACAGCTGTTTCAGACAAAGACTCCTCTGATGACATATATGCAACGGACAAACATGCAAGGTACTTGTCCTTGTCTGACTAACAGATGCTAGTTGACTCCATCAGAGCATATAATTTGGCCCTTTAATTTTTTTTCAAAGAAAAATGAAGAGCCATGATTTAGCAGCCAACAAGTAACCCACAGTTGGTAAACAAGCATGTACCGCTCATACTGAGTGTAAATGATTGGGTTGCAGAACAATGACACAATGCTAAAAGCTGAAAAGACTCTCTTGATCAAAGGAACAGTTTGAGGATATTTGTGAGAAAAATTTCTCCGTACATTTTATTCCTGCCAACTTTTTCATTAAATATATAATATTTTTTTTGGAACAGATGTTAAAGTAGAAAGCAGAAATGCCTCTTTCTGTCGAATCTGCATTGTTTCATTAAGATCCTTTTAAGGGTAAATAAAAACTGAAATAAATTAATTCCCCTGTCATTCAAGAGCAGAACTGATAGTGTCCCACAGGTCACCAGGCTCTTACAGAGTACAGCCATGACTCAACTGTACACATAAACCGTAAAACCGGTCAGAACCTGAGAAACGTTATTACGGCAACCCACATGTTGCTTAGAACAATAATATTAATTAATTGTGGTTATTTGGCATGATAAAGCAAAAGCATTTACTCACAAAATGAACTAACAAAGATCCCTCAACATCATTGAGCTGTAAAAAAGGTATAAATAATGAGGTATTGTCATTTAAAATGTGTAACAATAATACAGTGGTCACTTGGAATGACACTTATGCTTCAAGATCTGGCAAGTCACTCGCAAAATGAACCAAAATTAAGATCTCACAATATCACTGAACCATATTTATAAACCATAAGAGTTTTCGATAGTACAATTTATGAAAGAAGAATATCACTTGTCATTTAAATGTCGAACAATAATATGGTGGTCACTCAGAATGACACATAGGCTTCAAGATCTGGCAAGTGCCATCACTCGCAAAATGAACCAAAATTAAGATCCCACCATATCACTGAACCATATGTATAAACCATAAGAGTTTTGGATGGTACAATTTATGAAAGAAGAAACACTTGTCATTTAAATGTGGAACAATATAATACGGTGGTCACTCAGAATGACACATATGCTTCAAGATCTGGCAAACTTGTGCCGTCACTCGCAAAATGAACCAAAATGAAGATTTCACAATATCACTGAACCATATGTATAAACCACAGGAGTTTTGGATGGTACAATTAATGAAAGAAGAATCACTTGTCATTGAAATGTGGAACAATAATACGGTGGTCACTCAGAATGACACATATGCCTTAAGATCTGGCAAACTTGTGCCGTCACTCGCAAAATGAACCAAAATGAAGATTTCACAATATCACTGAGCCATAATTGTGTAGATGTAAAACAAGAGTTTTTGACTCTAAAAATTTCAAAAGGAAAATCATTTGTCATTTGAAATGTAGTAGAATATTAAATAATAAATTAGTGACCACTGCTTTGTCAAGAGCTGTCACCTGAAAAGTACAGTAACCCAGAAGATCTAACCTATTAACTCAGCTGTACAACGAGCCAAACTACTGAATCATGGACATGCAAAGGTCACATCACCGACTTATATTGGTGTAAAATAAATGTTTGCCTGCACAGCTCAAGATCTGGCTACTTAAGATTATTCCACTAATGAAGACGATGCGCAACAAAGAGTACAGTTATTTCTGCAGTAAACAAAAAGGAATCAATCAATAGCATATCTGTGCATGCATCTTAAATTTTAAGATTTATCTTTGAGGTTTTAAGCTTACGCAAAGTTGTTAGAAAACCAAAGTTAAAGTGAACGAATCACGATATCAAGAAGAACATGCCTTTCTGCAATCCAGCTGAGTTGATGACCTGGAAACAGGCTTTATGTGAAGAATATCGCAACTGATCACTTTCTCTCGAAAATAAATATAAATATAAATATAAATCGTAATAGAACAGCTGAATAGAAAGACAGGCTTTCTATTATCCGAAAATGACAAAACTACTCTGTTTGCAACGCTGTGTTGCTTGTAGTCTGCTACACAGCCGTTTTTAGTGTCGTCACGCAACGCTCCTCCCCACTTGCGAGACGACTCTAAAAACGGCTGTGTAGCAGACTATGTTGCTTGTGAAGTCCGCGTGAATTTGGACTATTCAGCGGTAGTTCATTTTACACTATTCTACTGGTTCAAAAGTCGCACGTGACAATGTAAATCAAAGCGCGCATGTGCGAAAGTCGCGTGGAATCCTGGGAAACAACAAACGTGGCGGCTGATCTTGCGATGGAGAAAAGTGCATGACCACTTCCACCCGGACGATCAAACTCTGCAATCTACTATTGAAATGACTCCTGAGTTCAAACCTTTCACATATTGTGCATTTTGTTCATCCAAATTGTAAATGTTAACGTTTAACGTCATCCGGGCCTCCTATTCCGAGACTTCTTGTGATATTTTGTTTTTAGTTGTTTTTTTCAATCCGAGTCACCGACCCAATATCAGGAAACGCATTCGAGGCTAAACGAAAAAAAAGGGGGGATGGCCTCACCCGAACCAGCTGCAGCAAATAATATGATAAACTTTGAGAAGAATGTGACGGTGATTGAAACGGGGCAATTGAAAATCAACACTTGCGTGAAATAACACTGTGAAGTTTGGTGAAATATGAGCAAACGTTGGCTAAAGTGGTCGTAAAGATAGTTCGTTGATCATATTTTGCTTAAATTTACGCCTTTAGTAACCATACATTTACACAGTAACTTTGCTATGCCAGAAAATATCAAGCAAACATTCATTTTTGACGTTCGATTTTTACACAGAGAACAAACTGGCGGCAAATTTGAATCTAAACACCAAATTTACTATTGGGAGCCAAAGTGAAACAAAATATGTGTAAACTTGATCTTTACTCCACATTTACGCCACCCTTGCAGAAAAGTAAACTTTCACTGTTGAACAAAATTTGCACCAAGAACAAATAAGTAGCAACATTAGTACCCTAAATTTACAATAGATTTGCTCAACTAGCAAACTTAGGCAAATCCGTTTTTTCGTCCAGTGCGCTTCTAATGGGAAGTTGACGGTATTATTTTAATCCCATAGAAAGAATGATTCTAACGCCGGGGTATTTTGTTCAAAAATTCAGACAGTTTTGAACTTTAGCCAAAGGGAACTTCACCCTTGATGCGTTTATATGTCACACAACATTTAGCTATTTTCACTTCTTCATAAAAAAGAAGCCACTGTAGACTATTAACAAGACGCCTAAAGTCGTTTCCGTGGGATGCGTTGGTCTATGGAAGCATAATGACGTTCTGTCTGAATTTGGAAAAATTAGGGAAACCGGAAAGATGTGTCATGTTATGAGCATCGATGAGTAGGTTACCTGTATGGGTTGGTTTAATGTGCTTATGACTGAATTTATAGTAGCCTGCGTGGCAGGCTACTATTTATCCCCAATCCACATCCCCTTTTTGCTACCTCCTTATCCCCTACCCCTTTCGACACCTGCTACCCAAGCTAAATTTGTAGTTGTCAGTGGTCGCAAGAATGGAGTTGATCTTGTTTTGATCTATCGCTATGTGGTTATTTTCGTAGCACGATTTGGATAAGAAAAAGAAGTTATTTTGCATCAAAACAAGGTTTACCCGTGTAACTTAAATTGGAATGTTAACGGAAACAAGTAATGGTGAACATGCGCATAATGCTCTCTGATTAACCTGAACAGGAACTATATGTATAAAGATAGGTCATATCTTGGTAGTAAGTTGCCACAGGTAACTTTTTCAAAGAGAAATAAACATTGTAGTTTTAGGTTAATGGAACAAAACAAAACAAAACATCCGCTTGCTTTATCCAGGGTCGAACCCAGGGTTACAAAGTTTGATAAAGTTCCAATGTTTTAATCCAAGATGAAAGTTTAATTTTCCAAGATGCTCTTGATACGGTTAAAAATTAACTGCAATGTGTTTCCAAGGTCTCAAAGTTAACATAGTTCCAATGATTATCCCTGATTCCAAGGTATAATAAGTTTACTAAGGTCCTGATCCGTGTCCCATCCAGAAGTCCAATCCATGCCGAAAGCGAGTCGTCGATCGACGAGGACAATATTTTCGCGATTTCACCGTCAATCGTCAAGGGTACCGTAGTTGAAATTTACGCGATTTAACCTCCCATCGTCAAGGTGTTTTCGATAAAAAAAAAAAAAAACTGAACTCTAGCTGTGCTCGCCAAAAACCGGCGAACTCGGAATAGAAAAATCTATCGGAAATCATGGCCCGCAACCAGACGCTACTAATACCTTATGAAAAAGCTAGACCTAAACAAAAAAGAATCATGAAGGGAAGAAATAATTTGGCTTCGGTCGCCTTTCGTGACTTGCCAGTATCTCGAAGGATTTCGCTGGTTAACAAGCCATCCTAAACCCCCGGCATAGTAAATCGAACGTTCGAAAATCGAACTCAATCGAACTCAATCGAACTCAATCCGTGGATTGAGTTCGATTGAGTTCGGCAATCGAACGAAATCGAACACCACACTTTCAGTGAGTTCGATTTCCGAACAAATCGAATTCAATCGAACAAATCGAACTCAGTCCGTCTGATTGTGTTCGATTGAGTTCGGAAACCGAACTCAATCGAACACAATTAAATGGATTTCGTTCGATTGGCTCTGGTGAACCTATACAAAGCAAGCCCAAAGCAAGCCCGTCAAAGCAAGTTTTTCTTGCGTTTTTTTTACTATTTATTCAATAACACAAACCCCATTTATAAACTGTCCACGGCAGTTAAGAGAACCGAACAGAACAAACCCTGAAAACTTCGCCATCCTTGACGTCAAAGCGGCATTCCTGGTAGCCTTTGACTATACATTTGAAGCTTACGATCCACAACGCATCTGAAGCCATTTCTGCGGAATTTCTTCGTTTACGAAAAACACGTGCGCTCCCGGGGGGGGGCACTTGGGTATTTTTTGGGTGGGTATGTGCCGCCCGGGACTCCAAATTGGCACCCCGTTCTAGAAAAAAATTCCCCTAAAATTGATACCCCGTTCTAAAAATGGGCCAATTTTTTATACCACGTTCTAGTATTCCCCCTAAAATTGATACACCGTTCTAGAAATGAGCCAATTTTTTATACTCCGTTCTGGGGTGCAACAAGAGTACAACAGTTTGCTTGTTAACGCATTGAACCGTATTGTTAAAAGCAATCTGTCCTTAAATACTTTCAAATGGCTGCTTACAAAAGTGGAGCTTTCGTGCGTTCGAAATTTTATACCCCGTTCTAGAAAATGCCTCTGAAATGGATACCCCGTTCTAAATCAGGAGCTTCAAAATCACGACCCCTATGGGCGGCACATACCCGTGTAGGTAATGTATGGGAGTACCCCCCCGGGCGTGCGCTACACTCAGGGCTGAAGTAACTCGAGCTTCTAAGATCTGGTAATGGATTTTCAACGTCTGTTTTACATAAATCACGAGTTCGAAAATCAAACGTTCGATTGGGTTCGATTGATTTTTTTTCTTTTCGGTGAGTTCGATTTCGTTCGATTGCCGAACTCAATCGAACTCAATCCACCGATTGAGTTCGATTGAGTTCGATTGAGTTCGATTGAAACTTAGTTCGATTGGGTTCGATTTACTATGCCGGGTAAACCACGAGTGGGAAAACTCAAGGGCGACAAATTTGGCAAGGAACGTTCTGATTTTAACATTCTTCAGAGGAAGCAAATCGATTAAAAATCGATACAGATTTTGTACAATCTGATTGGTCGGCTTGGAAGAAGAGATAATCGATAAAGATTTTAGGCAATCCTATTGGCTGGCTTTGCAATTTTGGGTACAACCGAACCGGATTTTTACCTCGGGAGTGCCACAGGCATACCACGGACAAAGCTTAACACTAGGCGCCTGGTTATTGGCGTCGGAAATTACCCTTGCTGCTCTCTTTTGTAGCTTAAAAACACGGCTTAAATTCTCCTTATCACAACTAGTCCAGATTGAACTGACATAATGCAATACAGATCTTATCATAGTATTATAATACAATAGTCTTTGTTTCGTGGGCTGGCAAGATCTAATCTTTTTTAATACGCCAATTCCCTGAGACAGCTTTTTACAAAGTTTCTCTACATGGGAAGTAAATGACAGTTCAGGAACTTTAGAGAAAATTGCGTCCGGTGAATTTTTTTTTGTTTATATTTTTGGCTCATATATATATTTTTGGCGTTTTCGTTGGTATCAGGTTTTCTTTTAATATAGAATACGTACAGTATATGCGAAATAAATTTCAGAGAAATAGTTGAATTAGAAGTCCAAAACTAGTCCGTCCTTGTGATACAGAGCTGCTGAACAAGCAGGGAGTAGGCGGTTTGCGCTTTCAGTAATGTACAGCAATACCCAATTTAACACAAAATTTAGGATTAACAGAACAGATACGGTTACACTGAAGCATTCAAAATAGCCAGGAGCCCATCAAATGGAGCCTCCATCTCCCATACAAGCCCTTGGAGTCAACCCTTTCCCGAGTAGATTTATAATTAGAACGGTTCCCAGAGGAGACTTCGCGTGCCGACGGTGGGAAGAGCCAATCACAACGACGAAATGACAGTGCTGTTGTTCTTCATCAAACAGCAGGAAATTCGGTGTTGACAGGCGAAACACAATCATAAGCTAGTGAAACGTGACTTTAGCGTTTTCATCGGAACTGAAGCATTCCTTGTTAGTTGCCAATAGGTCATCGCTTTTGCACGTGGTGCTTAACTGGCGAAACCCACTCCACGGTGATGACAAAAATCGAATGATCCTGGCACTTTTTCGGCGTTGATCATCAAAAAGTTCCAAATCGTACCTTAGAACGCTTAATCGTCGACTCCTTTGGAAGTGCCTGCTTACAGGTGGGATGTATGACGGCGAAAAAAAAAAAAAAAAAAAAAATCGCAAAGATAACCTTTCCGTGATCCTCAGTTCGCTGCCTTTGTCCCATCCCATCCCATCGCTTCATGCTTAGTCTCAGTCGAGTAATTCATTGACTCATTAATTCATTAATTAAATTTAATGATACCCAGATCCTAGCGGCTGTAAAATCGTAAAAACGGACGTAAAGTAAAAAAGTAAAAAAGGAAAGCGGTCAAGGACGGGCTTCTGAGTTCGACTTCATCCAACTTTATTTTTTCACGGTGACATACTAGACTCACGGAAATATGACACTTTTCGCGGGAAACAAGCTGTTCTATTCATAAATCTATCGGGAAAGGGTTGACTCAAGAAATTAATGGAGATGGAGGCTCCATTTGATGGGCTCCTGAAGTAGCTCATGCACGAAAAACGTGCCTATGTTTTTAGTGAAGTTGGCGTCCTCAATTAAGATTATCATCAACTAATCAACATTGAAATGGATTTGCCCGCGCAGGTGGTAATATGGGTAACAATGCTTTTAAACTTGCAATGCAACAATACCGGCCTTTTACAATATCAGGACAATATACATCTCAATATTTGATGGTAGCCTTAACTGTAGGGCACTGTCTGTTTCGAGTGGACAGACCTAGGATAATAAACGATTTATTATTTTTATTTTTTTCAATGCGACCTGTAATTCTGCCGTTAGCCACCTTGCTTATTAAACAAAGCACACGCTGTTTTGCATTCACGTCAAAGGCTCGCTCTAGACGCCAAATCTGCTTTCCTCTTCCCTTAGAATTTGTTCGGGCAGGCGAATGGTCGTACGCTGACGTCACAACCAACATTTCTGGCATTAATGCGTAACTTACTTTTCTTAGCCATGGGACTCCGCTACTAACCACTGATGTGATGCTTAATTTATTCGCAGGGCGTAGAGGAGTTATTTGTGACTTTGATTGAAGTTAAATTTTACAGTTAATACCCGCGAATCGCGAATAACTCCTCGGCGCCCTGTGATTTATTCACTCCTTATTCATGCATTCTTGTGTTCTTTCACTAAATGCTTAGTGACGGCAGCCTTTGAATGCAAACACAATTATGTAGTTCATGCCAGTTTTATCCACGAGAATTATTTTGAACGGTTTTTATCGCCGTTTTTTCTTAAATAAAAAAAAAAAAAAAAAAGAAATGGTTATTTTGCACCTAACGCTGTTTGCCGGTAATATTTATTACGATTCCTTGGCACATTTACTCAACGCTTCTTCTTCATTACTTGTTTATTATGTTCCGGGTTGTTTGTGATAAGT
>OZ037788.1:16217913-16220413 GCA_964035525.1 Porites cylindrica | reverse complement strand
TCAGGGCTTCTTCTTTGCCGTTCCTTTTTTTGGCGATATCCTATGCTGTTAACGTCATTTTACAGGAGATATCCCAAACGTCTTCCAGTTTGGTCAACGATACTAATTATTTAGAATAAACTGGGGATTTAAGAAATGAAAATGGTTTGTTTTGGCGCAGTTATTCCCAACTGTTCCGATCAACAGACGTGGGTGTTATTGACACCAATACTTAAACACTGACAGTGTACAATTGAATTTAATCAATATTCATCTTATTTTTTGTGTCAAAGGATAGTATTGCTAAGTGTACCTTCTTCGACAATGCACAAGGGAAGTACCGAGGGCATTAAAGGTGGGGGTGATTTCTCCAGTTCAGGCGATGAAAGAGGCGGTCGTTATAAGGATGAAAAAAGAAAACGGAGAACCAAGAAAAAGCACATTCCGGGTCGGAAGTTCGTCATCCATCACAATAATCTGGGAGCAACTAGAAGTGAGTTGTGTACCGCGCATAAGGGAAATTCTACGACCATTCCACTAGATGACAGTAAAACAGAAAGGGACATACGAGTGGAGCTTGTAGAAAAACTACCACAGCTCGTCGGAAAGAGGTGGGACTTCTTAATGATATTATTACAGGTCATTAAAATGCCGATAACGTAAAAGTGTTTATTATATTAACTGGAAGAACACATTAGGGGCCGACCATTTAACTCTTGAGGGGGGAGGGGGTGATTTCTGGTCATCAAGAATTTTTTTTCTAGCAATCTGGTGGGCAGGATATTTTTTCCCTTCTAAATGCTCTGCAGGATATTTTTTTCCCTCCTCATTTCTCTGCAGGATTTTTTTTCCTCAAAAAGGAGTCATGTGTTTACGTATTCAAAATGTATTTACACTTACATTGTGGTCATTGCAGTAATAGTTCTAATATGCAGCTGCAAAGCCTTAAAATGTTGTAAGCTATACAAAATCATCATTGTATAGCTATCTTTTCGGAAAGTCATTCTTTACACTCATTTTATTACGTCAAAATAAAGTGATGCACCACCGGCAGATGTGAAAGTGTTTAGTTTCTTAATTAAAAAAATAGCCAAAAATAGCAAACAGCAGTTCAGAAATGCTCATAGTATGATAATTGCTGCTAGAATCATTAGTTGCAATTTAAAAGTGGACTGAAATATCCAAAACAAATGTGAAAGCAAAATTGAAGTTAGTTGATCATGGTCTAATTTAAAAATAGCTCTAATAATCAATTGTCAATAGCCCCTGGGTATACCTGCACTCCCCCCAATTGGGGCTAGACATTGATAGGTGCATTACTAAAACTTAATATATTTATTAAAATAGAAAAAAGGCATTGCAAAAATATTATATTTAAATAGAAAATAATTTTTTTTCTATTACATTTGTGCTGCATGCAATTTTTTTCTTCCGACAAGCGCTTGCAAGAAACTTTTTTTCAAAATCACCCCCCCCCCCCCCCTCCTCAAGAGTTAAATAGTCGGCCCCTTATTGCAAGAACTTCTTGGGAGATGAGCTTTTTAAGACAAAGAAAAATTTTCTTTGATTCACCAGTTCCGCTGATCACGAAATGTTCAGGCTTATATGTGACGTCATAAAACATAAACTCAGGAACTGAAAAACGGGATTTTTTGAATGTTTGTACCTTTCTTGGGGTCTCCAGTGTTGTTCCATCTAACTCCAACGCATCCGTGTTACTGGCATGTTTTATCTTTTAACAACTGTTTCAGTTTGTGAATTGAAAGAAGCTCAAGCTCACCAGTGAGGTCAAGGTGGCCCGAACCTATTTATATGAATGTTGGTTGTCTTTTTGAATTGCGTTTTTTAGTAGGAGCGATTTCACTGGTCTCTATGACTTTTTGCAACCTTAATAAAGAATGATGGAACTATAAGAAAATGTTATAAATTTTCTTTTGGGTATGTATTAAATATTTGAGATATCGGCATATATTTGAAACCGCATTTTTGCAAAAAATGTAAATAATTCGAAATCTCACGACAGGTTTTCCCCTAATTTCAGCAAATAAGCGTTATTGCTGTCTAGTTTTATAACGGCAAGGCAACGGGGGGCTTTAGAGGCCATCCTCCATGACGCACATGATGTGATGACGTAATTCGACGACATTTTGACGTCATATTGTTGAATTTATTTGCAAAATCCAAATTTCCAAATTTGGCGAAAAATACTTAAATAGTTAGGTGTTTCATAAAATCAAGAAGTTGGCTAACATACTGAAATAACCCTTAAATAGCAGTGATGTCATGATGATGTCATTTATTACTAAACTAGGAGTAATCGGAGCTTAGGAGAGTGCGTTCGATATGTTTGCTAGGTGTACAGGTAGCATTTGAGGGAAAAGGGTGGATCTTGCGATAGATAGCTATGATTATGGCATATTTTGAACGGGTTGCGTACAGCGAAACCTCGATTTAAACTGTGTATCATAATGAGGTCGATGAAAAGGTCTTGAGGGCTAGTGATCAGCGTGATATCGTATGG
>OZ037788.1:16185413-16212913 GCA_964035525.1 Porites cylindrica | reverse complement strand
TCCTCTCTATTGGGTGGGTCGAAAGTTCAAGTTCAAGTTTATTTCACACTATTCAAGTTGATACAGATGACTTACAGAATCAGTAGGTTAACAAATGAAGAAAAGTAAATATAATATACAGGTTTGTTGATATGTGCACAGTGACCAAAGTAGCAAAGGCGGGAATTTCACATCCCCCATGATGCATCGCTTCATACTATATTATCAAGCTTCCGAACGCACGTGATCCTATCAGTTCAAAAGGGATCGGAAGCGACAGTTGAACAACATTGGAAAGCGACGTGTTTCGCCGGTGAAACCATGTGCCTTTGCTGTGTTGATATTTTTACGATTTTCGTTTTGGCCGTCGATATTGATTAACTTGCCGTCCGATCACAAGGCAGTTTACGCAGCGTCTCTTCCTGAAGCTACAACCAGTTGCAAAAGTACTTGAGACACTGTACCGTATTTTGGCATAAATGGCCTGTCCATGATCTTGTGCCTGTGATCCCCCCTCCACCCCTTATAAAAGTTGCTAGCAATAGAAGACCATCAGTCAAAACTTGGAGGAACAACTTTGAATGGGGGGGAGGAGGGAGGTCAGTATTATATCTCACAGGCCTGTGACCAGGAGCGATTTGCAGCGAGAAAGCCGGTTGTTTTTTCGTGGGAGTGTCTCAACATTTTTGCTACTGGTTGTCTGAGTCCCTCTTAGCCGTGGTGCACGATTATTAAACGGGGTAAAGTGTGGTGCACTCTTAGAACCAAAGGAGGTGGTTATAAAAAACAGTATTTCATTTTCCTAGGTTTGCATGTTTAAAAATGGCGAGACAAAACCGGCAGTTTTTGGCCCTTTTGTTTATATGGTAATACATGTATGCAAGAAATTGGGCTTTTAAAGGAAGCACGTGGAAAGAAAACTTACACTAAAAAGCAGCTGTTGTCGACTTTACTGTCACAAGTTTGGATTTGCTTTTACTTTTTGGTCGTCTTACAACTTTGTTTCCATTTTGAAGCCCGAGTGTGGCTAGTCATCAGATAACTTGAAAATTCACGCGTGTATTTCAGTAACATAGTCGCGAGAGCTCGCATATGGCGTGGCTTTGTATTCTGTACTTGGTAACGAAATTTATTTGTTTGCAAAAAGGAAGTCACTGTCCCCAAGAATAGCAATTTTCCAGCACAGCAACGTCAGGAATTTGGGTGCTTCAACGGTCTACACGGTCTACCATCATATGAGATAAATATAATAATATATTATATTTCTTACTCTTGCAGAACGGTAGACCGTGGATTGATGGTAGACCGTCAGAAAATAGAAACTGACATAGCACACAACTTTTTCTGCTCTCTGGCTCTAAAGGACTTTAATAACCGTCTTATTTTCACCGTAGTAGATAAAAAAAAATCTGAACGGTTTTACGTTAACAGCAACAACAACAACGAGCTTCATTTGCATGACCATACAAATACATACAGTATTGCAATATTACAATATTTTATAGAATATCTAAGATAGTACGCGCGCTCTGATTGGCCGAGAGGAGTGTCTGCATGAGAGTATGTAAACGTGGTTGTGGCGTCAAGATGTTTTGCTTTTCGCGCGCTAATCACGCAAGTACGAATTTGAAAAAGTTTTCGAGTTCAAAATTCCACAAGTTTACTTCATTTACCCATTCCTTCGTCGGTTGAAACTTGGAAAATCGTTACAAAGAAGGTGTGTCAATTTTTCTTCGCTTAAGCTGACATTTTAGGCGAGAAAAATCCGTATCACTTGGAAAGCATCTTTTTGCAAAACAAGAACTGATTACGCGTGCAAGACTTCGTGGACAAGACTTTGCGACTGGTAAGAATTTCTCTTTTAATCAGTGCCATACAAAGAGTTTAGTGTTTTTTCTCGGGAAAGTTATTTTATAAAAGCAATAGAAAACTTTCTTCCTGAGTTTGCATAGCCTGATATAAACACTCGAGGCGTTGGGAGAATTCTCGACAGTTATGCATAACTGTCTCGAATTCTGCCAACCCCTCTCGTGTTTATATCAGGCTATGCAAACACGGAAAACGTTTTCTATCGCTTAAACAACTATTACAATATTACAGTATTATAAAATAACTAAGATAGTACGCGCGGTCTGATTGGCCGAGAGGAGTGTTTGCATGAGAGTATGTAAACGTAGTTGTGGCGTCAAGTTGTTGAGCTTTTCGCGCGCTAATCACGCAAACACAAATATGAGAGGACACAGAGGCTTTTTACTGGAAGTACCATCCCACGCAGGGATGTTTCCTCCGCGGGCAGCTAATCCGAATTAATCCCATGTCGCGCTCCTCGAAAGTGCGAAAATTTTCTTGTCGTGTATTAGATTTCAGATACATTTTCTTAATCTTCATTTCGCGCCAGAATAAATTAGTTTGCGCGCAAAGGGCTCCTAAAAAAATCACAATGTTTGTCCCACTTCGAGTCCACCTTCTGGAGATACGCCGGCTTGGTAGCTGGAATACATTGCCGAGTCGAAGATCTGGCATTTTTTCCTCCTCGTCGTATTTTCTTCACGACAAATGTTTATATTTGTAGTGAGAATGCAGCGCATATCGGTGGATTTTACTTCATGCGGCTTGCTACTTCTGAAAGAAGAGTTCCGGATTTCATCGTTTTGTTCATGTTTATTAGTGTTGGCAAATGTAAGGTAAATGAACCGACCACTGTAAGGTAAGAATTGAAGTTTTAAATTTGTTACTCGGCGAAAAATCGTGGAATTGGAATCCGTGAAACTCGTGAGTATTACCTCTGTTACCTAATGTCATGCGATGACTCCTCGCTTTTTCGATGCGTAAAACGGATACAAACGATAAATTTCTTTCGCAAAGTGAAGCATAATTAACTTAACGAGACCATTTGACGAATATTTCTCGTTACATGCTTTATTCATATTTGCTTGAGTTATTCAGCCTACATGCCAGGAGTTTGATGACAATGTTTGTGTGCTATAATTATGCTGATAAGTTTTTGCACCTTTATATTGAAACTCATGTAAGCCAAACGTCTTTCGGGGCCCTAATATGGTGTCAAATTTTTAGGGGAAACAAAGCTTGGTTTTTGGCCAAACAGACTATAGCTTTTTTGTCTTTGAAGAGAGCGTGAGGCAAACGTCCGTGAGTACAGTGTAAGACGGTGATTCTTTAGGTAGAGCTAACAAACAAAGGCTGCACTTTAGGTGGCACACCCATGGGTGCAGTGTAACCCAGTGATTCTTTAGGCAGAGCTAACAAACATAGGCTGCACTTTAGGTGGCACACCCATGGGTGCAGTGTAACTCAGTGATTTTTTTAGGCAGAGCTAACAAACATAGGCTGCACTCTAGGTGGCACACCCATGGGTGCAGTGTAACCTAGTGATTCTTTAGGTAGAGCTAACAAACATAGGCTGCACTTTAGGTGGCACACCCATGGGTGCAGTGTAACCCACTGATTCTTTAGGTAGAGCTAACAAACATAGGCTGTACTTTAGGTGGCACACCCATGGGTGCAGTGTAACCCAGTGATTCTTTAGGTAGAGCTAACAAACATAGGCTGTACTTTACGTGGCACACCCATGGGTGCAGTGTAACCTAGTGATTCTTTAGGTAGAGCTAACAAACATAGGCTGCACTCTAGGTGGCACACCCATGGGTGCAGTGTAACCTAGTGATTCTTTAGGTAGAGCTAACAAACATAGGCTGCACTTTAGGTGGCACACCCATGGGTGCAGTGTAACCCACTGATTCTTTAGGTAGAGCTAACAAACATAGGCTGTACTTTAGGTGGCACACCCATGGGTGCAGTGTAACCCAGTGATTCTTTAGGTAGAGCTAACAAACATAGGCTGTACTTTACGTGGCACACCCATGGGTGCAGTGTAACCTAGTGATTCTTTAGGTAGAGCTAACAAACATAGGCTGCACTCTAGGTGGCACACCCATGGGTGCAGTGTAACCTAGTGATTCTTTAGGTAGAGCTAACAAACATAGGCTGCACTTTAGGTGGCACACCCATGGGTGCAGTGTAACCCACTGATTCTTTAGGTAGAGCTAACAAACATAGGCTGTACTTTAGGTGGCACACCCATGGGTGCAGTGTAACCCAGTGATTCTTTAGGTAGAGCTAACAAACATAGGCTGTACTTTACGTGGCACACCCATGGGTGCAGTGTAACCTAGTGATTCTTTAGGTAGAGCTAACAAACATAGGCTGCACTCTAGGTGGCACACCCATGGGTGCAGTGTAACCTAGTGATTCTTTAGGTAGAGCTAACAAACATAGGCTGCACTTTAGGTGGCACACCCATGGGTGCAGTGTAACCCACTGATTCTTTAGGTAGAGCTAACAAACATAGGCTGTACTTTAGGTGGCACACCCATGGGTGCAGTGTAACCCAGTGATTCTTTAGGTAGAGCTAACAAACATAGGCTGTACTTTACGTGGCACACCCATGGGTGCAGTGTAACCTAGTGATTCTTTAGGTAGAGCTAACAAACATAGGCTGCACTCTAGGTGGCACACCCATGGGTGCAGTGTAACCTAGTGATTCTTTAGGTAGAGCTAACAAACATAGGCTGCACTTTAGGTGGCACACCCATGGGTGCAGTGTAACCCACTGATTCTTTAGGTAGAGCTAACAAACATAGGCTGTACTTTACGTGGCACACCCATGGGTGCAGTGTAACCCAGTGATTCTTTAGGTAGAGCTAACAAACATAGGCTGTACTTTACGTGGCACACCCATGGGTGCAGTGTAACCTAGTGATTCTTTAGGTAGAGCTAACAAACATAGGCTGCACTTTAGGTGGCACACCCATGGGTGCAGTGTAACCTAGTGATTCTTTGGGTAGAGCTAACAAACATAAGCTGCACTTTAGGTGGCACACCCAAGGGTGCAGTGTAACCAAATGATTCTTTAGGTGGCACACCCATGGGTGCAGTGTAACCCAGTGATTCTTTAGGCAGAGCTTACAAACATAGACTATACAGGTGTACATCAGATGGTAACACGTTTTCCAGTTAAAACTTTGTCATAAAGTGCTACACCATGGCACTTCGACTATTTCATTATCGCGCTTGTTTTGACGCACAATTGATAGTCAGGAGAAGTCGTATTGTCTAAAACCATAGCAAAAGACAAATTTGCACACATCACAGCGTACATTTACATTTTCTGTTAGGTTATAAGCGATTAAATCGCATGCAGCGACGAACAAAACGCGAAGCCGTCAGATATTCTAGAACCGTGTTATTTACAGTGCTGTGCATTATTATTGCTTAACTAACTAACTACGCGCTGATGGAAATAAGTTTCGGCCGCTTTAGATTTTGAAACAATTCACTGGTACTGTATAGTCATAATTGGAGCGGAAAGTTAGCACGCGAGCAGGGCGATTCTGCTGTGGTTTCTGTAATGTAGAAGATATTACGGCAATGAGGCTCCCGAAGTCCGTTCTGGAAATCACAACTACATGTAGGATGAACTGTATTCTGCGTGCAGACGTCTCCTTTTCCAGGTTAGGTTAAATAAACCGTACCAACTGTTTGTTTAACAAAGCTCTCCCGAGACGGTTTCTTGGTGATTTTATTAATTTTTCCGATCCATTTTTTTTCCAGCTCTATTCGCGGCTTTTGCGATACAAACTATATTCATTTTTAGCTGTGATGGCATTACACTGCTTAATCATGACGGTTTTGGCAGAAACTGAATATATTGCGCTTCGCGATTTCGAAAAAATCGCTGCGGGAATTAAAAAATATTTTCTTCTAAAAAAGCGTTTTCACGCTTCTTGCTCTTCTCAATTATCTCGTTTGTCTCGTTTTCCAAAGGTCCTTGAGAACAGAATAAGACAATATTTTATTACCTACAACCTAAAAACCCGATTTTTGACCAGATCGAAACAAAACTGACCTCTAAAATGGAAGAAGAAAAGCCTTTTATTTTTGCCGGCTTCGGCCTGCAGACGAGATCGTGTCTGTTTTGCTTTCATATGATGACATTTTTCTGACAGAAGGGTGTCGGGAAAAACACCTCGCGCTGATCATACGTGACAAAATCCGCCGCGCCTAAGCTAATTAAGAAAAGTCTCCTCGAAAGCTCCATACAATTCCTTATAACAAAATTATAAGGAATTGTATGGAGCTCTCCGGGATACTTACAGTGCAAGCCCTTTGTGTCTTCTAGTAGTGTTTTGAGTTGAAAACGTTTTCGAGTTCAAAACTCAAAAAGTTTACTTTATTTACCCATTCCTTCCTTTGCTGAAACTTGGAAAATAGTTACAAAGAAGGTGTGTCAATTTTTCTTTGCTTAAGCTGACATTTTAAGCGAGAAAAATCCGTATTTTGCAAAGCATCCTTTTGCAAAACAAGAACTGAATACGCGTGCAAGACTTCGTGGACAAGATTTTGCGACTGGTAAGAATTTCTCTTTTAATCATTGCCATACAAAGAGTTTTGCGGTTTTTTCTCCGGAAAGTTATTTTATAAAAGGAATAGAAAACTTTTTTCCTTTGTTTGCATAGCCTGATATAAACACTCGAGGCGTTGGGAGAATTCTCGACAGTTATGCAAACCCTCGACTTCGTCTCGGGTTTGCATAACTGTCTCGAATTCTCTCAACCCCTCTCGTGTTTATATCAGGCTATGCAAACACGGAAAACGTTGTCTATTACTTAATTGCAGTATTACAGCGATGTTGAAAAAAGTCACGCCGTATACCGATTACATAACACCATTGCATATCAAATGTCATTGCGTTACAGATACAGGGATGAAAATGAAGGTTAGGCAGCTTTATTCGCAACTATAATATCTCTAAGTACCAAGAAAAGGAAAATTATGCTGTAATTATGCATTCGCACTTCTCAGAGTTTAATGAAAACGCCGAAACTTTAAGCTATGTCACGGTAGATAATGGCGTATGCGTTACAACAAAATTGAGGCAAAATTTAAAAGTCACTACATTCTTAAGCGCGTTTTTAGGCAGTTTGCTATCAATGACAATGATATATCGGCTGGGAAAATGTCGCTATGGTCTTCGTTTAGGGAATTTAAGACGTGGAAATCGCTTGTTAAAGTAAACCTTGAATGAGACAACCAGTTGCAAAAGTTAACTTGAGACACTGTACCGTATTTTGGCATAAATAGCCTGTCCACGATCTTGTGCTTTTGATCCCCCCTCCACCCCTTATCAAAGTTGCTAGCAATAGAAGACCATACTCAAACTGTCTTGGAGGAGCAACTTTGAATGGAAGGGAGGAAGAAGGTCAGTATTATATCTCACAGACCTCTGACCAGGAGCGATTTGCAGCAGGGAAGGTCGTTTTTTCGTGGGAGTGTCTCAACATTTTTGCAGCTGGTTGTAGCAAGCGAGATTTTTGCTTCAGTACGTCTTTTTTGACGTGTGTTGGTAAAGTTCTCCATGGATTCATAAGCGATTTCCACGTGCTTGTCTTGAAATGAATATCTCTTGTTTGTGTACGGTTTCTATTTTGTTGCTTGTTTGTGATCGCGGTGCTCATTGTCAGTTCAATAATTCATCGATGCAGTGAATACATTAACCGTATAGTGACAGCACATGCTATTACCTCAAGAAGCTCGGCTTATGTAGTCGAAAATACCGAGATCATTAAAGAACAAAAAGGCGTCTATCGGAGATAAAATTCAAAGAAAGGGAATAGCTCAAATAAAAACAATAAAAATAACAAGACAACTTCATGTTGTTCGATCAAACATAAATAAGCTTTATTAAAGAAATGGCAAAATACTTGCACAAAAACAGCCACTACTCCGCTACAATAGATCCTAAAAGAACGATTAAAATGTCTTCAAAGGTTTTATAGGCCGGTTGAGGTCCTACGGCATGCAATTCATGACATGCCTAGCCTCCCCGCAGACGTCCTTTGGGGTTCGTTTGTCACGCATTCATTTCTCCCCTACGGACCGTGGGGGAGAAATGAATGCGTGACAAACGAACCCTAAAGGACGTCTGCAGGGAGGCTATGACATGTCATGACATTTGCTGGCATTTTACATGATTTTAGGTTCGCCACGCGCGTTTGCGACCCGAAGCCACAATGAGAAACCAATTTTACCTAAAATTAAAAAAAAAACGTTTTAATACTAGAAATCATTGAAATTACACATTCATCATATCTACATGGGCTAATATTTGTATTTTGATAAGCGAAAAAAAAAGGGAACTCAACAAAAATGCCCCATCTTCGCAGGACTTAGCATAGAGAAATTGACACCGTCGACTAGCATTCTAGTTGAGAAAGGGCAGAAAATGCGATATTTCAAACCGGTCGAAAAAGGTCGGAGCGTGAAACTAAAATCAAGCACCCCTTTTTCACCAATATAAATAATTTATTAGAGCAAAACGTCGCTAAAATAAAGACAGTTTTCGATAATTGTAGGTAATCTAAATAAGTATTCACTTTCGAGTTAAAACAGCATGGTTTAACAGAGTCCTAAACGAGAGCAATAATGCGTGAAATGACCAAAGAAACATTTTAAATTATTAATCAGACACCAAAGATTAACAGAGCACATTTAAGAGGCCCTGCGCCTAAGAAACGACCGATGATTTCCGGCTAAAAAATAAAATCGGCCGATTTTTATTTCCCAAGTAGAGGTTACCGAATACTATTCAAAAATGAATTTCTTTTGTTTCAGTTTCGCTTTAAACCAAAAATATCGAGCCGCAAACTTTTTCCGTCTGATATCAGCAAAATCAGGCCTAAAATAAGCCCTCGCAAAAAACGGTTTAAAAATCACTATCGCAACGCAAAATAACGAGAAAACCACACAGTGATTAAGAAAAAGGACTTTTAATGCAATATCATTCGATAAACATCGAAAAGCTGCCGAAGGGAATAAAAAATAAATTTTCAAATATTGCATATTAAATTAGATGGAGCGTTGGAGCTGATTTTAAAATAATTATTTCTCAAAAGTCCAACGCTGTTGAAAGCAATCAAAGTGATGAATCAGACATTGGAGGGATATACATTACGATTCTGGAAAAACATTTTTCGGCCAAAGTATATTGACGTTGTTCAAAGCGTTCAAAGTTATCTTGCTACTTCGGCGAAACACTTCTCTGTTGCCAATACGGCCGTGGTAAACGCCACTTTAATCCTTGCTAGGCGCTCAGAGACCATCCTAAGTAGAAGGACGTAGAATTAAAAGAGAAAGGAAGATGAAAAATAGGCAGAAAAAGAAAAGAGCTCGAAATTACCATCTGCTGACGAAACTTGAATCTGGAAAATGTCGTCGCGTGACAGCGGCCAATGACGTCATTTGTCTAAACTGCGGCGGAATCTAAACGAATGCACGACTTTTTCCCGGCCAAAAAGCACTTAGTGAAACAATGTTACAGTAATGTTATTTTTTCACAAGCGATGGTGACTTAAAAAGAAAAAATTCCCGTTCCGGCGCACCGTTTTGGCCTCAGCGTGATCTGATCGTTGTGGAGTCACGAGTCGACGCTTCTGGCCAGCGGTCTATCGAAAGAAATCTGATCCCTTTGTTTTTTTTTCTTCTTCGGGCGAGAATCATTCATGTCATTGTCCAATGTCTTCCGTCAAGGAAAAAAAGAGAGAGCCATTGGAGTACTGTTGCTCCCGAGAACGAGGAACATCTTGGTCCCGAAAACTGAGTTCATTACGCCCAAGAATTACGTTTTTTTTTTCTCAAAGGACTATTATCTGGCGCTATAAATTCAATTCTTGGCACAATTATTAGCCTCGCGTTTAGTATTTTCTTGGACATGAAAATATCGGGGGTGACGCTATTCGGTGGAATGGCGGACTGACGGAATGACGGAACGGAATGATGGAATACATGGAATATTCTAAAATACGGAATATACGGAATACTCTAAAACGCATAATAAGAGAAAAATCGTTTAAAAAGGGTATACATGTATACAGTCGACTCCAATAACTCGAACTCTCGCTACTGACTCAAACCTCGTGCTAACTCGAAGTAATACTAATTTTTGTTTCTCTTCAGATCATTTCTATATAATTTTACCCTCGTTAACTCGAACCATGTTTTAAGCGCGTGAGAAGCAAAAGAATTGACTTACCGTAAAGATTCGATTTAGCGCCTAGGCGCTTATTTACTTTTGGTGCCTCTAGGGAGGACGCTTATTCGGGACAGGGCGCTTATTTCTTTTTTGAGAAACAACCAAATGTTAAAAAAAGAACTTTGATATTTATTTAAAAACGAACAATATTTGAAACTGTAGCAGTAACAAATACTGACGGTGAATGCTCAGTTAACGCGAGGGACTTACCTTGAAACTTGTTGAGCACTTTGTCGATGGAACTTTCTTTCCTTATATTCACCTTTCTTAAAAAAGCTCGCAGTCAAAACAAAGTGCAAGTCGATTAAGGTAATAGATCAAGGAGACTGGAAAACGAACTTGTTGTCCCTGGATCCTTCCTTGCCAGAACGACCAGCCGAGCTATCTCCACAAAATTTGAAGAAGAGATCATTCCTTTGAAGACTTTGAAGACTCTGGAAAATTTAAAGTAATCGACCGGACAAATTTAGGCACAGGTGCGGCCCCCATTAATTGGTAGTACAATCCTGTCAAGCTTAAGTTTACAATTCTTTTTTTTTAGAACAGTCGATTTATGAAAGTTATCCGACATTAGATTCCCGTGATACCGGACCCTTCACCCGTCAAGATGGCTTTCAAAACAGTTATAAGGTTTATAGTGTGGCTTACGGCAGTACGAAAATTGAATTTTTAATATTGCCTCTGGTTTTTCGTCAGTCCAGTTCAAATCAAATACAGAATATTCTGTAAATTCCGTGTTTTAGAGTATTACGTATATTCCGTATTTTACAACTGATTGCATGTATTCCGCCATTCCGCCGAATAGGGTCACCCAAATATTGGGAAGGACATCATAAAAAAAGATGGCAGACCTGTAGGACTTTTAAATCGATGAAAGTGGCTCACTCATTTTGCAACTTCATTTTATAATAAGCTTCATAATTTGTTTCCACAATAATATTTATGATATTTAGATGATAACCAATGCACGATATCTTCAGCTGTATCTTCTATTCAGCTGCATAGCCGGGGCCGGATTTTGCCTTTTTTCTGGGCGAAAAATTCTCGTC
This sequence comes from Porites cylindrica, assembly GCA_964035525.1. Lineage (NCBI taxonomy): Eukaryota > Metazoa > Cnidaria > Anthozoa > Scleractinia > Poritidae > Porites > Porites cylindrica. The sequence continues at coordinate 16,201,777 of OZ037788.1, read as the reverse complement.
CTCCTTCACTAGTTTGGACAACATATTATGGAGTAAGACGTTGCTAATCTAAGCAAATACGTCTGGTAGAGTCAAGAACCTATGCAAGCAGCTGGACGAACAATGTGACAGCAGCTGAGACAGCGAACGTTAGAAGAATTCGCACTTGAAAACCAGGGCTGCCCTGTTGAAAACTTACGGACGGTCCCGCGATCGCCTTTTGTTTTCTGGTCAAAACTAACGCAGCGAATCTTCGGTCAGTCGATTGACCTAGAAGCAATAGTACCATCCCTTCCCATAGCAAGTGCTGCATTGTTGCGCGAACGCGGTCGCTAAGCTTGAATATTCACGTCGCGTATTAAATCTGGTCGTTTGCGGTCATATCGAAGCGTAAAGGTCAACAGTGGTTGTTTATGAGCGAGCAATTATTGTGCAGTTGCGATGGGTTTTGTGGAGCAAGCGAGCCAGAAGCAGGAGGACACGTTACCTGCAGATTAGCCGATGGTTATTTGGAGCGGATTCGTCGATTATTCTCGAAGTTATAGCGCTTCGCGTGAAGGCGCGTGGAGATGGTCTGTTTGTTTTGTAGCCAGCCTTTAATTCTTCTTTAGTAGATAGTACCTACGATTGCAAAACTCAACAAAATGCCACTAAAACCGGCCAGGAAAGACAAGGATACGTTCAGTTGAAGGTATCTTAGCTTTGTTTTGCTATATTTTGACTTTTGGACTATTTTAGTCCATGGAAGTTTCGACGACTCATCGCATTTATTTGTCCATGTGAATATTAATATATTCATTCATTGACACATACTACATCTGGGCTGCCTGTGAATTCATCATCATTAATAGGAAACACATAAAACTGTTTCACTTCACGATTTCTGGTGATAGAAAGATTGGTTTTTTTAAACTTATATTTCACGTATTTGTTTGGATCCCGCTGCAGTTCGGACAAATGAACGGTCTCACGCGACAACATTTCCAAGATTCAACTCTCCTTAGCAGATGGTAATTTCGAGTTATTCTCTTTTTCTGCGAATCTTTCATTTTCCTTTCTCTTTTAATTGTATATACTTCTATTTAGGATGGTTTTGAGCGCCTACCAAGGCTTAAAGTGGCGTTTACCACGTATCCTTGGCCATATTGGCAACAGAGAAGTGTTTCGCCGAAGTGGCAACTTAACGGTAAATACGGTAACTTTGAACGGTTTTTACAACGTCAGTATACTTTGGCCGAAAAATGTTTTTCCGAAAACGTGATGTATATCCCTCCAATGTCCGATTCGTCACTGTGAGTGCTTTCAGCAGCGTTGGACTTTTGAGAAATTATTATTTTAAAATCAACTCCAACGCTCCATCTAATTTAATATGCAAGATTTGAAAATTTATTTTTTATTCCCTTCGGCAGTTTTTCGATGTTTATCGAATGATATTGCATTAAAAGTCCTTTTTCTTCATCACTGTGTGATTTTCTCGTTATTTTGCGTTGCGACAGTGATTTCTGAACCGTTTTTTGCGTGAGCTTATTTTAGGCCTGATTTTGCTGCTATCAGACGGAAAAAGTTCGTGGCTCGATATTTTTGGATTAAAGCGAAACTGAAACAAAAGAAATTCATTTTTGAATAGTATTCAGTAACCTCTACTTGGGAGGTAAAAATCGGCCGATTTTATTTTTTAGCCGGAAATCATCGGTCGTTTCTTAGGCGCAGGGCCTCTTAAACTTACCTTGGATGAGCTCCATCTTGAAATTCAGCTCATTGAAAATCTCCCTCGAAACACCCGAACTCTTTTTCAGCCGCGAAGAGACGATAGAAATTAGCCGCGAAGCATCATGGGATATATGAAATTTCCCTCTTTCAAAGCAGCTGAAGCTTTCGTGTTGGTCAGTGTCCCATTTAAGTAAACAGAGGAGGCCTTTGAAAATGGTGTTGAACATAATTCTGTTGCAATTAATTTGATTTTGGCCCTCAAAATTGCGTTGATTGACTGGACTATTTGGGTCTACTTGATTACTTCCTCAGTTATCAAAGTAATAGCTTTCTCTTTTGAACCATTTTAGATTCAAATTTTTAACTAAGGGAAATTATGGAGACATATTTTGTCCGTGCTCTTCCGTCCCCCCGTACGTATGCAAAGATAAGGAACATGCAAAAGCTCCTGTAGCGGAATGGAACGCAAAGAGAATCAAAAGGATGACACCAGGAAACAAAGTTGTCTATATTCATTGCCAGGTAAATAGTCCAGTTTCGAATTCGTCGTGACCTCTAAAGAAAAGTGCCGAAGGCTTATTTGTACTGGGTTCGCCTTGACCTGCTGTAAAACATTCACAAATTTTTCCTGCGACAAGGTGCCTGAATTTGAGTCTAAAACAATAGTCACAATTGATTATACGTAGATCTTCTACTGACCGGAATTTGTCAATAATTATATACTAGTAGTTCCCAGAGGAAAGTGAAGTGCTTACATTTACTTGCATCCATACTCTTCGCTTGCAAAAACTTGGCATTCTATACCAAGCAGGATTTCTCCCGAGCTTGAAATTTTCCACATCACACTTTATTTGTGTTCTGAACGTTCTTTTTTTCTTTCTGAATCGATTGACTGCGAATTAAAGAGCCTCGATTTCGAGGGCTTTACTTGAAATCGAGGCAAATGCGGTATTTACATCCAAAAATCTCAAATGAAGCTGGCTTCTGGCACAGGCAGCCCAGGCTGGTCACGTACGCGACCTGAATTAGTCTGCTGCGAAGCCACCAGGCTTTGCAGCAATTAACCTTACGTCGAGGCTAATTTTGTATAAATAAGTCTTCAGTGCCTCTGTTCAGCGGCCGCGACGAATTCGAAACTGGACCCAGCATTAGTTTTATGTTTTGCGTCCTCACCTCAAGTCTATTACGACCAACCGGTTTAAAACAGAGTATTTTAATGTTTTTAAAAAAATCCCTTGACTTCGTGACGATATCTTCCTCACAAACTGTCGAAACCTCCGAAGGTAATGTCCTCACTAGTAGTCTTGAAAACTAGAATAAGCTCTCCGCAGATTACTTCAACTTACTAACGTGATGGCATTTCTTCTTGTGAACATTACTTAGGACACTTGTTCGAAGGAAAGCAATGGAGAAGAACTGTTAATCCCAACAGTAACAACGATAAGGACAGACAGCGAAAATCCCAAACGAGCGACCTTCAGTAGCGATGAGTCCCATATGATTCAGCCACCAGTTAGGAAAGAAGATCTTTCTAATTTAGCAATTGGAGGTAATTAAGAGACCTATTCAGTATACAAAGTTTAATAGGACCCTTTTACTGGTATAGCCAGTTTCTAGAAGTTAGCTTTATTTGTAAATTATTGTTGTCATTAGGTGCGGTAACACACATCATGGTTAAAAGCATTTCCCATGGTAAAAAAAAAAAAAAATTGGTAAATTTACGTGCAGGATTTAGTTTACCGTAGAAACATGTGGTTACATATAAAATATTCACCAAGATAAATCAGCCTCTGTTACGGCTTCATTCTCGCTATTGCGACCCTATTTCGGCAAATAGCCGTCAATCAGGGAACGATTTCATGTTCTGTTGATAATTTTACATATGAGTTAAGCACAGTTTAATTATATCTGGTATGTTAGTACTGGTAACTTTTCGTAGGTTCATCATTACCGTTTTTTTTTTAAATCTAGACCTTAGATTCCATTTCACAGATCAAACCATTTCGTATATCTGTCAGGAATAGAACTAATTGATTTGGTAAATATCGTTCCTACATCTAACCCAACAATCTAGCTGAAATCTTGCCTCAAATTTCCCTGTCACTTTCATCTTAACCTGAAATCTGCCTTGTCATCATCGATCTTTCTTTGGGTTTTTTGCTGGAGTCTAATGAAGAATCCCAATAGGCTCTTTTGCCGTAGGATATCGAAACACCCTCGCTATTCACCTCGTTAAATGTCATGGGCAGTTTCTTTCTTCTTTTTGACGTATCCGTGGATATTTCCCATGGTACATTTATCTCGGGAAAGTTCGGTCACACGCACCACACCAATTTCCCACGGTAAAAGTGTCCGGTGTAACCGCACCTGGAAATGTCGTCGTAACAGTTTATCACTAGAATGCCGAAAAAGTGTCTTGTGTAATTAGAAAGCTGGTTTGATAGGTTATGGATCGTTACCATTCATTAGGGTGTTATTTAAGATTCGTTTCAGGTATATATAAAGCTATAATTTGGTATGGACAAAATGCATTTATAAGACATGACATGTACATGAACTAGGTTATACGGGGGATTTCGATCGTTGCCGTGGCAACATGGATGATTTAAAAGAAGGCTAAACAAACCAGTGCAGCATAAATTGATACACTAGATAAATCTTTTTGCCTTTTTATATATATTTGTAATACGTCTATTCATGTTAATAAATAAAACGTGTTATTTCTTCTAGGAAATTCTTCAAATGAGGAAGAGGTATCGAGACTCCTGGATAAAGTCTCTTTCCATGATCAAAAAGTAATGGTAAGTCTTATGGCGGATTATATTCCAGTACGAAAAGACTACTGGTGTTGAAAAAGTGCGAATTAAGATAAGAATAAACATATACAATAAGTATATGCAATAGGGCTAAATGCTGTCCAATTTGGGAATTACTCGATGAAAAAAAATCCGAGGACTGCCATAATTACGGCCGAGTTCAATTTTGCTGTCAGAAGAATTTTTTAAGTCCAATTATTTAAAAATTAGAAAAGAAAGCAGCCCTCTTACCGATTAACTGTAGCTTTTTCGTTAGTTCAATAACTACACAACGGTTCAATAACCACACCAGTAGTTTAATGACCACACAGTTCATTGAGCATTGTTTTTTGGCTCTCTTTCCGCACGTTAAAAACTGTGGCACCACGGCTGGCCCTACGTGCCTGAGTCGACTAACACCGGTTAATCTGGCAGATTTGCCAGCGTGTCACAGAAATAATATTACACACTTGTTGACACACGTTTGTCGAAACATATGCACACTGCAAGATTTAATAAACAAGGTTTATTCTTATGATACCAACTAATCCTTTACAAGGTACAAATCTAGTCCTAGTCTTGATCTGTAACACTTTGTCGTTTGTGGGCAAATATAATTTTGAAAAAATCGCTTTTATTGATTGGTGCTATAGGTGAAAACCAATTTCCGATTACGAGGAAGGCAAAACAACACACGAAAACCTTGAACAAGAAATTCCATTCATTACCTCAAACGATTTCTGCAGACTTTTTCCGCAACTGAATTGAATGCTACGATCTAAACACGATTATCAGCGTTTTCTTATTCTGACCCAAAGTTCAGTGCGTGCACGTTCCCAGAATCAGCTGCAGCAAATGCAAGATTGTTTCCATAACAAACTTTCAACAGTTTGGTCATACATTTTCCTTTTAAGCAGTGGTAAGATAGCCCAGACAAGAAACCACAACAAAGCAACAGGATTTGCTTTCATAAAATGACATTCACAGCGATAAGAATCCAAGAGCGTTCGCCAGTGAACCGTCGTAGCCAGAGACATTAGGGACCTTAAGATCCGAGGACGGCGACGGCAGCGAAAACGTCGATGAAAAAGTAAATTCGCGTTCTTTCAATCTTCATCCCGATTGCTACAAGTCACTAACTTTGTAAAATGTAGGTGGATCCTCCTAAAGTTGAATTCCTAAGAACCATATCCATTGTTCAGATAGAGAGAAGAAATTTCGTCGTCGCTTGTGTACGTCCTCTGCACAACGTGAAATTGGGCATTTTCACGTCGTAATCGTGCAGTGACGGCAAAGAAATGTACAAAAAAGCGTGATGCACGTGCAAAATTGTTGTTTTGGTTACTAAAACTACTGAAACTTATTGTTTTTTTGACGTTCTCGTGGCCGTCGCCGTCGTCGGATCTGTTACATGAAGTAGTTTTTGGAGTCTTCCCAGGAGTCTGTGTGATTAAAGTAGAAAGCATGGCTTCGTTTCATTCCAGTTGTCTCAATCAATCCCTCAGTTAAAGGCCGAATAACATGGTGTCAGAAGTTAAAATCGTAGTTACAAGAATTCTAAAGCAGTATAAGAAGAAGGGGAACGTTTCAGAGAAGCCGTCGTTGCTGTTGTGGTATTATTTTCTCGTTTGCGAGTCGTGCACGTAGTGAGACGTCGCCATATTGTTTAGCAGAAAGAAACTAGAAAGCACCAGAACTGTGAGTATTCTTTTCCTTCAACATGCCATTTTATCAAATACCACCGCCAGCGCCCATGAACGTAAAGGATGATGTATCAACAAATTGGAAAATGTTTAAAGAAGCTTGGTGTTATTATGTCACTGCCACTGAACTTAACAAGAAACCTAAAGAAGTACAGGCTGGGGCTTTATGCAGTGTTATGGGAATGGACTGTGCGAAAGCAATGAATAGCCTTACTACTCTAACTGCATCTGACAAGAAAGACCCAGAGAAGATTCTTTCTGCCTTAAGCGACCATTTTATGCCTCAAAAACATTTGTTGTTTGAAAGAGTAAAATTTGGTTTTGCCAATCAAGCTGAAAATGAAAGCATTGATCAGTATGTAGTGAGATTGCGCCAGCTTGCTGAGTCATGTGAATTTGAGCATCTTTGTGAGAGCTTAATTCGTGTCAGATTGGTCATTGGCACTCGAGACTCTTCCACCCGTGACCGCCTACTTCGAGAACGCCCTGTCCCAGGGTTAGCCAGGTGTATTGAAGCTCTTCGAGCCAGCGAGTTATCCAGGATTCACAAAGAGCAGTTTAAAGACACTGTTGATTCTCCAAACACTGTTCATGCAGCAGAAAAGCATCATTCAGCAAATGCGAAAAGGAAAGGAAATAGTGGTAGTAGCAATGGAAACTTGAGAGGTCGTAACAAGTCTGGCAAAGAAAAACCATCAGGTCTATGCAAGTTTTGTGGCACCGAACATCCATATGATAGAGCCAAATGTCTTGCATCTGGTAAAACCTGTCACAAATGTGGTAAACAAGGCCACTTTGCCGTGAAGTGTCATGTAAAGAGGCAGTCCCCAAGTAAACCAGACAAGAAAGTTCATCAAGCAAGTGGAGCGCATCAGAGATTTGGAGAGGATAGTGATGAATCAGATGATTCTGTTTTTATTGTAGAGCGCGTTGGAGTTGTCAGTAGCAATGAAACCAGATCTTCCTTTATGGTAACCTTCACCTTTCACACAGAGTACAGTCCTACAGTTACAACTCAGCTGGATACTGGAGCAACTTGCAGTGCAATGTCCTATACAGATTTGTTGAATATTTTGCAACTTGGCGAAGTTCAGTTGGATCCACCTGGCGGCAAGATAAGGCTTTATGACGGTAGTGTTGTCAATCCACTTGGTTCATACACATTTTCAGTCAGCTAAAACAGTGGCCCTAAATGCAAGATAAAATTTGACATCTTGGAGAATGCACCGTGGCCAATCATAGATGGTAGAACATGCGTTGACCAAGGTTGGATATCCCTAGGAACAGAAGCGTCTGTTCACTCGTTAAATAGCAAGCAATATGAACCCCTCACTATGGAGGAACTTTTGAAGGAATATGAAGATGTGTTCACAGGCCTTGGTTGCCTGCCCGGAGAATATCACATCGAAGTAGATCCAGCCATTAAGCCAGTGTAGCATGCTCCTCGACGTGTACCAGTACCACTCAAATCAAAGTTGAAAGAAAAGATTGATGAAATGGAAAAGCAAGACATCATTGTCAAGGAAACTCAGCCAACAGAATGGATCAGTAGTCTTGTAGCTGTGCAGAAGCCAGGGAAACTGAGGGTGTGCATTGATCCGCGTGATTTGAATAGAGCCATAAAGAGGCCAAAGTATCAGATGCCGACAGTGGACGAGGTGTTACCAAAGCTGTCAAAGGCAAAAGTATTTACAGTATTAGATGCCAAAGATGGGTTCCATCAAGTTAAGCTTGACAATGAAAGTTCACTCCTTACAACGTTCTGGACTGCTTTTGGGAGATATCGCTACCTTCGCATGCCACAAGGAATCAGCAGCGCCCCAGAAGAATATCAACGGCGCCAGAATGAAGCACTCGCAGGCCTCAATGGAGTAGAAGTAATTGCAGATGACATCTTATGTTATGGAAGCGGAGAATCTATGGAAGAAGCTTTAGCAGATCACGATCGCAATTTAGTGAACTTGCTAAAACGTGCACGCAGTGTTAATCTTAAATTTAACAAGAACAAGTTGAGGTTGAAGTTAGACCAAGTAACTTACATGGGACAGTTGTTCACGCCAGAAGGACTAAAGCCTGATCCCATGAAAGTCGAAGCAATTGCAAGCATGCCTCGACCAGATGATAAGAGAGCAGTCCAACGTCTTCTGGGATGTGTTAGTTATTTGTCCAGGTTCATGCCACAGCTCTCAAAAGTGTCTGAACCACTACGCAAGTTAACTGAGAAGAATGTCATGTTCACTTGGGACAGTTCACAGGAGGAAGCTTTCCAAGCAATCAAAAGCATGATAAGCTCTGCACCCCTGTTGAAGTATTATGATGTGGCCAGTGAAACCACTACCCAATGTGATGCCTCAAAGTCTGGTCTGGGAGCAACCCTGCTCCAAGAAGGACAGCCGGTTGCATTTGCATCACGGTCGTTGAGCACTGCTGAACGCCAGTATGCTCAGATAGAAAAGGAATGCTTGGCGATTGTTTTTGCTTGCAGTCGTTTTAATCAGTACCTACACGGAAGAGAACTTACAACTGTAGAAACAGACCATAAGCCATTGGTACCCATTTTCCAGAAGTCTATTCAGGTACAATCTAAATATGACGTATCTTCCTGGTTCCCAAATGTACATAGCGAACATGCTTAGTAGAGCTTACCTCCAAGTTGACCGCACCCACTGTAAGAGAACACCAGAGTACCAAATCTTCCAACTCAAGCAAGAACAGCAGCTGTTTGAAGAAATTGCCAGCATCAATCAAGTTGATTACATGCGCTTATCTGAGGGTACCTATCAGCAGATTAAGCAACGCACTCTTGCAGACCCCACTTTGCAGACTCTAATGAACACTGTTACTACAGGATGGCCAGTCTCCAAAGAAGATGTTCCACCTTGCATTCAAGAATATTGGAATTACAAAGAAGAGTTAACAGTGCAAGACGGAGTATTGTACAAAGGAATGAAGGTCATTGTTCCATTTCCATGAGACCTCAGATGATTGTCAGAGTCCATTCCAGTCACTTAGGACCTGATGCCTGTGTACGTCGAGCACGTGATGTGTTATTTTGGCCAAGTATGGCAGGCCAAATCAAGGAACAAGTTCAAAACTGTGAAGTTTGCAATGACTTTCTAGCCAGACAACAGAAGGAACCGTTAATGACACATAAGATTCCAGATACCCCATGGTCAAAGGTTGGTCAGGATCTCTTCACCTATGGAAGTGAGACCTTCCTAGTGACTGTTGACTATTACAGTGATTACTTTGAACGAGATTTGTTGCAAGATGCAACTACAGAGTCTGTGATCAAGGCAACAAAGTCACACTTTGTCTGGCATGGTATTGCAGACATGATTACAGACAATGGTCCCCAATATTCAAGCGATCAGTTCGCCGCTTTCACACAAGAATGGGAATTCCAGCACACTACCAGTTCGCCCACTCCACAGTCAGAGCAATGGTAAAGCAGAGTCAGCCGTTAAGATCGCCAAAAATCTAGTAAAGAAGGCTAAGCGAGAAAACAAAGATCTTCAAATGGCCCTGTTGGAATGGCGAAACACACCTGACATTAACAATTTGAGTCCGACTCAAAAGCTCATGTCAAGAAGAACTCGGACCACCATCCCAACCGCTGAAGCGTTACTCAAACCTGAAATTGTCGAAGGTGTACATGACAACATTAAACGTAAGAGGCAGCAGACCAAAGCAGCTTACGACAAGAGCGCAAGACCATTACCAGAGCTTCAAATTGGAGAACCAGTACGTCTTCAGCCAGTAAACCCAAAGCTCCATGGGACAAAGGCTCGTGTGTGGCAAAAGTCGGCCCACGTTCGTACCTGATCGAAACAGATAACGGAAACCTATACAGACGTAATCGGAAGTTCATCCGCCAAGATCTTAGTCAAGGACATCAGCTGCCCATCATCACCGATAGCAGCTCCACCAAGCAGAGCTCACCTTTGCCAAAGCCAGCAGATGTCCACCTCAACCTACAGCGAAAGATGAAAGGAAATCGCAGCAACCTCAGACTCTCGTTACAAGAAGTGGCAGAGTCAGCGTTCGCCCATCAAGATTCGCAGACTACGTTTAATAGACGATTTATGAACTGAACTTTGACATTAACTTTAGTTCTTTGTTGAGTTGTAGTTTTACTTCCTAGGATCAAGTCAACATATAGCAGAAAGACATTTAAGTGCATGTTTTAGGCCAGATAATTTCTAAATTCAAGTCGCTGATTTTTAGTAAGATCATTTATTACTGTAAAAGGGGAGATGTTACATGAAGTAGTTTTTGGAGTCTTCCCAGGATTCTTTGTGTGATTAAAGTAGAAAGCATGGCTTCGTTTCATTCAAGTTGTGTCAAACAGTTCCTCAGTTAAAGACCGAATAACAGGATCTTAAGGTCCCTATTTTGAGGCGTTGCCACAGGGACTTTTCGCTGATTTATTTTCATTTTTACTCATAAAATTATAGCATTACATTTAATTAAGCAATGCTTTATCAACTTTACTTTAATTTACTAATGGTGTAATCCAGGCTTTGTAGCGATTGATGTGGGTAAAAACACGAATTCAAAATGACGAAATGGCGTGGAATGGGCTTAATTTAAAACAATGTTTATTTCCGTCGGAATTTCAAAACTAGTTTTTTTTTTTTTTGCCCTCTGAGCATCCTTTTATACACAGATCAATTTTTCTCTCACGATCTCTACGGGTTTAAGGAAAATCGAATACATTTATTTAAATCAAAGAAGCGAATCCAAGATTGCGGATGGTTCCTGATCCTTCTTTAATAATAAATGACGTCATAATGACTTTTACTGCTATTGTTGAAGACTATTTGTGCTAATCAACTTTTTGCTTTTGTCAGACACCTTGCTATTAACTGTTTTTCCCTTTAAGGGAAATTATGTCGGTCAAGTTATGCATAGATATTGGAAATAAGATTGAGAAGGGGACTCCAGAAGTTCCCCGGTCACAGGAATTATAAGCCAAAAAAAAAGTAGCTCCGAATAGGGTTAACAGCATTTTGCATGTGTGTCCTGATGAGGTTAGCCTGTTCCAGGCGTTCAGATAGTAGAGCGCGGGAGAAAAATTCAATTCAACCAGCTCCCCACTGACCGCCGTGCTCTACTATCTGAACGCCTGGAAAAGGCTATGATGAGGTCTAATTCTTTTCTGGAGCGCGATTTGTTGCAGCAGCGGGGTACTTATGGGAAGGTAGGGCTGAGGGATAATGAGAAAGAGGAGTTAGATGAAAACACTTACACTAGTATAGTTAATTCTTTGGAGCTCTGACTGAGCGAGCACAAGCGCTTCTTTACTTCTTTCACTCACTTACATCATCACTCATCATGGGTTGGGAGGGTTCAGTGGGCTCATAAATGGACTGATAGCGGCTGCCATCGGCGCCCTTAGTATGCTGATGTCCGAACCCACTGCAAAAAGCTATGTAAAGAGGACATGTATGTTTGTCCTCTCAACGCGACATTTACATTTACATTACATTTACTAATCTAGATACAACAGCATCAAGTAGACATTAAGGAGAAATCAACAAATTGGGAACATGATGATAAAGATGTTGGTGATTATAACGGGAATGGTGATTACGTTGATGATGATGATGATGATGATGATGATGATGATGAGGATGAGGAGGAGGAGGAGGAGGAGGAGGAGGAGAAGAAGAAAGAAGAGTTGAATAGGAACAAAGACAAAGTGCAAACTGGACAATACGTAAGTGAATTTACATTAAAATTATGAATATACGAAAATCATATATGTGAACTGCGGAGTGAAGAATTATTTGCAGGTAGATCATCGCAGTTGTGTACGCAACTTATGCAGTTGCGAAAAGAAAGCCTGAAAAAAATTCAGGCTTGTTGTGGATTCGAACCCTTGACCTCTGCGATACCGGTGCAGCGCTCTACCAATTAAGCTAACAAGCCAACTGGGAGCAGGTCGTTGAATTGGTTCGTGATAAACCCGTGAAAGGAAGATGATGAAATTGTGAATATATGAAAATCATAAAGTGTGAACTGCGGTGTTAGAATTTCTCCGCAGTTCACATATATGATTTTCATATATTCATAATTTCAAAATCATCCTTTCACGGGTTTTTTTCCAGGCTTTCTTTCCGCAACTGCATAAGTTGCGTAGTACAACTGCGATGATCCTCCTTCAAATAATTGAATTTACATTATCTGATGGCTGTATAAATCTCGAGCAGTTTCTTTGACACACGACATTACCTAACGTCCATATTGTTATGTTCATCAGGATACTTCTGGGGCTACATTGGCAAGGGATAAGTATACAAGAACGTCAACAGGAATGAGAACAACGCCGCTTAACACGATCTTGGACAGTGCATATCAGTCAGGTTTGTACACAGTCGGTTTTTCATGTAAAAGTAAATTGATCAGCCCTTTAAAAAAGTTAATGAGTAAATAAGTCAGTCAGTCAGTCAGTAAGTAAGTAAGTCAGTCAGTCAGTCAGTCATTCAGTTAGTAGGTAAAAGTGGAAGAAAAGATTGTTTCCCAAACTTGTATTTCCTTTGGTTTAGGGAGCACGACATCGATTTTTGTCGGAGGAATGGACACAGACCATAGAAATGAGGTATATTGGACTTAGGCCCGGTTAATACGCCGAACTTTTCATGAGCCGAACCTAATTCGAATTAAGGCCGACCCAGATTATTTAGACCGGCTGAATTGATTCGGACGCCGATCTTAATTCCAGTCGAACTAAATTCAAAAGGCGAAAAATGCTTATTTCGGTCAAACTGCTTACAAAATACGTTATAATAATTTATGTATTAGGTTCGGCTCATGAAAAGTTCGGCGTTTGAACGAATCAACCAGGCCTTACTTTCCGTACTGGCGTGCGTCTATTCAGAAATAGATCACAGATAACGTCATGATGCACGAAGAACAAAAAAAGTGGCACACGTGCCGCAGGCGAGTGTGGGTACTGATGTTCTTACCACGTATTAACGTCGACGGTGATCTATTACTGAACAGACCCGAAAATTCGAACTGGTGGCTCCTTCTACCTGATAGTTATTTATTTTTGAAATTCCAAAACAATTTCACAGCTGAATTTTGAGCGACTTTTAGTGACGGACTTCTGCTCCAACGATTTTTCTGAAATTTCTTTGGCATATTTATTATGTCAATGAAAGCCGATACCAGAAATTTCAATAAAAAGTATCAGCAAAATTTTTTACTAGACGCGATTTTCTTTGAACACCAGGGTCCTTTTAAACGTTAATTTCTCAAGAAATATTTACCATCAATGAAATCGGAATATTTCGTACTATTGCCGAATGATATCTGTTATTCTTTGCAAAGTTTCGCAGCCATCGCTCTTAAAACGAAAAAGTTATGTTGGAAAATTTGTCACAGCTAAATGCTCCAATATTAATGACGGAGCCACCTTAAAAGCTAGACTTTAATACTTTTTTGCCGCCAAAAAGCCCGCGCTTTTCGCTACAAGGGGACTATAAAATATAGCCTAGTAGTAGCTCAAACAATCAGAACGCAGCATTGATAATAGACCACTAGTTGAATTATTCAACGTATTTTTATTCTCGACGAAACATTTTATCATTTTTGGAAAAGTCGCGGACCAAGGGCATCGCGGACTTGCGCGGACGAAGGACCACATAATGTGCTGTCGCAATTGAATCATATGCACTTTGTTATACCTGTCGCTATTCGGAATAAACCGTGTCGCGCTTTGTAATAAAAAAGCTGTCGCAATTTGTAATAACTTTCCATCGCACTTTGTAATAAACTAAGCTGTCTCAATTTGTAATAATTCCATCGCACTTTGTAATAATTTTTGAGAGTGATTCACTAATAATCAACTTACTTTGTCAACATTTTAACATAATGCCAAAATATGAATGGTACTTCTTAAACAATGATGATGACGTTTGCAAGCACGTAACTACTTTTATAATTTATATCTCCGCTCATTATATTCAGGCCATTTAACTTTATGCACGGTCCTAACGAGACATTTTTTTAAATTAATATTGATTAGTTATCTGTCGTACGAAATTCTGTATTCTTACACGTTGTTATTGTACTAGATGGTTTGCATGCAGTGGTTACCTGGGGGGGGGGGGGGGGGGGGGGCGTACTCCCTTATATGGCCAATACGGGGATGTGCCACTGGACAGAGCGTTGTCAGAGTACAGAATCTAGACACACTAGACACAAACGAGCCATTATTAAAAAGCATTTAATTTCCACAGATCGTAACATCCATCCTTACATCATTCAAATAAGAACACCAGGAAAGCTTTCCTTTCTAGATGTTATAACAAGTCGACACAACACCGTCCTTGTCTAACGCGCCATCTTAAAAGAAGTAATGGTGGCTTTCATATTTTGGCCAACTTAATCAGACGAGGCCAGTAAGAATTCATATTACTGCAAATAAACGAAAACGTCACCAGTGGCAAACCGTCGAACCACAACAGAATCATAAACACAAAATCCAATTAGTCGCTGGCCAATACGTTTGTATGTACCTGATTTTTTAAAACTCACTTGGGGTCATACACTGAGCCGGGTGACCATTTGGTCCATTGCTCTCTCTTGATTTGGTCCCATATAGGAACAAAAGGAATATCATTTCCACCTTAAAACAATTTTTTTCTATGGATCCCTCTAAAGCAAACACCGCGGAGATAGTAAAAAATTCTCCTTTCCTGCGTACAACTCGTAAGACCTTGGAATTCTTCAGGATTATATTTTTTCCACAAAATGGAAAAATGAGTTACCCTATCTAAGGATCAAACCAAGGTAAAAAATGATACGCTATTTAAGGTTCGAAATCCTCAGCGGTACTCACCTACCCTGCCCATACATGTATATGGGATTATTCCCCCCCCTACCCCGAAAACTTCACGTTCACGTGGCAAGCAAACATGGATTGAGACGTCGAATGCCACCTTATTCATGAATTTTCTGCTGTTAAATGTTGCTTTTGTTATTTAAGTATTTTTGAATTAAAATATATGAAATAATTCATATCTTTTTTTGGTGACATGTCACAGGAAGTTTCATGTCTTTCATAAAAGCGATTCTCGTTGGTCAATTGATTAATTAAGGCAGAAAAATTTATAACGGAAGACAGACATGCATGTTTGACCAAAGAAAATAATTTAAGTTTATAACAAAGTGCGATGGAATTATTACAAATTGTGACAGCTTAGTTTATTACAAAGTGCGATGGACAGTTATTACAAATTGCGACAGCTTTTTTATTACAAAGTGCGACACGGTTTATTACAGCAAGTTGCGACAGGTATTACAATGTCTGATGGATTTATTACAAATTGCGACAGTACAAAAAGAAAAGAACTTGCCAATTTTTGGCGAAAAAAGTACTTTAAAAACGAACTAAAGTACTCAAAACGTTCTGATCACATGACCATGCAAGTGATCACGCAATGACTCTCTTTTGGTCGTGAAACACATTGTCAGGGAGAACATTACTTTCCAGCACTGCCGTGTGGATGAAAGGTCGACTTCTACAACCCACGGCCTAGTCTCTCGGCTTTTACCCTCATGTTGATTATATTGCCCCTTAAATTTTATGCCGGACGTCAACTTCATGGTTATTTTGAAATGCTCCGCACGACCAAAACCTTAAATATGCTGAAAAAGCAACAAAAACTTAAGTTGGCAATAATCACATGACTGATGCCGACATAACCCTAGATGTGACATGGGAATATATTTTAGGGATAATGTTATCTTGTTGTGGTCTGACATTTTTCTAGGTATAAAATTGTCAAAGTCAAAGCGTTTTTAAAAAAAATGCCTCAAAGGATTCTTGGAGATTTTTAATGATAATTATAAGTTATTGTTATTATAATTATTATTATAGCAATAAAATCTAGCTGATTTAGAACTTGTAATAATATCAAATGAACTTTAGTTTTTAAAAATCAGTAAGACTTTTTTATTATTCAGCTTCACTCGGTGGAGTACAAATATCACCCAAAACGAGTTCAAATATCTCATGGTATTTTAGCCTGCGTGGCAGGCGCAAAAAGGGGAGGGGGAGGGAGAAAATTGCGAAAGAGCGGAAAAGGGGAGGGAGCGCCTGCTATAGGAGCCGGTGTTTCTGTATTCCACCCACCTTTTTCTGATCTAATCTGATAACGTCAAC
>OZ037788.1:16122913-16177913 GCA_964035525.1 Porites cylindrica | reverse complement strand
ATAGATGTGATTAAGTTTGAAAGAACGCAAATTCATTTTTTACCGACGTTTTCACTGGCGTCGTCGTCGTTGCTTAAGGTCCCGATTAAACATCGCTCATTTCATTCTTGTTCTGGATAGAAGCTTGGAGAACAATAAATTCCTAATTTGTGCAGGGCAGTGGCGTGACTCAACCTGTCATATTTCTAACCAGTGAAACGCCGTTGCTTGTCTTCGGTAGCCACTCTCCAAGCGAGAAACGTTATTGAAAATAGCATTGCGTTAGTTCAAAAAAGTCATAAATTTTGTTGTTTTCTTAATTTTTACCGGCAAATTTGACTTTTTCGAGTTTTTGTTGTTGTGAAACCACTCGACTGTGGCTCGTGGATCCACTACACTTTGACAATGTTGTGACGTCATTTTATCATCAATAAGGGGACAGACACATAAAAAAACTGGCGTCAATTTGTTTAATGGAGATCGAGGAGAGCGTGCACTCTCTGCGACCTCCATAATTCTTTAGATGATGATGCGAAAGCCGAATTCAATCATTGTTTTGTCATTCATTCCAAATAATTCCTAGTATAAATACAAGCTTAAACATGCTTACCTCCATCTATTTTTATCGGTAAGTTTAGGATCTAAAGGGTTGTTCAGTACTGCAAATATTCTCCAAATAGCAGAAGTCGTCCGTCATACTTCGAATTTTCTTCTCGTTGTTCTTGCTATGTTTTAGGCAATAGTTCGCCTATTTCTTCCTCGTGAAACGAGTGAAATGTTACGCCATTTTGTACTCACTACCAAAAATAGTTTAACCTCGTCCCCAGGTCTTCTCGGTTAACTGTTCAGTTTTCTGGCAATTATGCTGCACAAACACATCGCAAAATTCCTTCAAATTTGTTCGACAGTCGCTGGTTATGGTGAAATATGAGTGGGATGGGATTTTAGCAAATCAGAAACAGAGAAATGTTTTGAATGAATAATAATGTTTTATATTTCATATTGCCACTCAACAAGATAAAATATCCTTTCACCACAGGTATCGAGAATGTGAAAGTGACAGCGATGATGAAGTAGACTGGCTATCTTTGGCCAAGGCAGCAAGAAACTACCAAGGTCGAACAGGTTAAAAGCATTTATTTCGGTCGCAAATCTGTCATGGCATGTCTTGTCTTGTATAGTTCACTCGAAACTCGAACAACTAATTTCGAGATAAGATATGTCAGCGACACTAGTCTTGATACAAATTCCATTGTATACATGCAATAATCCCTTCTGTGGTCTGGCTTATATACTATAGTAATGCAACGCTTTCTCGTGGTATACCAAGGAATATCCCGCGGAATACACATGAGCCTTTGTATATCCAAGTGTCTACATCTCTCCGGACTACCCCCTGGGCACTTTGAAAACTATTGTTTAAATTACCCCTACCCCGGAGCTAAAACGCTTTCAAATGCCCCATCATAGGTCCATTTTAGGTGATAAAATGCCCTCTCCCCGAGGCAATTGACAAAGTTACCTTTTTAATAATACGAACAAAACTCTCGTGCGGAAATCACTTCTTTATATCCCACTGAAAGCGAGCGTGTTATGCAACATATAATTAAACCTTCCTAAACATTCCGCTTACTTCGGTTAATTCCATATATTCATGACCTTTTTTACTGACATAATCATCGCACACGATTTGAAATTACATTCGGCTGGTTAAAGTAATTAAATACCTTCAAATACAGAAAAGCTTGTGCAGACGCAGACCTTTTTTGCTTCGCAGGCAGTGGGCCACGAAGCCACAATCTTCAGCTGAAATCGTTCCAAACGCGTCCGGCCTGACTAGCTCGCCTCGTGCAAAGCACAAAGCACCGAGAAATGTCAAATGAAATCGAGGGTGGCTGGTTCAAATACCCCACTCTTTAGGCACGACCCCGGAGGACTCTGACCATAACATTTACCCCCCCCCCCCCCGGGAAGGCAAAGGTGTCAAATGTTCGGGGCATGCCCGGGGAGCATGTTAAAGCTTCGATTTGACCGATACATTACTATTTTATACCATGCTTTAAATGCGATGTACATTATTTTATCAATTAATTATTATAACAAAATGTTTGTTAATTTAAACTCATGATACAGCATAGAAAAATGCATGCCGAATAAATTATTTTAGTCAACCGCTTGAAAATTCATTCTCCCAAAATGTTAGGATTGAAATTCATGAAAGAAAATGCAAAAAATGCAAGTCAAAAAGTTTATGTCGTTAAAGAGTTGCAAAATTTGGACTGAGTTTTAAATTCTAAAACCTGAAAAAATACCTGATGAACGAGCCCCTCCAGAATGAACTTGTTACACTGGCTGAAAAAAAATAATAATCAATCCTTAGTCAGGAAGCCTACTACACTTTTGCAATAGGGTCCTGATAAAACATCCGAATAAGTCTCATTTACTATTATTTGGTTTCTTTATTATTCAACGAAAATATCAACTTCTTGATCTGTCAGCTGTGTTTTGTCGCGTGTTCATTTACTGCTGAGTTTTCAACCTCAGAAAACTATAAAAGCAAAAAAGAAATTGGCTCTGGCATTACTCAAATATCACTTGAGATAAACTGGAAATGTCAACACGACCGAAAAAAAATTTCGGCGGGAATAAGATCGCAGCTCAAGATGGAAAGAGTGGGTGTAATTCCGTCGAATATACGTACAACGGCTTTCCTGTATTCTTATTGGCTGTATTTTCTATAGCATGGTATAAAGGATAAAAATTTAAATGCCCGGGTCGTATACCCAAGACTATCTGAAAAAGTTGATTGTGAGAATGAAAGCTGCTAGGGTAAGTGTGAAATGTCAAGGACAGTCGCTATATGAAATAAGTTAAACATATAACTTACTCCAGTTTTAACATTTATAGTTTATTACTTTTTCTGAATGTTACTTTTGGTTGGCAGGTTGTATTCGTCATCTATTTGCAGTAATGCAAAAAAATGTATTTTAAACTCATGATCAGTTAATGTTTCGCTTTCACTTGTCGACAGTAGAGAGTACAGGTTCTTCTGATGATTCTGCTGATTACAACGGCGACGTGGAATGTTCGTTGCTATCAGAGAGTGAGCAAATCATCGAGACCTTTTTGGAAGAACCACTAAAAGAGCGAGAAGAACCACCAAAAGCCAACTGCCAAGATGATTATCAGGAGGAAGAGAGAACCTCAGAAGGTAGGAAATTCTCATATGCTTTGTTTATTGCTTATAATTTAAGATGAGGGTAATCGAAAAAACAACAACAACAACAAAAAACAAAAACAAAACAAAAAGGTGCACATCGCTGTAGAGCCCTAGCTTATGGAAATGCTTTAGATGTTCTTACTAAGGTACAAGCTAGAGTTACCTTATTGCAACTTAAATAGATATCATCTTGCTTTTACGCGGAATTCCTCTGGTACTTTGAAGCATATTTACAAGCAAAGCGAGGTCTGTGAACAGTCTGCAACAACTTTGAAGAGTATTTCATCAAGTACGAACAATTTTCCCAACATGCGGAGGCTCTAACATTGCACTTGAATACCAATTACCAGGGTCACGTTAAATTATGTGTTTTTATACAGCAGAAAAATATGTTTTAGAACCACCCTGTTCACTATCATTACTGAAAGGGCACTTCTTGAAGGTGTTTTTTTTATTTTCTCAGTCGAACGGCTGGGCGTTTATTGCAGACATGGCCTGTAGCACCTGCAGTTTATCGTTTTCCGGTCTTTTATTTTGTTCCTTTTTCTGGACTGTTGCTGCCTCTTATCGTTTTGTTCACTACAAACTAATATCTGAAGGGTTTATTTACATCTTCATCTTTTAGACCTATCGTTTTATTTTGGGCCTGGCAATTAATCGAGAAATACGGTATTTCAAAGGCCACTTTTAGAACTCATCTTGATCAACTTTCTTTCAGTGTCACAATGCACAATTTCACTTCCTTGAAGTAATCTTGCCATGAAAATGAGCTAAAACGGTATCGGGCGAACGTCGTTTGGATGGTGGTGTCGGAAAACTTCCTACTCGCCTCTTTAAAAGTTGACGTAGGCCATTCGATGGTCTATGACTTCTCATCAAACTTCTTTTGCAAAGAACGACACTCACGCGATCTACCAACTGCTTATTCTCTTTTTTTTGCAGAAGCAATATCATCACGGTATAAAAGCTTTTTGCCAGACTTGTCTTGTTCACTCATTGGAAGAGAAAAGGAGTGTGATTTCATAATTGACAGTCTTAGTTCTAGCCAGTTCCGCTTTGGTGTTATTCATGGAATCCCAGGAGTAGGGAAGACCTCCATAGCGGTAAAGGTTGGACACAGTTTTGTTTCGAAAGGGTGGTCTGTTAGTTACCACGATTGTCGCAACGGCGAGTTTTCGAAATGGCTTTCGACGCCGTTTAAAAAATTGCAGAAGACGGCAAACTCAGCAATCAATGACTCGTTTCCTGCGGAAAATTCACTCCCGACCCTCCTTATCTTTGACCAGCTGGGAAATGTCGTTAACGATGAATTAGCCAAAACTCCTCAAGCTTTGAAAACTTTGCTGGACGTTGCAAAGGACGTAGATTCGTTTCGACTTTTGATTGTTTCGCGCAAGCGATTAAACTTCACCTGCGATAATGGATTTTCTTTGGAAGTTGGATCTCTCTCTATGACGTCTGCTGTCAAGTTGCTAGAGAGTTATTTCCAAAGCCGTTCAAAGCATCATTTAGAGCTCGTAGCTAAAGGCTGTGGATGCAACCCACTTGCGTTAACGATTATAAGTGTAATAATTGAGAAAGGAATTCCAGAAACTCAAATTATAGAGAAGATGTCATCTCCCAAGCAATTCTGGAAAATTCTACTACACAGTGCTGAGATTTGTCAGTTCTCAAAAAAGGAACAGGAGGGAGATCCGTTGGAAATTTCTGACTGTGGAAATTCCAAAACCGCCCTTCAAGAAAAAGAAGGCCGTTATCTTTTTGTCAAAAAGGCGAATGATTTGAGTGAAGCCAAAGTCAGTTGCAATGAAAAGGGATTGACTTGTCAGTGGAAACTTGGCCTGAGTTCCTGTGAAATAGACACCGTAAAGACGATCTCGAACTTTCAAGTTTCTTTTAAAGGTACGATTCTATTGTTCTTTAAAAATAATAATAATAATAATAATAATAATAATAATAATAATAATAATAATAATAATAAAAAAAACAGACACCCTGACAATTCAAAGCTATCATTGCGGCCCTGGGCCAGGTTGCATAAAACCTTCTTAAGATAAGAGGGTTCTTAACTTTTGTTCTGGAACAATAACTAATTGTTTTAAAATAATAGTTACGAGTTCCCTTAACCTTAAGATGTTTTTTGCAACCCGACCCTGGGACTGGTTGTTCAAAGCTGGGTTAAACTAACCCATGGATAGTGCGAAATTTCACCTCAGCTATGTAAAGCTTTTTTGATGACTGAATGCACTGAAAGGAATGTAAAAAATTATTAAAGAAAATCCTTTTCAGCAAAAGAAAAAGAAACTTGGATTAGAATTTACTCAGGGGTTAGTGCTAACCGACTCTCAAACAACTGGGCCCTTATCATTATATAGCAAAAAGAGCAAGAGAGAAGAGAATAGAATCAACAAAATCCTGCCTAGATTTATGTATCAGCTCCTTGCAGACTTAAATAGTCCGTGAACTTGGGTGTAAGGAAGAATTTATAAACATAATTATATATATGAAGTCGAAGGCACTGTAAAGAAATCAGTGGTAAACTCCCGTTCTCTTCGTGGTCCATTCAGTGTTAATATTGTAGAAAGTATACGTCATAGTTGTTGCTGTGCTGCCCTGCTGATTGTGGGTATCATGAAGCTACGTAAAGTGGCGATCATTTCGTATCATCTACAGAAGTGCATGAAGCAATGGTTGCACCATAGCTTACTATTCACAAAAAATTCCGGTAAATCCGGTTGGAAAGTAAATGGAAGACGACTTTTGAGGTCGTTTTGGAGGAAAATTGCTGGGAGCAACGTAACGTCTGAAACGGTAGTCCTGTCACTGGTTGCTCAAACCTTGGATAGCGATATCCACCGGATAAATCACTATCCAGCGGATAAGTATTGAGGAAATCAATTACACCATCCGCTGGATAGTGCATGATTTATCCGGTGGATAGCGCTTTCCAACGTTAGAACAACCGGGCCCTGGGCGCTTTCCATTCAACCAAAATTCCTGGTTTGAACTTTCGAAAACTTCCGGTAGCATTTTCAAAAAAGAGGACAACCTCGTGCCTATTCAAATTTGCTCCCGAAATTTTGAGAACGTTTGGTTGAAAGGTTCGCATTTCAGAAATTCAACAGTTCTCGGACTTTTCGTAGTAAATTTCCATTATATTGGCCTTCGTTTCCAAATTTTTGGAAGTTTAGGTGGAATGGAAAGGTCCCCTCTTTTCCCGGACGGAAGTTCGTTTTCCGTTTCTCATCAAAGCCATCTTTGATACCAGTTTCAGACTTTTGAAGTCCTTTTTTGGTAAATGTAACGAGCTAGTGCAATTGGTAAACGCGATTCCGGGACGAAATTTACCAGTTTTGAATTTTGTTTACCATTTGTTCAAAGCGTGACCAGACTGGTTTGCCCATGTAAATGCCGGTAAACAACCAATATAACTTGTTGCCTCCAGGTCAGTCACGGTTGTCAGACAAGGGTACAATCAGAGAAACATTGCTTAAAGAAAAAGAATCATTCGAGGTAGGAGAAGCAGATGGTCGTAAGGAGGATTGCTCAGCGGAAAGTAAGTTCATTGTCTTTGCTTCATTGTAGTTTTATCGAGGTCATTTATACGATATTATATTTTTGTTGCCTTAGTCTTTTTTAATTTGCAGTGTTTGCTATGACGACGTAATTAAACTCAGCTAGACAATAACGTCTTCAGTCTGCACGTCGACTGCTTTTTTTTTGGGTGGTGTACCTGATTAACACAAATTAATCTACAGACGTATAAGGATTGAACCTTTTTCCTCCTGGACTAAGTCTCTTTTTTGTGGCTCCTCCTCCTCCAAAATTTTATTAAGATGAGTATATATAATGCAATTGAAATGCCATAAAATGCTCTTCCGTTGCAGAAGAAATTGCTACTTGATTGTTAGCATTTGTCAAGAAACTGAGCTAAAGTATCTGATTGTTGCGTTTGATTCTTAACGCTGTCATCGTATAGTAACCAAATAAATTCCGATGAAACTTTACTTCTTCGTTTTTTAGACTATGAAGACCTGATTCAGGAAAGTGGATATTTTGAACCTGAATTATTAAAGGTAAAGGAAAATACTTGTGTGGATTTTGGTTAACTTTTAATGGAGTGCAATTTTGTATCAGAGCTTTTTATTGTTTTTGCGAAAATATTATAGGGAGGAACCTCTGTATGGGTACCTGTGGACGATCATTTCTTCAGGCGCTTTCCATCAAATCGTCAGTATTGTAGTATTTCAGGTGAAATCGTCGCATGTAACACTGATATCAAGAATTTTTTAGGCTCTAATGCTACCAACGAACTCAGCGCGAGACGTCGGAAACGTCTGAACGGTACAGCACAATTTTTGGTAGGTTTCATGGGCATCATTGCGCGACCCTGTAACGTTGTCAAACTTGATTGAAATGGTATTGCGATCGTCGCTTTAATCGCTAAGATCGTCGCTTCATCAGTGGCGATCGTGGCGACTTCGATTTCGTCGGAAATACCCATACAAAGGCTTAAAGAGTGTGAAATCTTTCTATGGCTTGAATGTCCGGAGAGTCCAGATAATGCCAAAAAGAACCCTTAAGAAGTCACACGAACCAGTTTAATATTTCTAATTATTTTTATTGAGTACAGTGCAGTGGAGAGGGAGGGGGGAGGGGGGGTTGATGGAGCCCCTGCCTTGAGTTTTTAATATGTTGCAGTATTTTGAAACGATTTTGCCTTCAGTGGAGAGCCTTTAATCTTCTCAACAAGATGAGATATATTTCTATGGGTAGTGGCGCAGCTGGAGGCCTGCGAAGTCACAAACAATATCTTGGCTGCCATCTTGGATTTTACCAAGAATTAGAAATCAGGCTAAAACCGCAGAAAATGGTCCTTTTTTGTGCATGACATGTAAATAACACAAATTAGCATTTTCCATCATTTTATCCACAACCTTCACTTCTTTTTGTTTAAAGAAGTTGAGAAATATGTATTTTCATTCAAAAATGGCTTGACCACCTGCTAATTATGACGTCATATCTGGTAACCATAGTACCTGACCATCACAAAACTTGTCTCAAAATGCGTGCGAGGGATAAACGAACAGCTACTGAAAACGTCAGGCGCTAATGTTTTATCGTGACATGTGGTGAATGGTGAATGGTTGTGGTAGCCACGCTGTAACAGACCCTTCAAGGCTCGACTAATGGCGGCCAGAGCCCTACGGATTAAAGGCAGACCCAGGGCGGGAAAACAGAGTGCGTAGGCGATTTTTCCCCGAACAGTAATGCACGAGCAATGTTTTCGTTCGTGGAGGTCCTAAAAAAGACAATTTACACTCTGAATTTTTCAAAACCTAGCCGTACGACCTAGGTTCAAATTTTCAGTGTTGTTAGGGAACATAAAGATGAAACCGTAAACTTTTTTTCAAACAAATCCTAAACACAGTTTTTTTAGTTATTATAAAAAAAGACAAAATTCCACATTTTTGGCCTTTGTAAAAACTATAGTCTGTCAACAGGATTCCTCTGTCTCTCTCTCTGTCTCTCTCTGTCTCTGTGTCTCTCCCTCTAAAAGAATTGTTTCTATGTACTAAATAAATACCTGAAATTTTCAGATGGGGTCGTGCAGCTACTTTTAAGAAAACCCCTGTAAAGGTCTAGTTTCTAGTCCCCCTTTTGGGTGCTCGATCACTATATTTCGCGTTATACTACACAGTAAAATATTTTTAGAGGGGAAAAGAAAAAATAACATCAATTGCGGTGATTAACAGTTCAGTAGAGACCTTCAGTTGTCAAAAATGCTCCATTTTCATTCGAAAACTGTAGCATGTCACTTTAAAGGATGTGCAGTTACGGAAAAGGTTCATGTGAATTCTTTTTTTCCCTAAAATACGTTAAAAAAGCTTAAAAACTGCAACACTGCAGGACTACGAAAGCCGTGCGAGTGGAATCTGTAAGCTTACGTAGAAACTGTCTATTTCTTTCTTCTTCAGTCGAAAAATGAAAGTGTTGGCTGGCTTGGAATGTTCGTGAAGAAACTGAAATTCTTACGCCGCCTGGATCTTTTCAAACGACTTCTCTATAACATGAAGGAAACAAAGAAGAAAGCAACGAAAAGGGTACCAATGAGCTGCGTTAACAAAAAATCATCAGCTACGAAGCTAAGTGTCGAAGTAGACGAAAAGGACACCCCGCCCTCGTTAACAGAATTGAAATATCCAGACAGTGCCGAATTTGTGGAAAAGGAGATACCTGACACAGACTTCTTTCCACCTTGTCCTTCAGACCAGTACACAAAAACGAGAGAAGGAAACTTGTGTAGCTGTTCATTGTCTATTGAAAATGTTCAGCCTCCTTTACACAAGCTGACAAAAACAAGAGCGGCAAGTGCATCTGGTGGTTCATTTGGCATAGATGTGAAACCTCATGTTGACCAACCTCCATTTGACGAGCTGACAAAATCGAGAAAGGCAAAGCAGTATAGAAGACGAATATTGCTTATAGGGATAGGGCTTGTCTTAGCTCTACTGAGTAGTGGATTACTTCTCGTACTGTCTAGTAAGTTGTCTTTTCATTCTAATTTCTTAGGGCTTTAAATTTATAGTTAAGAGAGCCTTGTAATTGTTATGGACACTGAATTTATATTACCATTCTAGTTTGCAGGGTTAATCTGACAAACAAATGAAACTGACTTACAGCTTAAATTACTTGCCTAGCATAAATGTCATGTCTACACTATCTTTTCTGGCTACTGGTATACTTAGAGGAACAGGTTTTGCAATATACTAAAAGGGACATGTTTTCCCTGTTCTCCCTGTTAATTAGCAGCCTATATCTCACATGTCATTAGGGTAGTTTGCCTGTATGGATCAGCACACCGAGAGAGCGCATGACAGTGTGGATGTAAAAGTGGTCATTTAATATTGTGCGCCTGAGAGTTGGCACTTCGGAAAATCATGTTGATGCATAGCAAGTCGTAATTGTGTCCTTCCGTTTTTCGTGCGAAACTAAAAAAAATACATATCTAAGCAATCATGAACTTGTTACCTAGTGTGGAGGCGTGTGTGGCCAAGCGGCTCACACCTCGATCTCCGGATCTGGATGTTCCAGGGTTCAAGCCTCGCCCGTCTCGTTGTTTCCTTAGGCAAGGAACTGTACTCCACTTTGTCTCTCTTCAACCAGGTGTACAAATGGGTACCAGCGACATTCTTCTAGGGGTAACCCTGCGATGAACTATCATCCCGTCCACGGGGGAGTAGCAATACGCCTAAGCATGCTGCATGCTATAGAAACCGGGATAAACTCCTGCCGTTTGGGCCTTTGGCTCGTGATCGCCTTTACCTTTTTTACTTGGTTGGCTAGTTATCATGGTAAGGTACAGTGTTTAAGAAACGCTGTCGTTTTGAACTAGTGCAGGGCGCTCCGGTTAGGCCTCTATCTTACGCAGGAATACATTAACGCCGATGAAGTCAAAGCCCTTTGTCTTTATTTCATGAACAAGTGAGGGCAAATTTCTTAAAGATAAGGTCATGTGCTATTTTAGATGCTTTAACAGGTCTGATAGATGCTCTAGTTACTTTAAGTTCTATAAATGTCTTCGTTTTCGCCTGATTGACTAGAAACTAAGAAAAGTACGCATTAATTAAGTATTCATGACGTCTAACGAATAAGCTCAAGCTCGCCTGAGAATTGCAATCACTGTGTCGTAACATATTATTGCAGACAACAAATTGTTCCAGTTCCAGTTCACTAGTTCTTGCGCCCAAATCGTGGATATTAATGACCGCGAAGGCGAACTAGCTCTTTCTTGCAAGAGACACGATTTTTTACTCACCCCTCCCCTCCTCCTCCTTCTCCTCCTCTTTAATTTATTATTTTCTTATTGCCACCACTACATTTCTATTGTTTTCCTCCTTCCGCTCCTCCTTCTTGTACTCCACCTCCACCACCACAACGTACATTTTTATTACTTTTCCTCCACCATACCATTACCGACATTTTGTACAATCGAGGTTTGTTAACCAGAATCTGTGAACCTTATTCAGTGTTACCCGTTCCCTATTAGATTTGTGACTCCTTCTACATTTGGAAATCTTTTCTTTTCACAGTTATGGCCCTTACTATTCTCTGAGTCCAATAGCTACAACAGCAGATTGTCTTAATTTGGTCTCCATTATGTAACGTTAGGCATATTAGGGACTGTGCAATAATTATCAGGAGGGGGGGGGGGGGGGCTGCAAAACTAGAGGGGGGGGGGCATTACACAATATTGCTGCCAAGATAGGGGGGGCTCAAAGTAAAATCAGTCATTTGACGGAAGGGGGGCCTTAAGTTTTATTCGAAATGTAAATAAAATTAAACGCAATAAAAGATTCTCAATACAGGCATCATGATAGACTGTAACAAATATCAACACGAACAGCTGTTAAACGATTATTAAAAATATTCCATCAAAATGAAAAGCAAATTCACAACTGATCAATTTTCACCCGTCTTCTAATTAATTGAGCTGATCCTATGTAAAGCAAAAATCATGAACTTGTTTTTCAGCTTACCCCATAAAACAATGGGAATCAAACAGATCTCGTAGACAAGCTTTGTCGGTTTTTGATGTGAATAAAAGTAATGTTTCTTCATCGACTGAATCGATTTGCTGAATTCCATATATATCTGGCTCATAACAAAGTTCAACAGGCTCTCTTCCCAAGGATCTAAATATAATGCAAGCTCTTTTTCGTCTGTTATTTGAAGCGTTCAATCTTCTGTTCTTCGATTTGTTCCTCTGCTCCTTTCTCTTTCTGGCTTCAGAAGTTTTAGATTTTGAGCCAATGTGGTAAGCACCCCGGTACTTAGCAAATGCTTTGTCTAAATCTTCAATCAAGCGATCAACATCCTTTTCGATACTAGATGTTACATAATAACTCTAGTTTTTCAGCCCCCTCCCCTCCTGATAATTATTGCACAGTCCCTTACAGAAAATGCGGTCGTTATCATAAATGACTTCGAAACAGCAATCCGGGCATTCAAAATCAGTTAGTGCCTATATATGTCATGGTTATTTGCCATTTTTTAAACGAATGGGAAACTGAGTACAATATGCGACCACAAAGCTTCTCGGCTGTTTTCGAAACTGCAATAATAAATTCAGAAATGCAATTAATCTTCACTCTGTTGCTGTCCGCCATGTTTTTGTTGTTCCTCCAAGCGATCACTAGAGTCTTGGCGGTCATATGTTGTACCATTTTCTCGCTCGTTTAGAAAATGGCCAATTAAGCCCCTTACATTAATTATCTTACTGTATGAATAATCAACCAGATGTTTTCTAGTCACTCAAACAGAACTAACATCAGAGGATGATGTGGTATCGCAGAAATCGCTTAGAAGTACTCAAATGGTGAGTGACTCCATTGATTAGGGAACTTAAGCAACAACGACGGCGACGGCTACGAAAACGTCACTTAAAAGATGAACTTGCGCTACTTCAGGAAAAGAAAAGAGGGTCGTTGTCTTGTGTTCAAGTCCTCGACACAACGTGAAACTAGGGCACGTTGTAGTCGAGCAGCGACGTCTAAGAAATGTACAACAAAAAATGATGCACATGCGAAGTTGTTGTTTTGCTAGCCTAAACCCATTTGCCGTTGTCGTTGCCGTCGCCATCGTCATTGCTGAAGTTCCCTATTGTTTTGAGAGCGACAGTATGGTAATTGAGTGGCAAGAATTGAAAAATGGATTTCTTTCGTTTTTTTTTTTTTTTTTGTCCATACATAACTTTTACGTAGATTAGGTAGATAAGAAATGCGATGTAACTAGTGCCTGCTGAAAGCGTCTTATTTTCGAGAACAAAAAGGTGGTGGGCAAAACATTGACCCCAGTCATGGACTACCAAATACACCTGTCACTATAGTTGCTTCGGAGCGGGCGAGCAGCAACATAATCAAGATTTAAGAGAAATATATAACGGTGGGGCGAATTCTCGAATTCATCACTCATTCATTACCAGAATGCATTGCATTTAACCAGAGTGCACTGCGCCACTTTTGCCAGAATGCATTGCGCAACGAACAACTCAAATAAAAGCACGAGGAGGTTCGGTGGGTGAGAGCGTGCGTCGTTCGCTGCTCAGACTCAGAGTTTTTTTTTTTGTGGCAAATTTTCTACAGCACGGTTAGAAGTCTTACCAAATTTACAGTCAAACCATGTCAAGCGTTCCTGTCGCTATCATGAATGGAAAAATGGTTTGGTTTGTCGATTCAATAATTCACTCATAAAATGAATAATCCAATAATCAAATTGGACCTCGATTCAATAATATGTTGATTTAGTTTATGAACAAAATCTACTTGTTCGTTATTCTTTTCTGTTGTGTTCAATCGTATTTGCTTCCCTTTTCTACCGTTTACGATTGCGTTTTTCCTTGCCTTTAATCAAAATAACAGCCAGAATTGATAGACCGCAAACGCAAAGAAACTGACAAAGGCCGAGGATCGAAATCCACCAATTACCGCACATACGCTGACCTCAGTTTGACCATCGTGTTTTCTAAGAGGTCAGGTCTCTTGCACTGATCACTGGCAACAAAATAGCATACATTTAACAGTTTGTTTGGGTTTGAACTTCAGAACCCGCCCGCACTCGACTCTTAGAAAAAAAGAAGAGAAAAAGCAAAATTCTGAGGTCGACTTGTGGAAAGGGTAGTTTTTGAAAAAACAGTAATCGAATAAACATTCGATTATTGAATCGAGGCTGAATATGAATTTTAGATTGTGAATGGACTGTTGAATCAACAAGCGAAATCATTTTCTCATTAATGAATTCATTAGTTCGTTAGCGATGGGACCCTTGACCTGCTTTGACTGTAAGACACGCATAAGTATTTCAGATCAGTACGATGGTTAAACTTGGAGATTGGATTTCAATTCAAGAGCCTTTGACTCGTCCAGGCGTTAAACTTGACGAGGAGATGAGCATTTGCTCTTCGACTGCGCAACACGGGATGTACAAATTCCAGCTTGCTAGAAGGTGATGTGAAAGTGAGAAAATGCCATGCCATGCTATTCTTAAGAACCTGTATCAGCCGAAAATGGATGTGATTTGACCATTAGCTTCAAAATAACAGCGGAAATCGAGATAGCAACAAATTTTTTCCAAGATTGCGAACGGGCGGGATCCTCCAAATCCTGCAATCTCATTGGTTTCGAGAGCGGGCGGTATTTTACGATCTTGTCCTCTAACCCGGCGGAATCGTTGACAGCCTCATGCACAAGTTTGTTTGTTGTTTGTGAATAAGCAAAACCTTGATTTTTAAATCATTTTTCTTTTAAAACTTGCGCTTTTATTAGCGTTAGCTAGGAAAAAGTGAATTTTATTATTCAGACAAAAAATCTGAAGGGAAATTCAAGCTAGTCAGCCAAAAAACCAGGCGTCTCGTGATGTCGCTTCACTTGCTTTATAACCACGCTGTAAGTACAGGGGCACCCAATGAGGATATAGTTCAAAACCACTTAACATAGCATTGTTGAAAGTATTTTAGTATTTAAACGGTAGATATAGGCATATTTTTATCCCCTAAAAACTTTTCATCTGTTCGGATTTCCTAGCTGAAAGTCTAGTGATCCGAAAATTATAGGGATAAAAACTTACCTTCTCGAAAATTTCAGCCAGGAAAAGGCTCCCGAAAATTCTAGGTGACCTTTTTTAGGGTCAAAATCCGTTAAAAATGGGTAATTATACCATTTTGTAGATGTTCGAAAATCCTAGGAGAGGCAGGCAAGCAAGAAATTTTACGATAAATGTTCTGAAAATTCGAGATCTCAAATCGTCTTCCGAACAGATATTTTTCAAAAAATGCCTTTGGGTGCCCCTGTAAGTACTCCAATCTTGCTTTTATGCACCGTTTATTCGCAATTTTTGCCCCGTTTGTAGTTTTGTTTTCCATTTTTGCTGTCTGAATCTATATTCTGCCGTTTTTCATTGAATTTTGCCTCGCTAGTTTTCTACTTTTCAGAAAAGCTTGTTTTCAATGATTGCATAGCTTTCAATCTTGAAAAAAACAACACGAATCTTTTTTCCAGCAGTCGGTTTATATCGCTATTTTCATTTCTTTGGTATATATACTTGTTACTTACATGGCCTTCCTTTGTTCGAATTCAATTCAAAACCTTAAGGTTGGTATGTCTAATTAGTTATTTTTATAAAGCCTTTTTGCAGTTTTCAACCCCCTTGATTGAACTATTCTTGGAAATTCAACGGAAGAAAATTGTTGCTGTATTTTTCCCCTGAGGCTTTAAATATATAGCTCTTTGTTTGACACTCAGATTATGAATTGTCTATCAAGACACAAAAACCTTTCTTTATTCTAAAAGAGAGCTTAAGTGTGATGATATAAATTAGTGAGCTAAAAATCAGGTTGTAATATGTTTTGTTTTGGTTTACAATCGATCGCGCGCTTCATCAACACGAACGCGTCCTACTTCAACACACATAGATTGGAGGCTGAAGCAAAAATTCTCCTGAAACTTTTAAATCTTAGTAGGAAAATAATAATAATAATAATGTCATTCACCGGCCTAGGTCGGTCCGTATTGGGAGAAACTGTGCCCTCGACCTACAGCCAAGGGCAGTACTCAAGACCTCGGGCACAGTTTCTCCCAATACGGACCTCCCATTCAGTGAATAACATAATGATATTAAGAGAGACAGATATATAGATAGATATATACATTTGTTTTCTTACAAGTCCGCCCGTGTGCAATTTTCACTTGTTATTGTCTAACTTGTGAAAAAACTCGGTTCAACGATAAATTCTCTCTTCGTCATGTTCTTTGTTCCCATTTGTCAATAAACAAGAGAATGCATGAATATTGTCTGCAATTCTCTTGTTTTGCATATTTTGAAAATTAAAGAATACGGAATTCGGTCAGTTGTGGGTCATATAATTGTCGTTACAGAAAAAGGGGAAAAACCTCCCAAATTTTATTTTTCACAACAACGCATCTTTTTTTCTGAGAAGGAAGATCTTACGGTGAATGATGTCCGCGATATTGGATGTGTGGGAACAATATTATATATAGTAGTTTATTAAAACGGACCAAGACGTTGTCGAGGTTCATAGAAGTGGATTTTATCACAAAAATGATGAGTTGGTCATATATATTCATGCCTCACTCTTTTTGTGTAAAATCACATCTTGTAGGGCAACGTCTCACTGAAGACAATAAACTCTCGGCCCCAAATGTTTTGAAGTCAGTTTACAGTTTCTCTTAAGCACACCCCTGGATAGCGCATAATACATTCCATCAATAAAAAATGCTTCGCGACTTGCTATAGATGCCATGGCATTAATGGCCTACCAATTCAGCGAAATCTTCCGTTTCTACGGAACGACACAGAATGTAAAAAAAAAAATGTTTTTTGTGTGACGGCTTTTAATCAGCCATATAATACGCCATTGCAAATTTGTATTGCAGGGCGCATGCACTTTTCTAAAAAAAAACTCAGCGATATGTTCTTTTCAAATTGGAACAAAGAACCCGAAGAAGAAAAAAAATATCGTTGAACCGAGTTTTTTTTACAAGTTGGACAATAACGGGTGAAAAATGCACACGGGCGCACGTGTAAGAAAACAAAAGTATATAATGTATCTATATATATCTCTCTATATGAAAACCTTTTTGAAAACGGGTGTGTATATATGTTTTGCGTCGTACTTTGCAGACGAGGACATGTATCGGCGTTTTGTAAAGCACAATTATGTTCTTTCATTCATTCATTCCAATGGAACGGCGTTTGCCGGCAGAAGTTCCATGGAAAAAGCATTAAATTAAAAAATTTTCCCCACGGTTTCGTAATCAGCCTCTGTGGTGTAGTGGTAAGGTACAGTATCATCAAGCTGAAGGTGCCTTGTTCGAGTTTTACTCTTTACCTTATCTTTTTTTCCTTCTTTTTTCCCGTTTTTTGTGCTGCTGTTTTCTATAAATATATACCTGAATAACTGTTATTTAAGGTGGCTCGTCTGGATTTTTTAGGGGGGGGGGGGGGGGTACCTCCCAAGTTTGAGCATTAAGCTGGCTCGATACAATTTATCAGGGTCAATACCTCCCAAGTTTGAGCATAAACTACGTCGCCATAAAAAAAAAAAAAAAAAAAAAGTTTTTGGAAAAATTGCCACCACAGTTGTATAGGATAAAGATGAAAATTTGTTATGATCGGGGTTGCAATGTCATCGGAGTTGTCATAGCAACGAAATGACACTATTACCTATTTTACTTGCAGCAGTATTTCACGGCCACTGGGAACTTTTCTTCCAAACTTGTTCACGGGATCTTTTTCCTCCAAAAGCAGCCTCGATGTTCGTGAAGTTTAAGCGAAATCTGTAAGAGCGTTATCAAGATATTTTGAGATAAAGTTTTTATGGTTAGAAATACGGAAAAAAAAGGACAATCTTGGTGTTCGGCTGTTATCTG
Organism: Porites cylindrica; assembly: GCA_964035525.1. Lineage (NCBI taxonomy): Eukaryota > Metazoa > Cnidaria > Anthozoa > Scleractinia > Poritidae > Porites > Porites cylindrica. The sequence continues at coordinate 16,160,267 of OZ037788.1, read as the reverse complement.
TAGAAAACGAAGCGCTTTTGACATGCAATTTCTCCTCATAGTAGTTTCAACCGTTTTAAAAACGTGTGTGAAAGATCATGGTGATAGCTCCAGCCGATTGCTAGAAAGAAGGATTTGATTAATATGTATCGAGGCGCTCTTGTTAGCGGTTTTTAAACATTTTAGCTACTTTAACAAATTAGCAAATAATTTTTAAACCGCTCGATAGATCTTTTTAAAAAGTAAGATTGTTGAGATTAACCTTCCTTTTATGTGACTTTCTAGTTTCGAGAATATTGATATGCTTTAAGGCAGTAAAATAAGGGCTACAATTCGCTAATATTTTGTCAGAAATTTTGTGTTTACAAGTGAGAGCCTCTCATTATTCGGGGTATTGTCTCCAAGTTTCATTTTTCGTGCACAACCAATAGCTAGCATTATAGCTAGCATATTTCAAATGTACTGTTAGTTAATGCTGTTCACGTGAAAATGAAACTTGGAGACAATACCTTGAATAACGAGAGGCTTTCACTTGTAAAGACGAAACTTCAATTCCGATACAAAATTAACGAATTGTGGCCCTTATTTTACTGCCTTCCAATATATCAATAATCTTGAAACTAAAAGGTCATATAAAAGGAAGGGTAATCTCAACAATCTTAATTAAAAAAAAAAAATCTATCCAGCGGTTTAAAAATTATTCGCTTATTTGTTAAAGAAGACCTAAATGTTTACGTAAGCGCTAACAAGAGCGCTTTGATAGCGGAGGTCAGGCGCGCGAAGCGCGCCCGCAGTGCACCATGGGTAAGTAAATCTACCCATCCCAAAAAATTTGGTAATCACGTGACCGTACACCGCCCGCCCGCCCGCTGCCCGTCCGTCCGCACCACAGGCAAACCAATGTTCAATGCCACACTTTCTAGCTAGTTTGGGAGCACAGGAAGACTGATTGCACACATATTGCACATCAATGTTGTGATCACTTGACAGCTGTCAAAACAGGGTCCCGCTCACCAGTATCACCTGACCGTATCGTGGGCTCAGGTGTCGACCCATCGAGGTCGAGTATTTTTTGAAGTTATTCGCTGACAAGTTACTCGTTTTCAAATGATTGCAGGCTCAAGTTTAATTTTTTCAATTCATATGAGATACGTTGTGTTTTATATGTGCCGCACAATTAAAATTTTGAGTTCGAACTGACCTCGGAAGCTAAGATTCAGCCAGTTTTTACAGGCAGGGAAGACATGCCAGTTGCTTTTGACTTTTCTCACCAAGGTCACGCGTTGATCACGCTCTACGTCCAATTTTTATGCTCTGATTGGTCAAAATTTGACAGGTGAGTTCACGCAGCATCTTGAAACTTGTTTACTTTGACAGCTGAAGCTGACAGAGCTTTTTGTCAACTTGTGATGTTTTTAACTGTCTTTTTCCACTGAACGTACAAAATGAAATTCAGCTGCTATCAAGAGTCTTCTGTTATTCATGGCTTGTTTGTTTATCGGGTTTTTGGTTGAGAAATACGTCGCTTGTCAAAGTCGGAAATCCGATTTCGGATGGCATCGTTTTCGTTTTTCACCTTGCTCGATGCGTAAGAGGGTTGAAAAGTCTGAAGCGATTCTGGCCTTACTTCATAGTTTTCAGTGCATCTCGAATGGTAAGCCTGAGTAATTATTTTATTTGATGTTTGTTTTTTATATCTAATTCAATGAAGTCGAGGCAGTTTATGGGGCTATTTAGTTTATGCACGTTTGTAAGATTTGAGACAATGATCTGACCGAGTATCAGGTTTGATAATAACCTTATAGAACTTTAAAAAGCCTTCAGACATTTTCTCACCGCAAATAGGAAGAAAACGTTCCAAAGAATATTTAGTTATAATTCTGGCTGTAAAAGAAAGCTTTGAGCGATTTTCTTGCCTCGAGTACAGTTCATCTTTGAAAAACGCAAAGACCGGGAAGCCGGCTTAAAACATAACGAAGGATTTTCAGAGACACTTCAATACTTGTCTTCGTGAATGAAAATTGTTGTCTCTGTATATGTTTCACCGAATTATTTTCCTTTTATTGATTGTTAGTAGTCTCTTTGGCAATTATTATGAACGTTATTTTGAAGAAAACATTAACAACTCTAAAGAAACGTGGAGAGGTATAAATGATATCATCTCAAGAAAGGCAAAAAGTAATAAAAAGCCAATACACCGCCTTGTTAACTCCAATTCGGAAACGATAAATCTGTCTGATCTGTTACTAATGAAAATTACTATGTTGAACAAGTTAGAACTGAAAATTTGAAGCGAGCCTTCTGTATTTCCGGTGCTTTAATTTGGAAAAGTATTCCACTTTCTATGAAAACACTTAAAAAAAATCAATTCAAAAGCGAACTAAAGAGAAAACTCTTTGAAATACTGGAAAAAGAGGACGACTATATTAGATTTTCTGATATTACAGGGCAATTCTCAAAATCGTAACATGGTGTGCTTCCGTATGAAGTAGTCTGCCTTCCTGTCTCACTCTGGCTATAAACCACACGACAAACTAGATTGCTTCTAGGATTGTTCGTTAAACATATATATATATATATATATATATTTATACCATTTTCCTTTTTCTCTTGTACCCACCTCGAATAGCCTTCGCTAACCGCGGGCACAAGCTTTGTAAGCTATATTTAATTTGAAATAAACTTGTTGTTGTTGTTGTTGTTTCATCACTGTTGTGCCGTTTGTTTTCAGACGCTCATGAACATAGCTTGCAGGAGTAGTCAAATGCCGCGCGTATCAAACGCCTTTGAAGATTACACATAGTTACAAAGCCATTATGTTGAAGCGTATAACTGTGTTAATCTTAATTTAGACAATCGACTTTTGGGAATTTTTTTAACGGTTTCGCTAACGCGTGCTTCGATCGCCCTGAATATTTCATGACTGCAATTTGTATTGCAAAATTTTGAAATACTGCATTCTGTCCGAGGTTTGTATGCTAAAAACAACGCCTCGTGGTACTATTTCTCCTCAGATGTGATGTATAAAAAGTATAAAAGGTTGGTTTACACGTCCCCAGACTTGTTGGCAAGATTTTGTAAAGTAAACTTATCGAACGCAAAAAATTCGGCCTGATTTGTTTTCCTAATGTACTGTGATCAAGAACCTATTCTTTAGGTGTACATATAAGGCTATCAAGTCGATGTAAGATGAAGGTGGCTCGACTAGATTTTTTTAGGGGGATACCTCCCAAGTTTTTGAGCATTAACTACGTCGGCATGAGTAAAGATATGGAAAAAAAGTTACCACAACTGTGTTATATAAAGATGAAAATTTCTTATGATCTGGGTTTTATTGCAATCGGAGTCGCCATGGCAACGTAATGACGCCATTACGTTTTTCATTTATCTTTGTGTTTCTCTGTACCAGGAGTTTTTTGAAGAAATCCTTTAAGGGCGTATGTACCTGCCATAATTGCCTCCATTATGGCAAAGTTTGACGAAATTCTATGAGAGCGTTTTCGAAATATTTGAAATGTAGTTTTAAGAATCATAAAAACAGTGAAATAGCATGCTTGCCGCACAATTCGCTAATATTTTAAGAAAATGATAAGCTTTGGGAACGCGGCTTCATCTCACAGTGGTTTGATTCCATTGAAAACTGCATACAAAAAAAGAGGGGAATTGCTCTGGGCGATCGCGAGTAAGAAGGTTTTTATTAACTTGCATTCAGCTGCTTTTGATACAGTTTTTGGACGTAATTAGGAGGTATCAACCCCAAAAGATCCAGTCGAGCCACCTTAATTTCACTCTTAGCTTGGACTGTTTGCAAATTATTTTCCTCTAAAATTACTTAGCCTTTCCGTCAAAAGTCACATGAATGTGCTCTAAGGTTAACTGATTTGTGGAATACAAGTTTACAATTCATTTGATTTAAATTATAAATTCGAGTTAGTAGGAGCTTCGCTTTTAGCCCAGGCTAAATCTATATATTACATACTACTAATCAAACCCTTCTTTCTAGCAATCGGCTAGAGCTATCTCCATGATCTTGCACACACGTTTTTAAAAATATTGAAACTACTATGAGGTGAAATTGCATGCCAAAAGCGCTTCGTTTTGTTTAGATAACGGCCAAACATCAAGATTGTCAATTTTTTATGTGTTCCTAACCATAAAAACTTCATCCCAAAATATCTCGATAACGCTCTTACAGATTTCGCTTAAACTTCACGAACATCGAGGCCGCTATTGGAGGAAAAAGCTCCCGTGAACAATTTTAGAAGTCTTAGAACAGTTCCCAGTGCCGTGAAATACTGCTGCAATAGCCTGAGATCATGCCCTCTGCCTATTATCCCTTTATGTCTCTCTCGGGAAGAGGGCATGATACATTTCTTTGTCGGAACACATCTAAAAAAGCCAGAATCTAGACTTTTTTCTGATTGAATAGGAAACAATACGGATGATTTGCGCTGTTCCAATTGGCCAAAATGCCGTCATCCGTTAGTAGTTGTTGATTTCAGTCTGCAGTTTTGCTTGCGTAATGAGCAGTGAATACACTCGCGAGTTCGTTATAAAATTTCTGCCGGCTCAGTTTTCTTGAATTTGAAGAATGCCTGAATAGAAATTTCATCCGTTGAAATATTTTCCATCTCATCGTATACTAAAAAGTTGCAGTCAAAAATTCACCGATCATTTGAATGCAATTTGATACCAGCTACAAGTTACAGAAGCGACAAACGGGTTCACTTTTCAAATAATCAATTCATGAATGGAATCTTGACCTGGTTTGATAGTAATTCCTCCTTCAGAAACCTGCGAATTATTCTGAGCGATCTTCGCTTTCACCACATCTTTCAGGTCGTAAAATATGGTGCTTCAGCCTATTTTTTTTTCCACTGCTTTCGGCACAGAACGAAGTCAACGTAAATTCTTTGTTATTTGTAGCTGTTAAATTAAGGTACGGCAGCTCCAGCTAGCAGTATTTCATCACGAAAACAACACATCTAAAATTTTTTTTTAGGAAGCGCCATCTGAACATGGACGTAGTTAGAAGTTTTCTTTTCTCTGAAATTGATTTCGAAAGAGACATTAAAATTTTATTCCCGTATGGTAAACGCTTATTGGCTAATAACATGACAGGTCATGCAGACGTTACATTATGTAAATTAGGGGGCGGTTAACGGCTTGTTAAATGAATGTATCAGGCGTTATTTTTCTCCCTCTCGAGCCAAAGAAACAAAGAAGCAAAAAAGAAAATAACGCCTGATCTCAGGTTACTGCTGCAAGTAAAATATGTAATAGCGTGATTTCGTTGCTATGACAACTCCGATGTTATTGCAACCCTGTCAGATCATGACAAATTTTCAGCAAACAGTGAAATAGCATGCTATCCACACAATTAGCTAATACTTTAAGAAAATGATAAGCTTTGGAAGCGCGGCTTCATGTCACAGTGGTTTGATTCCATTGAAAACTGTGTACAAAAACTGTGTACTCTACGCGATCGCTAGTAAGAAGAATGTTATTAACTTGCATTCAGCTGTTTTTGCTACAGTTTTGGCAAGGTCTATGCTTACAAATTTCGCATTATTCACAAAACCGCTCGATAGAGTTTTTTTTATAAACGTGACAATCCCGGGATCAATTGTCAGTAAATATACCCTGCAAGTTTCAAGAACATTGAAAACAGGGAAGGCTTTTAAATAGGGCCTCAAACACAACCAATTTTCCCTTAGATTTTGAGTTTACAAGTGAGCGTCCTCATCATTCAGTGGCATTGTTTTCAACTTTCATATGCACGTGGAAAAAACTAGCCGAAAGAGAAAATTGCATCAAAAAGGACTTACTTTTCGAAAAAATATCTGAAATATGCTAATAACCGGGGAAAGAAGTTAGCTATGTATTACAACATCTCAGCAACTCTTTGTAAGAGTTGCTGTGACCCGAGTTAGATAATAATTAAGTATTGCATCCTACACGATGAGTCTTGACGTTCACCGTTTCGGCTCCCGACTGCTATTCGTGACACAAGCCAATTAATAGCATACTCCGGATATTTTTTCGGAAAGTAATCTTGAGTTCTTTTAAATGCAATTTCTTTGTTTTACTAGTTGTGCACGTGCATATGAAACTTGAAAACAATGCCAGAGAACAATGAGGACACTCACTTGTAAACACAAAATCTGGGGGAAAATTTGTGACATTTGGAGTCCCATTTAATTACCTTCCTTGTTTCAATGTCCTTGAAGCTTGGAGGAAACGTGCATTGATGGTTAATCTCGGGATTTTCAAGTTTTTTAAAAGCAGCCGGACTTAGGCTAATCAAATTCATTTTTTTCTCGCTATCGGCCGAAGCAATCCCTCTCTTTTCTCGTACAAAGTTTCAGATGAAATTAAGCCACTATGAGATTAAACTGCATTTCCAGACCTCTTCATTTTCCTTATATATTAGCTAATTATGTAGATAGCATGTTTATTCACTGTTTTTATGACCCTTTAAACTTTGTTTCAAAATATTTCCACAATACTCTCATAGAATTTGTTGAAAATTTGCCACAACCGAGGCAACTAAGGGAGGTACAAGCTCCCTGAAGCGATTTCTGATAGAAACTCATAGTACCGAGAAATACAAAGGCAAGTAAAAAACGCAATGGCGTCATTATGATGCTATAATGATAACTCAGATGTCAATAAAACATGGATCATAACAAATTTTCATCTTTATACAGTGCAGCTGTGGTAAACGCTCAGAGTGGGGAGGTATACTCCCTAAAAGATCCAGTCGAGCCACCTGAAGCAGCAAACGTATATGTATCATGTTGTTTACCTAATTTTTTTTTTGCCCGAACGAAAAAGTCTGTTGAACTTTGTAAGCGAGGGAATAAAGCTTGTTTGCAGGATTAACTTAGACCCTGTTTACACGGAGTGGGGGACACCGGTTTAGTGGGGTAGGTTTCTTTTGTTTTGTGTCCCCTCAGCGCGTGAGGCCCTTACTCGGTACAGCTTTCAAAAAAAAAACTGTCTTTCAAATGTCTAAAACCACTTGTCAATTTATAGGCCGCATACTGCCGAAATAAACTCCGTATCTAAATTTTAATCAGTGTTTCAATGGAAGAAGTTTGAAAAATTTATGATCTTTTATACTCTACCTCGAAGCAGGTGAAACAGAACTCATAAATTATGATTGCGGAAATGCGTGCGTTATACCGTTCGCGATAGCCGAATTAGGTCAAAATTGTGTTGAAACAACTAACACCCACACTAAAATATGAACCCTTAAACAGCTGCGTCACTGCACTCAGCATTTGAATCATGACTATATTTCGTTTTTATGCTTCGAAACACCTTTAGCCGTAATAAAAGACGAAAAAATTGTGAAGAATCAAGGTGGCGGTCGATCCTGAAAGTGCCCTTGTTTGACCTTAAGCAATGCCATGTTTAGATGCCAAATCTCATTGGTTCCTAAGCATCAACTCATAGTACCTTCAACCTTATTGGCCCTATTGTAACAGACGTCCGAACACACAAAGTGAAAAAGATACATACGCTTAGACCACTGACATAAGCAGTGGCGGATCCAGACCTTCAGATAAAGGGGTGGCGGGGCGTGGTCTCAAACAAAATTTTTGTAAGGCCCGTCGGGCCTCGATTTGGTCTAAAAATAAGGGGGGGGGGGGACCTCCCCTGGATCCGCTACTGATATGAGCTATGTTTTCAGAATAGCTCAAAAATGCATAAACGAGAGCTTCGCTTTTAGCTCTGGCCAAATATAGTTCCTCGCAAAGCAAGGCCTGAAGCACCGAGCGAAGTGCGTCTGTAATCTCGTAGCGCGCGCGGAGTTAGTGGCCGCGCGTGGATCATAGCAAGCTGCAAACTCGCAGCGCCAATTCTTATATACAGCTATTTCGAGATAGGTTGTCGGAAAAAGTGTGCACGCGACAATCCCGAAGTGTAATATGGGATATGATCAATACACTGTTCCTGACACTGCAGCTGTAGTAACCTACTTTTGTTGCTTTCCTTTAGCACTCGCAAACATACGTCCATGGCCTCTCGTGTCATTCTTTTAAACTTCTTTAAAGAACAGTGAATTCAAAACCACCCACAATAACTTTCGGGATTAATAATTTTCGCTTGCACTTTTTCCGACAACCTTTCTCGAAATAGCTGTACATCCGATAGTATCCGCCATGAAGTAGTTTGACATCACGGCGCATCTTTTGTTTCTGGGCAACATTCGATTGAAAGCGATTTCTCATCAATGACCAAAGTATTCATGAACAGCTGACTTGTTTATTCATCGTCTGCGAAACAATGTTTTCTATCGGTGAATCACAAGCCATTTCTCTTGCAAATTGAACAGAACAGCAATCACAAGAACGCCGAATTCAACAACCGGCTGTAAATCCTCGCAGGGGAAGATTTTAAACCGAGAAATCCTCTGGAGCGAGAACTCGGACTTCAAATTCAACGCCGCCGCGAGCAACAAAGTAAAGAAGGAGATGGCAGCAACAAACAGCGGAGCAGAGATAACATCATTCAATGAATTTCGAATGCTTAAGTACTTTTAAGAGCAAATGGAAGCGATTTTGGATAATCAGCCTTAAGATATGAGCAAAAATGGAGGTAACAAAACACGTTCTGCTCGCAGACCTATCCGCTTAGCTGGGCTTCCGTTCTTTAAATGCGATGAAATGAGTTTACGTTCGGTTTCCACTGACCAATAGCAGTCATTCTTCAGAAAAATATCTTTGAACTCATGTTTAATAGGGCGCGATCAACTTTACACAGGTCGCGCTAGCGAAAGTCCTAGTGGTAAGGGTTTTAGGGGAGCTCTGGCGCGCGCCTGCAGAGCACCCTGGGTAAGTAAATCTACCCATCCCAGAAAATTTGGTAATCACGTGACAGTACACCGCCCGCCCGCCCGTCCGTCCGCACCACAGGAAAACCAATGTTCAATCTCACACTTTCTAGCTAGTCTGGGAGCACAGGAAGACTGATACTGCACACATATTGCACATCAATGTTGGGATCAATTGACAGCTGTCAGAACAGGGTATCCGCTAACCAGTATCACCTGACCGTATCGCGGGCTCAGGTGTTGACCCATACTCAGGTCGAGTACCTTTTTGAAGTTATCCGCTGACAAATTACTTGTTTTCAAATGATCGCAGGCTCAAGTTTATTTTTTAAAATTCATATGAAATATGTTGTGTTTTGTATGTCGCACAATGAAAATTTTGTTTTCAAACTGACCTCGGAAGCTACAATTCAGCCAGTTTTTACAGGCAGGGAAGACATGCCAGTTGCTTTTGACTTTTGTCACCAAGGTCACGCGTTGGTAACGCTCTACGTCCAATTTTTATGCTCTGATTGGTCAAAATTTGACAGGTGAGTTCATGCAGAAAATTTATGCAGCATCTGGAAACTTGTTTACTTTGACAGCTGAAGCTGACAGAGTTTTGTGTCAACTTGTGATGTTTTTAACTGTTTTTATCCACTGAACGTACAAAATGAAATCCTGCTGCTATCAAGAGTTTTCTGTCATTCATGGCTAGTTTGTTTATTGGGTTTTTGGTTGAGAATTACGTCGCTTGTCTAAGTCGGAAATCCGATTTCGGATGGCATCGTTTTTGTTTTCTCCTTGCTTGATGCGTAAGAGGGTTGAAAAGTCTGAAGCGATTCTGGCCTTACTTCATAGTTTTCAGTGCATCTCGAATGGTAGGCTTGAGTAGTTGTTGTATTTGATGTTTGTTTTTTATATCTAATTTAATGAAGTCGAGCGTAGTTTATGGGACTATTTCGTTTATGCACGTTTGTAAGATTTGAGACAATGATCTGACCGAGTATCAGGTTTGATTATAAGCTTATAGAACTTTAAAAAGCCTTTAGACATTTTCTCACCGCAAATAGAAAGAAAACGTTCCAAAGAATATTTAGTTATAATTCTGGCTGTAAAAGAAAACTCTGAGCGATTTTCTTGCCTCTAGTTCATCTTTGAAAAACGCAAACACCGGGAAGCCGGTTTAAAACGTAAACAAGGATTTTCAGAGACACTTTAATACAGTTTAATACTTGTCTTCGTGAATGAAAATTGTTGTCTCTGTATATGTTTCACCGAATTATATTCCTTTTGTTGACTGTTAGCGTTAGTAGTCTCTTTTGCGATTTCAATCGCTGTGCCGTTTGTTTTCAGTCTCTCATGAACATCGCTTGCAGGAGTAGTCAAAATGCCGCGCGTATCAAACGCTTTTGAAGATTACACATCGTTAATATATATATTTAGCCACGGCTAAAAGCGAAGCTCCCATTGATAAATTTATAACTTAAATCAAACAATAATTTTGTATTCCACAAATCAGTTAACTTGAGGGCACATTCATGTGACTTTTGAGGGAAAAGCTAAGTGATTTTGGAGTGAAACAAATCTTGTATCGAGTTGATATAGCCTTATATGTACACCCAAAAAATAGTCTTCGGGTCACATTTAAGAGCAATAATGGCTCTTTATCACAGTAGATAAGGCGTGGAAAACAAATTCTTGGAAAACAAATCAGGTCGAATTTTTTGCCTTCGACAAGTTTACAAATTCTTGCCAATAAATCTGGGTGCGTGCAAACCAATCTTTTCTTTTTTTTTTTTTTTATACACCACATCTGAGGAGAAAGAGTACTATGCAGGGGCGGATCCAAGAGTTTTCTTAGGAGGGGGTGCACCACTAACTGACCGATGACGTAAAAAATTTTAAAAGCGAATACGAAGAAGAAGGCTTTTGACTAGGAAATAACATAATGTGAGCTGCTGAGAATTCATATCAAACGATAGAGCAGATTTTGTATGTCTGTCAAGCGACTGCACAGTGTTAATTAGAAAGCGGCCGCAGGTCATCCCGGGGGGGGGGGCGGTGCGCACCCCCTGCACCCTCCCCCTGGATCCGCCCCTGCTATGAGGCGCTGTCTTTATCATACAGACCTCGTACAAAATGCAGTATTTCACAATTTTTCAAGACAAATTGAATTCATTCAATATTCAGGACCATCGAAGCAAGCGTGGACTTTTAATTAGCGAAACCGTTCAAAAACTTTCCAAAATCATCTACACGGCCAGCCGGTTCTAACTTTTGACAAGCGCCAAATTTGCGAAGAAATTTTAAAAGAGTTACGCTTCAACGTGATAAAGAATTTATTGAGTCTATTTTTTATTAATGGTTTTATAACGATGTGTAATCTTAAAAAGCGTTTGATACGCTCGGCATTTTGAGTACTCCTGCAAGCGATGTTTTTTGAACGACTGAAAACAAACGGCAAAGCGATGAAAATTACACTTTTGAGACTACCAACAATCAATAAAGAAATATAATTCGGTAGAACATTTACAGAGACAACAATTTTCATTCACCAAAACAAATGAGTATTTAAGTGTCTCTAAGAATCCTCAAGTCTTTACTAGTAAGATTAAAGATTAAGTTTATGTTTTAAGCCGCCGGTTTCCCGGTGTTTGCTGTTTTCAAAGATGAACTGACGACAAGAAAATCGCTCAAAGCTTTCTTTCTACAGCCAAAATTATAACTAAATATTCTTCGGAAAGTCTTTTCTTTCTATTTAAGGTGAATTAATATCGACTAAAGGCTTTTTAAAGTTCTGTAAGCTTAAGCTTATATCAAACCTCATACTAGGTCAGATCAGTGTCTCAGTCAAATCTTAATACAAACGTGCATAAACTAGCTTCATAAACTGCGCCGCTGGACTTCATGAAATTAGATATAAATACAATAATTACTCAGGCTTACCATATTTCGAGATGCAGCTCCTGAAAGCTATCAAGTAAGGCAAGGATCGCTTGAGCCTGTATAATTCTCGAACGCATCCAGCAAGGTGAAAAACAAAAACGATGCCATCCGAAATCGGATTAGCGGCTTTGACAAGCGACGCATTTCTCAACCAAAAACCCAATAAACAAACCAGCCATGAATAAGAGAACACTCTTGATAGCAGCTGTATTTCATTTTGTACATCCAGTGGAAAAAGACAGTTAAAAACATCACAAGTTGACTCAAACTCGGTCAGCTTCAGCTGTCAAAGTAAACAACTTTCAAGATGCTGCATAAATTTTCCGCATGAACTCACCTGTCAAATTTTAACCAATCAGAGCATAAAAATTGGACGTGGAGCGAGATCAACACGTGACCATGGTAAAAAAAAGGTCTTCCCCGCCTGTATTTTAAAAAAACTGGCTGAATTTTTGCGTCTGAGGTCAGTTTGAAATCAAAATCGTAATACGGCGGGACGATACTGACATAAACACAACATATTTGATATGAATTAAGAAAAAAAGTAAACGTGAGCCTGCGATCATTTGAAAACGAGTAAATTGTCAGCGGATAACTTCAAAAAAACACTCCACCTTGATAGGTCGACACCTGAGCCCGCGATACGGTCAGGTGATACTGGTCAGCGGATACCCTGTTTTGACAGCTGTCAATTGATGACAACATTGATGTGCAGTCAGCTTTCTCCTGGGCTCCCAACGTAACTAGAAAGTGTGAGAGTAAACATTGGTATGCCTGTGGTGCGGACGGACGGTCGGTCGGTCGGTCACGTGATTACCAAATTTTCTGGGATGGGTAGATTTATTTACCCATGGTGCTTTGCAGGCGCGCTTCGCGCGCGGAGCTCCGCTATAATGCCATGATGTTGAAGCGTGTAACTCTATTAATCTTAATTTAAACAGTCGACTTTGGCGCTTGTCAAAACTGAGAACCGGCTCGCCGTATAGGTGATTTTGCTTCGATCGTCCTGAATATTGAATGAGTGCAATTTGTATTGCAAAATTGTGAAATACTACATTCTGTCCGTGGTCTGTATAATAAAAATAGCGTCTCATGATACTATTTCACCTCAGATGTGATGTATAAAAAGTATATAAGGTTGGTTTACATGTCCCAAGACTTGTTGACAAGATTTTGTAAAGTAAACTTGTCGAACGCAAAAAATTCGGCCTGACTTGTTTTCCAAGAATTTCAGTGTTTTCCAGGCCTAATGTACTGTGATCAAGAACCATTATGGCTATGCTATTTTGTAGGTGTACATCTAAGGCTATCAACTCGATCTAAGATTAAGTTCACTCTTAGCTTGGACTGTTTGCAAATTATTTTTCTGTAAAATCACTTAGCCTTTCCCTCAAAAGTCACATGAATGTGCTCTAAAGTTAACTGATTTGTGGAATACAAGTTTACAATTGTTTGATTTAAATTATAAATTCGAATTAGTAGGAGCTTCGCTTTTAGCCCTGGGTAAATCTATATATTAATAATATATTTTCGACAACATCTCTGTGTGTTCCACATGGCCTAGTGGTAACGATATGCCTTATAATACAAGAAATTCCAGCCTTTTCTATATACCTCATTGTCGAACTAATTTTCGAAAATTCTCAATTCGGTTTCAAGGTCCTACGTTTTTCAACTCGCTAAGTCGGGAAATTCAAAACAGTGAAAGTATCAGTTTGTTTGACAAAAGACTTAAAAAATTCCTTCTTCCTTAGTTAAATTGACTCTTTGTTGAGCCACACACCTTTTCTTCTTCTTTTTTCTCTTCTTTCTTCTTTTTTTCTTTCTTTTTTTTTTAATGACTCAAAATTTTCATTCAGTACCCTTAACTTGTATGGTTTACCCTATAGTTCCAGGAAGCCTATAGTTTATAAGCCCCCGGCTTCTATATAGGCTTCCTTGCCTTTACCACATTTAATCTTGTAAATAACTTAGTTGGAATATTGTATATTATCTTAATACTTAATGTATTTCTGTATACTGTTGTTGTATTTCTGGTTACTGGCAAAAATAAAATGAATGAATGAATGAATATGGCCCGGCGCGTCGAAGGACCTTAGTTCCATTATGGGCAGAGCCTTTTTACCTTCGCTTTTGTATTTTCTTTCTTTTTTTTTTTTTTTTCGTTTATTTCTCTTTTTAGTTACTGCAGTTTTGTTTTATTTCTTTATGCAGCTTAAGTTGGCTCGACTGGATTTTTTGGGGTTGATACCTCCCAAGTTTGAGCATTAACTACGTCGGCATGAGCAAAGATATGGAAAAAAGGTTACCACAACTGTATTATATAAAGATGAAAATTTCTTATGATCTGGGTTTTATTGCAATCGGAGTCGCCATGGCAACGTAATGACGCCATTACGTTTTTCATTTCTCGTTGTGTTTCTCCGTACCAGGCGTTTTTTGAAGAAATCGCTTAAGGGAGTATGTGCCTGCCATAATTGCCTCCATTATGGCAAAGTTTGAAGAAATTCTATGAGAGCGTTTTCGAGATATTTCGAAATGCAGTTTTAAGAATCATCAAAGCAGTGAAATAGCATGCTAGCCGCTCAATTCGCTAATATTTTAAGAAAATGATAAGCTTTGGGAACGCGGCTTCATCTCATAGTGGTTTGATTCCATTGAAAACTGCATACAAAAAAAGAGGGGAATTGCTCTGGGCGATCGCGAGTAAGAAGGATTTTATTAACTTGCATTCAGCTGCTTTTGATAGAGTTTTTGGAGGTAATTTGGTCCATGCCTAAAAATTTCGCATTTTTCCAAAAACCGCTCGATAATTTTTTTTATAAATTCGACAATCCCGAGATCAATCGTCAAGAAATATTCCCTGCAAGTTTCAAAAACATTGAAAACAGGGAAGGCTTTTAAATAGGGACTCAAACACAACCAATTTTCCCCCCAGATTTTGTGTTTACAAGTGAGCGTTCTCATTATTCACTGGCATTGTTTTCAAGTTTCATATGCACGTGCACAACTAGCAAAAGATATAAATTTGCATCCAAATGAACTCTCGATTACTTTCCGAAGAAATATCCGGTATATGCTAATAATTGACTTGTCCTCACAGATAGCAGTGAGAGCCGAAACGGTGAACGTCACGGCTCATCGTGTAGGATGCAATACTTAATTATCTTACTCGGGTTATAACATCACAGAAACTCTCACAAAGAGTTGCTCTGATGTTATAATGTATCACTTACCTCTTTACCCGTTAATTAGCATATCCGGAGATTTAACCGAGGGTCCTTTTTGATGCAAATTCTATCTTTTTGCTAAATGTGCACGTGTATATGAAACTTGAAAACAATGCCAGTGAATAATGAGAACGCTCGCTTGTAAACACAAAATCTGGGAGAAAAATTGGCTATATTTGAGGCCCTATTTAAAAGCCTTCCCTGTTTTCAATGTTCTTAAAACTTGCAGGGAATATTTCTTGACAATTGATCTCGGAATTGTCGAATTTATAAAAAAATTTGTCCAGCGGTTTTTGGAAAAATGCGAAATTTTTAGGCGTGGACCAAATTACCTCCAAAAACTCTATCAAAAGCATCTGAATGCAAGTTAATAAAATCCTTCTTACTCGCGATCGCCCTGAGCAATTCCCCTCTTTTTTTGTGTGCAGTTTTCAATGGAATCAATCCACTGTGAGATGAAGCCGCGTTCCCAAAGCTTATCATTTTCTTAAAATATTAGCGAATTGTGCTGCTAGCATGCTATTTCACTGTTTTTATGGTTTTTAAAACTGCATTTCAAAATATTTCGAAAACGCTCTCATAGAATTTCTTCAAACTTTGCCATAATGGAGGCAATTATGGCAGGTACATACTCCCTTAAGCGATTTCCTCAAAAAACTCCTGGTACAGAGAAACACAAAGATAAATGGAAAACGTAATGGCGTCATTACGTTGCCATGGCGACTCCGATTGCAATAAAACCCAGATCATAAGAAATTTTCATCTTTATGTAATACAGTTGTGGTAGCCTTTTTTCGATATCTTTACTCATGCCGACGTAGTTAAGGCTCAAACGTGGGAGGTATCCCCCTAAAAAAATCCAGTCGAGCCACCTTAAATTTTTTAGATTAATAAATTTTCTTCTCTGTTGCCTTATCTTTCCGTTCCCCGGAAGTCCTTCGCGAGGTCCTGCGATTTACGTATTTCTAGTTAAGTAGTTTTCTATGCCTTTCATGAAAGAATGCAAGAGTTTCCTTGTTTGTTGAACATAGCATGGCCGAGCGGCTACAGAGATGGACTTGCAATCCGGATCAGGCCCTTAATTCAAACCCGACGCTAACCAGGCGCCTACTGGATTTGCTCACGCTAGTCTCGAGTTCAAATCTTCTACCATCCCTGCAAATACCCAACTGGTTCGCTAAGTTAGTATTTTTATATCCCTGTTGTACTTCATTAAGATTATTTGCTCCACTCACTGATTTGCTCGGCCCCAGTAACCTTTGTACTTTGAATACTGACGAGAGTAAATAAATGAATTTTGTATTTAATTATTTATCTAATTTATAGGCTAATTCGTCTTTACCAGCCGTCACCGCAACACCTCTGAATTTAAGAACCATACGTTTGATGCCGAAACCGATCTGTAAAACGGTAGGTTTCATTTTTGTCTCATTTTTACTGGCTGTAAAGAATATTTATCACAAGTTTCGCCTAAACCAATAACAAACTACATTAATGCACGCGTCATAAATTAGTCATGCTTGGATTGAATAGTATGCGTAATAAGGCAAAGACAAAGCCAGAGATCGTATGTAGCTCTTTCTTGGATTTCTGTTTTGGTTGCCAATATTGATAAACAAATAAATTAATAAATAACCCATGGGAGAATCTGTCGGACCACATAAAACAAAATTCATTTAGTAAGCAACAGACATAACCGACTGGCCTTTAATAATTTGCATAAAATTCTTTTTTCACTTGTAGGAGACAATGTCTGATTGCTTACGAAGTTGTCCCAAAGACAAGATTGAAGAAATAAACGAAGAGACTGAAGAAAATGTTTGTTGGCCTTGCCTTTCCTGTCCTCCGGGCCAGAAACCATCAGTGTCTTGTGGCAGCATTGTAAACATGGGAGCTTTTATTCAGTGCGAAGAATGTGAAAATAACACATTTTCCGTTTCATACGATATGTCACTGTGTCGGAAATGCACACAATGCGAATTGAACGAAATCGTCTCAAAACCCTGTAGGCCATCAGCGGACACCGTTTGCGCAAGATGCAAGCCTGATCAAAATACATGGATAGATACTAGGAAAGAAGAATATGGATGTTTTAAATGCCCTGTCTGCTTATCCGGATTTGAGCCATCACATCCATGTGGTAGTGTTGTCCCATATGGTGAGATTATTACCTGCGTACCGTGCCAAGAAGGAAAAACATTTTCCACGATGCGTGATAAAAGACAGTGCAAAAAATGTTCGTCTTGTCCACGTGGACAGAATATCATCGCACGTTGCACAAAATATTCCGATACAATATGTGGAGTTCCTTGTGGGAATGACAAAATTGTTTTGTTAGAATTGTCTAGGTATCCACCCAATGTAAGCTGCATAGATTGTCCTTTGTGTCGCGAGGGAATGGAACCTTCCGTGGATTGCGGAGGAACCGCCACTTATGGTAGAGAAGTGTTTTGTGTCTCTTGTAAGCCTGGCTTAACATACTCTGATCGCTATGGCCCACACAAATGTAAAAGGTGCACAACGTGTTCTCCTGGTAAAGTATTGATATCACATTGCTCCATCAACCATGACACTGTTTGTGGTACAAGTTGTCTATTTAACCAGATTACCTTTTTTAATAAATCTAATTCAGTATGCGTGGATTGTATCAAATGTTCTGTCGGCATGGAGCCCTCGCTTCCTTGTGGAGCCGTGGTGGAAGACTGGCCTTGGCAGGGATGTAATCCCTGTAAAGTCGGCACTTTTTCCAGTACCTACGGAACCGAACCCTGTCAACCGTGTAGCAATTGTGGTGATAAATCAGTGACGAAAAGATGCACGAAAACATCAAATACTGTCTGTAGCCCATGCAAACATAACTACTACTATGACCCTTTTGTCTTTACATGTCTCCCCTGTTCTAGCTGTTGCAGTAGTTGGAGCAACAATTATCCCAGAGAATGTAATTTGAGAAAATGGAGAAAATGTCAAGCAAGGAGGTGTTCATCTACTTTGAAAGCTCCATCGGCAACCGCATTAGTTGAGTCCACCGAGTACATAACATACCGCACGTTTTCAATCCAGTCAACAAGCACCAAGAACAAATCTCTTTTAATTTTAATTAGTTCAATAGGTTTTGTATTAATTACAATACCTTTTACTATGGCCCTATTGAAACGGTATTTAACTTTAAGGAGGAGCAATCCAAGGATTCAAATAAGATCCCGAAAACTCAAAGGTAAGTTAATAGTTTTAAAATATTAGTTTAGCTCAATACATGTTTCCCGTCGTTCCGCTCCCGTGAGCATTGACCATTTCATACGAATCGTTGATCCAAGACAGGAATGCCGAAAGATCTATTATAACTGATTTCCTCTACTGACAAACAAGAAAATATAAAGCCAGATTTGCTTCAAGAATTTATCTTCAAATTTAAGAGGAAAAAAAATGATAAAAGCACAGGGCTATTTTGATATGCAGTCAGTGGTTTTGTGGTGAGAGGGAAGTAATGTTAGTGGTATAATTAGGATGAAATTAACCCCCTTTTACAGTGGAATCCCTTTTGTTTGTGCCGAAAACACTTACGACGATGACATTACCAACAGGCATCTTATTAAGATCAAGGCAAATTCTATTTTGGCATTGTGTCTAGTATAGCAGTATGTCATGGCAAGTAGGATTAGTCAATTAGAAATTAGGCACGCGTTCATTTTCGAATGAATACGTGTCATCTGATTTACTCAGGGGCACCCAACGAGTGTTTTCTGTAAAATTTCTGTTCGAGAAGCAAATATAGCCTAGCATTTTTTTTTTGCTTGAGGACGGCTAAAAATCTCTAGGTGAACGATCCATCCATTTACAAGTTTTCGAAGCTTATCTTACAAATTCCCTACGATTTTCTGAACTTTAATTCTTCATGTTTTACTACCCAGGTTACATTATTTTTCGTAGAAAAAGGAAGCCTAAGATTTTCGGATTCCAAAATGTGACGGAGAGAGCAATCAGAAAAATCTAACTTAGGTAAATCCTGAATTGCACCTAAAATTTTCGGAAAAGAGATACTGAAGCCCTTGTAATTGCGAAAAGACTCAAGTTCCCCTAGGATGACCGAACAGATAAAACTCTTGTAGCGCCTCCTAGAATGCATTTCTAGAGATCTGAAAATACTCTTGATAGCCTAAAAGGTGTTTTCCCCGTATTTTGGAGGAAACTGTCGTTGGGTGCCCCTGATTTACTGATCCTTCCTCCTGTCTCATTTATTGTTCATATATCCTTCCACTTCACTTATTCTTGGCGCGCAAACTGCACATCATGAATGAAGGTGATGGAAAACTAGCTTTCCTTAGCACTCTGGTATCGCATGAAATCACAACAGATTTTTAGGGATTTCTGTTTTTTTATCCTCTCCATTTAAGTTCCTGCCCCGCCACTATTCATATATTTTCCCCTCTCCCCGTCATTTAGCTTATCCATTCTCCTTCATTTTTATAACCACATTTTTCCATAGTTTCTCCGCCATCATCTTCAGCATCGTCAATTTTCAAACATATTAACTTGTATTAAACGACCAAACTTTAATAAACGTTCACTTGACCCTTCACCGAAAGTGGCCGCTTACTTATAGGAGATCTGACAGTAATCGTTTCCCCGTTTTTAAGACTTTTCCACAATTTATTGGCCTCTTGTGGTTGGAAAAAAACATCTGTTAGTTTATACATGTACTAGTTGTTTTGTCTTTTCGTATTTGCGTTTGGGTTTTGCTAACCATAAAGTTATGTATCTGCTACATGAAATTTTGCCTTAAAGGCTATCTCACTTAGGCCATTTCCCAAGGTTGACCTCAATAGAGGTTGATCTTGCAATTGAGTCAACAGAAACACTTTTAATTGTCTTCTTCCTCTTAGGTGAAATAACCCTTGAGGAACTGGATGAAAAACACATGGAGATGTTTGAGTGGATGTGCAACAAACTTGATAACAGAAGATGGGGTTTCAGGCGTGACTACCAACGGTTAGCCACAAAATTTGACAGGATTACGCTACAACAGCGATCAAGCTTGCAAGATCAGGCGCTTTGTGGTGGTAGTCCTTCGCGTAGGTTAATGTCACTCCTTCAAAACTTATATCCCAATCTTCCACTGCGCTATCTTGTTCATTCACTGAGAGAGATAGGGCGTAACGACATAGCAAAGAAGCTAACCGATCTAATTCTCAATGGTAATTATGGAGGACTTCGCTTGGTGGAAAAAAGTCCTGTGGAAGAATCGTCTGTTTACCGCAACTTTTACCCTGTTCCTGAAACGGAAATTGATGATTCAGTAAATAGGCCTGATCAGACGTATGTGCTGGTGAATGATAAAGGTATGTCACAAGCAACCAGTTAATTAATATACTGTATTAATGTACCGGTTAGTTTTGCCTAGACTGCATAACAAAAAAAAAAGCATCTAATAATCAGCTCGCTTGTTGATGCATATACTGTATAAGGTATATATAAAATGTGCTAGGGCAAAGTTTGCCATCTAACAAACATAAATCACACTCTATCTTCCAATCGCGGCGATCAAAACTGCTTACATTTCTCTGATAAAATGAAATCAAGCAATCGCAATCGACGATGATTAATTAACAAATAAAGAAACCTTGGGTGTGCTCTGTTCTGTTATAAGCACACAGGAAGCGGCTAGAGCGCGAAAGAAGTGTAGGGGGAAACACGAGAGGTAGTCGAGTATTTCTCCCTACTTCTTGAGTGCTCTATCGTAACTGCTTTAAAACAGAACAGAGTACAGTATCGATAATTGTTTCACGGTGAAAGCTTCGTATTATAAATAACCTGATTTTACGGTTTATGTAGAATCCATTGCTAACTTTGCCCCTTCAAGTCAAACAAAAAGCCATTAAACAATAATAATAATGATGATGATGATGATGATGATGATGATGATGATGATCATGATAATAATAGTTACTGCTTTCGACAAGGGATATCTATTAAAAACCTCAGTTTTACTGCTATATTAATTTTTTCAATATGGTAAGTACTGACGCCTACTGAGGCGAACAAACTGAACCTATTTACACTGTTCACTAGCCTGATAAAAATCCAACATTTCGCGCTGCGACCACTGGTTTCCCCTCGAAATGGCGTCTGAGAACACGCGCGAGCGCAGAAATTAGATGGGTGAAATCGGATGTATAGCGCTTAAAACCATAGTTGTAATAAACCTAACTTAATCACACCTACCCGCCTCGACTAGTTTTAACTATTTTTGGGTCGGTACTATTCAAATTGTAAATATCTGTTTTTTAATAAAGTGTCAGTTGTTGTTGTTGTTGTGGTTGTTGTTGAATGGATTGAGTACATTTTCAGCCAGTAAGAGGCACTTACCTGATCTGGCTTTAGTGACGTTCGAGTGACGCGTTATCAGTATGGAACTTCTACGGTCATTCCTCAGACGTCATTTCGGGGGGTGACCAGTAGTGGCGTCGCGAAATGTCGGCTGTTTTCTCAGGCTAACTATTCACTGAAGATGCTTGAAAACCTTTCGTTTCATAATAAAGAAGTCTTGATACAAACCTAATCATTACTCATCGTTTATATAATAACCACACCGATAATATACTATTGAAGTAAAGCTATACGTTCCATTATAATGCTCGTCGATAATTCTTTAAAATCTGGCATTCATGGTTTGCATTATGCTTAGAGTTTGCGTTTAATGCCTTCAAAGAATGAGTAAGTTGATGGTTGTAACATCTCATGCGTCAAGAAAAAGACAAGCTTAAATAAAAATACAACAGAATTCAAATTCAAACTTTTTTGTTTACACATCATTAACTTACTCTCTTTTTCCAACGAGCTTGTAAACCATCTGTTACCTATTTAATCATGTTTCACCCACAACCGAGATACAAGGAGCCAAAATGAATAGCATACTTACCTTCCAAGCCCTTCATCGTTGTACGCGGAACGGCACTTCAGTTCCAATATGGAACCCATAATACATAGTTAGGTGTACTCTTAGACAACTTTAATTATATCCCTGGTAACATTATTTTAAAGATTGTTTTAATTTTAATCTTTTTTCCAGTAGATCGGTCAGGAGAAAAGTCTGTGAAGGACACTGAAGTAAAGCGGGCAAAACCACTGAGAACAAAAACATCTGAACCTCTGTTTGAAAAGGTAACTGGTTTAATAATTGTTTCCACAGTTACACTTCACCAGTGTGAGTGAGCACCCCAAATGCGGACGTCTCGATCATGCGGAGGGCAGCAGCTAAATCCCAAGCAAACTGGCCGTTTAGATCCGTTTGACCGAAAAAAATTCTACTTATACGGACTCTCGCTATTACGGACTTACGGAAACATTTTTCGGACCGGACAGCACAATTTTGTTGTTTTAGGTTTTAAGGTGACTCGTGCTAGATTTTTCGCGTGGGAGTCCATCTCGCGAGTGCATTACTTATTAATTTTATACGCGTGAGATCATCAAACGAAATACGGTGGTCTGCGATCGATCGTGAGAAGGGATTGGGAGAGCGAGGACTCTCTGAGTACTAGCAAAACTACTTTATAATAAATGAGAAAACTATCAAAGTTAACCAAACTTTATATCTTCTTGAATATATTTTATGGCTAAGATCAACGAACTAGAAAACTGAAAACTTTAAGCCGATTCGCCCGAAAGTTTTCAGCTAAAAAATTCTTGCATATCACTTCTCTTCACCTCTTCGTCTCTTTTCAGGTTGCCAAAATTAAACGTTTTTTAGTTACTAAAAGTCAAGCAGTCATTGTTAAATCCAACTCTACAGAAGTGGTGTTATTGTGTTGGATCGCTTTTTATGTCCTCTCAAAGATAAAACCGTCAAAAAAGGTGAAGACTGGTTCGAGCCACCTTAAGACTCCTTAAAACAGGCAACGTCGGCATCCTTGGACACTTGAGTACAGTAGTAATAAAATTCATTTCTTGTTTATCAGACGGGACCTCTTATGTTGTCGTCTATATTCATCCTTATTTTCTTTTAGTTAGGTTAACTCTTATTTATGTTGCTAATCCTCGTTCTCCATCTTAAAAGACTAACTTTCCAGACTCGCCGTCATTAATCAGTTCGCCCAGCTTGTTGAAATATTTCTGTTCTGTTTCTGGGTTGGTTCTAGGATACATCTTCAAATGATAAATGTTAGGGCGGTATAAAAGGCATTAAAAAAAATTATCTCGCAACTCGCTTAATAATTGTGGTCCCGTGGTTGTCCGCAATGACGGGAATTGGCTTTATGCTGGTTCCCCTTGGGAGTGAGTAAATTCTAAAACTAATGTTAATTGATAATGGTAATAGGAATGAGTGGAGTTGGACGACCACTTAGTAAAAAAAAAACAAAAAAACAAAAAAACATACAAACAAGCAAGTGCGCACGTGATGGCGTGTTTTGTCCAATACTAGTTAAGAATGACGTGTATGTCTTATTACACTGTCCTGTTATCGGTGAAATCAGTGCAGCTGATATTGGTCAATCAGATGAGAGAATTATGTTATAGTTATGATTATTATTTATAAGTACTTTTCTCAATTTTGAATATTGCAGAATCAACTAAGCCTTGAATGTGTATGTCAAGAGGACCCTAAGAAAGGTACTTCCACTGCCGTCATTTTTGCTATGAATAATGTTTATTATTTAAATATTCGAGTGGAAGTATTTGTTGGGCTTTTAATTTACAGCATGTAAATAAGTGGATGAACCAGAAGTTTATCCAAAGGCTTCAAAAACTATAGGGAACGGAAAAATTTTACCACTAAATTTTAATGAATGTTGAAGGTCATTTAGTAAAGGCTGTACGATTAAGATGTTTCACGAAGATTTACATTGGTATTGATTAGCTCATGGCATGGTTGGACAAAAAATTGTACAGAAGTCACTCGCTCTTTACAGTGTGAATAAGAACTTCTCAAGCGGTGGTGTTTGATTGATTAATTTATCTCGCTCGATTGTTGTCAAGTATGAGATAGTTCCCCAGGCACCAGTCTATAAATTGATTTAACCGTAAAAATGAGATTTTTCAACTTAATTCGGTAAGCAATGGCAGGCCAATGAAGTTCACAGAGACCTGGTTTTATGTTCGAGTACATCGGTATGCCCATAATAAGTCTAACAGCAGCATTTTAGACACGTTGTAGCTTAGGGGTCTACATCTACATCAGTAAATTGCTATATGTCGCAGGTCTCATAAGCGAAAACAAACAAACAAACAAAAAAAAAAACAGTTAAAAGTCAGTAGGTTTGCGAATAAACCAAATCAAATCATAGTCACGCTATTTGCTGTTTTTTTTTTTTTTAAGTTGAAACTTTAAACGATTAAATTCCAAAAATAAGGCATTGAAATTGTGTCTTGTCACCTGTTGCTATATAGATGGAAGAGTGGACATGGATTGAAACCTTAATGATTCTTATGCCTTCAAAAACACCAAAAATTGTTGTGTTGAGTGCTTTCTGGTGCAATTTGCTTGATATCTTATTACTAAATCTACAGGAGCATTTTGTGTATGGGTAAAGGCTCAGAATTGACCAAAAACAGCAATATCCTCGCAGCACCTTAACAGAATTGGCCATCGGCTTGAAAACTTAAAATAAATTTCAGTGTCGTCAGCAAAGCAATGGACCCTTTGTAGATGTTGTTTCCAGAACGTGGAAAAAAAGAAATAAGAAGTTTAAGATTCTTCTCATTGCTTTCAAAGCCCTCTACGATTGTGCTCCTGTTTACATCAAAGATCTGATCAAAACGTACCAACCAGTGCGCGAGCTTAGGTCACCACACAAGAACTTACTTGTTACCTGTGAATTCAATTTAAAATCTTATAGTTGGCGTGTCTTCTTCTTTGCAACACCCTATCTTTGGAACAGCTTGCCCGAAGACAATAAGAATTCCAGTTCTATTGACATTTTCAAAAGTATTATAGACTTTCATTTTTAAACGGGCGTTTTTATACATAGAGCTTTTTATACGTAGATTATTAGTTCTTTATTGTTTCTGCATTACCTTTTTAAATATTTTTAAGGTAGTTTGTCTTAATTGGTATTGCACATAATTTTTCATCGTTTTTATTCTCATTTGAATTTGTTAATCTACGCTCCTGCTAAGTATGATTCAACATTTACAAAATGCAACTGCTCGCCTTGTAAGTATTAATGTTGCAAAGTTTGATCACATTTACTCTTCTCAACCAATATTCGCTCAGTGTACGGTTTAGGATAAGTTTCAAGATAGAATATAAAATAAAGGAGAATCAGGTCTTTTGTCAGTTGACAGTAAAACCCAAGGTAAATGTCAGTTGTCGGTTAAATTTTACGCTATTTGTCAGTTGCCAGTTAACCCCATCCAGACCCTCTTAACTGGTGAAGTATCGACAACAACAACATAAGCTTTATTACCAAATAAAAGTTAACTTAATTTACAATATAATATATTAATACAAAAAAAGGTAACATTTACGCAGAATACCTAAAAAGCTAATCGAGCTGACTAAAGCTAAATAATGTTCAGGCATAGGAGGTAGGTTGGCACTAAAGCTAGACCAAACAAGGAATTAGTAAATAGATAAAGGGAAAAAAGGAAAAAGGAAAAAAAAAAAAAGACTCACGAACAGTAAGACTGTAAGATATTTGACATCGTATCGCGTAGTCGATTTTGTGAAAATTCATTGGCTTAGAGGCAAAATCCCCTCTGGCTGGCTTGTCAATTGCGCAAGATGTCTGTTCTGCGGCAACTAATATAATGGCCGATGGATGATGCCAAAGTACCTGCTTCTAGGCATGTCACTAAGGCATCTGACAGGAAAAGCAGAGATTGTTATTGTAAATGGCAATGCTGTCCTTCAGGCGACGGTGTCGTCCAGGCACATACGTTTGTAGAGCTAGCAGACAGTGTGTTTGAGCAGATCCTGAAAGCAGAGCGTATTGACTTTGACTGATTCGTAACACCTCTCGTTTAGAGACGTTGAAAGCTCTCACGGGGGAATGTCTACACCACATATCGTTGAATGGTCATCCAACAAAGTACCACGATACTGGAAGAAGTTTCTCTCTTATGCCGGGATCATCAGTTCCCTAAGACAACAAATTTTCAAGAGCGACTACGTGCGAGGTCTGAAAATGGTGTCTTTTCAAGCCACAGTGGAGTTGATATTAGCCTGTTATCTCCATGTCAAGGTAGCTTACAGATGCATATCATGCGTTCTAACCAACAAGCAATGATTTTGCGTCACGCCCATCACGCAACACCCAACCTCCCTTCGTCAGATGGGCATGGTTGGGACCTAACTGACGGTCTAACTATAGAAATAGTGTGGACTGAGGGTGACTTGCTGCCGCAAGAACTAGAGGACATCGTTGTTGATACTCGAAGTCAACCAGGCAGGTCGAAGACGAGGAAGATCAAGGCACGCTGAAATTTGACAACCTCTTAGATATGATTTTAAAGCAGACTAGGAACTTACCAAATGTACTGAATCTACCGTTAACAAAGTCGCCTTCTGTTTCTAGTAACGAACTATTCAAACGGATGTTATATTAATATAGTTAGGGTGAGAAGTAACATATACAGTGTCGAAACAAAATTGCTGCCTTTGAGTTGTTTTGACTTCTATTCACTTCTTGTGTCTTTTAATACAAATCGTATTGTTTGCCATTCCTTGTGATACGCTCAGTACGCTCGTTTAGTGCCTATATAGCTGCCCAGATGCAAATTTCTGTAGAGATGACAAAGTTTAGTAAAGTAACATAATTTCACGGTGGTTTATTCATTGCCTTACTTTCTCTCTCTCTTTTTTTTTTAACGTATGGCTTGGATACTCTGTAGTTTCTCGCTCCAGAACTAAATGCCACCTTAAAGTCACGTGCAGCAACTCAACAACTCAAACAACCTGATTTGGAATCTCCTAGACCTAAACTTGCAAGTGGTATATATGTCTGCAAAATTCCCCCGGGGGCTCAGGGTTTCACTCGCGGGCCCATAATACACTTTATTTAAAGAGGGTAGCACGGAATAGTTACAGGAACTAGTAAACTTGTGGCCCTCTAAAAGGGGCCTTAATCACTTCTTTTTACGCGACCGGTAAAAATCACTGCTAACTTTGAAGTTGCGATGTTATGTGCACTAGATGATGCGCAGTGAAAAACAAGGGAATTACCTTAAGGAGAAAAAAGTTTATACCGGCTATATAACAATCCAAATGATACACATAGTCGGCATGAGTAGATTTATAATATCATCTGTGGTATTTTCTTCTCTTACAGCCTGCCATAACCATTTCACTTTTGATTCATGGCAATTGAATGCTACTGATGTAAATCAACGGAGACGGGCGTTAATGAAGTGGGAAACCCTGTCCAAAGCAGAGAAGTACAGCACTGAAATGCAAGAGGTACCATTTAATCTCAGCAGACGTGTTTGTCTTGCGCTTGACATCTGCAGATTTGATGTGAGAGAATTCGCCAGTATACTGAACATCACAGTCCCAGAATTTGTACGTCTTGAACAGGTCGCTAAAATACAAAAGACGACAACAACCTCTGTCATTTTACAACGGACTCCTGGTATAACTGTTGGAGATCTTGTTAATATTTTGAAACAAATGGGGAGACAGGACATAGTAGATTTAATAAATGAATGGTAGGGGCTCCTTTTGTTTGCTTTTACATGCATAGTGAGGACGTTACAAATAGCTTATTGTCTGACACTTTCCTGGCTGATCGCCAGTTGGAAAGATTTAGCTGAGATGAAAACTGATAAACTTAATTCAACCAGAATTGTCTCATATAAAGATAGGCGAGAGTGAAGAGTGAAGAATGATCATCGCAGTAAATTTTCCAATTTAAGCAATTGGAAAGAAGAAGCCTGAAAAAAAAAAAAAAAAAAAAAAATCAGCGCTTCAACGGGATAGGCATTAGAACCTGGTCTGCTCTTTAAGCAGAAGAGTAAAAGAAACGTACCTGCAAACAATTAGTGATATTACAACAGGTTACACCTTTTGACAAGTTTTAAAAGTATATTTTTAACTAGAATTAGTGCAACGCTGATATAAAATTGTCAGACTGATTAATTTCAAAGGATGCAAGATGTGCAGAGAATAAAATGAATGAGTAGTAGACCATTTTAATGGTCTACTACTCTCTATAGGAACCGAGTGAGATTGAAAAAATGTGGCACAAGGTTGGAAAAATGGACCCCTTGATATTTCGTCCAGAGATAACCTATGGTATGCTAAGAATCGTGATATAAGTCTTAGGTTCTAGAGTTTTTACATTTTTGAGAAAATCACGAAAAAACGTCGACAATCCGTGACGCCGAAAAATCACAGAAATGAGGTCAAATTTCATGATCAGATAATCGAACTCGCGTGAAGGCGCATAGCAAATTATGGCTTTCCGTAGTTTATAATTTTATTTAGGAGGTATTGCTGAGCTGCTTTGATGATATTTTAGACTTACAATTGTAATTCCGAATTCCTGAAGAGCGAGCGAAGAGAACCGAAATTTCTAGACTTTGAAAATCACAAATTCCATACCGTTTTCAAACATTTCAAAACATACTCGGTATTATGTAGAATTCTTTCAAAATTCAATTCTAGCAAGTAGAAGAGCTGTTTTTGAACGTGATATAATTTTTTTCTTGGCAAAAGTTATTTCTGAGGCGAGCGGCCCCGTGCAAGTTGACCCAATTTGACCTTTCGAAGAGATTTTGTTTAACCAGGAAATGTAAACGATTCGACTAGCATTAGCTCGGTTTCTGAGCAAACCATTGAAAAACCCTGCCATTTCCCAGTAAAACTACCCAGTAAACCTGAGATAATACTTCGATGACAGCTTACCTTCCAAATGGGTGTTTGAAGGCAAATAAGTTTGACGTTCTCTATTAATTTTTCCATTGCTTTCTTGTTGCCGCGCTTTATGATTTAGGGTCATATCTTGACATCGAGCTTGTACGCCGGTTCCAGTCCAAGCTTGTGCAACACACTTTTCCGGAAAACCAATCCATATGTTGCAATATCAACCTCTCAGTGAGCAACCTCTTGATATTCATTTAGTTTCTTGTATAATAAAAAAAATGCTAAGCGCAAGACGTAAATCTCGGTCTAGTGAGTGTAACGCAATCCTTCCTTCGTCACTTCCGGACCAGGTGATTAATTTTTTTCTGAAGGGGGAGGGGGAAAGAAGTTTTCAAACAATTTCTTTTTCTTGTTGGTGTTGCACGCAATGCATTTAACGGTTCATTACATGACCACTGCAACAATTTAATTAAGATTTTCCATCATGATATAAACGCACACAAGACTTTTTCATGTCCTTTGTTCCAAGTATTTAATACAGTAATTCACTCAATTGCCTTCGCTCAAAATACGTTTTTCCCTTCAAGTTAAAAAGGGACAATTTCCCGTTTTTCTCCTTTGCGCACTCAGCTATTGCTCAGCTCAGTGGGTAGTGGAAAATAGCTAAGAGTTGGTAACCACACCCTACTAACTCGCCCTAGTCCCCTACCCCATCCTTGTGCTAACTTTGAATTTAAAGTGAGTGAAAACAAAATGTATTTGGGGTAATGGACGGTCCATTCCACTTTTTTTTATTAAAGGGGTGGGGGGGGGGGGGGGGGGGTACTGGAAGATTTTGAAAACAAAATTGTTCGGGCGCAAGCCGGAAAACAAATTTCCTGCAGAGCGCAAACTTACATAAATCCCCTGCAGCAACTTAGTGACACAGATTCTAAGAAGAAAGTCTATATGACAGTGGTCCCACGATTGACGTACGCTTAGGTTAGGGCTTGGCGTGGTATTTGGGTATTTGGGTATTTTGGTATTTTGGGTGGTATTTGAAGAACGTATCCCTATGATTACCCTCCTCCCACCCCCCTACCCCACCCTTGTGCTAACTTTGGGCTTTACTTATCCGCTTTGCAGCGACATGTTTGACAGTACTCCTCAATTTTGTCTGCATAGGGTTGTTTGCGTTTGATGGATACATCAACAGCAATGTCAAGCCCGGCGCAAATGTCTCTGAGTTTTGCAACCGATAACTTGGTCGTGTTGAGTTTCCCTCCTGAGGTCATTTCGCATAGGTTATATTTATCCCACATGATGGGGTGTCCTGGAAAAAGTTCCCGAGAAACCTTATTCATCAATTCTTCGATGGTTGCCTCCTGGGTGGCACATTCAATCTCCTCTTCAAGATCATCATCGTTAGGGAGAGACTTCTTTGCCGCAAGTCTGGAGAAGAATCCAGCGACCTGAGATGCAGTCAGAAACTCTTCACTACTGAACATCCGTTTCCCTTGTGAGCCCACGGAAGACATCATAGAGCGCGCAACTGATGCCGGATCACTTTTTCGTCCTGACCGCTCACCTTGTTGAAATTTCTCAGTCAGGAAGTTCTTTTGCTTGTACGTAAATCTACATCTACAGGAAGCACTTGACTTGAGCGCCCAACCCTTTGGTAGCATGTCGTGAGAAGATGGCGGTTCTGCAACTGCCTCCAGCTCGGGAACAGCTTCGCATTGCCCCTGAAGCCTTTCAGCATATCCAACAGCAGCTCTATCCAGTAGAGTATATCGCTCAAGAGCACGTTGGTGTTTTCCACAGTCTAAATGCCGCTGCATTGATGAATATCTCACAAATAACTCCGGTAAGGGTCGGTAGGTCAGATGGGGATGGGCAATGCAATTTGTCTGTAGGGATGAGTTTACCATCGCCGATACCATACGCCCTCCAAACTAGTAGCCCCTCTTCCTTGTACTCGACATTACTGAGCTGACTAATACCATCTATCTTTGAAGATAGCACCTTCGGGACTTGGACAGTCTCACACAATGCTACGTTAACACCAGGAACTCCACCAGAAGAGAGTATCGCGTCTCTCATCTGCTCAGGCGTCTCGATATCATTTCCAGCGTTAAGATAAATCCTCATATGGGACTTAATAGTCGCAGCCTTCCGATCACATGCCGCCTTGCCCCCTTGTGGATCAGAAAAATCTAGACGCCTGATCTTGACACCTTCTTCATGGCCAAGGGCTGCTGCACAGACGAGAGTGGTTCCACAGTGGTAGCAGCCGGCATTATCCTGCCGATAACAGACGGTCTTGAGCCCGGACATGGCGATCTTGAGTTGCCGAATAACATCGGCCATAACGGCAAGGACTGCGCAGCTGTCTTGAGTACAGGACTTGAAAATGTGTGCGAACGTTGGCATCTGCAACTGCCCTCCTTCTCGTCTTGTGGCAACTGTCAAATGCCATGGGATCCCGCGTTTACCGAACCAGTCGGTCTGACTTTCTCTATACTTCCGAGGAAGATATTTCATTGCCCAATCTTGAACAATTAAAACAGACGACTCATCAATCTCTTCCAAAAGTTGTACTCTGGCGCCATCCTGATTGACGGAACGGAGGAGATGAGACTTCCACGCCAATATAGCGGTCTTTGCATTCTTGACTCGGAAAACAAGTTCTTCCTTCGTGTTGGATGTCATGTTTTGACTTTGCGCAACCAAACCTTCCTCGATATCATTTAGAGTTGACGCCAATGTAGCGCAGCGCTCACACACGTCACTGTGATCGTGATCACATGTGGCCTGGAACGAAGGCTCCTTCGGGTCGCTTAAAGCGTATGACCTGCAGTGATCAGCTACTGTAGAACTCTGGGAAACGTGGACCTGCAATAAACGTTTGAAAAAAAGTTATAATTAAGAAGCGCTGCTTTAAAGAGAACTAAGTAGAAAGATAGAGAAGATTTCACATGACTGTCAGACTTGCGTTCACTTCATTTTCCTATTGATTGAGGGGCTTGGTCTGTTGTCAGTGAGCCAATCAAATGGCGAACTAAACCCAAACGCACATTTAATCATGCCACTGCTAAACGCAAGTCAGACATACTTCGCCTCCTGGTTGATTTGTTGTTTAATGGGTTCCTCTCTTGTTTGGCTGCGGTTAGTTGTGGTTTGTTCTACAGCAGTCAAGTGAAATCCGTTCTAACATGTTGTTATCATATGTTCCGTACGGACCGACTGGCACGCTTATTGAGTTAGTCCTTTGTAGTAATCAGCCTTTGAGTGCCGGACAGTTGAACTATGAAACTGACAAATATGTAGCGGTAAATAGCGCCAACTGAACAAAATAACACAATGGAAGTGATGGTATTTAATGGTATTTCGATTAACTGCTAGCAAGTGGTAGAGGGTGTTTTTTTAAAGCGAAAAACCCGGAGTGTGTGATCGCAGACGCCATATTGGACGCACAAGACAAAGATCTGGGGCGAGTGACATAGCGAGGTGGAGGGATCTGCCTAGCGGGGGTCACACCCACCTTAAAGTCGCTTTTAAGGTACCGCTTGCTTGCGCGTAGATTATTTTCCTGCTGTTTCGCCCACCCCATGCCTTGTCCTACATCTCCAAGGGTTTCAACAACATCACACAGATCGTCAAATGCTTCCGCACCTGCAGAACTAACATAATCGAGACCTTGAACCGATGTCCGAACAGACGCAGCGCACGTGCTCAAAATCCGCAGAAGAGTAGCGCGGCTTAGTGGCGTGAACCCAGACTCTTGGCAGTAAGTCATATACTGGATGACTATTCGCTCCGGGATAATCATCCGTATGACGTTTGGAACCTTGATAGTCTCCTTCGTCGATAACATGATTGTTCTTTCGCCAAAAGGCAAATCTTGGATAATATGGGGACTAGTGATGAACGCTATGAAGTGGTCGATTTGAGCGGTGGATACTCTCATCCTTGGCGTCGGAACTGTTAGCACTGGTGCCCCCCTTCCATATACTAAGCAGTGGCGTCTGGCCTCAGTGAAACGATACTGAGATAAATCGGGTATCCAGTGTCGCAGCTGATTCAGTGTCAACTTATCAGCCATAATGGACAGGACTTGCCGACGCGTCTCCCAGCTGTCGGCTGCGCGGTAGCACTCGGCGAGTGCGCTCATCATGGTTTCATCGACTGAACTGCTTGTGGCTTCTTCTCCGTTACATTGTAAGGTTCTTTGTATGACACCAGAGGAATAGACTGCCTTGAAGAAAGAACCACTATCACTTGGAGCTATGTCTTGTAAAAGTGTAGATAGACCTTGACCAGCCTTCCGCACGTAGTAGCGTCGTGTTCTTTTACTTGCTTCTTCCCAAGGCCGCTGTAGCCGAGAACGAATGGGACTGATTCCTCGAGTTCGCAAATAATCATTGAGTGGGTCAGTGGTCTTGGACTTTGGTTCGCGCTTTGTTGTAGCTGGTGTGCTGTCAAAGGAGATCTCCTCAGAGGAGGACGAGTCGTCGCTAGGTGGTAAATAGAAGCTTCCTCCTGGAGTAGCTGGGGTACTGTGTTCAGGACGAGTACGAGTCGTCTCCTCAGCCTAGAACAGCAACGTCAACTGTTATATTGCGCACGGTTCATGAGGCTTTTCCATGTTGATACCGTAAATCCTCTATTAAGCTCCCCCTCCCTCTCTAATAAGCTCCCCCTTTTCAGAGGAGGAAAGTTAATAAGCCCCCCTCTCTATTAAGCACCCCCTCCCCCTCCTCCAATCCTTATTCTTCACAAAAAAATTAACGATTAACGTGGACTTATCAGTTATGGTTTATTCATAAAAGTTACCAAAGAACATGAGGCCGAAAGCACATTTTTGAAGAATAAGAATTTCGTTTTTGTTACTTTTAGGCTCCCACAAGTGAATTAAATACTTGTGACAGTGACTTTAATTGTACAACGCGTAAGTCTACCCTGTCTCATACCACGGTATTTTTGCTACAGGTGATGCGTTTCGCTAAATTAAATAAGCCCCCCGGGGGCTTAATAGAGGATTTACGGTATATAGAAAACAAGGCGCGGCATAAATGATTGAAAATCTTTAGAAACAACCATAACAACAGCTTCGCTAAGTATAATTAGGGGGTCTGATTAAAAAAGGGCGATGGAGAATCAGAGTTTTATGGTAACTTAATGAAATGCAGACTTTGATCCTGTGTATAGTTACATATAAAATCAGTGGTATGTGCGAAACTCCCAAAACAGCTAGAACTTACCAAAGAAAGCTCATGAATACTCTCTGAAAGGGCAATAAGTTGTGGGTCTTGGCAATCGGCTCTGACCTGTTCTCCAAGAGTTATCCTACATTCACTACATATTCCTTAAAAAAAGATAAAACAATAATAAATATTGAATAATGATTCAATTTTAGTGTTGAGCATTGCTCTTTCAAATGTGACTTGGCTTTTGTGAAATGTAATGTAGCACTGCAGTCTATAGATTTTATTCGAATGGATACTTACCAGAGCCGACTGGAAGAAATATCCCAGTAATACGCAAGATTAATCTGGAGATGTTTTTATTGATTCCACGATCCGTAGTACGGGATTTGCGGACGTGCTTCGACAGCTGGGCTGATATACGGCAACTCGCCAAACCCCTTCGCCACCCAATGCCCAGCGAAGAACGATGAGCGGGACAAATATCCATGTCAGAAATATTGGAAGGGAAACTGAAAATTGAAGACCTTGCTAGAATCAGTTCCACTTCAGTGTCTACGCCGCTGCCGGTCATCAGCCCTAGAGAGCTTTTGTGGCGTGATATGTCTTTGTTACAAGTTAGCAAGGGAACTAAATCTTGGACTTTACTGCTTCGAGGGTCTTGACCGCATTCACCACCAACTAGCCGCTGAAACGAGCAATTTCTCTCCATCTTCCAATTTTTCAACCGATGACGCAGAGCAAATGACTCAATTTCGGCAGAAGTAAACACATGCGTGCTAATTACTCGGGATGCCGAATTGTAAATAATGTTTGATTTCAAAGTGTTTTTTTTTTCTTTTGGACCAAGTGAGCGCTCAAGGTTACACAATACGCTTCAAAAGACCTAAACTCATTTTCCTGCACATACTCTTTAGTATCTTTGTAAAGTTGTAAAGATTTTAATCCGCGTAATAAGATTTGCCGAATTTAACAAAAACTTAGGAGCCTCGCACGTGCTAGCTTCGCTTATCGGGCGAGCGATCGAAAAGTTCGATTTTAAAAGATCACAGCTCGAACGCCGCGAGAATTCTATAATTAGAACTTTTTTAGAGGTAAACAAACCGTTTGCCACAGATCTACTTGCGTTTGGTAATTATCTGTTTTAAACTTATATCTCTCTCCATGGAAACTCTCAAAACAGTGTTACGTGCTCTTTTCTCGTACGAAAAGAAACATGTCTTGTGCGAACCCGAAAGCAAATCATTTTCAGTTTTCAAAGAGATAATTTCGAGAATCATATAAAAGCGTGCGTCTACTTCTGCGTCAAAAGGTATCTTGTTGAATATAATTCCTAAAAAGTTAGATGCGCCACGAAAGGGACCTATTTGCGTGTTCACCTGCCATGGGCAAATTGGTAAATGCAATTAATACAAATTACAAAAACTCGCTTTGCGGCCAATAACTGGCCCTTTTTCAGATATATATTACTATTTCCTTTTATCTAGCTTTAGGAAATCATTAGCAATGGAACTGCCCAGGCATTTGACTTTTGGAGCTAAAACTAGATAGGATTCCTAGTTTGTTGCACAGTCACTAGAAAATGGGAAAAGTAAATGTGATGCGTGCATAAACACCGATTCAAAGTAATTCTATAAAGAACTCTCTTTCGAAATAGGCTTGTGATTACAAATAAAAAAGTTACAAAAAACCAAAACGAAAACATTGTATGCTAGTGAGGAAGAAAATGAAGAAATGAGCAAGAGCAAGACAAAAATATCCACGCGGATGTATTTGCGGCACGTGATCACCTAGATGTAAATATTGCGTGACATCGATCTGGGTCTATTTTTCAGTTCAATTCGTTCCTTCACTTCTTGCTTCTTTTCATTAGAAATATTCAATACAAAACTCAATAGATACCCAGAGGATGCTTATATGCAAGACATGCATCCAGGTCCTGCAAAAATATTGCACAAGCCAGAGAAAGGTGACACTTAGAAAATGCCGTAGCCGTATGAAAAGGCCGGTGGCTGAGCACGGCAGCAAGACACAGGAAAATTAGTGAAGAACATCAAAATTATTTGCCTTCAAACACCCATTTGGAAGGTAAGCTGTCATCGAAGTATTATCTCAGGTTTACTGGGTAATTTAATGGGAAATAGCAGGGTTTTTCAATGGTTTGCTCAGAAACCGAGCTAAGGCTAGTCGAATTGTTTGCATTTCCTGGTTAAGCAAAATCTCTTCGAAAGGTCAAATTGGGTCAACTTGCATGGGGCCGCTCGCCTCGGAAATAACTTTTGCCAAGAAAAAAATTATATCACGTTCAAAAACAGCTCTTCTACTTGCTAGAATTGAATTTTGAAAGAATTCTACATAATACCGAGTATGTTTTGAAATGTTTGAAAACGGTATGGAATTTTTGATTTTCAAAGTCTAGAAATTTCGGTTCTCTTCTCTCGCTCTCCAGGAATTCGGAATTACAATTGTAAGTCTAAAATATCATCAAAGCAGCTCAGCAATACCTCCTAAATAAAATTATAAACTAAGGAAAACCATAATTTGCTATGCGCCTTCACGCGAGTTCGATTATCTGATCATGAAATTTGACCTCATTTCCGTGATTTTTCGGCGTCACGGGTTGTTGACGGTTTTTCGTAATTTTCTCAAAAATGTAAAAACTCTAGAACCTAAGACCTATATCACGACTGTTAGCATACCATAGGTTATCTCTGGACGAAATATCAAGGGGTCCATTTTTCCGACCTTGTGCCACCCCTCACGCGGTGGTTGGGGAGAGTGGCTCTTAATTATCAATTATAGGGTTACAAAATGGTAAATCAATTGTGTGTATTCTATGGTTGTTAACTTTTACTGAAGTAGGTAGGACCATTATGAAATGTTTACTGAGTATTAACGTTTTTGATAGTGTTAACGTTTTTGTTAGAGTAAAAGCTCGTAGTGAAATGTAAGTAGAAAAAATTAGCAACCACATTATAGGTATGGCTACAATAGGCACTTTATGCTTGCCTCAAAGGCTCTTACCCACAGGGAAGCAACTTTTTGTGCATGTGTGTGACCAATTTTCCCAAGGTGCAATTGCCTCGGAAATTTCCATGGCTGGACAATTTCCCGTGAGAGTTATTAGGTAGTTGTTTTTTGGGTTCAAAAACCAAAGCGGCTCAACCAAACAATCTACCAAACAAGGGAAATCACATATTGTTTATTTTCTATATTCATCTTGGCGCCAAATCCTCCGTACAAGAAACTGTTCTGCTCAACAGCACAAAAGGATTTTAATCGCTTATGTACAAATTTTAAGCTAAATATATTGAAAAGCACTTTGAGACACTCGTACGTTTTCTTTACATCCCCCAGAAGTCAAGAATTCTTCCCTCAAGAAGTTGTTGTA
>OZ037788.1:16042913-16117913 GCA_964035525.1 Porites cylindrica | reverse complement strand
CCATTGCTTAGACATGAAATCTAAGTACAACTCAGGCATGATAGAATGAGAAGGACTTAAATCATTTTCATAGCTTTTTTTTATCAATGTAAACACTCTGTACATCTAACAATAATTGAGTGAATAATCATTCAACGGTTTAGTCTGGTGTCAAATTTAGGAACAATTGTATTCATCTTCAAGTGTGATGTTATAATGTTGAAGTTGCTACCTTGATAATTGGCTGTAGAACCATAATATCATCGTATTTTACTACACACCATCAAGGCAATTTTTAAGATTGTAACTTCAAAGACAATTTAATTGAGCACCGAGAGTTTTGGTAAGGTGATCACTGGTCACTATTACAGACACTGTACTGACTTTATTCTAGTCAATGCCTGTAATCAAGAGGCTTCGTTGGTCTGTGAAGCTCTTTTATGACAACTTTTGTGGAAACTGACAATGTGTCATTCTTTGTGAAAAAATAACCCCTCGTTTCCTAACCTCGTGACCAAGAAACGACGGGCTTTGGGGACGAGAATGCCATGTTTGTTGTTCCCAGGCTTCCACGTGACTTTCGCACATGCGCGATTTAATTTTACTTTGTCACGTGCGGCTTTTGAACCAATAGACAAGTGTGAAATGAACTTCCGTTGAATAGTTCAAATTCACGCGGACTTCACAAGCGACAGTATTTTCGTAAGATTGTCTTTTTATTATCCATGTTATTTTCGGGACAAAGTGATCAATTGCGAAGTTTGTGTTCACATAAAGTATGTTTCCAAGTCAGTTAACTCAGCTGGATTATTGCAGAAAGGTATGTTTTCTAATAACCATGCGTAATTAAGCTTAAACTTCAGTGATGTATATTAGTGCACAGATATGCCATTGATTGATTCCTTAATTTGTTTACTGCAGAAATAACTGTACTGTTTGTTGCAAATCGTCAAGGGAATACTCTGAAAATTGTATGTTCTGGGGCTGCAGATCATGGCAGACTTGTCAAGACCAATGTTAAATAAAATAGGAGAAGACGTAGCATAAGTTTCCGATATGCATGCATGCAATGTCTGCTACAAGTTAGAAGCATAGTTTCCAGTTATAATGACTTGAAAGTTGAACTTACATATAGAATTAAAATACAGCCTGTAGATTTGTTTATTTTAACTTCAATTCATGATAATTGTAAGGTACATCCCTCCAATTTAGGCAAAAACCAGAGCACTAGCACTTTAAGCCTGATTTGTGGACCTTCATTTCAGAAGGCTGTTCGGCGACTTTGAAAGAAACAGTCAGTTAGCTTTTTTTATATATAAATGATTGTATTATTCGAAGATGTTTATTTACTTTGTCTTTTCACGAAAATTGAGTGCTAAAGTGCTGTTCTGTTACTTGGTACGGTGAGGGTAAAAAGAGGGATGAGTTTGTGGAATGACATGTGGCGTGGCTTGCGGAATGACATGATTATGTGGAATGTAATATATGCAGAATGACCCAAAGTAATAAATTAATTTGAAAAGTGCCCCCTTTTTTGGTGCCAATCAATCTGCAAACGCAGCCGCTGTTTTAAAATTGACATACGATGACAATCAAAAAGCCACGAAGGCTCATTGTTGATTAGCCTTTCCCACACAGCCACAAAGATTCTTCTTGCCTTCATTAGTCAGGCTGCATGGCAGCACCGATACTACAGCACGAAAGTCGGCCATAATTGAAGAAAAGATGTTTTGGAAGGTCACGCTCCCTTCTACTTTAATTTTTTCTGCAAAAATGTTTGCACGATTAACTTTACAGTTTCTTTTTACCTATATTTGTATTTGCAACCGCGTGAGAAGTGTTTCTTTTTCAAACGGTGGGTTATGTGATCATGACATAATATTCAGAGATGAAACAGATCTTGCACATGTATTTTGTTTCTTTAGCTGCTTGGTTAAGTTTCCGGCACGCGAAGCTAACAGCTGGCGGAGAAGGGCGAATCCGAATCCTAGCAATTGAGTGTGTGTCTTTTTTTCTTTTTTTCCCCATCCTACAGCTTTAGCATTTTTTCACGATCAAACGCACACACTCACACAAACAAGGAAGGTGCGAAGACAAATGGAAAGGCCGAAAGGAGACAGAGAGCAGTTTGCTTCACTCGATTTCTGGATTGCACTCGGGGCGTTCATTTAGTCTCAAAAATGATCTGATCCATCCACCATATTAATTAATAATCCTTAGAAGCGATTTTTTCCCGCTAGCGTTTTCACATTTGACTTTATTATAATGGTGGTCAGAAAGAGAGAAATTATTGTCGAAAGCAACAAAAATAAATTAAGTATTAAATAGTATTACATAGACACGAATGCAGTAAATGGACCAGCAAAAAAGTTGCTCGCTCAAATTGACGCCAAAAAAAGGCGCGTCAAAGACGCGCGCATGTGTTTTAGTTTAATTTCTTTCTTTGCTCCGTTTTCCATATTTTACATTCCGCATAATCATGTCATTCTACAAGCCGTGCCACATGCCATTCCGCAAACTCATTCCGCCTTTTACCCTCACCGTACTTGGTATACCTTAATAAGCGGAAATTGGAAAGAACTGGCCACTGTGTCATGTAATATCATAATTATTACAATTTTAAAAATATTTCCATCAAAAAAATTGAAATCCAAATGTTAAATGTACGTGGTGATGTGTATGCTGAGTAAAGTAAATTTGAAAAAGGAGAATATTTCAGCTGATCTTGTCATTTGGATTATAACTCTTACAAAAATGATCATATCTAATTGCTAGTTTATTGCTATGTTAAAACTAGTTTCAACTATCTAAAATCTAGTTCCTCAACAAAACTCGCTATCTTTTTGCTATTTTAGAGTTTGAGCGGATAGTGCATAGCTATCTCTGTCCTAGTTTTGTGCTAACTATTATATATCTGCCAGGTAGTTAGGAGATAGATAGAGTATCTTAAAACTAACTACCTATGTAGATAGCAAAAAGATAGCCTAACCAACTACTATCTCAGCTATCTGAAAACTATCTTCACTGGAGTTAGTTGAAAGCTAGGCTATCTGATTTCTATTTTCATTTTGTAAAGTTAAACTCTCTACTATCTTAGTACTAACTTAGTGGTAGATAGTAAAAAGATAGCCTATCTTAAATCTATCCATTGTCCATAAAGCCATTTAATATGCTATCCAAAAGCTATCTTGGAAAAGATAGTGAAAAGTTAGGCTATTTGAAAGCTATCTGTTTCTCATGAAACACTTTATAAGCTATCTTAAAACTATCTTGAACATAGGTAGTGAAAAGATAGGCTCAAACCTACCAATATTAACTATAATATGGCACTTCTCAAAGTCGGCAAATAGTACTGTAATAACATAGGGTATCCTTATAAAATAAGCCGACCATTTCTATAGCAAATTATTGTAAATTGTATCAAAACATAATTTGTCACGGTTAGTCAGCTAGCTGGCAATGCTCACTTATTTTATACACAGAGAGCTCGATTAATCAAGACTTGCACTGTATTTTAAATTTAATGTAAGACTGAGACGCTTTTATATATTAGCTTGCTTCACAAAACCATTTAATTCTAAAGTCACAGAGAAGCACATCATCTACACCACAATTTCTCGATAAAGGCTTGCTTTGATTATTTCTTTTTTCGTTTCAGTTTCCTACATGTGTACCAACGGTACCTTGTAATAGTGAACAGCCATTTGCGAAAATTTTTCTTTAAAAAGCGTTGTGCTCAGTTGTGTGTTGGAGGACTGTAATAATTAATTATCGTGCCAAGCTAGCTGGGTAGGGGTGTGCGGCCCGCTTCCCAAAACCCTTACCCTATTTATGACCAAAATCTGCGATTTTCCCTACCCTATTTATGACCTACAAAGCAGCCGGTGGAGAGGAAGGCAAAGCACGGATGGGAGGAGGGGGACATGACAAGGAAGTAGCTTCTTCTAAAAAAGTGCATTCAAGACTACAGTGCAAAAATCGTTACCCTATTTATGACCAAAATGGCGGCAAAATAGCCAAAATCGATACCCAATTTATGACCAAAACGGCTGAAAAACCCTACCCTTTGGGGCCGCACATACCTATACAGCCCATATTAGGGAGTACCCCCCCCCCCCGGGGTCGGTTGAACGAAGATCTAATCATCGTGGATAGAGGATATCAAACTGAAAGGATTTACTCACTTCTTTAAGGTTTGTGTATAATTCACCTTATATTGCTTTAGTCGATTTAGTCGTAGTGTGTGGGTTCTTGTTCGTTTTAAATTTTTCTTGAAGAAGCGGTATCAACGTTTAGTGTGACATTCAGTACAACTGGGAGCCAAGTCAAACAGCACACTGACCTTGTCAGCGCTAAGAATGCCAGTTATAGTTTGTTCACTTTTGAAAGTCCTATGGGAAACGTATTCTTTAGCGCAACTATCCGTGAATGATAAGTAGGATTTTTTTAAGAAGATTGTCACAGACCGTCTGTCAGTTATTATCAAGAGGTTTTTTGGCTGATGATGATCGAAAAAAAGGGTTAACTTAAATAAGCTTGGTGGTTATTGTTCCATTCAGTGACTGATAAATTTTTTTATAAGCGTATTTTATAATTCCTTACTTTACTGTTTCTTTACTTTTTTGAATGAAAAAAACGATCGATGTGACGTGACCCTCAAGTTTCCGGAGCTTAACTTGTGGTTTTTTCTAAAAGTCTTGGCCGGTGCTAATGGAATGAGCCGGTGTATGACATTTGCAGACTGCAGACTGCAGACTGCAGACCGCAGACTGCAGACTGCAGACTGCATGAGGCAGCAAGACTATAAATTGAATGAAACCAAAAGTATCGTAATAAAGGTGGCACCATAATCAACATTACCTTGTTCCGAGAAGTACATGTAAGGCCTAGAAGCGAAGTTTATATTTTTCATGCAAATAACACCGACCTCATTCCTAAAGGAGTTGTTGGCTGTTCTTCTCGTATTGAATTAGAGCAGAATAATGTCTGCCGATGTCACAAACTCGCTTATGAATCCATAGCAACAGGCTAGCAATTTAGCCTGTACCATAGACGAAACTAAACTCTGGTTATATAAGTCTGTCTGTGAAACAGCGCCGGAATCCTTATTCTACGGGGGCCCCACCTGTGTACTAGGATTTGAGTATGAGCAATGATTGGCGTGTTAAAACAGCCATTGTCGATTTGCCTATTTAGAAATTCAAAATTCCTCTTCAGGTAATTCGTCGAGTCCAGGTAGGATCTGTTCGGTTTAGATGATCTAGCATATCCTTAAATACTGCTTAGCTGAAATACGTCATTTAAAAGGTGTTAAATGTCCGCGATCTATCCTAGTTGTTTTTGTTGACGCAACTGAGGTGAGCACGAAGTGCTCGCAATCTAAAAACTCTTTTTTGCAGTCTGCAGTCTGCAGTCTGCGGTCTGCAGTCTGCGGTCTGCGGTCTGCAGTCTGCAGTCTGCAGTCTGCAGTCTGCAGTCTGCAGTCTGCGGTCTGCAGTCTGCAGTCTGCAGTCTGCAAATGTCATACACCGGGAATGCGCCGCCTTTTCCGCTAAGATAAGATAAACAAATATTTGGAAGCACGGAATTGTCTTACTGTAAACAATTAAGTAAAAGTTGTTTGTGTTTGGTTTTAGACGGTTAAATTTATTTTCTTTCATGGCTAGCTATAATTGTTCTTCTGTATTACACATGTAAAGAGAAACCGATCTAAGTGCAAATCGGGTTTATGGCTCCTTTTGAATAGATCTGCGATATTCAAGTAGTGGCCGATAAATTTAAAAAACAGTTAATACCATAAAGAACTCTTTAATGGCATAACTTTATTCTTACAATTGGCACATTGTTGACCTTTAATATTTATGTCTTCTTTGCAGAGCAAAAGGGAAAGGCAAGTGAATCAAAGCTTTCCGATGTAAAGAAGGTGTTGCGGATAAATTAGGAAGTGGCGCAGACATGCAGCTGAGTTCTTATACAAATTATTAAATACTAAAGTTGTATCAAATTTGATGTGAACTTTGAACAGCTTGTGATGGAACTAATAAATCATTATTAATGAAAATGGAATCCTTTGCTGTAGGCTAGAGGCAACAGTCAAGTATATTTCAATACAAAAATATAATAAACAGTACATTTTTAAACACGATAATGCAAGTCATATTATATTAATATAATATGACTTGCATTATCGTGTTTAAAAATGTACTGTTTATTATATTTTTAAAAGGTTTAAGTTAAAACTATGGCATGTCACTAAGATTGATCAACTTATTACGCCGCGTCTATCTAATTCTTATCCGTGCAACCACTCTAGCTAATCAAAAAACTAAGTTAAATGCTATCCAATAACTACGTTTTAGCCAAGATTAGACATCTAGTTTATTGCTATCCAAACACTAGTTTTTAGTTATTAGACATCTATTTTATTGCTATCCAAACTCTAGTTTTTAGTTATTAGACATCTATTTTATTGCTATCCAAACACTAG
This sequence comes from Porites cylindrica, assembly GCA_964035525.1. Taxonomy (NCBI): domain Eukaryota; kingdom Metazoa; phylum Cnidaria; class Anthozoa; order Scleractinia; family Poritidae; genus Porites; species Porites cylindrica. The sequence goes on along the minus strand of OZ037788.1, from coordinate 16,111,447 downwards.
TTTTTAGATATCATACATCTAGTTTATTGCTATACAAAGACTAGTTTTTAGTTATCAGACATCTGGTTTAAAGCTATCCAAACACTAGCTTTTAGCTACCAGACATCTAGTTTAAAGCTATCCGAACACTATCGTTCAACTAGTTTATGTCTAGTTCATTGCTATCTATCGTGCCATTAATACATGTAAATTGCTAGTTAACTTCTACCTAATGACTAGTTTCTAATTATGTCAATGATGTCATTATTGGCAAAAACGTATCCGAAAACTAGCTTCTTAGCCGATAAAAAGCTAGTTTTACTCTATCTTATGTGTATCCAAAAGATAACTATTGCAGCGATGCAAAAATTCCCTTTTTAAGATAGTATTTAGATAGCCTATCTGCATGGTTCCAAATAACTAGAAATTAGTTATTATTAAGATAGGCTTAAGATAGTCATTAGTTATTAGTGGCTACACAGGGCATGAAGATAGGAATAAACTAGAAACAAGATAGCTTGTTGATAGTTTCATTAACTAGCTTTAAGATAGAAAAAAGATAGTGTCTCATTTCGTAAGGGAAACAATCAATGTCTAGAGATTCCCCTAACAGGGTATGTTTTATATTTTTTTCAATCATGACTTAAGCTTTTGGTTTCTTGCACTGTATTTATGTGTTGTCTTAACATGTAGGCAGCAGGGATGTCACTAAGATTTCACATTGCCGGATAAATACAACAAGTAGGCGGGGAATCAAACCTAAGGAGTTCTTTTGGTTCTATTTTTCTTCTATTTTCCTATGTAACTAGTGTTGTTTCACTTACCCCCATGAAAGTGGTGAGGGATTGTTTTAATTTTTCATGAGCCATTAAGATACCATGGAAATGAAAATTTTCACTTTAAGTCAGAGTACTCCTTTTTATGACATGTATTTTTTTGTGTATAACAATTTGAGACAATTATTATTACCCGCCAAAAGAAAGAAAGTTTCATATGTCATCATGATCATGGCCAGCCGTGATTCACAGGAAAAAATAGCGGATTCCCATTTTTGGATATTTTTGGGTATTTAAAGAATACCCACAAAAATCCCAAATTTGGAAGAGTGAGACAAGTCCCAATCTGGGAACTTGGTTGGGAATTCCCTGGTTGGGAGTTGTCTCACTTTGCCAAATTTGGGATTTTTATGGGTATTCTTTAAATACCCAAAAATATCCAAAAATGGGAATCCGTTATTTTTTCCTGTGATTAATGTAATGATTCTTAGTAAATTATATGCTGGAATTAGGCAAGGCTTCTTCAAGTGTATATAAGAATTTTATATTTAAAAATGTTCCAGTTGTAAAGATATTGCAGAGAAAAAACTTATTCCACATATTTTATATGACAAAATGAATTATTATTTATGATCAAAATTTTGAAATTAATAGATGATGATTAATGTCTGATATCAGGTTTATACAGTTGCCAGGTAGAAAGAAAGCAAAAATATTTAATTGAATTGTTCTTGGAAGAGGTTATAGGAACTTTTTATAATTAAAACCCTTATTTGGAAATATTGCAGATTTTGAACATTTTGGAAATTATTAGATTCTAAAGTTGAATATAACTTAATGTTTAGTAAAAACAGCTACATGTTTTTAATATTAACTTTTTTTATGTGAACAGTGTTCTATACTATTATTGCATTTAGTGGCAAGTCTGAATATGAAATGATACCGGAAAAAAATAGTGTTGTCTATTTAATGCCATGGAAAGGGTGGAATAATAAAGTTATCAATCAAAGATACATGTACATTGCTTGTTGAAGTTCAGTATACGTTCCAACCCATTTAGTTAGTGTTTTCATCATTAATTTTCCATTAGTGAGCTTGAATTAATTTGGTTTGGGGGCCAGAAAAGAATGGTTAACAGTCAAGTACTTTTTAAGAGCTGGCGGCTGGGGATTTTCCCCGGCTACTAAGAGAGTGGCCCCCGGCTACTATTATTGGAAAATAGAACAAAAATAGAACCAAACGAAATCCCTAGCCATTTGATTCCCCGCCTACTTGTTGTATTTACCCGGCAACTTAAAATCTTAGTGACAACCCTGAATGTAGTTTTCATGGTCCATGTTATATTATGTATACACCATGAAAATAGTGGAAGGCTATTGAATTATTAATTTTCATGGGTCTTCAAAAAGCCATAAAAAAGCCATGAACATTTTTCATGGTCAATTAATGTTTCAACATAAATGGAATAACCATGAGTTTTTCATGGGCCATGAATTCAGTGGCCTCATGAAAAGACCATGAACTACAACACCATGAAAATCCTTCTTTGTAATTCATGGCATTTTCATTGTCATTAAAAGGCCATGAAAAGCAACCCAAAATTTTTATGGTGTTTCCATGAGTATTTCATGGATTTGCCCAAAACTTAAGGGTTTTCATGGCCCATGAAAATTGAAAGATTAATGGGTTTTTTCATGGCTTTTTTAGTGTTTTTTTCATGCTTTTTCCAGGGTGACATGCCATGAAAAATCTTATAAGATTTCCCATAAAAATACCATTAAAATCCTTTGAAAATTCCGTGAATTTACCATGAATTAATTCACAGGATTTTCATGGGTTTTTAGTTCATAGTGAAAACTCCCGTGAGGAATGCAACGAATTTGCGGACCTTTTGTTTTGAAGACTATCATTATGCCTTTCAAGAGACTCTTTGTCCTGTGACACTCGCTCGTTTAAACTTCTAAAATTATGAAAAAACAAAAACATCGCGAAGATCTGAATAGGCACATTTAATTTTCACAAAATATAAACGAATTTGGCTCGTTGGCACTTGCCGGAAGCCACCCCTAGTATTTTCACTAAAAAGAGGGCAAAACGCAGTAGAATCGATCAAATCACGGATTTAGGTATTAACGATCTGATTGTTTTGCTAAATAAAACATGAATCCAGCGGTCTTGTACATTTATATTGTATTTTGCTTTTCGAGAAAACTAAGCCAATAGAAAAAAAAATTGCAAGTAAAGTAAATCGATCAAGTGTGAAAAAGTCGTGCTATAATTAGTTCAAGGTTCAATGCCGTTATGATGTTAAAAATTAGGACAAAATCCCACCAAAACTTGCGCCTCAATAAGATTTCTTGAAAACACGCTTATTTTGAGCAGTGCTCTAAGTCACTCCTAGCTCTTTCAAGACAATAGAGAACTGTTTTATCCAAAGCAATTTGCCAGCAAAGCAGACTCAGTGAATATGCAGCTCTCACGGACTGTTAAATGTAAAAGTATAGAATTGAAGATTGGTGTTTGTAAATGTCGGTTGGCAGTTCCTCAAAAGTAGTGGTTGTTTTCGCTTTTAGATCATGTCTCACACCTGTTAGATGATAGAGTGACCGTGAGATGCGAAAAGAGTAGAGACCTTCCCATTAAACAAAGTACGAAGTTTTTTGAGAAACTCTACATTTGAGCAGAAAGAAAAACAAAAATCTGGCCACATCAAATGCCAAATGGGCTGAAAAAATATGTAAAAGACTAATTTAAGCTGTTTTGATTAATAAACTGAAGAAAATATCGCTATCAAGGTCTTTGAGTGCACAGAGGCGTTTATATGGGGCAGAAAAACAACAAAAACAACAACAGCAACAACAAAAAGCAAACAAACAAACGAACAGTTCATAAACACTCGAAATGCGGCGTTGATGGGCCGTGATAATAAAACAATGACAGTTTTGCAAAAAGGTTGTCGTGCTACACATGGTCGAACGCTTATTAGAGAAGGTCTTTTAGCTTGTTGGTGTTGATCTTCCAATAAAAGGGTCATTAGGTTAGCTGGTATCTAGAAGAGGAAAAATGAGTTACTTTCTACTGTCCGCTGCAAACCGTGTACACCGTGCATACGTTAACATGTCTTTTGTTTTTCTGCTGACAAGGGTGAAGTTTAGCTTTTCTCAGAGCAACAATTAATGCGCCAAAATACACTTTTGATTTAAGGTCCTGAAATCCTTCAGCGTCACGCCTACACCTGTACCTAGAAGTTACCAGTGCACCGTAGGCTAGCTTCTGACTTGAGTGAATCGTTTAGATTTGATCTAAGTGAATAAAGCGTATTAGTATATACACACTCAATGATCTTGGTGATTTAAGCAATCTGATTGGTTCGCTATCTCGGACTATTCAACAATATTCACCTCCTAGCGAGTGGATAATGTGTGAGCTCGGTGTTTTTCCCGTTTTTTTTTTTTTTTAAAAGTCGACAAAATCCTAGGGCTGACTTTTTTTAAGGCAAGAAAAGACTTGGAAGGATTCAATACGGCGTTTTTCAATTTACTGTAGCAGGAGTTTTGTGCTCGATGGATTGTTTACAACTCCCGTGTATTCGCGTAGAAGAAGCCGTTTCGTGAACTCAGCGTTTTCTAAGAAGAAAATTTTGGCTCAAAAATCGAAGTTTATTTATGACAAACAAATTTAAAAGGAAATGTTTGCAGAAATTCTACATTTCAAGTAAACAGGAAAAAGAATGATACAGGAAGACGACCTCTTACCTCGAGCAACCGAGCCGCCATTTTTGTCAGCACTTCATGCGAAGAACGACACAACATGCCCTTTTGGCTATAAACTTGGCGAGTCAACAGAAAACAACAAAGCTCTACTTTTTTTTCTCAGGTAAGGAAACAGTTCAAACTTTTAGCGATTCCATTGAAGCCATTACGCTGTTGTTTGCGAAATGAGTAAACTTGTGAATTGCCATGTTTGAAAATTCTGCAAAGATCTATTTTTAAACTTACGCGTGATTTGATCTGTCAATCAAATCCTACTTTTGAATGGTTTCCTTTCTGATTTTGTTGAGATCACTTCGTGTGTATATACTAAAACAATTATTCTTCTCAATCTCGGTGAATAGTGGCTTTGGGAATATTTACCTCGCCGCTTTCGCGGCTCGGTAAATATTTTGCCACTATTCACCTCGATTTCAAAGAATAATTGTTAAATATACAAGGCTTCATTTGCTTATATGCATCCTTGGCATCTAAAATTATATATTCTATAAAAAGACAATGTAGTGTTGAATGCGCCATGAAGAGTGATTCAAACGGCCGGGAAACAGCCCTGCCTAATCAACCGGTAGCAAAACCTACCGAGGTTCACTGAAAACAGGTTAATTAAGTGAGTTAATAGGTTTTTTTTTAAAAAAGCATTGTTTGAAACGAACAAGTCTAGAGCTGTTTTTTCACCTTCAACTCAAAAATTTACCCTCGATCTAGACAATTTTTTTCTCAAACACAGCACTGGTCGTGGTGACTTCCGCTTGGTTTTCGTGACCTTAACAACGGGCGGTGCTTAAACTTTAGCGACGGGATCCAGATTCAAGGGTAACTTTAGGGCCCACTCTCTAACCGACGCCTACAAGGTCCTTACAGGGTCCCTCTCCTAGATCCGCCAGTTTTGACGGTTTACCTCATCCAATTCATGCACTCTGACTGACTGACTGACTGACTGATTAACCTTTCAGACTTTTCCCTGGCCCTTACCTTGGCTAGAGCTTTTTTAAAAGCTTAAAATAAAAATACGTTTTTTTTAAACTTAGTATTGAAAAGCTTGCAATTCATTAACATTAAACATACAAATGTTCACTTGCTGTGAACGTCATAGGTCATGGACGTAGGACGTGGGAACGAGTTTTATCCAAAAACGGACAAAGTTTTTTTGTGTTTTTTTCTTTGATGCTTAACTTCAACTGTTTTGGCTCAGCTGTTGGCGCTTACATTATTTTATGGTTTAGCCTTGTAAAAAGCAAGAGGATGAGGCATATTTATATGTGTTATTCAAATCATGAATCAGAACTCTTACTAGACAGTAAAAGACACATTTATTTAAGAATTTTTAACAGTCTGTTTTCTATATGATCCCATAAGTTAGTGATTACTGATTCAAACGTAAAAAAATAACATTTATGATGAAAGAAGCGATTAAAGTCTGTCTTCGTGGAGCCACAGTCGCGCAACTCATTTTTCATACATATCAATGATGATTTCATACGTGTAATATAACGCTAAGGCGTGTTACCATGAAACAGTTTACTGTTTGAATGACGTCACAAAGCTATGCAATTATTTTTTTTAACCATCAACTAGAAACAAACAATTGGTACTCCAGATGCTTGCACTCAAACAATCAAGAAGATTAATGGTGGTCTGAATCCTTTTATAACCTAGCGGTGACTCAAGTGTGATCTTGCAACTAAAGTTTTTCGTTGTGTCACTGAAATGTACATAATTCGTCTAAAACTTGCCTTCGCTCGATTGTAATTGAAAATGTGACCAATAGAAGGATCCTTTGGTACATGTTATTCATGGAAACCTTATACCCCATTTGACTACGACAATTGTAAGATCCTTGCTAGAAAGCAATTAAGCCCCTTAGTGTTTTCAAAGGTCATATTCTGTGCTTCATCGGTGCAAAACTACTTTCTTCCGTTATAGCTATACCCCTATACTACCCGTATTACTAGTTCCGGCTAGATGGATATGTTTCTAATATCCCGTCGCGATCGCATGTGGTTGACGTTAAGGTAATTGAAAGTCTAACATGTTTCAACGTTATGTCATTTTGCAGGTCTAAGGGACTGGTCAAAAAGTATAGGGAGGGATGGGCCGGAGCAGAGAGGGGGTGGGTCATGAGGTTTTGAGCCTTGTGCAAGGGGTGGGTCGTGCAATTTTCAGCTACCCTTAGGGGGTGGGTCACCCTATTTTATTACATAGATAGGCACTAACTACTAACGAGACAGTTGACTACACTTGTTATATAAAACACAGCCAGCTGGAATTATTGCTAAAATACTCACAAACCTGTTGTGCGAGAAAGTACAAAAAGGGTGACAGGCCGCACATCTATACGGGCGTGGAACCCTCTGTTAACCTTTTTTTGGGGGCTCTTACGAGCATGTCCTTCAATGATTTTCCTTTTTTGTAAGGAAATGATTGGTGGTTCTTTAAAATTTATTGAGGTTACAGTTGGTTTTGTATAAGATTCCATTTTTTCATTCAAGCTTCCTTTATAGTGGACACTGAGGGATAGTATTGTGTCACGAATGGCAATATTTCTTTTTCCTCCTTGTTGTTTTGTTTTAGGAGTTTAGACTCCCTTTTGTGAATTTTATTTCTGATAGTATGTTTTCTATCAAAGTTTGTGGGTAGCCTCCGTCCATCAAGCGTTATTTTTTAAATTTGAATTATTTTCCTCAAAGGTTGTTTCTGAGGGGTTTTTCGTAGGATTCTCAAGGCTTCTCCTTTGACAAATCCTTTTTTAACATTTGGAGAGTGGCACGAGGTGAAATGTGCGTGTAAGAAGGTTTGCCTTTGTTAAAAATGTGTCTTTGCATCAAGGATAGATTTTTCCTTGAATCTTGTGCGTTTGTATACAACCGTGTCTAAAAACGCAGTCTCAGTGTAAAATGTTTCGGCCGTGAATTCAACAGTTGGGTGATGTAAGTTTGTTTGTTCAATGAAGGCTTCGATGTCCGGTTTACTCATGTCCCATAGAGCAAAGATATCGTGTATGTAGCGTGTCCAACACCTGTTGTTCTAAAGACAGTTTTGCTTAGAGTTGTTGTTTCAATATATGTCATGAAAATATTGACAAAGGAATCAAATCTGCTGTCTTTGTGCCCATTGCAGTTCCATGGTTTTGTAGGTAGTGCTTTCCATTGAACTGGAAGAAATTTTCTTTGAGAATCGATTAATCTAAGCATTTCCGGCAAGTAATGTGTAGGAATGGGTTGACTTTGTAGAAATTTTCATATGCTTTATGACAGACAATTTCAATATACCCTCGTTTTACTGTATATTTGTGTCAAGACTCATAACGTCCATCGAAACAAGGAATGTTCAGTTTTTCACATTTGTCTTTTCAGTGAAAGGTATGATTTCTGTCATTTTGATATTGGTTGTAGCAGAGTATCAACAAATTTTGTCAAGCACAGAACAAGGTTTTATTGGATTATTAAGAGGAAACTAAACATCCATGTTTTAACTAGGAGGTGGGTCATGCAGTTTCCAACCTTGCTTTAGGGGTGGGTCAGTCATTTTTGTGCCGAAGGGAGGGGGTGGGTCATGTGTTTTTTACCAACCACATTTCCAAATGCTCCGGCCCACCCCCCCCCCCCCCCCCTATACTTTTTGACCAGTCCCTAAGGAAGTTACCAAAAACATATCCGTTCAAAACGCAAGCGAATGGAATACAACTCATTTCTACCTACGATTACTGGTAGACAAATACGTTTTCCACGCAATTTTATAAAAGGTAATGGCATCAATTTTATGCTCCGGGCTAGGAGGTGCTTTACCAAAAGGTAATTTATCTGTGCACGTACACGGAAACAAGACTCATTGAGATATATCGTTTCCATTTACGATTACTATTAATAGTAAATAACCTGTACACGCACACGGAAATCGACCTTTAGATACACTGTATTCAGGTATTCGTTTGAGTGCCCCCGTACCAGTAAACAGAAACGCTCATCTTATAAATCCTTTCATCTTGTGACGATGTTGTATATTTCTATGAATACAACTAACTGCCGGCTAAAATTAAAACTTGGTGAGTAAATAATACACTGAATAATAAATGAATAAAACATTCATTAAATTAAGATAATTATTTTCGTGTCTCCTACTCTCATTTTATGCGCTTGTTTCCTTGCAAGGCCTTGTAATTTAACGTGTTTCGAAAGCGATATCATGATCATGATCATAAGGGTCCTGGTATTTTGAAATATTCAAAAAAAGACCTCTAATGGCACGAACTTGATCATGACGAGATAGTTAGGGGAAATAAATTCCTTTTCGTAGCAATCGCTATGTTTTTGTAATGGCTTGTTCAATATATTAAGTAAACGAGGATCTACTTGTCAATCTGCAAATTCGGTTGTTTAACGTCACTTCACAGAAGAGAGCTTAAAAGCAGCAGACGTTCTTGAGGTCACGAACGTCAGGAAGGTTGCCCGGGTCTGGATCGATCTCTTTCTAGAATTAATGTATGTTATGTTGGCTAGTGTCTCCACCTTTCTTGTGACAAAAGAAAGCAAGTAAAAGCCAACTAAACTCCATACACATGTATAATGTATCCAGCGCACTAGTATAATACACCTTGTCAAAGTGACCGTTAAATGGATGTGTATAAAATTTAAAAAAGAAGAAAATCTCTTTGGGACCTTGGAAAAGGTGACTGTGACTGGTGGTAGAGGTGACTGCTTGATACAGTTCAGGTTTCCAGTACATAAGTGAACAGAGATCTGGGGCTTCGACCACTTAATAGAGGTATGACTGTCCGCAGCACCCTTTTGCTCGTCTTGCAATTTGACACTTTGACAGTTGTTTCTATTTTATAAAATGCAACTTTATTAATATCATGATAAACGATGTCACACTGACAACATGATAGGTAACAAGCCTTCCTTTTTTAATTTGTATGTTCATTTTCACACGTATCACCTTGGATGGGTTCTTCTATCATGAGAACCACATCCACTCTGTATCAAATGCTCATTTTAATTTAATCATAAATCATTTGAGGAGACATGACGGTCAATGGACCTTTTTAAATATCACCCAATGTAAAGGAATCTAAGAAAGTCTTGGATTCTGGATTTGAAGATGGGGATTCAGGATTCCAGGTACCGGATTCCGGATTTTTTGTCAGTGGAAGTTAGATTCGGGATTCCAATCGTTAGTTGGATTCCAGATTCCTTGATCTGCATTCCGGATTCCAAAGCCCAAGATTCCAGATTCCACAAGCAAAAATTTCTCGGATTCCGGAATCTCTTACATAGGGCAATTCTTAGCATGTATGTTTTGTTTTTCAATTTCAGACCACGTGATGTTACCCCAGAGAAATGATACTTTCAAATATCGTCCTATCTACGTACATTTGGATGCCTAATTTATTAAACGACTTTAAGGCAAATCTCCTTGAGAAAATCGTGTTATCTGAATTTATTTAGGAAAACAAAACATGCAATCTTAAAAGGTCTATAATCAAGTTAGTTCCCTTTCCAACTATCATTTAAATGAATAGTGCCAAATAATTCCACTCAAAATTATTCAAATCTTTTTTGTCTAAGGGTACCTGAATATGCATTATCATTCAAGTCTTCTATTTCTTAAGGTAAGGAAAAACGGGCTACAAAAATCATGCAACTTGTCCTGCAAATTGCTGCAAAAAGAGTTGAATAACGATGTTGTGCGTTTTACCACCCACATCAAACCTGTCTTGAAACAAATCAGGTTGTTAACCGGTTTGAACGAGGGTGGTAAAACGCGCAACAAAGCTATTCAACTCGTTTTGCAGCAATGTTGCTAAGCAAGTTGCACTTTTTTTGTTGCCCGTCTTACTAAAGCTTTAGTTTAGTTCGTCGCATGTGAAGATTGACGTTTGTCCCGGAAACTATCGTCAGATGTTCTATCCGTCTGGAAGGGACTGATAGAACGTCTTGGACGATCCAAACTCATTCAGACGAACTTAACTGAGTCAGACGTCGAACTTAACTCACTTAGTTTGGTTTGTCTCATGAAAAGTGCGACGTGTGGCCTAGGCCTTAAAGATTGAAAATAGCTTTTATAATGTTTTAGAAATATAAAGGAATTCGGCTTGGTGAAAAGTTTGAATTGTCTTTCTAGAAAGATTTTCGCGGTGTTGAAAGCAAAAAGCCGTTGAACAATGAAAACGAATCAACTAAGCTCATCAGTTTGAATATCCGTAATCCAAGGTATACCCTTTAAATGTGTCACATCAAGTTAACGTGAATAAGCATGCATTCATCTTTTGTCGTAACTTGATATTACCATTAGTCCTGTCGGGTGACTTCTTAAGGGTTATCAGCGGTGTACCCATCGAAAGGCGATACTTGTCACAAGTAGAGCCATTATAATGGAGGGACCGGAACCTAGAAAGATGAATGTTAGCTTCAGAATCAACAAAATAGTCGAGAATGAAGAAACGGGACACACTTCTTAATACCTATTTCAGGGTGTTTGAGCCATTGTTGCGAAATATTTTTCATGCTCAATTACGCAATTTAGGTGCAAGGCTCGATAAGTTTGCAATCTGATATAAAAATGATCAAAACTAGAATCTGACAGTGTGCAGAAGCTGAAGATTCGTATAGCATGAGGGCTACAAAGTGAAAGAATTAGAGTCTAGTTTATTTAGTAAAATTAGGATGGCTACATATTCTATCGGAAGGTGCCATGGAAGCTTCGTATGCAGACAAAAAGGAGGGTGGGATATTGTGTTCTAGATGCAGCCAGACGTTATAAGAGAATCCGTCCTTTACTATGGTAATAAAGTTTTTCGCAATATTGAATCAGAAGTATCAGCATCATCATCGGGTGTAGTCCATTTTAAGACGGTTCTTTTAAACTGGAACCAAATGCTGATTATTTCAGTCATTTTTTAAATTTTATGCTACATGCCCACTGATACATACCCCTCATACCCAGACCTTTTCCGCGTGCCAGGTAGATTGGGCCTTCTCCCAAAGTGTAGACGTCATTTTCTTGGGGACTAACTTCACGTCTTCGTCTGTCGCCTTCTGCTGCACAGCTTTTATTGCATATGGAGCCTGGGTCAGAGGCATTGCAAAGGATCACGTGACAGTGAAGAAAAACAAATGGATGATCTGCAATAAACTTGAAGGCTTCCAGGCTAAACCGCTGAGCATCAGCTAAGGGCGCAGAATGGTACTGTAAGGTTGCATCACTTGGGCATCTAAGAGAAATGAAATCAAACAAAGGTAGAACTACCTTTATGACTGGGCTAAAAATTAAGTACACATAAAAATAAATTTAGACGCTGTGTCTATATCGGTTTAATGAATTGCTTTAATCGTTTAAATTAAGTGCATGCCATACATTAGTAGCCGACTACATAACGATTTTTACGCCGGTGAGTCAGTTAAAAAACTCGCAGAACTCACCAAACCCCACTAGCCCCTCCCCCTCAAACACGAGAGGGTGACATTGCTTTTCTTCGGCAACAATTCGCTACTTTGAAAACCGGAAGGAAACTGGGCCAAATAAGTTTCGCAAAGACTTTTGGGACTTTTATTAGGTACAGGGCAAAAATGGCCGACAGCTGACATGCGCGTCCCCACTAACGATCCCAGAAACAATTTCAGGGCACTGTTCGGCTCCAGTCCCCCTGTCTGCGTGTATCGTTTCTTAATTAACTAAGTGCATTTTTTGTTTTACAGAGATTTTAAAAAATGCCATTATACTGTAATGTATTTTTTTATCGTACCCTTGTTTAATGAACTCATACTTCAGAGGGTTCATACGATCCTGAGTGGGTGTGGCATAACAGCGATTTACTCTGATTAACAGCTGCTTGTCATCTGATATGACAGACACTTCAAAGAAGAGGGACTTGCGAAGTATCACTGCCACAGGAAAGTCCTTCTTCGTGTAAGGACTCACGAATGTTTTGTTAGGAAACATCTCAAGTGCGAGCGTCAGATTCCCTTCTCCTTCACTGCTAAACACAAGCTTTCTGTTACTTGCTTTCCAAACAACTGATGAAACCACGCCATGTTTGCTGTAAAAACAGCTGAATTGTATTTCTAATTTACGAACACGTGTCACCACATCTTTAACAGCTACGGGCATGTCTAAGACTGCGTTGGAGTAGACGATAGCTGTGGGTGTGTGCCTGCTTGTTGTGTTACAGCCAGTCAGCGGTGTTGTGAGTGAGAAGTGGGTGGTATTCTCTGCAGCTTTGGAACTGGTGTCCAGGAGTCGAAGGTGTTCAAGGTCAATACCAAAGAGGAGGGACTTGGGGATGATGATGGTCATGTTTTCACTCTTACACTGCACGTTGACACCTGGAGCTAAAATAAACAGATAAAAATAAATCACGCTCACGAAAAGAATCTATTAAGGGACAGTAGCAAGTCATCCTTTGCGAACTTTAGCACTTGTTTGGCGATTAAAGAATGTAGAAAGGAGATTACTTATCTAGATCACTATTGAATCAAAGCACTAAGTTAGTTCCTACATTGAAATTGTTATTTTTTACAACTAGAAGAACTATTGAACGTCAGACAGCAGCTATTCTTTTATGTTTACCATTACAAGTCTTGTTGTCAGATGATAAACTCGGTTCTGGGTCTGGACATTCACATTTGTAGCCTCCCACAGTGTTCACACACTTGTGACTACACCCGCCATTGGACACAGCACACTCGTCAATGACTGGTCATTAAGAAAGAAGATCGACACTATTTGAAATTTCAAAACATAAATAAGCTGCTGATATTGATGTTGGGATTATCTTTTTACAAGAGCCCATAACCCGGAGCGAGCAACTCTTACACTAGGCCTATGTCACGGCATTTTTACGGACCAGATTATTTTTAAACATATTTTAAAATCTCCGCTTTGTCTATGAGCGCATTCGAAGTATAAGATATAAAAAAGGAAAATTAAACGTTATTAAAAGGCAAAAAATATCGTTTTTAGGTCTGTAGGTTTTTGCTGACTGTATTGTGGAATTTAAAGAATATTCAAAATTCGCGCCAAAACCGTCCTAAAAATAAACTGGTTTGTGAAAACGCCGTGACACGAGCGCATGAGAGTTGCTCGCTTCGGGTTATGGGCTCCTGCTTTTTACTAACACTTTATTCTTACAGATTGTGGAGAAGTTCAGCCAGTATTGGATTTTTTTTTTCTTAAAAACGAAAAAATAATGATATAGTAATAGAAACTTTGTCTTTTTGAATGTACAATTGTAAATCTCGTTACGTATAGGTAATTTACAATTCATCTTTATCCATATTTATCATTTTTTTATTACATAATGTTGCTGCTTTTTGTCTACGCTAATGTCATTCATCTTGTCTAAAAACGTAGAGCATTCGTGTAAGAAAACGCTAAGGGGGCTCATGGATAGGTTTACAAATTTCACACATCGCTCATTTCTTTGATCAAGTTTAGATACTTTTCTTTTTTACGCAATGCATTGTTGTTAAGGTGAGACTCGAAACCAACTGTTAATTCTAGAACATATAGGCACGTGGACCGGATCAGGAAAAGAAGATCTGGACAATAATTTTCACAAGTTATTATCGAGGGATTCAGAAAACCATTAACATCGGCATAGTGTGAAGAGTGAACATTAATTACGGGTTGAAGTGACTTGGCAATGAAGCTAAGGATTGAGTCGCACGGTGGGCATATATAGGGCGCAAAAAAGTGCATCCTTGGAACTACTTTTGCCTTTTTTATTCGTTTAAGCTCAAACTTTGCAGGATGGTAGAACTTTGTATTCCAATCGAGCTTTTCAAAGTTTTTTTTCACATTCCATTCTATCGTGTCGTGCTTTTTTAAAATTATTTATTTGTTTTCCGCATATCTTGAAAAAGAGTGAGCCGATCTCCAGATTGTAAATCTCCAGAGGTTGGCATCTCTGCATAAGTAGTTCCTAGGATGCACCTTTTTGCGTCCTAGGTGCCCACCGTGTCGTGTCTCCAGGTGAAGCGATCTTGATACTGTTGACAACCAACCACAATATCATTGGGTGATTCAGTATTAAGGGAAAAGAAGCAATAAGGAGTTTATGATAATCCCTATCTTGCCATATTCTTACGTGTAGGGAGGGAGTTGTTGATGTAGTGTATTTGGGTAGATGAGACTGGGCTTCTGACCAAATAGAATTAACAGATGACAATGAATACTCGATAACATTTGAGAAGAAAAAACCTTGAGATGTTAGGTGGTGTTGCAGTTTATCCTCTTGATTACATCGGAAATCTTTAAGAACTTCCTTAGTGGATTTGTACACATCATATTGAATATTAGTATGACAGCTTGACGATTTCCAGAGATATTTTATGGAATCATCTTGTGATTCTTTTTATGAATTTCGGAGAACTGTTTGGCACTGAGTAAATTTAACAGAGGGAGGACAAATATGAAGACCAAATTTATTGCTTTCTAGAAAACATTGTTCAATGTAACCGTTGTAATTTACAATATATAGGCGAAACTAAGTGACGTTTCAAGGACAGATTTAACAAACACAGATGTGCGGTCGACAAAACTAACATTAAATCTAAACCCACTACTGTTTCTGAACACTTTCTCTCTCACTCTAACCATTTTCTTACTGACATGCTGTTAATCCCACTAGAGAAAATTCATTCTTCACGTGACTTAGTTTTTAAGGTCAGGGAGTCGCATTTGATAGATAAGGTCATGACTCTTGAACCTCATGGCCTAAACCGCCGTGACCAATTATTGTAATCCATATCCTTAGTAAAATCCTTTCCAGTGTTTGTGTTGTACGTCATTTCCGCCTCTCCCTTTTAAACAATTTTTATTGCGACATTCTCCATCTATATAATATTGTGATTCCTACATAAGTTCAGTAACATCTGTAAACCTGAAGAAGGCTGGTATGGCCAGCCGAAGTATTGTTATGAAAAAAACAATACTCGTTGTTCTTAATCAGCTTTGCAGTAATCTTTGGACTTCTCGTTCTTGGTTCTATTTCAGAGGCTACAACAAATCTCGAACATATTAAGCCACCGTAGACAGAATTTCTTCTGTCCTTGAAATTACTTTATAAACCACAAGCTTTGTTGCGGTCTCGGACACCTGCATCTGTTGAAGTCTTTGTTATGATTTGGTAAAACTTCAGTACTGAATATCTATTCACCCCTCATATTGACGTTTATAGGAACTTTTCATTTTCTTTAAACTACACAGTACGACACCAACATTGCTGGTCCTTGCAGTATGCAGGACGCGTGTCATAATGTGAGTCTAGTATAAGGCCTCGTGCGCTCTCCATGAGTTCTGTTCAGTTCCCCGTACCTCAAGTGGATAGAGCGGCCTCCCGGTGTTTGGGGGGTCATAGGTTCGAATCCTGTCGGGGACTCAGATTTTTCTTTGTCCCACGCTTGCAACAAACTGATTAAGTCATTTTCACATTAATTTTGTTTCACCGAGCTTAAAAAATTTACCGTCTTTCATTCTTTCACTAAAACTTTTTTGCTTTCTAAAAAAGACGAAGGACCGGGGGATAAGTCAAATTCACTTATTACCATGGTTTCGTATGCATACAGCTTTCTATCCAAGGGAAATTCTTTCGGTCCCAAAACCTTGAAATCCCTAGCCATTTAATAAAGGCTATTATAAGTGGTACCCTTGTACTTTTCAGCAGCTGAAGACGGGAATATATCAAAAGCAGCCGAGAGGTGAATCTCAGGTTGATTCGTTGAGTGGAAAGAAGAAGGAAGGAGAGACTGAAAGAAGTTTTGATCGGGCCATAAGGATAGTCAATCCAATCCTAACTTTCTCATGGCTAAACGTGACATTGCCATACTTGATTATACTATAAACTCACCTGTGCATGAAACATTAGCGCTTTCTGTCCATTGGCCACCTGACCCACAACGAGTTAATGAGGGACCTTGCAGTTGGTATCCCTGTGGACATGTGAACAAGCATTTAGAATTGATTTTCATCTCTGAGGTCACACAATCGTTTGGCGAGGCTTTCACAGGACGATTGATAATAAGAGCCCGACACTTTCCATGGGAAACTGAAAATGAATTAAAATATTGCAAAGATGTGAGATTAGTGGGTGTTGTATACATTTATAGCTTTATTAGTAAGTAAGTAAGTAAGTAAGTAAAGACTTTATTTTATGAGGGTTGGCACGAACTAGCCGGGGCTAATAAACTTGTGGCTCTCTAAAAACCAAAGAATACGTATACTATCAAATCTACTAAATTATTTAAAAGATAAAATATAGCATTATAATCATGTCACAATTCATCAAGTAACTTAAATAGAAAAATGATCAAGATTCTGCTGTTGTTTAAAAAATTCATTCCACAATGTTTTTTTTCAAAGAGTCAACTGAATCCCTTTGCCTTACAGGCAAAGATGAGCTGTTCCATGCTTTGCAAGTTGTGACGGTAAAAGTTCTGCCTCCTTCTGTTTCGCAATTATACCCCGGAGAGGTTAGGTTAAAATTACAGTATCTGGTTTGTCTACTGTGGATGTTACTGTTTAATTCAAGTAGAACGTTTAGATAAACAGGGACGTCACCTTGTAATTGCTTATAAGCAATGATACATTTAGATATTAAAGTGTCTTTATAAAAAGGCAACCATTTCAGCCGATTAAACAAGAGAACTGATGGTGCTAGAGGGGGGGCACTCAGGATTACTCTGGCTGCTCATTTATGGAGCTTCAGGACCCGCCCAAGGCTTTCCTTATCACAATTAGTCCAGAGGACACTTGCATAATTAATCACTGGCCTGATCAAAGCATAGTAATAAAGTAATCTTTTTTTAAGGGGCAGATAATTCATAATTTTCTTTAACAAGCCGATGCGCTGTGAAACTGTCTTTTAAACAGTAGTAATACGCTCAGTAAAAGATAGCTCTTCATCAATCTCAAGACCTAGCAGCTTAACGTTCATAACGTTAGTTAACAAACTGCCATTGAGGGTAATCTGAGGGTTATTGTGTATTTTGGTCGAGAGTCGCTTTCCCTTCACGGTGAGGACCTTGGTCTTTTTTTCGTTGTGTGGAAGCCTGTTGGCCAATGCCCAGTTAAAAACTTCTGATACAGATGTATTAATAGATTCCTGCAGTTTTCCCATGCTGCCACAATCTGCTGACGATGTGATTGTAGAATTTTCTGCACAAAGATCTATTTCAGAGGAGCTGACATGAGGTGGCAGGTCATTCATAAAAACAGTGAAAAACAAGGGGCCGAGTATACTGCCCCGAGGAACCCCATGTTTCAGAAGCGCCATGTCTGAGACGCAATCACCCAAATAGGCAAGCTGGTGTCTGTCCGCCAAATAAGACAGGAACCACTTCATTGTTTCGCCAGCAACACCATACAATTTCAGCTTATCCATGATCATGACCATGATCTACCATGTCGAAGGCTTTACAGTGGTCTGCCAGCACCATGCCATTAACTCTATTCTTATCTAAATTGAAAAGCAGTTCGTCAATTATCTGTATGAGAGCGGTGTCTGTACTGTGATTCTTCCGAAAACCAGACTGGCGAAGATAAATCAGATTGTTTTCAGTTAGATAACTGTATAAGGATTCATGCACATGCCTCTCGATAACTTTAGAAAGGACAGGTAGCACAGATATTGGTCGAAAATTCTAGACGTCACGTGAATCACCATTCTTGTACAGAGGAGAAACTTTAGCTGTTTTCCAACGACTTAAAAAATGAAATGGAAATGATCCACTGGAAAAGGAAAAGTTAATCAATCTCGCAACAACAGGTGCTATAACAGGTGCCGCTATACGGAACAGCTGAGAACTTATTTATCAATGCCAGCAGCTTTTCGCGGACTTAACTTTTGTAACAAAGTAAGCACCTGCGCACTAGTGATGGATAGAATGACATAAGATGTATCAGGACTTTTTCTGGATCTTACAAAGTCTTGCAGCATTGAGGGGTCTGATGGAACTTGCGGTAATGTAGATCTTAACCTGTCTGCTATACTGGGAAAATGGGCGTTAAAATGTTGCGCCATTAGCTTTTTGTCATCTATAACAGCTTCCCTGATTTTAATACAGTTAATATGGAGTCTGTTCTTTCCTGAGCCAGTCAGTGTTCTTATTGTCTTCCACAATCCTCTTGAATTGCCTTTATTTTCCTAGAAGGCATCGCAGAAAAATTTTTCTTTTTGCGCTCCTAATCATCGCAACCGCTTTATTTCTTGCCCCTCTGTAATTATACCAATCATCAGCATTATTGGAACGCCTTGCGGTTTTCAGGCAATTATCTCTCAGGTGTAGCTGTTTCAAAACAGAGCTACTCATCCAAGGAGCTTGGACAGCGCGCTTTTACAGGGGCAATTTTCATCAAGTACGCTGTTGAAAAAAGTGACTCCCAAGAGTCCAGCATATCATCAACCTCATCAAATACGAATACTGTGGCCAAGGGGCCAGACTCAGTGCTTCTTTGTATCGGTTCTCGTCGAATTGCTTCATTCTTTATAATTGATTAATTTAATTTGTTTATTTCACCACATACGTATTACATTTATTAGCGATAGTGAAGAAACAAATACACATTAATTCAACCAGGTATAGGTTAAGCATTACCATCAAGTGATTATAAAAGTATTTTAAAAATTCAATACACCTTACACCTGAATTTATCCCGTAGTCATGGTGACCGTTGGGGCGCCACGGACCTAGCAACCCTTTCCCTCTACTTGATTTTGTTTTCAGATTCTATTACGGCGTCGCGAAACATCAAACCCGTCCACTCAGATATATTATTCTCCCAATGCAACGCTTCTTTCTTCGGCTTCCCCTTCTCCCTCCTTGCATTGTCCCTTGTAAAATTGTTTTGGCAAGCCCTGCTGATCTTGATACATACCCAAACTACTTTAACTTGCGTTTCTTTACCGTGTTTAAGATGTCATCATAGGGCCGAAGGTTTGCCTGATTCGATCTGTCTCTGACTGCGTCGTTAGTGATGTGGTCTCTGTATGAAATGCCAAGCAGTTTCCTAAAGCATCTCTTCTCAGTGGCCTGCAATTTCTTCAGGGTGTCCGCTGTCAATGTCCAGGTTTCGCAGGCGTACAAAAGTACTGAGATAAACAGAAAGCGAATACTGTCTAATCTTTGAGCTTAGAGACTCGGAGATATGCTTATTGTTCCAGATGGTCTTTAGTCTCGCTAGTGCTGCTGTTGTCTATGCAAGTCTGGACAGTATTTCAGGACTGAAACCTTGATCTGTAACGACTGCGCCCAGATACTTGAAGCTGTCAACCTCGTCCACTTTTTCGCCGTTGATTCTGATGTCAATGCTTATCCCATTTGTGATGTTGGTCATCAGTTGCGTCTTCTCTGCACTTCAGTATTTCCATGCCAAAGGCTGCAGAAGTCTTATCCAGGCGATCCACCAGGGAGGCTAGTTCCTCCTCTTTGCCTGCCAAGCCATCAATTTCATCAGCAAAACGTAAGTTGGTAATCGTTCTGCTCTCGATGCTGACTGTTCCTTGGTGATCGCAGAAAGATGTTGAAAAGAGTCGGTGAGAGTAAACACTCTTGTCTGAGTCCGACTGTGGTTCTAAGAGACGGTTTTCATTTCATGTGGCGTATCTTGGGAACCGATCAAAAGCCTGGTGGAGCCCATCCCTTTCTAAGCCTGGTTTGGGTTCAAAGTTGTCCTTCTTTTACATGGGTCTCCTACCAAGGATAAGGAGCCTCATCTACACGAACCTGATATACCGCATGTGACCCGGTCTCTTAAGCGAACATAGCCTGTACTCGGCGAGACTCTCCACGGTTACCACCTTCCGAGTGGACGTCCCGTGGGGAAAGCCTCGGACCCGTCGCCAGAGGAGTTGTTCACATATCCCGGTGCATTAAGCTTCACATAAGGGAGCTTGGAAGGCAATAAACCTTACGACAACATTAATAAGTAAAATTTCATAATTATATACCAATACATACATTAACCTGAGATCAGGCCCAATTTGAGCGGTTCTCATACATTCTCTCTAACGGCTACCGCTGAAATTGGGCGTGATACAAACTCATTCACGTTTGTGCTCGTTACGGCCAGATTTTGGCCGTAACGCTGATTGGCTGTTAGAACAATGCCACAAGATCTGATTGGCTGTCGGAAACGCCGGAAGTTGAAAGCGCTTATTCCTAGCGTGTTTGTTTTCTTGAATGATCCGTCGTCGGCGGAGAGAATTAAGGATCGATTTCGCTGTCTTTTTTATTATTTTATGGTCTTATGGTAGGAAAATATGCCTTAGTATGTGCCTGGAAATTCAGAAAATTCATATGGTTGTTCATATCTTCTCAGGATTTGCTTTATTTTACGGAAAGTGAGTGTATCACGGAGTTGAATCCCTCTGCAAGTTGTTGACCGCTAACAAGGTGCCTTTTGATTTACCAACAAACGGGTGCAAATCAAAATACTGTCCGTCTTAAAACTGGTTTCATTTGAAAGTTTAGCCGGGAATGACTTCTCTGAACTGGGTACGCAAGCAGAGGCTCACTGTAAAAGAAACCTCAATCGCCCACTGTGAAGTATTAGACGAAAAATATCGCATCGCTGTTCAAGGAATTTTCAGTGTTCACAGACTGGTTGTCTGCCTCAGTCGCTTTTGTAAAAAAAAAAAAAAAAAACAAGAAAACTGGTGTCCTCGCTCGTTGGCTGTTTGCTTTTGTTTTTAAAGATTTATGTACTGAAAATCGGGGCAAATTGCCGAGGAAAATATTAAGACAACGGAAAAGTAGAGATTTAAGTATTTTAAATTCCAGAGCGCCTATCCAAAATAATAAAACTAGTAGAACATCGTGTCGCCGTCTTTTCGAAAACTTTTTACCTTCTACGACAACAGAAATAACCTTCGAGATCTCCCTTAATCTCGCAAGAAGTTAAATGTGATTGTGCCGACTGTTTTATTTTTAGCTGAAAAAATTAAGAGATAAAAGCTATTTTTTAAGTCAGTCAGTCTACATTTTTCCCACGCGTGAAAAATTTGCATACTAGAAAAACAAGCAACGCAAGTAATTTTGGTTGGCTGATTCGGCAAATGTTAATAAATCAAAAAAGTGGGCGGCAGACGTTTTGTAGAAGGTTTGTATCAGGCTCTCTTTTCGTTTCGCCATGCCCGCCGGAATGTTATTTACAAAGTGAAACGAAAATAGAGCGTGATCTCAGGTTATAACGGAACTCCTTGCGCGCGCGAAGCACCATAACTAAGATAATTTGGTAAACTATCCGTCCGAGAAATGTTGGTTATGACGTCAGCGTACGTCCGTCCGTACGGACTTTCTGGGTAGTGGAAAGTAGTCCGCATGGATTCTTGGGGTAGGGGAAAGTAGAGATTTTTGGCGGGAAATCGCATGGCGCAACGTCGCGCAATTATATCGCGCAACTGGTTTTGAAAAAAGAAATTTCAAAGCAACTTAGCAAAAAGATTTTTCGACAGAGCCTTTATAACTTTTGATTAAAACTTACGAAAGCAACAGCAGAGAGATTTTAGCGTTTAGACGACAGGTTTTAAGCAGAGAGTAAAGAGAAAGTGAACGGCAGATAGCAAGAGTCAACACGCGTAGGGCAGGCGGAGACGATCGCCAAAGAGAGCGCGTTAGAAGTAGAAGAAGAAGACAAAATTTTAGGGAAGAAAGTCGGCAAGTAGAAAGAGTCAGAGCGAGAAGAAGGAGAGAAAATTATAGTGAAAAACACCGGCAAGCAGAACGAGACAGAGCTAGAATGAACAGACAAAGGCAACGCGAAAGAGAAATACAAAGGCAAAGAGAACGGCAGCAAAATAATGACATGATGACAGAAAGTCTTGTGTTAATGTCACTATGGCCCCGCGCTATTAACATTTTGATTTCAAACTGATCTCGGACGCGAAAATTCAGCCAGCCGTTTAAAATACAAGCAGGGAAGCCAGAGGCTTTTCACTTTTCTCACCATAGTCACGCGTTGATCACGCTCTACGACCGTCCAATTTTTATGCTCTGATTGGTCAAAATTTGACTGGTGAGTTCATGTAGAAAATTTATACAGCATCTTGAACCTTGTTTACTTTAACAGCTGAAGCTGGCAGAGTATTTTGTCAACTTGTGATGTTTTTTGCTGTCTTTTTCCACTGGATGCTTAAAATGAAATACAGCTGCTATCAACAAGGACAGGCTTCTTTGATTCATGGCTGGTTTGTTTAATGAATTTTAGGTTGGGAAATGCGCCGGTTGTCAAAGTTGGAAATCCGATTGCGGATGCATCGTTTTCGTTTCTCACCTTGCTGGATGCGGGTTGAAAAGTCCCTCAAGCGATTCTGGCCTTACTTGATAGCTTTCAAGAGCTGCATCTCGAATGGTAAGCCTGAGTAATTATTGTATACAGTGTATGTTTGTTTGTTTTTTTTATATCTAATTTCATGAAGTCGAGCGCAGTTTATGAGGCTAATTTATACACTGTTTGTATTAAGATCTGAGACAATAATCTGCTCTAGTACATATAAGCTTACAGAGCTTTAAAAAGCCTTTAGTCGATATTTTCTCCCCGCATATAGAATGAAAAAACGTTCCGAAGAGTATTTAGTTATAATTTTGGCTGTAGAAAGAAAGCTTTGAGCGATTTTGAAAATTGAAAACAGCAAACACCAGGAAGCCGGCTCAGGATTTTTAGAGACGCTTTAATGCTTGTCTTCGTGAATGAAAATTATTGTCTTTGTAAATGTTTCACCGAATTATATTTCTTTTATTGATTGTTAGTAGTCTCTTGCAATTTTAATTGCTTTGCCGTTTGTTTTCAGTCGTTCATAAACAACGCAGAGTCGCAGAGCAGAGTCGCAGAGTCGCTTCGATCTTTCCTAGATGAGTAGGGAAAGAGGAAGCGACTCTGCCGACATCTGCAAGTTCCTTTGATCTGCCGATCACCCAGCGATTTGGATGAGTCAGACAAGTTTCTTACTGGATAAACCAGTTTTACCTGTGCACGCTCGCATATTCTGGAGTTTTGCTGACTCTTTCTGCTCCCACGCTCCATAACAAAACAAACAGCTGCTGCAGGAATTTTGAGAAAATTATAGATTGAAGTGCAGTTTTAGAAAAATTGGAAAATGCACCCAGACTTGAGATGGATTTTGTTTTGGATTTAACCATGTGCTTAACCGACTTTACTCGCGTGAATAGATCCCCAATCCCGTAAGTGTTACGCGAAGTTCTTGAAGGATAAACAAATTGTGTTTGCTCATTCATAACATTAATTCAAAATAAGATCATGAGGCTACAGAATCCATGTTGCATTTAAGTGATCGATGCTTTTACAGCTGTTTTTGGATAATACCCGACCTGCGATGCCAAAAACGTCTTCGGATTTTGTGTTTTTCTGCGACGTCAATCACAATCTGAAGAAGTTGCGTTTCTTCGCTTTCTCGCGTTTACATTTTAGTGAGCCTCTTAGGAAACGAAAGGCCGTGGTTTGTGATTTGTGGTTGGTGGACTTCGATCCGTTTTGTTTGTTTCTGTGTTTCAAGATTAGTTTGAAAAGCGCTGTAAGTTTTACCTTAGTTCTAAGTTTTTTTTAAACTTCTTTATACTGAAACGTGGCAAGTTTAGATTCCAAAGGTGAAATTGTTCCTATAGAGCTTCCAAATCCAGAGGAAACACAGATACGGAAGGGTGAAAATTCCCGCTCGGCTAACAAAACCGTTTGCGGGCCACAGTTTATACTCTTGTTCTTACGGTTTATATTTGAACCAAACTGAGCCAACTGCTCATCGGTCAACGTGCCACATTTGTGACTTATTTGTGACTCGAGTTTTAGTTCTTCAAACGTGCGACATATGCTATACAGATTGTGTAAAGGCCTCACACATTTTCTGAAATCGGAATAGTTTCCCTCGTTGGCACTTAGTAATAACTAGTCGAAGCCTCCTAGAGTTCAATGTATTTGAAGATTTCTTTTTTCTGTCTTAGAGTTCATGTTATTAGTTTAAATTTGATTGCTTTTATCATAAATATATAGACGAAGGCTTCGCTTTTAGCCCCGGTTAAATCTATATATTACCTTAAAATGGTAAGGACGATGAGTGCTTGACGTACGCCAAATTTTGATTCGGCTCCATAATCTGTGCCGAAGCAAATAACTAATAATTCATTTTCCACTGATAAACCCGTTAGTCCCAGGCCTTAGACTACTTGAGTACAGGTATAAAGTAAACGTCGTCTTCTGGAACTAAAACTTGGGTTGTAGGGTAGAGTAGGGATTGCAGTTTAAACACCTCTCTTTGTGCAAGAGTTATATTTATAAATTAATGATTTGAATCCAATACAACCCTCTGAAAGTTTGTATGATTGCCTTAAACCAGATTTACCTTTAAAAGCATCACCCTTTATGACACCACAGCCCCACGAAATTGTTGCTCTTAGAATCTGCTCCACTCCCTGACATTGTGATTTCCTTGACTAAATTGTCGTTGACGTATATTTTTACCCGGGTACCACTGACTTTGGACTTGAGGTTATACCATGAACCAGAGTTCACTGCAAAGCTAATTCTGGGTCTACTTTCTGGTCCAGAACTCGTTATGTACATGTATCCACCCCAAAGAAAATACCCCCAGGCCTTTGTCACCTGCCTGGAGAGTGAAAAAAGTAATGATAACTCGCTTGATACAAGAAAAAACTCAAATCTGACAACAATGAAGGTTACTAATTGTAACTTGTGTGCAAATTTATAAGGAAATCTAACGACTAGATTTTTCGAAAACCTAATAAATTCAAAATTTAGGCTTGTTTTTAATTATCATGTTAACAAGGCAACAACCTAAATGTCACTTTTAACCTGATAAATGTAACGTCAAATAAATATGGATCGTTTGTGCTAAATTGAGCTTGTTACCAGCAACGAGATTTAAATGACACCTCAATAAATGGTAATGGTCCACAACCTTTTAAACTGTGTTCAGCCAGTTTAAAAAACGTTTAAATTATCACAAAATTTGTTGTAGCTATGATTAATTGGTAACAGAACTTTGTGTCCTCCAATTCGGTCTGTGATCATACTCCTAACTAAACAAGTCCGAGGAGTCCTATCACTCGTATGATTACACACCGAACTGGACTCCACAAGTCCCTTTCCCATAATAAATAAACATATTCGTACGGTGACGAAAAATGTCGAGTTAACAGATCTTGAATTGCTTACCCCCGTGTTACCACAGCTCCTTGTTTATGCCTGAAGATGTGCTCACACGCCTTACCGCTTGATACTTGCACTCTATTGGTTATCACTTAAATAAGAGGAATAGGAAAGATTTTTATTGCTAGCAAATCATTCTTGCGCTTGAAGGTGTAAGGCGACTCCTACTTCGCCTTTCGTTTGGTTTGTGGGCACAAGCAAAGGCAAGGTTCCTTTTACTTGGAAAGTTTTAACGCTTAAGGTGACTCGACCCAGTTTTTTTTTTTTGGGGGGGGGGGGGTACCATCCTACTTTGAAGCTCTCTGGTTTCCCCACCTTTACTTTTATCGTAAGTCTAACACATAGAATGGATAACATATAGATCAATCTACAATATAACATAAAATTTTTGGCGATCGGAGTAAATGTTACGTGGTTATAATGCTACGCCCCTTTGAGGTCTGAGTCGAAAATCTGCTGTTGCCGGCATTTTTTCGTGAACATCTCTCGGCTACACATAGTGCGCATTAGTGCCTTGCGCTGAACAGACTTTCACCAAAATCGCAAAGACCCAATTCGAGAAATTCAGCGGTTTCCAAATTTAGGTCATAATTTATGCGAAAATGATAAGCAAACTTAACACGGATTATATCTAATAAACTATGAGATTCATCTCCGTATTTTGGGCATCGTTATAACAGATGGGTCCTTGCAAGTCAGCAAAACGCTTTAGGGCCTTGTAAATGCGCGCGATTTCGAGCAAAGCAAACATATAGAAATTATAGTTTTCGCTATTTGTTGACGTTTGTAAGCTTTTAAGAGTCCTTCTCACGAAAAAAGCATTTTCTTAAAAATTCGTAGTTTTTTTTCCTTCAAATTTTTTCAGGGCCACAATTGATTAACTAACTACCCGGACTCTGAATTTCATGGTCATTGAAAAACTGTGACATTACCTTCTATAAGCCCAAAATTGAGTAAACATTGAAGATTTTTAGCGTTTTGGCTGAGTTTGTGCTTTGGGAGTTGTCTATTGTTTCTAGTCTGTCATTATACAGCATTCTTGTTCAGCACGCGTGGAATGACCAGGCTTGGCTGACTTCCGAATGCTCACCGAGATATAACAATTTAGTATAAGAAAATAGAAGGGATTCCCGTCACGAGTTGGTTTAATTATTGGCTTGCATTAGACCTTTGAAAAAATGGTATTTTTTTAATAGTAAGTAGATTTAGTGTGTAGCACTTCTTGATTTTTTTGCAAAGGCACAAGAAGCACGAGAATTGATTAAAAATTGTGAGTTAAACCTCTATGTATCACGCGATGGCCTGTCTCACTGTACCAAAATTATCATATGTCGGTGAGCATTCGGAAGTCAGCCAAGCGCGGTCATTGCACGCGTGCTGAACAAGAATGCTGTATCATGACAGACTAGAAACAATAGACAACTCCCAAAGCACAAACTCAGCCAAAACGCTAAAAATCTTCAATGTTTACTCAAGTTTGGGCTCATAGAAGATAATGTCACAGCTTTTCAATGACCATGAAATTCAGAGTCCGGGTAGTTAGTTAATCAACTGTGGCCCTGAAAAAATTTGAAGGAAAAAAAACTACGAATTTTTAAGAAAATGCTTTTTCGTGAGATTGACTCTTAAACGCTGACAAACGTCAACAAATAGCGAAAACTATAATTTCTATATGTTTGCTTTGCTCGAAATCGCGCGCATTTACAAGGCCCTAAATTGTTTTGCGGACTTGCAAGGACCCATCTGTTATAACGATGCCCAAAATACAGAGATGAATCTCATAGTTTATTAGATATAATCCGTGTAAAGTTTGCTTATCATTTTCGCATAAATTATGACCTAAATTTGGAAACCGCTGAATTTCTCGAACTGGGTCTTTGCGATTTTGGTGAAAATCTGTTCAGCGCAAGGCACTAATGCGCACTATGTGTAGCCGAGAGATTTTCACGAAAAATGCCGGCAACAGCAGATTTTCGACTCAGACCTCAAAGGGGCGTAGCATTATAACCACGTGACATTTACTCCGATCGCCAAAAATTTTATGTTATATTGTAGATTGATCTATATGTTATCCATTCTATGTGTTAGACTTACGATAAAAGTAAAGGTGGGGGAACCAGAGAGCTTCAAAGTAGGATGGTACCCCCCCCCCCCCCCAAAAAAAAAACTGGGTCGAGTCACCTTAAGATACCTAAGAGTATATTAAATTTAGCCGATCGTTTCGCGCTTCGCGCAAAATGCCGCGTTTGCCTCGCTTGGCTCATAAATCTCCTGTTATGCAGGCTACCTTTCTTGTGTCGTGGGTGTGTGCTCTTGGGCGACACATTTTCAATGCTGGTGGTAGCCCTGCGATGGACTGGCACCTCATCCAGAAGAGGTGTATGTGTGTAATATAAATATCCCTAGTTGCTTCATATATACTACAGAAACAACTGAGCTGACAAGCCAATTGGCTTAAATGCAGATCATCCTCTCATAAAAAAATACAGTTGTCGAAGTTTGTCTTTTGAAAAGAAGAAGTAAATTTAAGGCAAATTTAGAAAGTATAGAGCGATTTTCGTATATGACCTGAAAAATGATTTCGCGCGCTCCGTAAGTGTTCGTTGTTTGTTTTATCAGCAACTGGATGAAAAGATCAAAACATGGCCTCTTCGTTTTCCCGCCAAAAAAAACCTAATTTGAAGAAGGCTTTGTTCGATTAGCCAATCGTGTGATTTCTAGAAAGTTCACAGGCATGAAGTTTTTTCACCCGAGCGTTCGCTTAACCAACCAAAAGCTAGGCGTGTCCAAACGGCACGGACGAATTCTCGACCGATTGAAATTAGTGGCGTTGTTTAAGTGTCCCGTTTACACGGAACCACCCTACGAAAATTTAGACGCTCAGCCGTTCAAAGCTCCCAGGGACGTAGCGTGACCATTTTGACAAGTACGCACACGGGTCCATATGGTTTTAAAAACTTCCTACAAAATAACGTTTTTGCTTTCCTTTAATACATATTTGACAGTTTAAAGGGTCTGTAGGCTTGTTTACAATATAACGTGATATCAAGAAAATCTTTTAAAAGGCTCTTCGTTGAGCTGGTACAGGGATGTTTACCACCACGTTCATGTTTGTGGAATTTTCCTCACGCTTAGTCGTTTGCTGACTTTTTTTAGTTTTTCCCTTATTTCGATCAAGGAACAAAGGAACAAACAAATGATAGTCAGCATTTATTTATTTTCAGTTGTTCTGGATATCTCTAAAGTTTGTCATTGAAAAAAAAAAAAAAAATGCTACATCTGTTCGGTAGGGGAAAATTTCCTGCAAAATTCTTGTTGATACCGCAAACGTGCACCTAATAGTTTGCTTCAGCTTACGTGGATCACCGTCGGCATGGTTTGGTCCATGTTTTTACGGGCGACATTAAGGTAGTCTTTCGACATTTATGGGAAGAGAGAAATAAAAACTAAAAAAACGAAAGGCCTTTGAATGGGAAAACATTCCAGACAAATCTTAAAAGGAATGATAATCAGTCAGGGTTATGAATACGCAATGTATCGTTGGATCGCCTGAAGGCAAACATTTCAAGAATGTTGCGAATCTATTACATTCCACTACTCAAAATGTTGTATTTTACGTGTACAAACGATTTTGAATATAGCGAGACAGACAGGAACTACAAATGGCTTTTAATTGTAAAAGAAAATCTTTAAAAAAATCCTATCAATTTCTCAAGTACGCACGTGCGTATTTGTGTTAAGGACGCTACGCCCCTGGCTCCATGTGAACAGAACGAAAATATTGAATAGGTCCCGTGCGGACGAAATGCTCGGTTCAGCCAGTCAAAAATTCCGTCCGGTGCCTTGTGATGGTAGCCTAAATTGATTATTTTAGGTTTTTTATACCAAAAACCCTGAACCGTAAGTCTTAAGCCTTTGCTAAGTAATAGACCCTTTTACATTGTATGTTTTGTTTTCCCAATTCAGACACGTCATGTTCTCCAGGGAATTTGTCTTTTGTCTGTTCATTTATTATGCATACATTTGCACGTGCATAAGACGACAGTCGAAAGAAAGAGTTCTCTGGGGTACCATCAGGTGGTCTTAAATGGGAAAACAAAACATAAGCTAAAAATGTCTGTTGTCAGTATCAGCTGTTACCTACCATACTGATCAGAATTCACAGGCGTGGTCCAAAGTCTTGCTGGTCCATAATGCCATTGAGCATCATTGTAAGCAATACTTCCAGTCCATGATGACCCTCTGTCAGTCCACGAACCAATCAGGTTTTTCCACGCTCCTTGCAAGAAAAGACATGTCTTAATTAGTTGCGTTACGCTCTACACTTTTATCCCACGGATAATGCGGCCGGTAATCGCCAAAAGTTCTTCGACCAAATACTGGTTAGGAGTTCAGGACAAAACTATAGCAGAAACAAATCACGGATTCATAGGTATTCACGATTTTATTGCTTTGCTAAAACATGAATATTTAATGCAACAGTCTTGTACATTTGTATTTAATTTTAATTTTTGACAAAACTAAGCAAACAGAAAAGAAAATTTGCAAGTAATTAAATAAAATAAGTATCAAGATTGATAGAAAAAGTAGTGTTACAATTAGTTCAAGGTTCAATGCCGCTAAAGTGTTAAAAAGACATAAATTCCCCTAGAAATTGCGCCTCGATAAGATTTCTTAGTTATAATAAAAACCATTGACAAGCTTACTTTGAACAAAAAGACCGCTCTAAGTCACCACTAGCTCTTCAAGACAATCATTGGAAAAATGTTTTGTCCAAAGCAATTTGCCAGCAAAGCAGACCTACTGGATGTGCACGGCTCTCACAAAAGTATAGCTAAACTTCACTGTTAAAATAACAGAGCTATATCTTTCCGACTCGACCGACCCTTGTCCGCAGAAAGAAATATTGATGTAGGTTTAGCAACGGACGATATAAAATAATAATAATAGTAATAAAAGTTTGGAAGTACCGCGTTTTTTCTCTTGTAAATACTAGCTGACCTACATAATGACCCTTTTATTGGAAGATCAACGCCAATCAAACTAAAAGCCTTTCTCTAATAAGCGTTCAACTAAGTGTAGCACGACAAGCTTTTTGCAAAACTGTTATGTTTTATTATCAAGGCCCATCAATGACGCATTACGCATGTTTAAGAAATGTTTCTTTGATTGCTTGCTTTTTGCTGTTGTTTTTTTCCCTTCCCCATATAAACCCCTCTGTGCACTCAAAAGCCTTAAATCGTTTAATAGCGATACTTTCTTTAGTTTGTTAATCAAAACAGCTTAAATGAGTCTTTCGCAGATTTTCTCATACGATTTGGCGTTTGTTGTGGACGGTTTTTTTTTCTTTCTGCTCAAATGTAGATTTTTCTCAGAAAACTTGGTACTTTGCTTTATGGAAATGTCTCGACTCTTTTCGCATCTCATGGTCACTCTATCTGAAAGCGAAAACAACCACTACTTTTGAGGAACTGCCAACGGACATTTACAAACGGCAATCTGCAATTCTTTTCTTACAGCAACAATCAATGCGCCAAAATACACAGGGAGTTCAGTATTTTTATAGAACGCTGTGATTTAAGGTCCTGAAATCCTACAGTAACTACTTCAGCGTCACGCCTACACCTGTACATGTACCCAGAAATTACCAGTGCACTGTAAGCTAGCTTCTGACTTAATCAAGTGAATGGTTTAGATTGACCCTGAGTGAAAAAAGCATAATACAAGGCTTCATTGGTTTACATGCATTCTTGGGCTCTGAAATTATATTTTCTATAAAAAGACAATGTCCTGTTAAATACGCCCTGAATACTGATGCAAACGGAACAGAGTCCTGCCTGATCAACCGGCAGTAAAACCTATCGAGGTTCACTGAAAACATGTTAGGTGAGTTTATAGGTTAAGTTTTAAAAACATTGCTTGAAAGGAAAAAGGGCTTTTTTTTTTTCGTGCTTTTTCCATGTCAAAAATTCCCAAACACGGGTGCGTGACATTCCCAGTATAATATACAAACAGGTCGTGATGACTTTCGCTTTGTTTTCGTAAATTTAAGAACGCCCGATGCTTAAATTTTAACGACGGGATCCAGATTCAAGGGTAACTTTAGGGCCCACTCTCTAACCGACGCCTACCGGGTCCCTACCAGGTCCCTCTCCTAGATCCGCCAGTATTGACGGTTGATTGGTTACAGTTTACCTCATCCATTTCATGCACTCTAACTGACTGACTGATTAGCCTTTCAGACCATTCCCTGGCCCTTACCTTGGCTAGATTTTTAATCCGTTGGTAGTATTGCAAAGCTTGCGATTCATTAACATTAAACATACACATGGGCACTTGCTGTGAACATCATAGGTCGTGGACTAAGGACGTGGGAAAAAGGTTTATCCAAGAACGGACAAAGTTTTTTTGTGTGTTTTTCTTGGATGTCTAACTTCAACTGTTTTGGCGCAGCTGTTGGTGCTTAGATCATTTTAGGGTTTAACCTTGTAAAAAGCAAGAGAACGAGGTATATTTATATGTCTTATTCAAATCATGAATCAGAACTCTTACTAGTAAAAGACAGACTTATTTGAGAATTTTTAAAAGTCTGTTTTCTATATGGTCCCATGAGCGGGTTACTGATTCAAAGGTGAAAAAAATAACACTGTCTTATAATGTAAGAAGCAATTAAAGTCTGCCTTTCGTGGAGCCACACTTGCGCAACTCATTTTTCATACATATCAGTGATGATTTTCATACATACGCTAAAGCGTGTTACTATGAAACAGTTTACTGTTTGAATAAAGTCAACAAAGTTATGCTTTTTTTTTTTTTAACCATCAAGTAGAAATAAACAATTAGAACTCCAGATGCTTGCACTCAAACAGTCAAGAAGATTAATGGTGATCTGATTCCTTTTATAACATATTGGTGACTGTGATCTTGCAACTAAAGTTTTTCGTTGTGTCACTGAAATGTACATAATTCGTCTAAAACTTACCTTCGATTGTAATTGAAAATGTCACCAATAGAAGGATCGTTTGGTACATGTTATTCATGGAAACCTTAAACGCCATTTGACTACGACAATTTTAAGATCCTTGCTAGAAAGCAATTAAGCCCCTTTGTGTTTTCAAAGGTCATATTCTGTGCTTCATCGGTGCAAAACTACTTTCTTCCGTTATAGCTATACCCCTATACTACCCGTATTACTAGTTCACGGTCGCATGTGGTTGACGCTAAGGTAATTGAAAGTCTAACATGTTTCAACGTTATGTCATTTTGCAGGTCTAAGGAAGTTACCAAAAACATATCCGTTCAAAACGCAAGCGAATGGAATACAACTCGTTTCTACCTTCGAGTACTGGTAGACAAATACGTTTTCCACGCAATCGTATAAAAGGTAATGGCGTCAGTTTTTATGTTCCGGGCTATATATATAGAAGGTGGTTTACCAAAAGGTAATTTATCTGTGCACGTACACGGAAACAAGACTCCTTGAGATATATCATTTCCAGGTACGATTACTATTATTAGTAAATAACCTGTACACGTACACGGAAATCGACCTTTAGATACACTGTATTCAGGTATTCTTCGTTTTAGTGCGCCCGTACCCGTAAACAGAAACGCTCATCTTATAAATCCTTTCATCTTGTGATAATGTTGTATATTTTTATGAACACAACTAACTGCCGGCTAAAATTGAAACTTAATGAATAAATAATACACTGAATAATAATAAATGAACAAAACATTCATTAAATTAAGATAATTATTTTCATGTCTCCTACTCTCATTTTATGCGCTTGTTTCCTTGCAAGGTCTTGTAATTTAACGTGTTTCGAAAGCGATATCATGATCATGGCCATAAGGGTCCTAGTATTTTGAAATATTAAAAAAATGACCTCTAATGGCAAGAAC
Organism: Porites cylindrica; assembly: GCA_964035525.1. Classification (NCBI taxonomy): domain Eukaryota; kingdom Metazoa; phylum Cnidaria; class Anthozoa; order Scleractinia; family Poritidae; genus Porites; species Porites cylindrica. Next base: position 16,077,843 of record OZ037788.1, on the reverse strand, counting down.
TTGATCATGACGAGGTAGTTAGGGGAAATAAATTCCTTTTCATAGCAATCGCTATGTTTTTGTAATGGCTTGTTCAATATAAGTAAACGAGGATCTACTTGTCAATCTGCAAATTCGGTTGTTTAACGTCACTTCACAGCGGAGAGCTTAAAGGCAGCAGACGTTCTTGAAGTCACGAACGGCAGGAAGGTTGTGCGGGTATGGATCGATCTCTTTCTAGAATTAATGTAGGTTATGCTGGTTAGTATCTCCACCTTTCTTGTGTCAAAAGAAAGCAAGTAAAAGACAACTAAACTCCATACATATGTACAATGTATCTATCGCACTAGTATAATACAGCTTGTCAAAGTGACCATTAAATGGATGTGCTAAAATAAAAAAAGAAGAAAAACTTTTTGGGACCTTGGAAAAGGTGTCTGTGACTGGTGATAGAGGTGACTGCTTGATACAGGTCAGGGGCAGGTTTGCAGTACATAAGGGAACAGAGATCTGGGACTTTGACCACTTAATAGAGGTATGACTGTCCGCAGCACCCTTTTGCTCGTCTTGCAATTTGACACTTTGACAGTTGTTTCTATTTTATCAAATGCAACTTTATTAATATCATGATAAACGATGTCACACTGAAAACATGAAAGGTAACAAGCCTTCCTTTTTTAATTTCCATGTTCATCCTCACACGTATCACCTTGGATGGGTTATTCTATCAACAGAACCACTTCCGCTCTGTATCATACGCTCATCTTAATTTAATCATCAATCATTTGAGGAGACATGACGGTCAATGGAACTTTTTAAATATCGCCTAATGTAAAGGAATCTAAGATAGTCTTGGATTCTGGATTTGCAGATGGGGATTCAGGATTCCAGGTACCGGATTCCGGATTTTTTGTCAGTGGAAGATAGATTCGGGATTCCAATCGTTAGTTGCATTCCAGATTCCTTGATCTGTATTCCGGATTCCAAAGCCCAAGTTTTCAGTTTCCACAAGCAAAAATTTCCCGGATTCCGGAATCTCTTACATGGGGCAATTGTGAGCATGCATGTTTTGTTTTTCAGTTTCAGAGCACGTGATGTTACCCCAGAGAACTGATTCTTTCAAATGTCGTCCTATCCACATGCATTTGGATGCCTAATTTATTATTTTAAGACTTTAAGGTAAATTTGCTTGAGAAAATTGTGTCATCTGAATTTATTTAGGAAAACAAAACATGCAAGCTTAAAAGGTCTATAATCAAGTTAGTTCCCTTTCCAACTATAATTTAAATGAAAAGTGCCAAATAATTCCACTCAAAATTATTCAAATCTTTTTTGTCTATGGGTACCTGAATATGCATTATCATACAATTCTTCTATTTCTTAAGGTAAGGAAAAACGGGCAACAAAAAACATGCAACTTGTCCTGCAACATTGCTGCAAAAAGAGTTGAATAACGACGTTGCGCGTTTACCACTCACATCAAACCTGTCTTGAAACAAATAAAGTTGTTAACAGGGTTTGAACGTGGGTGGTAAAAGGCGCAACAACGCTTTTCAACTCGTTTTGCAGTAATGTTGCTAAACAAGTTGCACTGTTTTGTTGCTCGTCTTACTAAAGCTTTAGTTTAGTTCGTCGCATATGAAGATTGACGTTTGTCATGGTTTGTTTCGGAAACGATCGTCAGACGTTCTATCCGTCTGGAAGGGACTGATAGAACGTCTTGGACGATCCAAACTCATTCAGACGAACTTAACTGAACCAGACGTCGAACTTAACTCACTTAGTTTGGTTTGTCTCATGAAAAGTTCGACGTTTGGCTTAGGCCTTAAAGATTAAAAATAGCTTTTATAATGTTTTAGAAATATAAAGGAATTCGGCTAGGTGAAAAGTTTAAGTTGTCTTTCTACTTTATAGAGAGATTTTCGCGGCGTTGAAAGCAAAAGGCCGTTGAACAATGAATACGAATCAACTACGCTCATCAGTTTGAATATCCCGAATCCAAGGTACCCTTAAAATGTGTCAAATCAAGTTAACGTGAATAAGCATGCCTTTATCTTTTGTCGTTACTTGGTATTACCATAGTCCTGTCAGGTGTCTTCTTAAGGGTTATCAGTGGTGTACCCACCGAAGGCGATACTTGTCACAACTAGTGCGATTATAATGAAGGGACTGGAACCTAGAAAGAAGAAATTTAGCTTCAGAATCAACAAAATGGTCGAGAATGAAGAAACGGGACACACTTCTTAATACCTATTTCAGGGTGTTTGAGTCATTGTTGCGAAAGATTTTTCATGCTCAATTACGCAATTTAGGTGCAACGCTCGATAAGTTTACAATCAGATATAGAAATGAACAGAACTAGAATCAGACAATGTGTAGAAGCTGAAGATTCAAATAACACGAAGGCTACAAAGTGAAAGAATTAGAGTCTAGTTTATTTGGTGAAACTAGGATGGCTACATATTATGTCGGAAGGTGCCACGGAAGCTTCGTATGCAGATAAAAAGGAGGGCGGGTTATTGTGTACAAGATGCAGCCAGACGTTATAAGAGAGTCCGTCCTTTAATTTAAGTTTAGTAATAAAGTTTTTCACAATATTGAATCAGAAGAATCTGCATCATCATCGCGTATAGTCCATTTTAACACGGTTCTTTTAAACTGGAACCAAATGCTGATTATTTCAGTCATTTTATAAATTTTATGCTACATGCCCACTGATACATACCCCTCATACCCAGACCACTAGATTGTATTTCCTCTTCTTTTCCGCGTGCCAGGTAGATTGGGCCTTCTCCCAAAGTGTAGACGTCATTTTCTTGGGGACTAACTTCACGTCTTCGTCTGGCGCTTGACGAACAGCTTTTATTGCATATGGAGCCTGGGTCAGAGGCATTGCAAAGGATCACGTGACAGTGAAGAAGTTGAAGAAGAAGTTAATATTATTTAGTTTGAAATTTGGTACTCAAGATTTTACTGCTCCAGGTCTACTAAAGATCCGGCGGACCCTCACTGGTTTGTCGTTGTGGTTTTGCCTTCACAAGTGTTTCTCATCCAGCTAAACAAACTCAGGGCACCCAGGCTATCATTTTACACTTTCTTGTTACTTCAATAGACGTTTTTAGCTTGTATGTTTTGTCTTCCCATTACAAACCACGTGATGGTCCCCCAGAGAACTGTTTTTTTTTTTTTTTTTTTCAAATTTCGTCTTTTATACTTACCATGACAGGTCTTGTTGTCAGATGACATGCTCAATTCAGTGTCAGGGCATTCACATTTAAAGCCTCCCGCAATGTTGACACACTTATGACTACAGCCGCCGTTAGACACAGCACACTCGTCAATGTCTGGTAATTAAAAAGAGGCAATCTTAAAATTATAGTGGTACTCAGACGTGCAGACTCTAAATGTAAGACCTCTAAACCTTCTTGTTGTTTCTTTTAAGGAGGTTGTCATCCACTGATGGATAACCCCACCGTGGACTGAATGTTAGAAAGATCTTCCTTAGCCCCGAGATTCTAATTTAGCCCTTTGACTAGAAAGAATGATTTCACCGGATTCGTGGAGCTATTCGAGACAATTTGGACCAAACCATCCCCATCAAATATCTATCCCAGGCCTTTCTGGGACCCATTTGAGCTTGTGGATTCCAATGATCCCTAGAAAATTAGTCTTTAATGGCCATAATTAAGATAACCAAATAAGACCCCAAAACAGTACTTTTTTTTGCAAGATCCTCTCTTTATTTTAGTCAGCGAAACGGCCCCATTCACTCCGGAGCATTAGGTTACAGCAAGATTGGTGCCAAGTGTGGGAGGCAGTGAGAAACTCCAAATACACGGCGACGGAGGATAAGTGGAAGTCACTATTGTTTCTCTTGCCGAAATCTCTTAACAAGATTACAGTCAAGCGTGTTCGCGGAGCTTAAACGTAATTACTGGGATTTCAGTGACCATTTGTCAATTGCTGTGTTCCCATGGTGGGGAATTTGGTATCAAAGTTCTGCCCGGGATGGGACGTGTGTCACTTGTAGATTTCTTAATTTCTACCAATTCAAAAAAGAAACTCTATGGTACATGTACATAAATAGTGAAGCTTATTGAAGAAATATTTGGTTTTGATAAAAGATTACTGCCTTTACCAAAAGCTAAGCGTGCGGAATAAAGTGATTTAGTAGAGAAGAGCCCACAGTTTTGAGGAAAAGGCCATGGAAGATATTGGAAAGCTTTGCAAGGAATTTGAAAAGACATTTTCTTTATTTGCAATGATTGCTTCGGGAAAAATAATAATAGTAATAATGATGATGATAATAATAATATTACTAATAATAATAATAATAATAATAATAATAATGATAATAATGGAAACTTTATTTGTGTTTTTGAATGTACAATTGTAAATCTCGCTACGTATCGGCAATTTACAAATGCTGCTTGAGATTGGATTATTAAAAAACAAAACGAAAAAAAAAGCAAACAAAAAAACAAAGAAAGAAAACAAAAGTAATCAAAATTGCATTAAGTCTGGGCTATCCCAATTTCTATTTCTACCACAAAAGATGTAATATGTTGCTCTAATGGCTATATTTATCGTTTGCTTGATTATGTAAAGTTGCTGCATATAAGAATAATAATAATAATAATAATAATAATAATAATAATAACAAAAACAATTGATATAGCGCCTTTTCTGCAGGCATCTATAAGGCGCTTTACAAACCACTGAAAATCTAAAAAAAGTAAAAACTATCTAAAAATCATCATCGCAAAGTCCACAGTCTCCAAAATAAATAAATAATTCAATTAACAGCTTTCTTAAAAAGACATGTTTTATCACTTTCAAATGTGTATTTTAGATTTCTATTGTTCATATTAGATTTTATTGTAATTGGTATGTGAAAACCCATTTTAATTGGATGTACCAATAAAGTTGATTGATTGATTGATTAAAAGACATGTCCTCAGCATTGGCAGCGAATTCCGAAGTCTTGGTGCACAAATCGAAAAGGATCTATATCCGTAAGTTCTAAGACTAAGTGAGGGCGAATTATGCAACAGTTTCGAAACAGATCGCAAACTACGTAATAGAGAGTAAGGCTCTAGGAGAACACTTAAGTACTGAGTAGCCAAGCCTTGCATCGCCTTAAAGGTAAAAAAAGCAGCGCTTTAATTTCAAAGCTCTGCTCAACAGGCAGCCAATGTAACTGAAAAAGCAGTAGTAGCGTAACGTGATCTGATTTTCTTGACATAGTGACAAGCCCAGCTGCAGAGTTCAAAACATATTGCAGACGCTGTAATAAGTTCTTGGGGAGACCATAAAGCATAGAGTTACAATTATCAAGCTTTGAGGTAACAAATGCGAGGAAAAGGATCTTCGCTGTCTGGAGACTTAAAACTTTCTGATGCGCAAAGTGTCCCTAATGGAATAAAAGGAAGATTTGCAAATTTGCGTAACGTGCTTGTCAAGTGAAAGCGTCGAATTCGGAACCACTCCAATATTCTTTGCAGAAGCGGAAGAGGTGACAGATGAGGTGGCTACGTTGAAGTTGACCGAGGAGGGGAGTAGGACGGTGCTTAGCATGGAAAATCAGCATCTCCGTCTTATCACCATTGAGTTTAAGTTTATTACATAACATCCATTTATCAATATCACGAGCAGAGGGTTCCAACGTAGAGCGTGCCCTGGAAGAATTACCCAAAATAGACGACTTAAATGATACATAAAACTGAGTATCATTAGCATAAAAGTGAAAAGACACGTTGAGATGCCTCATTATGTCACTCAATGGTTCGACGTAAATCAGGTATAATATCGGACTTAAAACAGACCTCTGGGGAACGCCACAATTCAACGGCAGACTGGATGAGCGGGAACTACTGATAGCAAAGATTAAACCAGGCGTGAGCCTTACCATCTATGCCAGATCAGTCGGTGAGTCTAACGCTGCTGAGAGGTCGAGGAGCAGTAATATTACGCATTGATCATTGTTAACGGTTGTAAAATGTCATCTAACTGAACCTTAAAACTGCGGATTCAGTAACATGACTGGGTTTATGGGCGGACTGGAACTGTTCCATCTGCGAATTATCAATAAGATATTTGGTCAGTTGAACCGCTACGTCAAGCAGAATTATCCGTATGAAACGAGTCTTTTGAAACAAAAGAACGAATGCGTTGTAAAATTTTGCATAAATTCTTCAGGGTTTATCCGTAGCAGTTAATTTTTATTATGCGCGTTTTTGTTGTTTTAGTCTCACTTGTAAAGTTAACAATATTTCGTTCATTTAAATTTACACACTGCGTGCATTTGTGATTTTTAGCCTCTTTCTAGGAAACATACTTTTGGCTTGTCCCCAGGGAGGCGCATTTCGCAGACATTTTCAAAGGCCCACGGTGGACTCTTTGACTGAATCTGCTGACCCTCACCGTGGAGCATTTGTAGCTTTTCAAAGAAAAGGCACATTTAGCTAAATTCTGGTGATTTCTATTTCCAGATGCTTATACTTGGATAAATTGTCGGAAACCTTGTTTGACGTTTGGAATCCGAAATCCCAGTTCCACTGACAAAGATTCTGGTAAGCACTACATAAAATCTGGAATTCATTGATTGGAAATCGAGAATCTAGAGCTCTCTAAGATTCCCTTACAGGGGGAAAATCCAGCGTAAATTTCAGCCAAGGAAGGCCGACAATAAAAGCACCTGATTTAATTTTTTTTTTTTTTTAAATGGTCTTTTATTGTCTTTCAGCTAAATAATAATTATCAGAATATTCATGTTATGCCAAAAGAAAATCATCGTAGCAACATTATCAAGACTATCAATGGAGACTATATGAATGTATTAAGGAGTTTCGAGTCACGAGTAATCAGTAAACTAACAAAGGCAAAATCTTTTAATTAACAATGAATGAAGCTGAGTATCTTATGAAAAATTATAATTCTTCATATGATACGAAAGCCGAATTCAATAATTGTTTTATTATTCATTCAAAATAATTCCTAGTTTAAAAACAAAGCGAAAACATGTTTACCTCCATCGATGTTAAGTTCACCTTCGATAGTGCACGTTTAGGGTTGTTCAGCTCCGCAAATATTCTCCAAATAGCAGATGTCGTCCTTCGAGTTGTGTTCTTCCTGTTCTTGTCACGTTTTTAGCTATAATTTTGCCTAGTTCTTACTCTTGAAACGAGTGAAATGTCCTCTATTTTTTGTTTTAACAACCAAAACAACTCAACCGCGTTCCCAGGTCTTCTCGGTTAACGGTGTGTGAACCTGCAAGAACGCTGCATTTTTGACGTCATTTCCTCGTTAAAAACAAAATTCTACCAAATTTGGTCATCAGTAACTGGTTATGGTAAGTTATGCGTGTGCTTTTAGCCAATCAGAATCGGGGAAATATTTTGAATGAATAACAACAAACATTTAAGCACTAATATGGTTACAAAAGCAGTTATTCAGGGATGGCCTAAGATTGCGAATAAAAAGCATCTCTTTTCGAAAAGTTAACCGAATGAATAAGTAAACTTCCTGACAGATGTAGACGTTTTCCTGCTCGATCAAATAATAAACGTTATTTACAAATCAATTAAAGTTAGAGAAACTCACCTATGCATGAAATATTCTTGGCATTGTTAGTCCAATGACCACTTAACCCACACTGCGTTGAAGAAGGACCTTGTAGTTGGTATCCCTGCGGGCATGAGAACGAGCATGTTGTGTTTTTGTCCTTTTGTGACGTCACACAGCTGTCGGGAAATGTTTTAACGAGTCGATTGACGGTAAGAGCTGGACATCTTGGAAGGGAAACTAAAATGGATCATAAAAATTAATGACGTATATCGAAGGATGCAATCATTTCCAATGTGACATATTCGTTGTGGTTCAGTTTTATCCTTGGTTTAATTTTTTTTTCTATTGTTTTTGGGTATGGTAATGTCTGATAATGAGTTTGAAACAAAAGAAAGTAATATTTGAACCAATGTTTAAATTGAACCACAACATTATTCATTTAGGAAGAAGATGAAAAAAGAGACAAAAGCAGACTGAACAGGGGCGGATCTAGGGGGATGGTGCCGGGGGTGCGCCCCCCCCCCCCCCCCTGAGGTGACCTGCGGTTTTCTTATACAACTGGTATTCTGCAAAAAAAAAACTATGTGGTTTATTGGTGCTGAAGTAGAGCAAGAGACGAGTGCACCCCCTCCTAAAAAAAATCCTGGATCCGCCCCTGCTGAAGAAGAACTAAGTAAACGAAAATGCACACTTAATGGTAATATTCTTACACTTCCTACACTTCCTTGCTATTTTGGTTCCTTGGAAACTTGCCGGATTCAGCCATTGAGGAATTTGTATAGTTTTAACATACATTACTTTAACATGTCTCACATGGAACAAATATAAATTGCTTTGGCTTGGGTAACATATGTACATGTAGATTTACGTTTCTAGCTATAGACTCCGTGAACGGTTCGTCCACTCAAAGTTGCCATTTCCTATTCTATATTCAATAGCAGAAAAAAGCTAATCTATGCTCTTACAGTTTCCGTTTACTGTTTAAAATTCTACAAACGCAGAACCTTATAGCACATTGTTTAGTGTCATTTTCAGCCACCTAACCTTAATTATGTAGGAATTTATTTCTACCTAGATTTATGAAAACCGGGTTAGCAAAACATTTTATAATTTCTCTCAACTGCCCCTGTCTTAGCTTGTTTACTGTGTTGTTTGCGACAAAGTTAATACGATTCGCAGAGTCTGCATCGTCCAATATCGTATTGTATTCTCGTTTCATTTGGCTAAACGGATCAATCACCCTGATCCGGGCTGAGGGTTGATTTCTAGTGTCGCGCAATTTTTATGTACGTGCGTGCGTGCGTGCGTAAAATCCACGCTCGGAAATAAAATAGAGGCAATGCATGAAAGTTCGCTCGTACGCGTAAAAGAACTTCGCTCAACTTCTCGTTTAAGCTCAGCACTTTTTATCTTGCCTCTATTTTATAAACGTGATTAAAATTTACGCGTACGTAGCCAAAAACGCGTCAGTGGAAATTAATGGCAACCTTGAGACAGACAGGTACGATATTGTTTGCTTTTCTAAGGTGAACAAGTAAGTAAGTCTTTGGCCTCGGGATCAGGCTTTTAGGAGTCAAATTAAGTACGCGAGAGCAAAATTGAAGGTGAAAACTTTCACACCAGTCTTTTTTTGTGGTGTGAAAACAAGGTCTATGCTGGTCTGCCGACCGTGTAACTGTAGATCCGGGAACGAACTTGTTTTTAAATATATTTATTGATAATCACATTAGATAATTACATTTACAATACTACAAGAAAGCATTTCAACAATAGACATTAATAGAGTAAAGCGGAATTAATTGTTAAATTATTACAGGGCTAAAAGAAATTAGAAAAAAAGTACAACAGGGCAATGAAATAATACGGAGTTAAGACAGTTAACTTAATATTAAATTCTATTCTATTCGTTCGCCGCTACAACCCCTCCCCACCAGCCCCCCCCCCCGCCCTCCCGGCGTTTTTTTTTTTTTCATCGAATATCTTCCCTTCCTTATTTTACCTTTAAAACTGTCTCCAGCTATAGGATCCATACTGTGACACCATATTCCAACGTAATTGTTGGTCCTGGAATTAGCTTCCTTTCCGGACATTGTGATTTCCTTGACCAACCTGTTGTTGACGTATATTTTTACGTTGGTTCCGTCAACTACGGATTTGAGGTTATACCAGGAGCCAGTTTGTGTCGCAAAGTCGACCCGGGGACTGCTTTCTGGTCCAGAGCTTGTGATGTACATGTACGCATTAGACCAAAGAAAATACCCCCATGCCTGCGTCACTGAACTGATTCAAACAAAATAGGAGGAAAGGAAAAACATTGGAACATAGCAGGCACGCTGGGCCTTTATTGCCTCCGACAGGGTCTCACGATAATGAATAACTATAGAGACCTTAAAAGACCGATCGTTTATTACGTCCCGGAGCTGGGGGGGGGGGGGGGGGTCGGAGGGGGGTTCGATTTTCTAAGAGGCTTCATTTTGGGGGTCAATTTTGAAAATGCAAAGAATGTGAGAGAGGTCGAAACATGATTAAGACACAGGACTGGTCTTCTATGTCGATGTTGTCAAACTATATTATCATTGAAGCAGATCCACGTTTCCTTCAAAAGAAGACAAGAAAAACCACTTTGGCGGTTCTTTGTCAGCAACAAAATGTTACCCGTATACAGCCCGGCCCAGGAACCTATCAGCTATTTCTCTTGCCAGGAATTTAGCGTGTATGTACGCACACACGCTTATGCATAAAGCCGAAATCTGGACAAAAAAATTATAAAGAGTTTTTTTTTATTTGCTGAAAGCATTTTTATCATTAAATCGAGATAAATATTTCGTATTATATTGGTATTTTTTTTGGTTAGGATTTCCTTTATCCCGTTACTGATTAAGTTGAGTGAAATGGGCAACAGACCTTGGTTGAGACTCTTGACCAAGCCAACTCCAATTAACTCCAACTCTATCCCAGAGTATATGTCAGGGCTCTCATAACTTTGTTGACTTATCCAGTGTCAACATATACAGCTGAGCGTAGCTTCAGCGGTATGAAGAGACTGCAAACTCCTTTACGAAAGGACTAAGACAAACGAGAGATTGAGCTTTTTTTGCAATTCTGCATATGAGCACAAGGACGTAAATAATATTATTATATACATACTGAGAAGTACTCACCAAAAAGCTATGTCGTAAATTTTCGTACGCAAATTAGTTCTAGCCAATCAGAGGAGCGAACGATGGTTTTCACAAGTGAAAAAAATGATACGTCCAATCAGAATGGCGAACGATGTTTTTTCACGTGTGAGAAAAATGATACGTCCAATCAGAAGCTACAGAGGTGTGTGAGTTTCGCGTCAAAATTACCGCCTTTTATTGCAGCTTGCCGCGCGCTTCGCACACATTCAAAGAGAAAAGTTTTACTCAGAGTTTTTCTCGCAAAAAAAGTGAAAAACATTTCGGAAATGGAGTGGAATAATTTCGTTTGTTTCACTGTCGATAAAGAAAACGGTAGAGAGCCGGCGAAACAACAGCGGAAAGGGATAAACAGAACGAGACGTAAGCTTTTGTTGTGCTTTTTGTCGGAGCTACTTTGCCTTTCATTTAAGCTTACGCTTATATTGAAACTGGCCATTTGACTTAAATTCACTCATTTTCAATTGTGCATTGAGAACAAACAGTTAAGATTACTTATAGTTCTTGGATTACCTCATATCCTCACCGTCATTTATGTTGTTAACAAACGTTTTTACTAAAAAGCGGATACTTCGTGTTCGTTGTCATTTTGCGGTAAGTGTGTAGCGGCAAATTTTAGTATTTTTGAAAGATTTAAAATAAAAAGGCCGCCAAAATAATGAATGTCTCAGTATGTATATAATAAACACAATGTCACATGGAAAGTGCTTTGTACGGTATTTACGCACTCGTTGTTTTTGTACTCGTGCGTAAATACCGTACGCCATGACTTTCCATGAAGTCTTTTCTATTTAATAACATTATAATAGCCTCAAGGGGTTTAAGGCCTGGGTCAAAGGTGTGTTCCGAGCATATGAATGATTGGCGACATCTCTCGCTGAGAGACCTAGTACAAAGGGAAATTTCCCCCCCCAAAAATGAAGGTTTTCTTGTGCCTTAACGTTTGATTGTGATGTTTAATTATCACGTGACAAGTCACGTGACCAAAAATTGAAAAAGAAGGAAACTGGCGAATTTACTTTGTTTGGATAAACAAATTGGCATTTCTGAAAGAGGACAAACATACCTACCTTTCTACTTTTGGAATGAATGTACGCGAAGTTTAAAATTAAAGTTTTGAATAATTCAAGATTGAATTTGGGTATTTAAAATGATGTTTTTCCTCATAATTTTTCGGTCGAAGTGTAATGGACGGTCATTCCAAACGTGAAGTGTTAGAAATATTTAATAGCAATTAGAAAAATGTTATTGCTCAATTTCTGTTCTTAAATCGGCCACCAATTGGTCAATAATTTGCGATTTTTTTTAGCTAAAAGGACACGTGACATATCACGTGACTTGTTAACACAATATTTACACTTCAAAATGTTGAGGACGATGAGTTCTTTATGAGGACACCTTAGTCCCGGGCCTTAAACTACTTGAGAGAGTTTGGCTGTCTGAAGCGTACGCATTTCGCCCTTTGCTTCTAACCGCCTTGATGGCGTCACTGTTTTACCCTTTTTTGCCGTAAACACTGTATGTTACCGATAACACTAGAGATGGTAAAAAAAAAAACAACAACTTATTACTGCTTTTTCCTTCGTCTTTGTTTACTGAGAATATCGTGCAGAAAACGCAGGAGATGGCATTTCCGAGGCCCTAAATTTAAAAATTTTCTGGGTGAGCATGCCCCCAGACTCCCCCCCCCCCCCCCCCAGGATTGGGGCGCCTTCGTCTTCCTTCTTCCTTCTTTCCCTCCGTGCACCTTCAAAAGCTCACGCTGCTGACTACAGGTATCCTATAGCTTATGAAATCAATGCCTAGGGATGGAAGAAGCGGGTGGGGGGGGGGGGGGGGGGAGGTGCATTTTAAAAATTGTTATTGCCAGGGGGGGTACAATTTTCATATGAAATTATTTAGGTGGGGAAGGGGTATGATACACCACACTTTTCTGAAAACCCCCTTCCCCCTCTGGGACGTAATAAGCGAGAGCGAGACTGGGGAGTTTTTCTCTCGCCTCACACGCCCGTAGGGCTCACGCTGCTGACTACAGGTATCCTATAGCTTATGAAATCAATGCCTAGGGATGGAAGAAGCGGGGGGGGAGGTGCATTTTAAAAATTGTTATTGCCAAGGGGGGTACAATTTTCATATGAAATTATTTAGGTGGGGAAGGGGTATGATACACCACACTTTTCTGAAAACCCCCTTCCCCATCTGGGACGTAATAAGCGAGAGCGAGACTGGGGAGTTTTTCTCTCGCCTCACACGCCCGTAGGGCTCACGCTGCTGACTACAGGTATCCTATAGCTTATGAAATCAATGCCTAGGGATGGAAGAAGCGGGGGGGGAGGTGCATTTTAAAAATTGTTATTGCCAAGGGGGGTACAATTTTCATATGAAATTATTTAGGTGGGGAAGGGGTATGATACACCACACTTTTCTGAAAACCCCCTTCCCCATCTGGGACGTAATAAGCGAGAGCGAGACTGGGCAGTTTTTCTCTCGCCTCACACGCCCGTAGGGCTCACGCTGCTGACTACAGGTATCCTATAGCTTATGAAATCAATGCCTAGGGATGGAAGAAGCGGGGGGGGGGGGGGGGGAGGTACATTTTAAAAATTGTTATTGCCAAGGGGGGTACAATTTTCATATGAAATTATTTAGGTGGGGAAGGGGTATGATACACCACACTTTTCTGAAAACCCCCTTCCCCCTCTGGGACGTAATAAGCGAGAGCGAGACTGGGGAGTTTTTCTTTCGCCTCACACGCCCTACGGGCGCGCGTAAGACTCTTACGCAACGCTTTACCCATTTCTTTACTGATCAATTTTGAGAAAAAAACCGACTGTTTTTGCAGTCTAGGTTGTCCAATACTCACAAATACATTAAGTATTGATCCAGCCCAGGAGATTTAACCGACGACCTCCCACTCTGCGGTCAAGCGCTGTACCGACTAAGTTAGTCCTGCTGCAGTAAGATGTTGTAAAACACTCAAATCCATCAATGTAACTACGAAAGTCTCACATACCTGCTGGTCACCGACCCTCCTGGTTTGTACTTAAAGGTATGTCCACAAGCGTTGCCTTTTAATATTTGCACCCGACTGGTTATGACTAAATCACAAACAAGACATGATTGAGATATGGAGTGGAAAATTCGGAAATTTTGAATTTGAAAGAAAAAAGGTTAAACAAAAGAAACAAACAGTATCAAAACAAAACAAAACGAACAAAAGAGCAAACGAACCAAAAAAAAAAAAAGAAAGAAAGAAATAAAAGCCCCTTTTTGCATTGGATTCAAAGTATTCAAAGTGTTCTCCTGAAATCTACCTGTCGGTGCTAACAGCCGTCTTTTCTTGAAAGTGGTCCGATTTAAATTTTGATCACCAGAAGTGTTAACCACGAGTCCAATTTTCTTTTATTTTGGTGATTTTCGATAACCTACCGTATTGATGAGAATCCAAGGGGGTCGTCCACAGCCTCGCTGGCCCATAATGGAAACCGCTGGACGGTACACTTCCTCTCCATGAGTTTCCATTGTCTGTCCATGTACCGAACAAATCATTCCATGTACCTGCATGGACAAAGAAAACAACTTGTAATAATCACTAATCGGTGTTTCGCTACCGATGTAACGCCACACAGGCTCGAGGTGTATGTCCTTGACAAATTATCCTAATTTATTTTGCAAGATATTATTATCGAATACAGATCGGTTTAAGAATCATTTTAAGTAGTCACTGCGTACCTTCTGAAGTGTCTCACGTCCTGACAATGCACGTAACGTAACGAGAACGGATCGGATTACCTCCTGAAGCCCTACATCACCCTTTAGCTTACGGAGATGGCTATTTAAATTTATCCCATGTCGTTAAAAAATAACACTCTATATTATAAAATATGTCTTCCGGCTGGAATCCGGCCATCTAATACGCTTAAGCGTGCTATACGACAAAACGTGTACGGACAGAAAAACATTCCACGAACTAAATTTTAAAGTTTTTTTATTGCTCTTTTCAAAAACACGTTAACTTTGAAGTTTAAAAGCCAACTGACGTTTGCGTTTTTCGCTGCCGTCAATCATCTTAGCCAACCTCTTAGGAAACAGAACTTTACTTAAACAGGTTCAAAATGTCATGGTTTGTGATCTGTGATTGGTGGATTTCGATCCGCTTTGTGTGTTTCTGTGTTTCAAGGTTCGTTGCTTGTGATCGTAATTATGATTGACGGCAGCGAAAAACACAATAAATTGTGAAGGCGGGTTTTGAACTTTAGAGTTCGCGTGTTTGTGAAAATCGCAGTAACTACCAAACAAAACGTTGAGGATTCCCGATACTATTTAAGTCAAATAGCCAACCCCATGGGATAAATGAAGATCCGATTAATCAAAACCCAACGCCAGCTGTAGTCATATGCAGCAGCAACGTATTCTGTTGCGCCTGGCTCTCTTAATCTTTAATTGCCCCCGCAGGGATTTCGCCCAGAGGCGAAATCCCTAGGAGGCACCCTAGTAACTCGCGCGTATATTAAGGACAGTACTTACAGTCCAAATATACAGTCAGTATACTAGAAAAAATCTCGATTTGCTCGAACAGGGGCCGCGAGGAATCGGTAGGTAATGATGACGTTTCTATTGTTTGCGCCCGCAAGTACGAAATGGTTAGGATGACGTAAAGACAGAAAATTCCGAAGGGACCGCTCGGGTAGATTTTTGACATTTATTGTGCAGTCATACTTCGATACTCTTTTGCGTTACGCAGTGACATTCTGTGGAGCAGAAAAACACTAAGCTGGAATTCACTGAGTCACAATTCAATTCTCCATAGTAAGTTTTTTGAGCTTCAGTTTAAGGTGCATTTCACTCTTATAATTTTGGATCTGTAAGTCACTATCCGTGATAATTTAACATTCTGCAAAGAAAACTGAAGAGCTGGGCCCAGCGTGATACAGCATTGCAGAAAAACATTACACTCACGGACTAAAGAAAATCGCTTAGATCAGATCCAGAAGGCACTTTGGAGAAAATTGGAACCCTTATTCAGCCGTAATAAAAAAGAGCTTTACGCTTCAAAAGAGGTCAAAGAATATGCGCTTGCATCACAGGGCAAATCCTGCCGACCAGAAAACAATAACTACAGTCAATCGATATATATGTCATGACCTCTCAGTGTGAAACATTAGGCTAAAACCACATTTGCTCAGTACAATGCAGAACCTTCCAGAGCATAATCTACCCAGCAGATAAAAACAACTTCATTGGAATAAGCAGCATTTTGGCATGAGGTAAAAGTCGTGTAGGCCTACCACCCCCTTTTATTGCCTTCGATAGTGCACGTTTAGGGTTGTTCAGCTCCGCAAATATTCTCCAAATAGCAGATGTCGTCCTTCGAGTTGTGTTCTTCCTGTTCTTGTCACGTTTTTAGCTATAATTTTGCCTAGTTCTTACTCTTGAAACGAGTGAAATGTCCTCTATTTTTTGTTTTAACAACCAAAACAACTCAACCGCGTTCCCAGGTCTTCTCGGTTAACGGTGTGTGAACCTGCAAGAACGCTGCATTTTTGACATCATTTCCTCGTTAAAAACAAAATTCTTCCAAATTTGGTCATCGGTAACTGGTTATGGTAAGTTATGCGTGTGCTTTTAGCCAATCAGAATCGGGGAAATATTTTGAATGAATAACAACAAACATTTAAGCACTAATATGGTTACAAAAGCAGTTATTCAGGGATGGCCTAAGATTGCGAATAAAAAGCATCTCTTTTCGAAAAGTTAACCGAATGAATAAGTAAACTTCCTGACAGATGTAGACGTTTTCCTGCTCGATCAAATAATAAACGTTATTTACAAATCAATTAAAGTTAGCGAAACTCACCTATGCATGAAATATTCTTGGCATTGTTAGTCCAATGACCACTTAACCCACACTGCGTTGAAGAAGGACCTTGTAGTTGGTATCCCTGCGGGCATGAGAACGAGCATGTTGTGTTTTTGTCCTTTTGTGACGTCACACAGCTGTCGGGAAATGTTTTAACGAGTCGATTGACGGTAAGAGCTGGACATCTTGGAAGGGAAACTAAAATGGATCATAAAAATTAATGACGTATATCGAAGGATGCAATCATTTCCAATGTGACATATTCGTTGTGGTTCAGTTTTATCCTTGGTTTAATTTTTTTTTCTATTGTTTTTGGGTATGGTAATGTCTGATAATGAGTTTGAAACAAAAGAAAGTAATATTTGAACCAATGTTTAAATTGAACCACAACATTATTCATTTAGGAAGAAGATGAAAAAAGAGACAAAAGCAGACTGAACAGGGGCGGATCTAGGGGGATGGTGCCGGGGGTGCGCACCCCCCCCCCCCCCCTGAGGTGACCTGCGGTTTTCTTATACAACTGGTATTCTGCAAAAAAAAAACTATGTGGTTTATTGGTGCTGAAGTAGAGCAAGAGACGAGTGCACCCCCTCCTAAAAAAAATCCTGGATCCGCCCCTGCTGAAGAAGAACTAAGTAAACGAAAATGCACACTTAATGGTAATATTCTTACACTTCCTACACTTCCTTGCTATTTTGGTTCCTAGGAAACTTGCCGGATTCAGCTAATCTATGCTCTTACAGTTTCCGTTTTCTGTTTAAAATTCTACAAACGCAGAACCTTATAGCACATTGTTTAGTGTCATTTTCAGCCACCTAACCTTAATTATGTAGGAATTTATTTCTACCTAGATTTATGAAAACCGGGTTAGCAAAACATTTTATAATTTCTCTCAACTGCCCCTGTCTTAGCTTGTTTACTGTGTTGTTTGCGACAAAGTTAATACGATTCGCAGAGTCTGCATCGTCCAATATCGTATTGTATTCTCGTTTCATTTGGCTAAACGGATCAATCACCCTGATCCGGGCTGAGGGTTGATTTCTAGTGTCGCGCAATTTTTATGTACGTGCGTGCGTGCGTGCGTAAAATCCACGCTCGGAAATAAAATAGAGGCAATGCATGAAAGTTCGCTCGTACGCGTAAAAGAACTTCGCTCAACTTCTCGTTTAAGCTCAGCACTTTTTATCTTGCCTCTATTTTATAAACGTGATTAAAATTTACGCGTACGTAGCCAAAAACGCGTCAGTGGAAATTAATGGCAACCTTGAGACAGACAGGTACGATATTGTTTGCTTTTCTAAGGTGAACAAGTAAGTAAGTCTTTGGCCTCGGGATCAGGCTTTTAGGAGTCAAATTAAGTACGCGAGAGCAAAATTGAAGGTGAAAACTTTCACACCAGTCTTTTTTTGTGGTGTGAAAACAAGGTCTATGCTGGTCTGCCGACCGTGTAACTGTAGATCCGGGAACGAACTTGTTTTTAAATATATTTATTGATAATCACATTAGATAATTACATTTACAATACTACAAGAAAGCATTTCAATAACAGACATTAATAGAGTAAAGCGGAATTAATTGTTAAATTATTACAGGGCTAAAAGAAATTAGAAAAAAAGTACAACAGGGCAATGAAATAATACAGAGTTAAGACAGTTAACTTAATATTAAATTCTATTCTATTCGTTCGCCGCTACAACCCCTCCCCACCAGCCCCCCCCCCCCCCCCCGCCCTCCCGGCGTTTTTTTTTTTTCATCGAATATCTTCCCTTCCTTATTTTACCTTTAAAACTGTCTCCAGCTATAGGATCCATACTGTGACACCATATTCCAACGTAATTGTTGGTCCTGGAATTAGCTTCCTTTCCGGACATTGTGATTTCCTTGACCAACCTGTTGTTGACGTATATTTTTACTTTGGTTCCGTCAACTACGGATTTGAGGTTATACCAGGAGCCAGTTTGTGTCGCAAAGTCGACCCGGGGACTGCTTTCTGGTCCAGAGCTTGTGATGTACATGTACGCATTAGACCAAAGAAAATACCCCCATGCCTGCGTCACTGAACTGATTCAAACAAAATAGGAGGAAAGGAAAAACATTGGAACATAGCAGGCACGCTGGGCCTTTATTGCCTTCGACAGGGTCTCACGATAATGGATAACTATAGAGACCTTAAAAGACCGATCGTTTATTACGTCCCGGAGCTGGGGAGGGGGGGGGGGGGGGGTCGGAGGGGGGTTCGATTTTCTAAGAGGCTTCATTTTGGGGGTCAATTTTGAAAATGCAAAGAATGTGAGAGACGTCGAAACATGATTAAGACTGACAGGACTGGTCTTGTATGTAGATGTTGTCAAACTATATTATCATTGAAGCAGATCCACGTTTCCTTCAAAAGAAGACAAGAAAAACCACTTTGGCGGTTCTTTGTCAGCAACAAAATGTTACCCGTATACAGCCCGGCCCAGGAACCTATCAGCTATTTCTCTTGCCAGGAATTTAGCGTGTATGTACGCACACACGCTTATGCATAAAACCGAAATCTGGACAAAAAAATTATAAAGAGTTTTTTTTTATTTGCTGAAAGCATTTTTATCATTAAATCGGGATAAATATTTCGTATTATATTGGTATTTTTTTTGGTTAGGATTTCCTTTATCCCGTTACTGATTAAGTTGAGTGAAATGGGCAACAGACCTTGGTTGAGACTCTTGACCAAGCCAACTCCAATTAACTCCAATTCTATCCCAGAGTATATGTCAGGGCTCTCATAACTTTGTTGACTTATCCAGTGTCAACATATACAGCTGAGCGTAGCTTCAGCGGTATGAAGAGACTGCAAACTCCTTTACGAAAGGACTAAGACAAACGAGAGATTGAGCATTTTTTGCAATTCTGCATATGAGCACAAGGACGTAAATAATATTATTATATACATACTGAGAAGTACTCACCAAAAAGCTATGTCGTAAATTTTCGTACGCAAATTAGTTCTAGCCAATCAGAGGAGCGAACGATGGTTTTCACAAGTGAAAAAAATGATACGTCCAATCAGAATGGCGAACGATGTTTTTTTCACGTGTGAGAAAAATGATACGTCCAATCAGAAGCTACAGAGGTGTGTGAGTTTCGCGCCAAAATTACCGCCTTTTATTGCAGCTTGCCGCGCGCTTCGCACACATTCAAAGAGAAAAGTTTTACTCAGAGTTTTTCTCGCAAAAAAAGTGAAAAACATTTCGGAAATGGAGTGGAATAATTTCGTTTGTTTCACTGTCGATAAAGAAAACGGTAGAGAGCCGGCGAAACAACAGCGGAAAGGGATAAACAGAACGAGACGTAAGCTTTTGTTGTGCTTTTTGTCGGAGCTACTTTGCCTTTCATTTAAGCTTACGCTTATATTGAAACTGGCCATTTGACTTAAATTCACTCATTTTCAATTGTGCATTGAGAACAAACAGTTAAGATTACTTATAGTTCTTGGATTACCTCATATCCTCACCGTCATTTATGTTGTTAACAAACGTTTTTACTAAAAAGCGGATACTTCGTGTTCGTTGTCATTTTGCGGTAAGTGTGTAGCGGCAAATTTTAGTATTTTTGAAAGATTTAAAATAAAAAGGCCGCCAAAATAATGAATGTCTCAGTATGTATATAATAAACACAATGCCACATGGAAAGTGCTTTGTACGGTATTTACGCACTCGTTGTTTTTGTACTCGTGCGTAAATACCGTACGCCATGACTTTCCATGAAGTCTTTTCTATTTAATAACATTATAATAGCCTCAAGGGGTTTAAGGCCTGGGTCAAAGGTGTGTTCCGAGCATATGAATGATTGGCGACATCTCTCGCTGAGAGACCTAGTACAAAGGGAAATTTCCCCCCCCAAAAATGAAGGTTTTCTTGTGCCTTAACGTTTGATTGTGATGTTTAATTATCACGTGACAAGTCACGTGACCAAAAATTGAAGAAGAAGGAAACTGGCGAATTTACTTTGTTTGGATAAACAAATTGGCATTTCTGAAAGAGGACAAACGTACCTACCTTTCTTCTTTTGGAATGAATGTACGCGAAGTTTAAAATTAAAGTTTTGAATAATTCAAGATTAAATTTGGGTATTTAAAATGATGTTTTTCCTCATAATTTTTCGGTCGAAGTGTAATGGACGGTCAGTCCAAACGTGAAGTGTTAGAAATATTTAATAGCAATTAGAAAAATGTTATTGCTCAATTTCTGTTCTTAAATCGGCCACCAATTGGTCAATAATTTGCGATTTTTTTTAGCTAAAAGGACACGTGACATATCACGTGACTTGTTAACACAATATTTACACTTCAAAATGTTGAGGACGATGAGTTCTTTATGAGGACACCTTAGTCCCGGGCCTTAAACTACTTGAGAGAGTTTGGCTGTCTGAAGCGTACGCATTTCGCCCTTTGCTTCTAACCTCCTTGATGGCGTCACTGTTTTACCCTTTTTTGCCGTAAACACTGTATGTTACCGATAACACTAGAGATGGTAAAAAAAAAACAACTAATTACTGCTTTTTCCTTCGTCTTTGTTTACTGAGAATATCATGCAAAAAACGCAGGAGATGGCCTTTCCGAGGCCCTAAATTTAAAAATTTTCTGGGTGAGCATGCCCCCAGACTCCCCCCCCCCCCCCCCCCCCACAGGATTGGGGCGCCTTCGTCTTCCTTCTTCCTTCTTTCCCTCCGTGCACCTTCAAAAGCTCACGCTGCTGACTACAGGTATCCTATAGCTTATGAAATCAATGCCTAGGGATGGAAGAAGCGGGGGGGGGGGGGGGGGGGGGAGGTGCATTTTAAAAATTGTTATTGCCAAGGGGGGTACAATTTTCATATGAAATTATTTAGGTGGGGAAGGGGTATGATACACCACACTTTTCTGAAAACCCCCTTCCCCCTCTGGGACGTAATAAGCGAGAGCGAGACTGGGGAGTTTTTCTCTCGCCTCACACGCCCGTAGGGCTAACGCTGCTGACTACAGGTATCCTATAGCTTATGAAATCAATGCCTAGGGATGGAAGAAGCGGGGGGGAAGGTGCATTTTAAAAATTGTCATTGCCAAGGGGGGTACAATTTTCATATGAAATTATTTAGGTGGGGAAGGGGTATGATACACCACACTTTTCTGAAAACCCCCTTCCCCCTCTGGGACGTAATAAGCGAGAGCGAGACTGGGGAGTTTTTCTCTCGCCTCACACGCCCTACGGGCGTGTGAGGCTCGCGCGCTTCGCGCGCGTAAGACTCTTACGCCACGCTTTACCGATTTCTTTACTGATTTTGAGAAAAAAACCGACTGTTTTTGCAGTCTAGGTTGTCCAATACTCACAAATACATTAAGTATTGATCCAGCCCAGGAGATTTAACCGACGACCTCCCACTCTGCGGTCAAGCGCTGTACCGACTAAGTTAGTCCTGCTGCAGTAAGATGTTGTAAAACACTCAAATCCATCAATATAACTACGAAAGTCTCACATACCTGCTGGTCACCGACCCTCCTGGTTTGTACTTAAAGGTATGTCCACAAGCGTTGCCTTTTAATATTTGCACCCGACTGGTTATGACTAAATCACAAACAAGACATGATTGAGATATGGAGTGGAAAATTCGGAAATTTTGAATTTGAAAGAAAAAAGGTTAAACAAAAGAAACAAACAGTATCAAAACAAAACAAAACGAACAAAAGAGCAAACGAACCAAAAAAAAAAAAAAAAAGAAAGAAAGAAATAAAAGCCCCTTTTTGCATTTGATTAAAAGTATTCAAAGTATTCTCCTGAAATCTACCTGTCGGTGCTAACAGCCGTCTTTTCTTGAAAGTGGTCCGATTTAAATTTTGATCACCAGAAGTGTTAACCACGAGTCCAATTTTCTTTTATTTTGGTGATTTTCGATAACCTACCGTATTGATGAGAATCCAAGGGGGTCGTCCACAGCCTCGCTGGCCCATAATGGAAACCGCTGGACGGTACACTTCCTCTCCATGAGTTTCCATTGTCTGTCCATGTACCGAACAAATCATTCCATGTACCTGCATGGACAAAGAAAACAACTTGTAATAATCACTAATCGGTGTTTCGCTACCGATGTAACGCCACACAGGCTCGAGGTGTATGTCCTTGACAAATTATCCTAATTTATTTTGCAAGATATTATTATCGAATACAGATCGGTTTAAGAATCATTTTAAGTAGTCACTGCGTACCTTCTGAAGTGTCTCACGTCCTGACAATGCACGTAACGTAACGAGAACGGATCGGATTACCTCCTGAAGCCCTACATCACCCTTTAGCTTACGGAGATGGCTATTTAAATTTATCCCATGTCGTTAAAAAATAACACTCTATATTATAAAATATGTCTTCCGGCTGGAATCCGGCCATCTAATACGCTTAAGCGTGCTATACGACAAAACGTGTACGGACAGAAAAACATTCCACGAACTAAATTTTAAAGTTTTTTTATTGCTCTTTTCAAAAACACGTTAACTTTGAAGTTTAAAAGCCAACTGACGTTTGCGTTTTTCGCTGCCGTCAATCATCTTAGCCAACCTCTTAGGAAACAGAACTTTACTTAAACAGGTTCAAAATGTCATGGTTTGTGATCTGTGATTGGTGGATTTCGATCCGCTTTGTGTGTTTCTGTGTTTCAAGGTTCGTTGCTTGTGATCGTAATTATGATTGACGGCAGCGAAAAACACAATAAATTGTGAAGGCGGGTTTTGAACTTTAGAGTTCGCGTGTTTGTGAAAATCGCAGTAACTACCAAACAAAACGTTGAGGATTCCCGATACTATTTAAGTCAAATAGCCAACCCCATGGGATAAATGAAGATCCGATTAATCAAAACCCAACGCCAGCTGTAGTCATATGCAGCAGCAACGTATTCTGTTGCGCCTGGCTCTCTTAATCTTTAATTGCCCCCGCAGGGATTTCGCCCAGAGGCGAAATCCCTAGGAGGCACCCTAGTAACTCGCGCGTATATTAAGGACAGTACTTACAGTCCAAATATACAGTCAGTATACTAGAAAAAATCTCGATTTGCTCGAACAGGGGCCGCGAGGAATCGGTAGGTAATGATGACGTTTCTATTGTTTGCGCCCGCAAGTACGAAATGGTTAGGATGACGTAAAGACAGAAAATTCCGAAGGGACCGCTCGGGTAGATTTTTGACATTTATTGTGCAGTCATACTTCGATACTCTTTTGCGTTACGCAGTGACATTCTGTGGAGCAGTTGTTTTGAAAGTTATGGGCCAAAAGACACTCGTTAAGCGCAGATGAGGTTATTAGGTGCGTTTAACTGTGTATATATAAACACTTGGAGGTTTGCTAGACACGAGTTCACAAATCTTTGATTTATATTGGAAACCTTGGCAGACACTCTTTCTCTCTCTTTGACCGGAATAAGACTCAGCCCCTAGCCTGCGTGGCAGGCGTTTGAAAGGGAAGGGAAAGGGAGCTACTCAGCCCCAAACAAGGAAGACGAGTGAACAACGGCTAGTTTATCACTAGCAGATTGATGGACAATTACATGAATTCGCCGACAATCAAATTCTGTGCTTACTTTTTCCCTGCTTACAGATGTCCTTGCGTTATAAGTAATGGTAACAGGACTGAGTGGAGTCCAATTCGGTCTGTAATCATACGAGTGATTAACAAAATCGGACGACCGCGTAGCGGGAGTCCGATTTGTTTAATCACGAGTATGATTACAGACCGAATTGGACTCTACTCAGTCCTGTTACCAATTAATCATAACTTTAACAAAGTGTGTGATATAATAGGCTATTTTTTAAATCAAAACACAAGAAATTCGAAATTTTGATTAGCTAGCAGTGAAAAAAAAAAAAGCCATTTAAGCGCGCGCATGATGGCGCGTACTGTCCAATTACTTAGGTTTGACGCGTACTGTCCTATTAAACTGTCCAATTAAGGCTGAAATCAGGGCAGTTGATAGCCAATCAGATTTGACAATTTTGTTATAGTTATGATTAAGTTTCAAATAAGACTAGAATGCGCGAGCGTGAATCGATCAAACATCCTATTAATTTTTAAGGCTTACTTTCCGGCAAATAAAATGAACTGAATGTAAAAAGTGAAAGAGAAATATCGAAAAATTCAACTTCTAATTAAATCTTTTCGTATGGTTTAGAATAAACTATTCTCGAAACTGAGAATGTTTTGATCAAAGCTGTGTAAATCGAGCTGAAACTGTGCATGGAACCTTGCGTTTCCTCGAGTTTCCTGTATTTATCTCACCTATTGTTTGGAATATGTGTGAAAATGTTCATTATGAATCGGTATATTTCAAAGAGCTACACAACCAGCAAGAATACTATTGACCGAAAATATACAGAACGGGGGCAGCTGTAGTGTCAACTATTACTAGTCGGTTTATTACCAATAACATATAGGCTAAATCGAGGCAATGGGTGGTAAGTAAGCTAGAGAGTACTCAGTAGGTGATGACAGATAGGTTATGGCTGTGGACTTAAACGCAGACAAAGACGAAGTCGTAACAGCAGTAGATGGAGGACTGTTCTACACAGGCATACATTGGCCAAAAATTGCCCCGGAGTACTTGTAGGCATCAATAACAGCGGGTAAAAAGGTTGTATGTCATAATATGGGATTAGTGTTCTTCGCTCTTGCAGTGATGACCATGCATACAGAGTTAAGTTTGTTAGTTAAGGAGGACACACTTGTGGATCTTTGATAGTCGTTAAAACAAACCAACTGAGATTAAAATCGCCTAAAACTTACCTTGGATTGTAATTGAAAATGTGAGTATCAGAAAAGAAATTCTTACATGAATGTTTTTCTCGGGAAACGCCATTCGGTCACTCGGCAGTTGTAAGGCCCTCACAGGACAAGTAATGTAGTCGCTGGCACAGTATTCAATAGCAAAAGTTTTTAGAATTCAGCGTTTTGTCGTATTGGCGAAAATACTTTCTTCCGTTATAGCTAAAGCCCGATACTACGTAAGTATTTAATAATTAGCAGCTAGATGCCAAATGATTCGATTTCCTTTGCTGTTGTGAGCAGGTTACCGAGATGCACTCTAAATTTAGTTCTTAGTTGTAGTCTAAGTTAATCATTTTAAGGTGTATAGCCCGTTGCAAAAATGAAAGCTTGACAAATAATTACAAATAAATTAATAAAGCATTTGTATTAAGATAAAATAATTTTAGAATAAAGTAATCTAGCCCCCTCCATTTTCAAGTTTCTGGGTCGGTTTAGTCGGCGAAAATTCTTCCGTTGTAGCTCCGTTATAGCTCTTTTTAGTTGTAGTCAGGTAACCAATATGCCCACAAAACTCCAGCAAACGGCACCCAACTCAGTCAGAATATAGTTAGCTGATGTCGGTGTTATTCGTTTTCTGGTATATAACACACCGTAAAAAGGAAAATTGACTGATAAATAAATAGTAAATAAATAAAGCATTCAAATTGAAATACTAAAAACTGTTCTGTTCCTGTTTGTCGAAAGCGGTAACAATGGATTTAAGAGTCCTCAAGTGATAGTATGGCACGTAGCTCACCAGATAGTCGGAGGAAATAAATTCTTTCTCGTAAAAAGCGACCCTGACCTTGTCAGTCTGCAACAAGCTAGTTTAAACTACCTTATTGCTAAAACACTTAACAGTACTTAGAGAGCTTAAAGCAGCAAGCTGTGGACGTCCTTGTGGTCACGAACGGTAGGAAAGTTGCTTAGGTCTGGATCGAGAACGGCGTCCGTAGCGCAAAACGCGAACGTTAAAAAGTGACAGGGTTTTTGCGCAACACGGATCATAGAAGTCGTAGCACTTGCCCTAATGTCTTCTCACAAAGAACTCGATTTTTTTCTGACTTGCTTTTTTTTCTTTTTCCGACGCTAAAGGCAGAATGAACATGTCATCTGTCAAGAATACGCCGAACACTGAAGCTACACTATTACATTGCTTTTTTCGGCGCGCGGGAAAGATGAAGCAACCCTGTACAGGTGTTCTGATTGGTAACCTTAGCGGGCATTAAGCAGGCCTATCAGGATCGCTCGCTTTGTCCCGCAGGCATATATCTCGCTTGGGGTACTACCTTAAATGGCCTATACGGGGATGTGCCGCTGGACACTAAAAAATTATTAATGGTTATTTACCTCTCTGTCCCAAACAGGGTATGTAATTTTGGGTGAGTGTGTCCTAAAGAGGGTATACATTTTCGTGCAAGTCTGTCTTAAACAGTATACGTGTCCTTTGTCCTAAACTGGCCATGGGTTATAGATTCGATGGTTTTGTCCGAAACATGTTATGTATTTTAGGATTTTTTTTCTTTGTCAGGGTCTGGGTCTCAAACCGTCAGCGTCTCACCTATACCAAAATATTAGTCGAGTACAACCTCACCCGAGCATGCATGGAGAGCGAAGGAAAGAAATGCCCGCTGCGAAACAGACTCCTGGTGGTCTTGGTAGAAGGTCACGAAAAAGTAGAGCTGTTCACAGTAATCAATCTCTAGTGTTGTACAAATATTGAGCAAAAGAGTGAACAAAGTCTTAGAAGTTCAACTTGTTCAAGTAAGTACGTAGAATTTTAATAAAAGTATATCTATCGCCTTTTTTTAAATTTGCTTTTCAGCCTGGTGAGGTATTCAGGGGCTGTCCTTTGGAATCGACTGACATCCTAACTACGTAAGCCTTTAACCTTTGTAAGGTTTAGAAAGAGAATTAACGACTTGTGTTGATCAACGGGCACCCACTGACTCGGCAAACACGTAAACCAGTACTTTATATTTTAATTATCGTTTTATACTGACGTTTTAACCGTGTTTAAATAAAGTATGTCTTTGTGTATCACTATGACGAATGCTTTTGTCTGTCTCTAGTCTAATGAGATGCGGAACAGTTCTTGGTTCCAGCATGAGGTTCTTCTTCGTATATATGGAACGACTGCTGGCTCCCAAAGGGCTTCAACTCGATGTCATCATCGGCAGGCAGGATTAGCTTTGTCTGATTGACTGCAGAGCGGGAGGTTCGATTCCCTGGGCCGCTCCAATACTCAGGATCTAATGCCGTGTTTAGACTTGAGCGTGCTACCGAGGTATTGGAGTTAACTTACCTAGGTAAATATTTTGCGTGTGTAAACGCCAACTGGTACCCTGGTAAACACCGCTCAAGACAATAGAAAGTTAACTAAGGTAAAAGTTCGGTTTGCCCTGCGAAAAGGCATGGTTAAGGTCGGTAACCAAGGTTTGGATGACAGATACATCCGCTTGCGGTCGCATAGAATTTCAAATCCTGTGGTGTCGGGATTGCGTCAGGCTCATTCGATCACGTTTTCGAGACCAGGTTTTCGAGACTAGGTTTTCGACCAGGTTTCCACGTTTGGTTTCGGTCTACGAAGAAGTTATGGCAAAAACCAAAGACACAAAAGACACACCATTCTTCAACAAAATTTCCGTTTAATAGAGTTTCGAACCAGAATTGGTTTCTCGGCCACGACCACGCACGTCTAACGCGCCTTGTCTTGCGAAGGGCAATTTGTAGCAGAATTAATCGCTTTCGCCTCCACCTCTTTAGGTGCTGCAAAAGTAAGAGCTGCTGCAAACTCGATTCCTGGGTTTGCTGATCAAGAACAAGAAAATAAAACGCGAGGACTACAAGAGCCACAGCTTCTCTTTTAAACGCGAGCATTTATGCGTGGATTTAGAATTTGCCGCCAATTCGATTAGATTGTGATTGATGACAGACTTACCTTAGTTATTTGAGCCCGTATAAACACTGTACAAATGTACCAGGGTTTAGTCAGTTAATGTTTACCTTGGTAAACGCTTGAGTGTAAACACAGCATAAGAAATGAAGCAACTGAGAAAGTGCACTGCAAGCGGCTAGACCTTTGCATGGCTCAAATTACCACGTAAAATGACTGTTCCGTCTCCAGTAATGAAGAAGTAAAAAATGGTGTCCTCAATAACATTAGTACTTTAATGCTAAATACATTGACACTGAAATGAAGTACATTTTATAAATACCTTCAATTTTTTTTATCTCAATGTTTTTTCAAATTCCCAACACCACTTTCAACACTAAAGAAGCTAACAACAATAATATAAAAGAATGCATCTGGCATGAGCACGAAGCATCAGATTATTTTTCTCTTCGCATGTTTAACTTAGTGCGCCTTTAATTTAGAAGTGTTCTTCCAAATAACAGATCTGTCCAACCGCGTCATTTTCAATTGCTATTACATCCTTTCCATCTGTGCTTTTTACTTGATTTGAATTTATCCCTAAACTATTTTGTGATTTTTATATTTTTCGCTTTCTATAATTAATACTTACGGCGAGATCGTAAAGTGACTGTCCGGTAACATAAGATGATAGTGTTAGCAGCTTAAAATGAAAACTAAAATAAACATCTAACCACTTCATACTTCAGCAACCATGACAGTAGAATGTTTTATTTTAGTATTTCTTGAGAAGCTCTCAAAATCCATCAATCTGCAGTAAACTCGAGCTCAGGATATTCGTAATTAAACAACTGATTTGAAAACCTAAGTTTTTTGTTAGTGAAAACCGGGCTTTCTTCTACTACCTCAGTTTAAAATTTACCTACCTATTTATACATAGCCTGTACTATCTTGAGGTTACATGAGGATCCGCAAGGGACTTTTTTTTGCGATCAGCATGATTTCTTAGTTGCTACGGACGCTTTGTTTTCAAAAGGTGACAAGAGAATTTCCTGCTGTGGGAATTTAATTAGTACATTAATTTCTGGCCAAAAAACGTAATCCGATAAGGTGTCAACCCTGTCATATGCCACTACAGTAGTAAT
The DNA here is from genome assembly GCA_964035525.1 of Porites cylindrica. Taxonomy (NCBI): domain Eukaryota; kingdom Metazoa; phylum Cnidaria; class Anthozoa; order Scleractinia; family Poritidae; genus Porites; species Porites cylindrica. The sequence continues at coordinate 16,048,439 of OZ037788.1, read as the reverse complement.
CCTTTTGAAAGCTCAGAACGTGTTCAAGATAGTAAAAACCAGATGAAAATACAACGCTATCCATTATAAAAATTAAAATAAAGCAAAATTAAAACAATTTTGCAAATTTTGAATTTCTAACTCACAGAAACACGGGCGACACACCTAGTGTTCTGTTGCATTTCAAAATTTGCACTTAGGAGTCGCAGAGCATAATGGCATTATTAAAAACCTACTCACTCAAGATGACTATTAGAGAAGTTTGCAGGTGGATTAATAATGCCACGAATTTCTAACTCACAGAAACACGGGCGACACACCTAGTGTTCTGTTGCATTTCATTAACATCATGGCATTATCAAAAACCTACTCACTCAAGATGACTATAAGATAAGTTTGCAAACCTGCAAACTTATCTTATAGTCATCTTGAGTGAGTAGGTTTTTGATAATGCCATGATGTTCTGCGACTCCTAAGTGCAAATTGTGAAATGCAACAGAACACTAAGTGTGTCGCCCGTGTTTCTGTGAGTTAGAAATTCATCACATTTTTAATTCACCTGTAAACTTATCTAATGGTCATCTTAAGTGAGTAGGTTTTGGGAATGGGTTTTTGGCATTATACTTCTCTTACTGACAATCGGTCATTTAGAAAATATTGTTGTTTCCAGTTACACTGGATCATAAAGGGTTGTTATTGATAATGGCATGAACTCTATGCTAAAAAACTAAAATCTTTATTTTTAGAAAATAATTACCCAATATACGTGGACCATCTTCTTGACCTCGAAATGTATGTCGCGGAAAAAATAAGATTCGCTCAGTAAAAGTTTAGAACGCTCCACGCGCGGCATAGTGACCAACGCGCGGCAAAGAAAACCCCTGTTGTTCAAGCAAACTCTAAGGACCTCTAAGGTCACGTCTCACATTATTACTAGTTTATAAGTCGTGTTTATTTCAAACAATTAAGAGAGTTTTTCTAGACTGCTTGCAGGCCGCCCTTTTTTGCATAGACCATTTTCATGACCGCTAAATGTAAGTCTCAGTGCGGCGGAAAAAATACAATTTTAGAACGCTCCATGTGCGGCATGGTGACCAACGCGCGACGAGGGAAAGAAGGAAAACCCCTGTTGTTCAAGCAAACTCTAAGGTCACGTCTCACAACATTACGAGTTTTTAAGTCGAGTTTATTTCAAACATTTAAGAAAGTCTTTCTGGACTGTTTGCAGCCCGCCTTTTCTCTTAAAATCTGTTTAGTTCTTATTCCAGCTAGCGAGATTGTAAACAACAACTTTACTTGTACATGTAGATTATGTAAATTATCACGTTGTAATTTTTATGGCACATTTGCATTTAAACGAGCTATCGCTCATATGCGATATGTGGTTAAATAAAATTACTTACTTACTTACTTACTTACTTACTTACTTAGAATAGAGAATTTACCCTGGGTGCCAGAGACTTTCCATGCCCGCGCTTTCCGTTTTCGGCCAAAGCATTTCACTGAAATCTGTGAAGGTCGAGACGCCCGCATTTAGCAGTTCGCGGCTTTGTAAAGGAAAGTAATAGACTGCTCGCAGTTTTTAGTCGTTCAAGCAACGAGGCCTTCCGGTGGCAAAATAAATATTGTACTAAAACATTTTGCGTTAACCTTCGCAAACTGACTAAAGAATTCTATGTAAGATTTGGTTTCGGAACAATTGTTACGGCGTGCATTTAGTTTTCCTCGCTTTTAGCCAAATATTTCACTCACAAGAAAAATAGTTTTTAACTCGGCACTTGCAGCTCACACGCAAAAGTGTTCACGCGTTTTACTCGCCGTTTGTCGCGGCTTGCTTTGAAAGGTCCCACGAGTTTTTTTCTGTGTTTCCATTGAGTGCAATGAATCAAATTTCTAATTAATTTGGTTAAGCTGTCAAACGATGACTTGTAAATAAAATGAAACATTCAGTCATGATGATTTAGAGAGGATCGTATTCTATGAGTTGTCAACACGTCTTTTGTTTTACATTGCGCAATCGGTCATTTCAGATGACCGACTTCGCAGATCTCTAAGTGAAAATCTATCTTTTTCGAACAAGTCTGGGGCCAGAAGATTTGGCTTTTAATTCCGATTCAAGTTTATCAGGAAGAGATTGAAATTTGAAATCGCCCACGTTTTAGACTTCATAAAAGTGCAAAAAGTTTGGGTTGCCTTTGTCACAGTTTTGCTTTCATTCAAAGATAAAAAATAGTGCCTGACGACTTTTTCTTTCATGGCGTTACTAAGCAAGTTTTGTCAAAAAGTACGCCGAAGGGTTCAACTCTATTTTACAGAAAGAATACTATCTATGTAATCTATGCTTTATGTGTAAGACTTTAAGATCAGGAATACCAATTATGGCAAGCTCAATTTATGGGCCAGCAATCTGAATATTTCAGAGCTCGAGTTAGTTTAAATTCGTCAAGTCCGGTTGTTGAGAGTGAGGAGCCTACCTCACTATTGCTTACTAGTGGCAAGCAATGTATACCCTGAAGCCCGCGTTACACGAGACTTCTTGAAGAGCATCAGGGCTGTTCCAGCTAACCCGGCAACACACATCACAAACAGGGTCATCAAAACAGTAGGATTGGAACCTAATGGGACAATACTTAGTTTTAGAAACATCACAATGAATAAACAGATACAAAATGGTACAAACTTTATTCCGGCAACTCCGGAGTTAAGAGCCCTAAATATCACAGCTACTGTTTTTAAATGAAGCCTTAGGCAAAGTTTACCAATATCCGAAGCATTAAAAAAAAACTTTCCGGGTTGGTGTAAGTTATTCATTCATAATCAAGAATGTGCTATGTGAATCAACCTGTTGGCCCCATCAGCACTTCCGAGACGCAGGATGTTACAGGAAACATTTTTTCAGCGGTATTTCGTCAGTCTACTAATACCCTGTTTGAAGTTTTGCAGAGATGAACTTGCAGAATTCGCAAATTAAAGTACGTTCATATTTTTGATGTCCGAGTCCCCCAATGCATATCTTGTTAAAATTTAATTTCAAAAAGCGTGTGTGAAGGGAACAATAATTTAAAGCCGCCTTAAAGAAGCTGCTAAATTGAAGCTCCTGAAATGAAAAAAACATGCTTTATCGAAACTCGTAACGCATTCCGGTTTAATCTGGGCTATCATTAAAAGTTGTCATTGTTGCAGGAGTCGCGCGACCAGACATGTGGGAAGATTTTAGACTGGGCTTGCTCACGCTAGGCAGCTATGAATTATCTTATAGTTTGAGATCTCATCTATATTCCAGAAAATGGGATTCAGCTTAAGAAAGCGTTATTTTAATTAAAGTGAAACCATTCTTACTATAGCTTTACATAGACGTCCGATCTGATGAACAATGGAGAAATAGCTTAATAAGAATAAATCAAAGTTGCAAAATGATAATCTGTTCAAAGTTTCCGTCATCTCGAGGAATTATTTGTTTTGCATACAGATGGTAAGAGTTACTGGTCCTTTATATGTATACATACCCCTCATATCCAGGCCACCTGACTGTTTTTCCTCTCTTTTTTCGAGCACCATCTGAATTGGGCCCTGAGCCAAAGAGTAGACATCAGTCACGTGAGTACTCGCCTCGCGTCTTCCTCTTCCGCCTGATGAACATCCTTTAACGCATTTGGGGTCAGTGGCATTACAAACAATCACATGACAGTGAACAAAAACAAAGGGATGATCTGCAATGAACTTGAACGCTTCCAAGCTAAACCGCTGGGCACTGAAAGAAGGTGCAGACAGGTACTTCAAGGTTGCGTCATTGGGACATCTGAGAGAAAAGAAACAAAACAGCAATAATTGTATTACCAACTCCTCTTTTTCAGTAGTGCATCGTCCAATAGTCAGAACAAGAACCAAGTCATGCATCAATCACTGTGCAAAAAGACAAATGGATGATCTGCAATGAATTTGAACGCTTCCAAGATAAACCTCTGGGCACTAACTAAAAGGGCAAATATTTTGTTCATTTTAGAGCTTGTAATAGATTATTCAAAAGAAGCACTCATAAGTTCTGCTGACAGATCAGTTTATAAAAAACATCCACTATAAACGTTTTATATTAAGTGCCAAAAGTTAATATATATACTCTATATGATGATACAACCAAAAGAATTTTTTTCTTTTTCCCTTTGTCCACACCGTGTAAAATTCTGGTCATTTTGTTTATGTTTACTTTTTATTGCAGATCTAGAGTTGTTTGCAGTTTCGCGTTTGACATCTTGCTTATATATTATTTTTTGACCATCAAAGAATAAACATACAAATAACATACCCACTTTTAATGAACTCATACTTCAGGGAACTTTTCTGATCTTGAGTAGGAGTTGCATAACAGCGGTCTGCTCTGATTGACAGCTGCTTGTCATCTGATATGACAGACACCTCAAAGAAGAGAAGCTTGCGAAGCACCACTGTTACTGGGAAGTCATTCTTCATGTAGGGACTCACGAACCTTTTGTCAGGAAACATATTCAAAGAAAGAATGAAGTTTCCTTTTCCTTCATCGTTGAACACGAGCTTTCTGTTCCTTGGCTTCCATCCAACCGATGACACCACACCATTTTTTGAATAAAAACAGCTAAATTTTATTTCTATTTCACGAACACGTGTCACCACATCTTTTACTGCGACAGGAATTTCCAGCACTGCGTTGGAATAGACGATAGCAGAGGAGGTGTGCCTGCTTGTTGTATTACAGCCAGTCAGCGGTGTTGTGAGTGAGAAGTGGGTGCTTGTCTGTGTAGCTTTGCAACTGGTGTCCAAGAGTCGAAGATGGTCACGGTCCATAGCAAGGAGAAGGGACTTGGGGACGATAATGGTCATGTTTTCACTGTTACACAGCACGTTAACACCTGATGCTAAAGTAACAAATAGAACTTTGTAATGTAATTCAGTAAAAAAAAAACAACAACAACAACGAAAACAAAAACAAACAAACAAACAAAAAACTAGCACTGAGTTTTCCGGTGGGCTGTTTGATCAGAATGGATCTATAGACGAACGAATCTACCAAGGAGAAGGTATCACTGTTCGTCCTCTCTAAAATTCTGATACAGTATGAAGCGTTATACCTTTAGGTTCAGAACTAAAACTGTAAAACGTGGAGAAAAATTTTAAAACCAACTGGAACTTTCGCTAAAATCCCTACAAAGACTTTAAATAAAACTAGAGTTACGAAACTCGAGCACTCAGTTAATAATCGGTCGATATGGTGAAATAAAAGTGACAGAGTAAGGATCTTAACGTTCTTTGCATGAAACCGTCATGAGTTAGCAATTTCCTCTTTGTTGTAATCATGGTTATCAAAACAATTTCAATCTTGAGATTAAGACAAACAGTGCTTTTCGCAGGGAAAAGCGATACGATAATCAACCAAATAATCCTGTGTACTCAAAATTCCGGCATCTTAGTGCTTAGGCGGGCTAATTTAAACAACATCTGAAAAGTGATTACGGTTTTTAACAAAACGAGAGGGAATGTATACAACGTTATATTCACCACAGACTAGACACTAAT
>OZ037788.1:15965413-16035413 GCA_964035525.1 Porites cylindrica | reverse complement strand
GCTGAAAGCAGGGGCACCCAACGACAATTTTCGGAAAAATATCTGTTCGGAAGACGATTTGAGATCTAGAATTTTCGGTACATTTGTAGTAAAATTTCTTGCTTGCCTGCCTCTCCTAGGATTTTCGGAAATCTAAAAAAAATGGTATAATTGCCTATTTTTCACGAATTTTACCCTAAAAAGGTCACCTAGAATTTTCGGGAGCCTTTTTTCTGGCTAAAATTTTCGAAAAGGTAAGTTTTGATCCCTATAATTTTCGGATTACTAGCCTTTCAGCTAGGAAATCCGAACAGATGAAAAATTTTTAGGGTATGAAAATATGCCTATATCTACCGTTTAAATACTAAAATACGTTTAACAATTCTATGTTTAAGTGGTTTTGAACTATATTCTCGTTGGGTACCCCTGTGTAAGTACTGCAATCTTGCTCTTATGCCCTGTCTATTCGACGTTTTTCCTCTGTTTGTAGCTTTGTTTTCCATTTTTGTTGTCTGAATCTAGATTCTGCTGTTTTTCATTGAATTTTGCCTCGCTAGTTTTCTACTTTTCAGAAAAAGTTGTTGTCAACGATTGCATTTAGTGTTCAATCTTGAATAAAACAACATGAACAACTTTTCCAGCAGTCGCCGTTTTTATTTCTTTGTTTGCGCGGTATAATTGTTTAGTTACCCACATCGTCTTCTTTTATTCGAATTCACTTCTAAACCCTAAGATTGGTATGTGTAATTAGCTCTTTTTATAAAGCCTTTGTGCAGTTTTTATCCGGCTCGATTGAATTAATCTTAAAGTAAATATTCCGCAGAAGAAAATCTTCGCTGTATTTTCTTTCCTGTGGCTTTTAAGTTCGTCAGTTCCTTTATCCTTGTTTGACACTCAGATTATGAATTGTCTACCAAGACCCAAAAACCTTTCTTTATTCTAAAGAGAGCTTAATTGTGGTAATAAAAATTACAAGGTAAAAATAATGTTGTAATGTTTTGTTTTGGTTTGCAATCGATCGCACGCTTTGAATAACATCAACACGCAAGCGCTCTTCTTCAACACACATAGGTTGGAGGCTGAAGTAAAATTTTCCTGAAACTTTTAAATCTCAGTAGGAAAGAATAAAAATGTTATTCACCGGCCTAGGTCGGTCCGTTGACGGCCTCGGGCGGTACTCAAGACCTCGTGTACAGTTTTTCCCAATACGGACCTCCCAGCCGGTGAATAACATTTATGTATTACGCGACTGTATTATTTGATTTAATGTATTTTCTAAATTTTCGATTTTATTGAAATTTTGGATTCTTAGCTTAAATTTTTTTCTTTTCGTGTAATATTAGAATATTTTTGAGACATTTTGAAGAATTTGTAAAATTCTAAAAGATTCGGAAAAGCTTTGTAGGGAAGAATCAATCAAAATATCGTTTTGTATTGCTTTGCATCAGTTTGCGCGCCAAGAATCTCAGTGAACTGGAACCAAAGCAGTTACCGTGTAGTGACATGCGAGTTGGAACTCATTTATTCATTGAAATAAATCAACTAATGGCCGCTTTTTTAATTTTAGTCAACCAAAAGTAATAATAATGATAATAATAACTTACAATAATAATAATTAATCAATCAATAAATCAAAGGTTTTCCCTGCAATCATATCCTTATTCTACTTTCCGCTATTGAGTCTCTAATTAATTCGAAAATTTCATCCATCCATAGTCAGGCGACTTTTTGTTTCTTTCTCTATTTGTCAGGATGCAAAAGTTGACCGATCTTTCGTCAAGAACTTAGAAGTTCACATAACTAGTGATACTGAAGATTTCTTGGACCTTTACCCTTATAAATCAACTTGTTGTATAGATGATTGAGATAAATAGATCATAGGTATTGGAGTTTCTTGTCCTCTGTAAAACTTGGATATACTGGATAGGGATTTTCGGTGCCTTCAATCAAGAATGTGGTTGAAAAATTTCATCTGAACATGGTCTTATCTGGGCCGAAATGGCTTCAAATGACAAGGCCTATTGTAGAATCACCCAAAAACCACTGGACCATCTTCAATTAAACCAAATAAACCATAACTGACCCGTTAATAGGTGATATATCCTACGGACTACCTTGCTCTTCATTTGCGAATTAGCGACAGCTAGTACATTTAATTTTGCTAGAGTGCTTCCTACATTTAATTTTGCTAGAGTGCTTCCCCTTTCTGCACTGTACGCGCGTTCTTTGGAGCAAATTAAACACGCTATTTTCCCGTGTACTTTTAAAATTCTATATCCGATCTGCTCGCGTCCTTCTTATACTACTAAGATTCATGCGGCAGAATGTGAGCATTTTTCTTATCTAAAGTTGTTTGGATTTTCTTACGAGACGTTACTTTGTAATTTAGTACAGCCTTTTGGACTTTTTTTGCTCAAAACCTTTAAGAGTGTATGGCCTCGATCATGAGAAAGACCAAATTATTTGTCAAGTATTTGTTACTGTTGATCACGCAGGAAGCCGAATATCTTTTAAAAGAGTATTAGCCCCACCTCTTGGTTCAAGTTTTCAAATGCTTTATTATAGTGTTATTGTTATTTTTTGAAATTTAACTCACGTATAATGAATACGGCTAAAATGAAAATAATTGGGTTTCAAATTCAAGAGTTTCTTCGGAAAGGCTACTAAATAAATATAAGTAAAAAAAGTGAAAGAATATCATTATATCATTAGAAATTCCATTAACCGATGAATTTTTTAATATTCCACACTTTCTTTGACATAACTGATTTTAAAAACCACCAGGAGTGTAACCTTCACGGTATTTGTGGTACGAAAACTGTATTGGCCTCTCACACACAAGTGTACGTTGGTCTGGGGAAGCAAACCAACCGAAGGTGAACAGCAATAAATAATTACCTTCAACTGTCATTGAAGCAAGCATTAGCAGAACGATCCCCAGGTACATATAATTCACGGAAAGCTTCTTAAATCGCATCATTTTCCTACGCTTTGGAGAACAGTCTTAATAACCCGAGAATCAATTTGAAACCACCTTGTAGTCAAGACGCAGCTGAATTGATAAATGAACCTCTGAATCATTAGTTTAACGAAAATTTTCCTGTTTCAATTAAATATTTGCCGAAGGGGTAATTAGTATTTGGTCCTCTATCACTCGATTGATTACATTAAGATATATTAATCATATTAAAAGGAATTTATGTATCAAAAATTAAATTAATATAGAATTTCTACTTTACTTCCGTAGAATAATTTAAAGAAATGACAAAAAAAGGTTCAAATCAGTTTTAGTCATCTCGGATGTTCAAATAATCAATTCAGTGTTCATTTGGATTGATGTATAATCGTTCCCATAGCGAATCTTTGTTTACATTCTGTGCCTCATTATATTTAACAGTGTGCTTATCATTATCTGATGAAATTAACAAAACCTCTGAATATGGAAGGAGCATAACAAGTTCAGTGATCTCTGAAAATTAGAGCCTGGTGTACCGGATGGTTTCAGTCAAACTTTTTTTCAAGAATGTGTCAAGTGGTTCATTGATTTTTTTGCCACCTAGCAAATTTGCAGTTTTTGATGGCTGAAACTTCCTTTAATACTGCTTGCATATACTGCTACCAAAGAGCTGAAAATTGCACAAATTACTCATGACAAGTTAATCATGCAACTCTTTCATCTTTTGAATGTACTTCGTTTATACGGCCACGGTTTCTATTAGATTAGTCGTACGATAATGAGGAAAAATGTAGTAAAAAACGTCAGCAACGATTCCCCTATAGTAACTGTATGTGACCATATTCAAACCTTATAAACAAACGCCGCTATGAGACGATGATGCAAAACGAGGGAAAAGGCCAAGAGAAGCTGGTACAGAGTAGTCTATGATCTTAGTTCCACCACCTTGCCACCCTGAACGCAACAGATGAATCAACAACTTCCGTCGGTTGGGTAATTTAAAAATTATATTTAGGAGGCATTAGCGTCCGTTTAATCGACACGGCTTACACCGATTCGATTTCGTGGCAAATAAGCGATCATACACAGGTAATAATTAAAACGAATATTTAGTAAACGATATGCTGTCTCTCGCCGACTGTCACTGGACTGTTCACACGCTACTGTAGTGGGATACCATGCATTTACGAATACATATAAGTCATAGAATAATAAGGGTTTTTTCTCCCCATAGTGAAAAGAAAGAAAGTGAAACAGGCAATAATAAAGTTAAAGTTTAATTTATTTCATAATAATAAACAATGAACAATACAGCCCAAAACATTTTTAATTAGCATTTTCGATTTTCTGTAAATTTTTCTTTATGGACTAAAACCATCCAAAACTAAAATTCACCCAAAGGTAATGCTTTGATTTTATTGACAAGAATCACTTTATATTATTTTAAATTAATTCCGCAAATTTTGGGTTTTGATAGCAGCAAGACTTGCTTTTTAATTCTTCTCCCCTGCCGCAACCACTGCATAACCAAAAGGTTTGTCACGTAACTTTTTGAAAGCCATCAGCGCAGTTCCCGCTAAACAGGCGACACAGATCACAAACAGGGTCATCGTGATTGTAGGACTGGAACCTAAAAAAATGATATTTCGTTTTAGACACGTTGAGGCCGGGAAAGTCTGAAATTACAACTAACTAGGCAAATAAAAGTTTTACATTTTACTGTTCGTTTTGAATTTTCTCTAACTTAATATCGCACTCTAGTTGTTGAAAAGGTGGATAGTGCTATCTATCTGATAAATCTCTATCCAATGGGTGGGTATTACTAGGGCAACCAATTGCCTTATCCACTGCAAAGAGATTGTCCGGAGGATAGCGCTATCCACCTTTTTAAAAAAAACTGGGGCCAGATCGAGAAACTGAAACTATTTCAAGTGCGAGTTGATTGTGTTTCATTTGATGTCCAGAGATTTTAATCTAATGCAATTCCTCGCGCTTTTTCGTACCACTTCTGGGTGATTCAAATGTTTTTGACTGTTTGTTTTTGTTTCTTAATCTTTGTGTACTTGTTCTGCTGATCAGTATAAATGTCGATTATGACCAAAATAGACCTTCCCTACTCCCTGCTTCATTTAGGACACAATAAATAATAACGAGGGTTGCATGGAAGGACAATTTCCTTCCAATCACTATTAATATTTTATCCCCCCAAGCCTAGACTGGTGACTCCAGTGCTCACAGAAATACAGGATGGACTATTGGGATAGGGGGAAGAGACTGAGGGGGAAGGGACTCAAAGTTTTTATCTGGGGAGGTCTAAGGTTCAACCCCTTCCTCTTTTGTCTACCATTTTAACACGAAATACAACTTTCATTAAAAATGGTACCCTTCCATAAACCAACCAAAGAACGCTGCATTCCATTTCTTAAAGGCCCACGCAGAATAAAAAGAGTTTAAAAAAAATATATTAATATATACGGGAGAGCCGGCGTAATAACATACCAAGCCTTTCGAGGCCAGTGCTCTGTCTTTCCTCACTCCTTATACGTTGCAGATGGATTGGACCCTTGGCCAGGGAGTACACGTCATTTGCACTGGGGCTCACATCACGTCTTAACCGGCCAGCTGATGGACAACTTCTAGAGCATTTTGAACCGGCATCTGTAGCATTGCAGACAATCACGTGACAATGGACAAAAACAAAGGGATGATCCGCAATGAACTTGAAGGCTTCCAAACTAAACCGCTGAACACTGACTGAAGGCAGAGGATAATACTGTACAGTTGGGTCAATCGGGCATCTATAAGGAAAGAATCCGAAAATGTTAATCTATAATTTCTATAATATTCAACTTATAAGCTAATTACTAATTACTAAATCTACAAATTACTCAACATCTAAAATACTGGTTTTAAGTGAATACACCGATTTCGATGTGTCGTAATACATACTCAACTCCAAGGCTTGTGGGAATAGCTAGAAATAATGTATTAAGGCACGGATCTAGGATAAATACTGACCGTTACTCTAAACAAGCGTGGCAGGCGTACGCTTCTAGCGGGGTTCGGGGGCGGGCTCCCCCAGGAAATGTTTTGGAGATTTACTCCCTAAAGTCATCTCTCCTGAATTCCTGAGTCATTCAGTCAGGATATTGGCCAGATTTTAACTTGGAATTTTTTTTTTCTTAATGAAAAATTATTTATCCATGAAAACTCTGACCGATTTTCGTAAAACGGCGGAAACCGGTGTGGATCCGCGCTTGGTATTATTCACCCCTCGACCTCAAGGTGATTGGTTTCGTTTTTAATATTACCTTAAACCTCGGATTTTTTGAATTTCTGCACACAATTGTTTGCAGTGCAAACTACTGGTCACAATTTTGGGTTTTACATTGTATCAGAACCGAATAGTCCATTTTACAGTTACGGATGCAAACGAGGCTGGAGTCGACCTTGTTTTGATACAACCCTTCCGCTTTATCATGTTAATCATGCTAACTAGTATTTTTTAAGCAAAATTTCCATAAGAAAAGGAAAGAGGTTTGAATCCAAACAAGGTCAACCTCAGCCTCACGTCCAGTAAAAGGCTAGTATATTGAGCCCATAACTGTAAAATGGTCTATTGATTGCCGAGGATGTAGAAAAAATGTTTGCCAGATTTGAGATGTTGTCGAAATCTCATATATTTCCAAACGTTGTGTGAAGAAAAAAAAGGCTTTTATATTCTCGATTTTGGCATCCAGCTGTTGCAAAAACGAAAAAAACAGAAGCAAAAAAGGCATAGTCACCAGCCTTGAGTCATAGAGGAATCTTTTGTCCTCTTGAAAAGCTGTGATCTTATCCTCTTTTTAAGATCAGTGATTATGTAACAAATGATTGACGAAGTTTTACCCTAATACCGTATTAAATTCCGAAAATAAGCCCCTCCAGGTATAAGCCCCTCCAAATATAAGCCCCCCAAACCGGTAACGCAAAAAACCCTCCGTTAAATCGGCCCTCCAAATATAAGCCGAGGGCTTGTACTTGGAAAATTGACCTCAAATACAAAGTAAAACAAAGCAAAAACGGTAAATTTACTTCCAACTACAAGGCTAGCCCAATCAAGTTTGAAACGCAAATTTCTCTCCGTAGATAAGCCCCTCAAAAAGGGCCTTTGAAAAATATAAGCCCCGGGGCTTATTTTCGGAATTTTACGGTATGTGCTTCTGCACTTCAAAATTAAATTTCTACATTGTACTTTCACAATGCAGTTGTTTAGTATTAAGTGATAGTGAATGAAGGGGTGAAATTCGCAGTTTAAGGAGACATTAATCAGTGCCGTTTTTCGAGGTCTCTTTTCGCTGGGAAGTAACACAACAATCACTAACCCTTCTTTGATGAACTCATACTTCAAGGAATTATCGCGATCTTGGGTGGGAGTGGCATAACAGCGCTCTGCTCTGATTGACAGTTGCTTGTCATGCGTTGTGGCGGACACCTCAAAAAAGAGAAGCTTGCGCAGAACCACAGCCACAGGAAAGTCGTTTCTCAAGTACGGACTCTCGAATGTCTTGTCAGGAAACATATCTAGAGAGAGCGTAAAGTTTCCTTTCATTTTGTCGCTAAAAACAAGCTTCTTATCACTCGGCTTCCAACCAAATGAGGACACCACGCCGTATTTAGAGTAGAAACACTGGAATTTTATTTCGATTTCACGAACTCGGGTCACGACACCTTGAGCGGCCACAGGAATTTCAAAAACTGCGTTGGAATAGACGATAGCTGTGGGCGTGTGCCTGCTTGTTGTGTTACAGCCAGTCAGAGATGTTGTGAGTGAGAAGTGAGTGCTCGTCTCTGTAGCTTTGCAACTGGTGTCCAGGAGTCGAAGATGCTTACGGTCCATACCAAGAAGGAGGGACTTCGGTATTGAGATGGTCATATTTTCACTCTTGCACTGTACCATAACGCCTGGAACTTGAATGGAGATAAAGAGAAAAGTTATTTTCGACAGAAAGGAAAAAAAATGGAGGGCTCAAGGTCATTGCATTTCATGGCAATTTATTCATTTCAATAAAACCATGATAGCATACACTTGTTGACCGAAACGTCCTCTTGCGACAAATTTGCGTAAATAAAGACGACTGATATTCTAGCTTGTTTCGTGGACGTTTTTTTAGTTCATCAGCAGGCGATCGTTTTTATGAAAATCGTAGCTTCTTTTCTAAAGTTCTACAGTTTGAAATATTTTAGACCGTTTTGTGGCTCTTTCAGTAGCAAGTCCTGAATACCTGAAATACATGACCAAGCTCCTCCACACTTTTTTTTTTTTTTTTTTTTTTTTTACAAGAATAGTCAACGTCCTAACTTTCTCCAGGCAACTGATTTATTTTTCATAAAAGGGTTAAGGCAAAATGCAAAACAGGCTAAAAATTCAAACCTGAAATTCAAAAGTAAGTACAACGTATTGTTAGAGACATGATCCATTTCATTTTCATTTAAATAAGATGCCCAATGATACACATTTCAGAGTAGGATTTAATGCATGAAACGTCACACCTAGAGTCATAATTACCATAACAGGTCCTTCTGTCCCATGATAAGCTCAGTTCGGGGTCAGGACATTCACATTTGAAATCTCCCTCTGCGTTTACACACTTGTGACTGCAACCTCCATTTAGCACCTCACACTCGTTAATGTCTGGAAAATTGAATTATTCAATTTCATTAGATTTTATTTTGGAAGTCTGGACAAAAAAATTGACTTACTACAAATGAACATTATCATTATCACTATCACTATAACTATCACGTTCAAAATCACCATCACCATCATGATGACGATTCACTATTACTTTCACTATCACTATCACGATCATTTCTCTATGCGTGTGCTTTGAAACGAGGGTGATCGATGGTATATTGACATAGAGAGGAGGCTGCTTGGCAAAACTGAACTAACAAAAATGGCGTTCACGGCTATTTGAAGAAAAACTTGCTGAACTTCTGACTAAAACTGAACGGAATAAATTTAAATTTACGAAAAACATATTCCTCCCATGGAATACTTGAGGGGATTATGTACTGTCATGGAATTTTTTAGCAGCTTTTTTGACCAGTATATATAATCCTCATAATTCATCATAAAAATTCAAATTACCATGTCTGCAATCTACAGTGGCTCTTCGTTCATTATTTTCAGTGTGATGTAAATTTAAGCCGATCAAATGATAAAGGAGTGATGCCGCTTATAACTAACAGTTTTGTGGACATTTTAGTTGTCTTATTGCTGTGAAATTATCTTGAAATTACTCAACAAAGCACCAAGTACTGTTAAACAAACAAACAAACAAACAAACAAGGCAACCGTACCCTGATCCCATAACTCACCGATACATATAACCGTGTCATCTTCGGTCCACACGCCACGTAATCCGCATTGTGTAGAAGACGGGCCTTCCAGTTTGTATCCCTGTGGGCATGAAAACGAGCATATTGCGCTGATATCCATTGGTGACGTCACGCAGCTCTTCGGTGATGTTTGGACGAGGCGACTAACATTTAGCGCTGGACATTTTATAGCTGGCGACAAAAAAAAATCATAGTAAAAATTATGAGGAACTCTTGGACACTTTTAGGGCCTGTTTACATGGAAGTGGGGGACCCCAGGTAGGTGAGATAACCCGCTTAGGTGGGGTAAAAAATAACCCTCGTAAATACACGTAATCTTACAACCCCGCCACCCCGGGGTGCACATTTTCAAGATTATTGAATGGTCGCTAAGCACGCAAACAAGAAAAATGCTGGCAAACCTCGTGTTTTAGCGATTAATGCTCTCCTACACTCACGTGCTGCTCTTGCGGCAACCTTCAGTTCTGTGGCTTTCTATTGCTACCTTTAATAATGATGCAAAGCCACCGCTAAAATGAATTTTGCTCGAATTTGATATATTGCGAGTCCGACCCCGGCTAGGCCGGTTACCCCACCTTGAAACGTTTACATGGCAAAATTTGACCCCGGCTGAGAGGGTTACCCGGTCTGGCAGACCGGGCTACCCGCCTAGGCGGGTCACCCCACCTATCATGTAAACGAGATCTAAGTAAAATGAGAGATTATATGGACAGGCGGGTTACCCCACCTAAGCGGGTTACCTGGGGTCCACCACCTCCATGTAAACAGGCCTTAGAAAATAGAGAAGTCGTGATATAGTGGGCTATCGAATAAAAGTCAAATATGAAAGTTGAAAACGGACAATTCCACGGCGACATTCCAGCATGTCCTTACGACTGTAATTAACACTCTCCCTTAGTTTCCTTGGCTAGTTAATTTGAACAGTTTGTGTAATTTTCAGCTCGTTGCAAGCAAAGAATGAATGCCCATTCATTGTTTGTTAAGCTTCGAGTATTCTTCTAAGGTTGTTTCTCCCAAACTATTCGGTATATCGGGCTCAAGTTGTCACAGATAAATGAAATGCTTTTTCCGATACATGTATTCAGAGAGTTTATTTTTATTAATGCTTGATCAGAGAATGAAAGGCATATGTCAATGAGGGAAAATCGTAAACAAAGAATCGCCCAAAGACCAAACTCGGAAAATATATGGATATAACATTAAGCAAGTTTTAGACGCCTTTGTTCCTTCAGTTAATAGTAATAAGTTTCCATCTAAACGCGGAAAAAGTGACGATAAATTATTATTTAATTGGCTGCAAACGTGACATGTTTGGCAGTCAACCATTTGAATTTGCTGAAGGGCGTGTAATTCGGTTCAAAAGGCATGGGCCTCATTGTCTTTCGTTTCCCCCTGGGTGAAAAAACGGTGCTGGACAGTTCTATCTGAGCACCTTAAATACCTGGTGTTGTTGGTGGTGGAAATAGTGTTGTTGTTGACGGTGCAGGTGTTCCTGTAAAGAAAATGTATGCAAAAATAATATAACCTTTTCAAGCGCTCAGAATTATTACCGTGGTGATACAAAAACTTTAAAAATAACTATAAACAGAACGTTTCAATTATTAAAGTCTTTGCTAATTTTGAAGTTTACAACGTCCTTTTCTTTTCGTCAAAGATCATCGTTTATCGATGTACCATTTACTCTTTGCTTTTTAAGTTAACACGGTATTACATTGAACTCGCAATACGTTCATCAGCAATGCTTTCTGTTGGGGCTTTTTTTATAGATATTACCATAATGTCATAGGCGACGAATTACTCCTTAATTTTGGCGCGAAATCTCAGCGTTAATTTGTAATTTCACATGGCAACCTTCCCTATGTCTCAGTGTCAAGATGGCGACGAAGTTTTAAAATGCCGTGAATGAAGATGCAAGGGAACAAAAACAAGCTTCAGAAAACCTCAACACACGAAAGAGCACATCAAGAAGGATTTTAACAGGTATTTTGTCTGAACTTGAGCCGAATTTAAGAGAGAGTGGAGTTCTCGTCTATACGATCCAGGATAAACAGGTCAGAAATTCACGATTGCTAACGTAATTCGTCACTCATGATATTAGGAAATAATTTCGCTTGCGTTTTGTCCAAAAACTAATAATTTCCAGAGCCTTTAGGCAAAACGCGCGTGAAATTAATTCCTAATTTCCGCTCGTCACCATTTGATTACACATACTTATTTCGACATCTCGCTGACCAAATCAGACTAAAACTCCTAAGATCCTCCCTTCACAAAACATTTGCGGTGCAAACACGTCGCCGTGTTCTTCAATTTGATCCTCCCTTCACAATAGGGAGACATCTGCAATGTCAAGTTATCGATCAAGATATCATTAAATTTCAGTTACAGAGGAAAAACCGAACAGCTCACCTTCATTACTACCGCAGTAACGCAACCAACACTCAGGAGTCTTAACTAGCCGGTAAACATAGAAAGCGCCACAGTTTTGGATCTGAATATCGTTTTTCCAGTTGCAACAGTTGGAATTCCAGTGATAACAAACTCGACGAGTGACAATGCCTTCCTCCACCGATGGGTGTGAACCGTTCAGCCAACCTGTAGCATGAGTACCACAACGATTTTGTGGTACACAGGATGTTGGCATTTTGTCTCCAGCTGCACCAGTGAAGCGATACCAGGCTGGTAAAGGACTCAGGTGTCTCTGGTCGCATTGCAAGTTCTTTTGATCTTTATTTGCCACGCTACGGTTAAAACCGTCAAGAATGCCATAGTTTGTGCAAGGATCTATTGCTAAAGAAGAAGAAAAAGGATGTTAATTTGGATCACTTCAAGCATCAACACTGAAAATTATAAGTCAAATAGCTGTTATAATGACTAGAATTTAAAAATGAAAACAAAAGCGAAAACTAACGAACTAAATTTATTAACATTGTAGGGATGTCGACTTTTGACATTTTCAAGAAATGATTTTTTTTTTGCTCCTTTCAGTGTGCCGAACTATTTGGAAACTCTCCGTATCAAATACAAATTTCTACGTGATGGCTTTTAATAAGGAGTTTACTATTAGCTACCAAAAAATACTTCTCTTGGATCAGAGAGGTGCGAACCTACCCTAAATTTAAACGATCTGGTCTACTAGCCCAAAAGCTGGTGGAGCCGTTTCGGTGAGTAAAATACAGTTTTCCATTTTTTTTTCTGTCTTTGTGGGGAGTTGTCGTATTAGGCCCCTTTAATCAAGGCCAATAAATTCCAATAATTAAGGGATTAATTCGGAAATTTTTTTTAAATAGCCTGATGGACTTAAATGATTCCCTTATTGATTCCCCCTTGAGCAAAGCCAGAGAAAGAGCTTTCATGGAAACTCGTTCTTCAAATGCGTTACAAAAATATGTTCGTGCTTCTAAAAACTTAGAGTGGCGACAGTACTGTTTCTGCGAGACTCATTGCATGTTTTCATACCTGGTGTTGTTGTTGGTGGAGGTAATGTCGTTGTTGGTGGTGCAGGTGTTCCTGTAAAGAGTTTACATACAAGCATATCATATTCAAACAGTAAATGTTATAGTAGTGCGTCTGAAAATTTCAAAGTAACTAGTCACTAGCTAGTCAGCACTAGTGAACAGTCCCGTCTAATGGTGAGTTCTCTCTATACTTGTAATGTTAAATGTTCTTGCCATTTTTATAATTTGTTGTGGAAGGGAAGCCCGACTGCTTCAATCGTCCTGAATATTGAATGGGTGTAATTTGCCTTGAAAGCGGATTGTTCTGTAAAACAGCAGAATTATAAGTAATTTTCTCTGAGGTCTAAACGTTAAACAAACAGCGCCTGATAGTTCTATTTACCTCGGAGGTAGTGTAAAAAGGCTGGTTTCCGCGCTACCAGCACCAGATTTGTAAAAACTTGTAGCGTACAAGAAAAATCTGGCCTGATTCAGTTTTCATAATGGCCTTTCTTTTAGACAAAGAGATAAAAAAGATAAGTTATACTGCGTGCAAATTGGCTGCCACCGAGGACTATCGTGTCTTAACGGCCCTTGTAGTATATAATTATATTTCTGGACTGTCCACTGAGGGACTATGACTTTTGACATTTTCAAGAAATGATTTTTTTTGCCTCTTGATTGCCTCTTGAGCAGGCCAGAGAAAGAGCTTTCATGGAAGTTCGCTCTTTTAAAGCATTACGAAAATATGTTCGTGCCACTACAAATTTATAGTGGCGACAGTAGACAACTTTTCTTGTCCTTAATAATAATAATAATAATAATAATAATAATAATAATAATAATAATACTGGAGTGTAATATTACTTCTGCCAGACTAATTCCATGTTTTCATACCTGGTGTCGTTGTTGGTGGTGCAGGTGCTCCTGTAAAGAATATACACGCAAGCGTTCAAATATTAAGTGTTATTATTGTAGTGCTTCTCAAAACTTCAAAACAACTATAGTAAGAGCATTTTGCGATTAGTGATAGTCTTTGTTTATTAGGACTCTTGACTTCGGAAATGGTGTTTTCGCCAGAGGCCTTTGAACTCGGCTTTGTTTATCAACTAATCATGATTATCACACTTTGCTATTTAGTTAACATGGTTAAAACATTTTACCAAGGAAATTTAAACTGCGTGATATATGACTTGTGAAGCAATTCCAATACCGTAGAAGGATCCCTTAGAGGTATCTCCATAGTACCCTCACCTCGTTATTACGGACCGCCTTCTTGTTTCCAAAAATAGCAAACCTCACAATTCAAGTTCCTCCTTTTTTGAGAGGGAGACGTTTGTAATACGAACATAAAGTTAATGCCCGTTTTAAGTAGATATTGGTTATCGATCAAGATCTTTTACAAATCAGTCAGAATGACAAAAACATAAAACTCACCTTCATTATTACCGCAGTAACGCAACCAACACCCAGGAGTCTTAACTAACCGGTAAACATAGAAAGGGCCACAGTTTTGGATCTGAATATCGTTTTTCCAGTTGCAACAGTTGGAATTCCAGTGATAACAAACTCGACGAGTGACAATGCCTTCCTCCACTGATGGGTGTGAACCGTTCAACCAACCTGTAGCATGAGTACCACAACGGTTTTTTGGTACACAGGATGTTGGCATTCTCTCTCCAGCTGCACCAGTGAAGCGATACCAGGCTGGTAAAGGACTCAGGTGTCTCTGGTCGCATCGCAAGTTCTTTTGATCTTTATTTGCCACGCTACGGTTAAAACCGTCGAGAATGCCATAGTTTGTGCAAGGATCTATTGCTAAAGAAGAAGAAAAAGGATGTTAATTTGGATCACTTCAAGCATCAACACTGAAAATTATAAGTCAAATAGCTGTTATAATGACTAGAATTTAAAAATGAAAACAAAAGCAAAAACTAACGAACTAAATTTATTAACATTGTAGGGATGTCGTTGGATGGAACATACTCTAGGATGCTGCGAAAAGCTTTAAACATCCACTGGAGCAGCCACATACCAAAGCAGCAAATGTGCGGAGATCTACCAGCAGTCAGCAACAAAGTCGCCTCTCGTAGGCTACAACTTGCGGGACACTGTTATCGCCATTCAGAGCTAAGTACCCAGAAATTAGTCCTACAAATTAGCCCACACATGGTCATCGCGGGAAAGGAAGACCGAATACTACCTATATTGACACTCTTAAGAGGGATACTGAGGCATTCGAAGCAAGTGAGATTGCTGTACTGATGGCTGATAAGAGGCTGTGGAAAGATCTAGTGGTTGCCCTCCTTCGGGCGACCAAGTGAGTGAGTGAGTGAGGGACTTCGACTTTTGACATTTTCAAGAAATGATTTTTTTTTTGGCTCCTTTCAGTGTCCCGAACTATTTGGAAACTCTCCGTATCAAATACAAATTTCTACGTGATGGCTTTTAAGGAGTGTACTATTAGCTACCAAAAAATACTTCTCTTGGATCAGAGAGGTGCGAACCTACCCTAAATTTAAACGATCTGGTCTACTAGCCCAAAAGCTGGTGGAGCCGTTTCGGTGAGTAAAATACAGGTTTCCCATTTTTTTTTTTTTTTGTCTTTGTGGAGAGTTGTCGTATTAGGCCCCTTTAATCAAGGCCAATAAATTCCAATAATTAAGGGATTAATTCGGAATTTTTTTAAAATAGCCTGATGGACTAAAATGATTCCCTTGATTCCCCCTTGAGCAAAACCAGAGAAAGAGCTTTCATGGAAACTCGTTCTTCAAATACATTACAAAAATATGTTCGTGCTTCTAAAAACTTAGAGTGGCGACAGTACTGTTTCTGCGAGACTGATTGCATGTTTTCATACCTGGTGTTGTTGTTGGTGGAGGTAATGTCGTTGTTGGTGGTGCAGGTGTTCCTGTAAAGAGTTTACATACAAGCATATCATATTCAAACAGTAAGTGTTATAGTAGTGCGTCTGAAAATTTCAAAGTAACTAGTCACTACCAAGTCAGCACCAGTGAACAGTCCCGTTTAATGGTGAGTTCTCTCTATACTTGTAATGTTAAATGTTCTTGCCATTTTTATAATTTGTCGTGGAAGGAAAGCCCAACTACTTTAATCGTCCTGAATATTGAATGGGTGTAATTTTTCTTGTAAGCGGATTGCTCTGTAAAACTGCAGAATTATAAGTAATTTTCTCTCAGGTCTGAACGATAAAAAAAACAGCGCCTGATACTTCTGTTTACCTCGGAGGTAGTGTAAAAAGGCTGGTTTCCGCGCTACCAGCACCAGATTTGTAAAAACTTGTAGCGTACAAGAAAAATCCGGCCTGATTCAGTTTTCATAATGGCCTTTCTTTTAGACAGAGAGATAAAAAGGATAAGTTATACTGCGTGCAAATTGGCTGCCACCGAGGACTATCGTGTCTTAACGGCCCTTGTAGTATATAATTATATTTCTGGACTGTCCACTAAAGGACTATGACTTTTGACATTTTCAAGAAATGATTTTTTTTGCCTCTTGATTGCCTCTTGAGCAGGCCAGAGAAAGAACTTTCATGGAAGTTCGCTCTTTTAAAGCATTACGAAAATATGTTCGTGCTCCTACAAATTTATAGTGGCGACAGTAGACAACTTTTCTTGTCCTTAATAATAATAATAATAATAATAATAATAATAATAATAATAATAATAATAATAATAATACTGGAGTGCAATATTACTTCTGCCAGACTAATTCCATGTTTTCATACCTGGTGTCGTTGTTGGTGGTGCAGGTGCTCCTGTAAAGAATATACACGCAAGCGTTTAAATGTTAAGTGTTATTATTGTAATGCTTCTCAAAACTTCAAAACAACTATAGTGAGAGCATTTTGCGATTAATGATAGTCTTTGTTTATTGAGACTCTTGACTTCGCAAATTGTGTTTTCGCCAGAGGCCTTTGAACTCGGCTTTGTTTATCAACTAATCATGATTATCACACTTTGCTATTTAGTTAACATGGTTAAAACATTTTACCAAGGAAATTTAAACTGCGTGATATATGACTTGTGTAGCAATTCCAATACCGTAGAAGGCTCCCTTAGAGGTATCTCCATAGTACCCTCACCTCGTTATTACGGACCGCCTTCTTGTTTCCAAAAATAGCAAACCTCACAATTCAAGTTTCTCCCTTTTTTAATAGGGAGACGTTTGTAATACGAACATAAAGTTAATGCCCGTTTTAAGTAGATATTGGTTATCGATCAAAATCTTTTACAAATCAGTCAGAATGACAAAAAAATAAAACTCACCTTCATTGTTACCGCAGTAACGCAACCAACACCCAGGAGTCTTAACTAGCCGGTAAACATAGAAAGCGCCACAGTTTTGAATCTGAATATCGTTTTTCCAGTTGCAACAGTTGGAATTCCAGTGATAACAAACTCGACGAGTGACAATGCCTTCCTCCACTGATGGGAGTGAACCGTTCAACCAACCTGTAGCATGAGTACCACAACGATTTTTTGGTACACAGGATGTTGGCATTCTGTCTCCAGCTGCACCAGTGAAGCGATACCAGGCTGGCAAAGGACTCAGGTGTCTCTGGTCGCATTGCAAGTTCTTTTGATCTTTATTTGCCACACTGCGGTTAAAACCGTCGAGAATGCCATAGTTTCTGCATGGACCTATTGCTGAAGAGGTAGAGTAAAAGATGTTAATTCAGATCCGGCACTTTAATTAATATAAACAACGAGGAAAAAAATTACAAGTTAAAAGCGGTTACATTGACAAGAATTAATTTAAAAAGGAAATCAAAAACAAAAGCTAACGAACTAAATTTATTAACATTTTAGAGATGGCGACTTTTAACATTTTCAAGAAATGGTTTTGTTTGCCCTTTCAGAGGCACCCAACGAGAATATAGTTGAAAACCACTTAAACATAGCATTGTTGAATGTATTTTAGTATTTAAACGGTAGATATTGGCATATATTTGTCCCCTTAAATTTTTTATCTGTTCGGATTTCCTAGCTGAAAGTCTAGTGATCCGAAATTATAGGGATCAAAACTTACATTTTCAAAAATTTCAGCCAGAAAAAAGGTTCCCGAAAATTCTAGGTGTCCTTTTTTGGATAAAAATCCGTTAAAAAAGGGCAATTATACCATCTTTTAGATGTTCGAGAATCCTAGGAGAGGCAGGCAAGCAAGAAATTTTACAACAAATGTTCTGAAAATTCTAGATCTCAAATCGTCTACCGAACAGATATTTTCCAAAAATTGTCGTTGGGTGCCCCTGCCCTTTGAGTGCCCCTTGAGCAGGGCAAGAGAAAGAGCTTTCATGGAAGCTCGTTGTTTTAAAGCATTACACAAATACGTTCGTCCTTCTACAAATTTATAGTGGTGACAGTAGACAACTTTTTATTTCCTTAAAAATTACTGGTTTGTATGTAATATTGTTCTGCCAGACTAATTCCATGTTTTCATACCTGGTGTTGTTGGTGGTGGAGGTAATGTCGTTGTTGGTGGTGCAGGTTTTCCTGTAAAGAATATACATAAGAGCGTTCAAATATTTAGTGTTATTATTGTAGTGCTTCTCAAAACTTCAAAACAACTATAGTAAGTGCTTTTTGCAATTAATGATAGTCTTTGTTTATTAGGAACCCTGACTTTGCAAATTGTGCTTTCGCCAGAGGTCTTTGAGGTCTTTGTTTATCAACTAATCATGATTATCACTCTTTGCTATTTTAGTTAACATGGTTAGAACATTTTACCAATAAAATTTAATCTGCGTGATGTATAAGGCTCCCTTAGAGGTATTTCCATAATACCGACACCTCGCCACTATCACGGACAGTCTTCTTAACTGTTTCCCCAAATAGCAAGCCTCACAAGTTCCTCCTTTTTTGAGAGGGAGACTTTTGGAATACGCACATAAAGTTAATGCTCGTTTTCAGAGTAGATATTGGTTATTGATCAAGATCTTTTACAATTCAGTCAGAAGGTGAAAAACATAAAACTCACCTTCATTATTACCGCAGTAACGCAACCAACACACGGGAGTCTTAACTAACCGGTAAACATAGAAAGGGCCACAGTTTTGGATCTGAATATCGTTTTTCCAGTTGCAACAGTTGTAATTCCAGTGATAACAAACTCGACGAGTAACAATGCCTTCCTCCACTGATGGGTGTGAACCGTTCAACCAACCCGTAGCATGAGTACCACAACGATTTTTTGGTACACAGGATGTTGGCATTCTGTCTCCAGCTCCGCCAGTGAAGCGATACCAGGCTGGTAAAGGACTCAGGTGTCTCTGGTCGCATCGCAAGTTCTTTTGATCTTTATTTGCCACGCTACGGTTAAAACCGTCGAGAATGCCATAGTTTCTACACGGATCTATTGCTAAAGAAGAAGAGTAAGTTAAAGAGCTGTTATAATGACTGAAATTTGAAAATGAAAACAAAAACAAAAACTAACGAACTAAATTTATTAACATTGTAGGGATGTCGACTTTTGACATTTTCAAGAAAGGCAGCTGAAGAAATGAATTTTTTTTTTTTGCTCCTTTCAGTATGTCGAACTATTTGGAGACTCTCCGTATCAAATACAAATTTCTACTTGATGGCTTTTAATAAGAAGTGTACTATTAGCTACCAAAAAAAACTTCTCTTGGAGCAGAGAGGTGCGAACCTACCCTAAATGTAAAAGATCTGGTCTACTAGCCCAAAAGCTGGTGTAGCCGTTTCGGTGAGTAAAATACAGGTTTTCCATTTTTTTTTTTTTTTGTCTTTGTGGGGAGTTGTCGTATTAGGCTCCTTTAATCAAGGCCAATAAATTCCAATAATTAAGGGATTAATTCGGCAAATTTTCTAAAATAGCCTGATGGACTTAAATGATTCCCTCGATTCCCCCTTGAGCAAAGCCAGAGAAAGAGCTTTGATGGAAACTCGTTCTTCAAATGCATTACAAAAATATGTTCGTGCTTCTAAAAACTTAGAGTGGCGACAGTACTGTTTCTGCGAGACTAATTGCATGTTTTCATACCTGGTGTTGTTGTTGGTGGAGGTAATGTCGTTGTTGGTGGTGCAGGTGTTCCTGTAAAGAGTTTACATACAAGCATGTCATTTCCAAACAGTAAGTGTTATAGTAGTGCGTCTGAAAATTTCAAGTAACTAGTCACTAGCTAGTCAGCACTAGTGAACAGTCCCGTTTAATGGTGAGTTCTCTCTATACTTGTAATGTTAAATGTTCTTGCCATTTTATAATTTGTTGTGGAAGGGAAGCCCGACTGCTTCAATCGTCCTGAATATTGAATGGGTGTAATTTGTCTTGTAAGCGGATTGTTCTGTAAAACTGCAGAATTATAGGTAATTTTCTCTGAGGTCTGAACGATAAACAAACAGCACCTGATGGTTCTGTTTACCTCGGAGGTAGTGTAAAAAGGCTGGTTTCCGTTACCAGCACCAGATTTGTAAAAACTTGTAGCGTACAAAGAAAAATCCGGCCTGATTCAGTTTTCATTTTGGCCTTTCTTTTAGACAGAGAGATAAAAAAGATAAGTTATGCTGCGTGCAAATTGGCTGCCACCGAGGACTATCTTGTCTTAACGGCCTTTGAAGTATAAAATTATATTTCGGGACTGTCCACTAAGGGACTATGACTTTTGACATTTTCAAGAAATGAACTTTTTTGCCCCTTGATTGCTTCTTGAGCGGGCCAGAGAAAGAGCTTTCTTGGAAGTTCGTTCTTTTAAAGCATTACGAAAATATCTTCGTGCTACTACAAATTTATAGTGGCGGCAGTAGACAACTTTTCTTGTCCTTAATGATAATAATACTGGAGTGTAATATTGTTTCTGCCAGACTAATTCCATGTTTTCATACCTGGTGTCGTTGTTGGTGGTGCCGGTGTTCCTGTAAAGAATATACATACAAGCGTTCAAATATTAAGTGTTATTACTGTAGTGCTTCTCAAAACTTCAAAACAACTATAGTAAGAGCATTTTGCGATTAATGATAGTCTTTGTTTCTTAGGACCCTTGACTTTGCAAATTGTGTTTTCGCCAGAGGTCTTTGAGGTCTTTGTTTATCAACTAATCACAATTATCACTCTTTGCTATTTTAGTTAACATGGTTAGAACATTTTACCAATAAAATTTAATCTGCGTGATGTATAAGGCTCCCTTAGAGGTATTTCCATAATACCGACACCTCGCCACTATCACGGACAGTCTTCTTAACTGTTTCCCCAAATAGCAAGCCTCACAAGTTCCTCCTTTTTTGAGAGGGAGACTTTTGGAATACGCACATAAAGTTAATGCTCGTTTTCAGAGTAGATATTGGTTATTGATCAAGATCTTTTACAATTCAGTCAGAAGGTGAAAAACATAAAACTCACCTTCATTATTACCGCAGTAACGCAACCAACACACGGGAGTCTTAACTAACCGGTAAACATAGAAAGGGCCACAGTTTTGGATCTGAATATCGTTTTTCCAGTTACAACAGTTGGAATTCCAGTGATAACAAACTCGACGAGTAACAATGCCTTCCTCCACTGATGGGTGTGAACCGTTCAACCAACCCGTAGCATGAGTACCACAACGATTTTTTGGTACACAGGATGTTGGCATTCTGTCTCCAGCTCCGCCAGTGAAGCGATACCAGGCTGGCAAAGGACTCAGGTGACTCTGGTCACAGCTCAAGTTCTTCTGATCTTTATTTGCCACACTGCGGTTAAAACCGTCGAGAATGCCATAGTTTGTGCATGGATTTTGTGCTGAAGAGGAACAGTGAAAATGTTAATTCAGACTACAGTGAAACCTTTATTAAGAGGACACCTTGGGGACCTTCCCAAGTGTCCGCTTAATAGAAGTTGTAAACGTTGCGCAAAGTTTGTTAATGATCAGCTGTAAACGGTTACTCTGTACTGTGATAATGTTGCATGTTGTTAAAGAAGCTATCAGAGTTTAAGTTCATTACCTTTCATTACCAGCTTTGATTTGTTTGTAAATGCAAAAACATTTACTGATTTTAGTACGTATATTTCAAGGACGGAATCCAATACTACTATTATCAATTCAGTGTAGTGTCCGCTTAATACAATTTATTCTAGTGTCCTCGTCCGCTTAATAGAGGTGTCCGTTAAATAGGGGTTCGTTATAAAGGGAATTAGTATATACACACTCAGTGATCTTGGTAATTCAAGGAATCTGATTGGTTAGCTATCTCGGACTATGACGTTATATTCATCGCGCTAGGCGGTGAATATAAAGCAGAACAAAATCGCTGTCGTGAATTGGGTGTTTTACCAAAGTTTCATAGTAAAGCCTTTTTGAAAATGCACGAATATCCAAGTGCTGATGACTTTGAAGGCAAGAAAAGACTTCGTGGTGTTTAAACAGCGTGATTTATTGTGAAGTGGTTTACTATAGCTGACTTTTTGTACGCTCGAAGCTATGTTTACCACTAGAGAGGAAAACGAGGTCGCTTTGTCACTGTTTTGTGGTTTCGGGATTTTCTCGCAAGACCAAATTTTGCCTATCAATAGAAGTTAATTTATGGAGAAAAGAGGAAGGCAAATATTTTCGAAAATTGTACGTGCCAGCAAGTTAACAAGGCAAAGAACTTTGGAGATAAACAACGCTCACCTTGATCGAAACCGCTGCTAAGCGCATTTGCAAGAAGCGACAAAGAAAACTTTATCATTCACGGTGAAACAAATAAAGCTCTACTTTTCTTCTCAGAATTTGCTGGTAATTTAAATTTTTGGCATTTTCTTTGAAACCCTTGATGCTTAAGCTTTCAAAACTCGATACATCGCAAACTATCATTTGCCATGTTTGAAGATACTGTAAAGATCTAACTTTTGCGTATCCAGTATTTACGGCTTCGTGTTCGCGCATGAATTCACGCGTCAATCAAACTAATCGTTTTTTAATGGTTTCCTTTCTAACTCTGTTGAGATCACTTCGTTTGAATATATTAAAACCTTTATTTACCTCAGGCTCTGTTATATTGTTGAATAATCAACAATATCAACTTCGCCTTCGGCGAATAATTGTTAAATATCAGACGTTCGTTTCGGGACCCAGCTTAGTGTCCGCTTGATAGAGGGTGTCTGCTTAATTGGGGGTCCACTTAATAGGAGTTTCACTGTACTTTAAGGAACAAGACTAAACTGAAATAGCAAGCTAAAAAGCTTTTGCAATAACTAAAATTTAAAACTAAAACTGAAACAAAAAATAACCATCTAAACTTTTTATTATTGTAGAGAAGGCGACTCTTGACAATTCCAAGAACTGATTATTTGTTACCCCTTTCAGTGTAACGTACGAAATAAATAACAATTATTCAGCGAAGTGGAGGTGGCTACTGATGGATCCATCCCTAGCCACCATCACTAGCCACCGACACTGAGGTGAATAATTGTTTTAGTATATACTAAAACAGTGAGATAATTGAGCCCAAAAATGATGATTTTTAACTCATTTACTGTTGCCTGCAACGATTATAATTTTGGAGGGCAATGACCGAACGGCCGCTGTCGTCGCCTTTTTTTGCGGGCAAATAAAACTTTTGAAGGCATTTGTTTAGCTCTTGCGGGGAAATTTCCTCAAAAGGAGTTGTGAATTCTTTTTGTATTTAAAATCATTCTGTAAAAAGGATTATTAGATTTAGTTTTAAGCTTATTTATGAACAAGTCAACGGCCGGTTTTATCGATAAATTCAAGTAAAAAAGACAAAGCTTTACCTGTGAAAACTTCCACCCCGAGCTTCGTCACTTTCTTCGTGTATTTCGGAAACAGCTTGCTTGATTAGTTGTGAAATTTCTTTGTTTGTTACGGCAGCAAACCGGGAAGGCATTTTGCAACTTACGCGAGTTTGACGTCTCTCGCTCGGAAGAACTGGAGGTGAATCAGTGAATAGTGCAGGATATTCACTGATTGAGTAGCCAATCAGAGCGCGCAAAAAACACTATCCACTGTTTTAGTATATACTAATTGGAGATACCCAACATGCTGGCTTTTAAGTAGTATGAAAACAGAAGTCCTTTGCCATGTAACTTTAAAAATTATATCTCTGGTGTTATTTACAGTTCAATATCAAGCTATACCTCATTGGAAAGGGAAAAGAATACTCTTTCGAAAGAAAAATATTTCGGTCGTAGGAAACCCATAATAATCTGCCACAAAAAAATTAAAAAAGCATATTTTGCATAAAATTTTTTTAAATTTTTAAAGAACGTCATTTAGCTAGGAAACTTCTCTGTTTTGGGTGATTTGGTAGTAAGAAATTTTTTTCATCAATATCTAAGCAAAAAAACCCGAAAATCGTTCTAAAATATGGAGCGACTAGAAATTTTCTACAAATTTTTTTGCTGCACGCTGTCATGATTATGCTAATTAGATTATCTCGGATCGGACAAGAGAACCTGCCCTAAATATATAAGTGCCGATCTAGCCCTAGAACTGGGGTCGTTTTGGTGAGTAAAAATAAATATGTTTATTGGAAGAGGGGGGATTGGGTAGGGTATAAGGGTTGTTGTGGAAGCGCGTGGGTGTGGGTAAATGTCGTGGGTAGAATAAAGTGTCTACTAGACAAAATGATAAAGTATAGAAATTGAAAAAAAAAAGTAAATAGAAAAAAGTTACGAAACGAAAATCTCCGATTCCTTGATTGCCCTTTTTTCTGCTCCTTCTTCGTCCTCTTCCTGATTTTTCCTTAGCCACGTGGGACTTGGTTCCCCTTTCACAACACTGTATAAAAGACATGTTGCCGATGAAGATTTATCCATACCTGAGCGATCGCCGCGAAATAAACGAAACAGACGTAAAATATGTCGAAACGTGGAATTTGCAGAAAGTATGGGACGGCTCTGACTCGCTGAAAGGAAATAGCTGCTTACTCTTTAATCTTTATTTGATCTACAATTCCAATGATCAGCGGAGATTTTTGAACACGATGGAATGCGATCACCGTGGGAGAGGGAAGGGGAAGTGAGGAGAACAAGGGACAATTTTGAGCTATTCATATTTTTGGATAGAAGTCTTTCATAAAGAAGTTTTAGGTCTATTACCTTACGAAGGAGCCACCTTCATGTTCAACCTTTCAAGTCAAGGCTAGACTGTATGTAAATTTTATTACCGAACGGAAATATAATTTTCTCTATTCTTTTTTTTGTTTTGTTTTGATTACAAAATCTTTGCTGTAACTATCTTGAATATCATTCCTTAAACTGATAACCAGGACGTTTCAGTCACGAAGTTTGACATCTTTGAGTAAAAAGCAGTTCAGTCTCCAGTTTTTCTTTAGCCTGCTTAAGGTTTACATAGTGTACAGAGTTTCTTAAAATTTAAGCCTAAATGCCTTTTTAGTGTCCGTTTTCTACCATAAAAGATTCGCGTATTTGCTTTGCTAATTAAATTTTTAATTTTAATTTATTTTTTCTTGGAAAACCCTTTTTTTTTTTACCCACGACATTTAGCTACACTCTTCGTGCGTGTTTGAGAGTCCCGTGCTCATCCCGTCTTCAACCAATCGTCCGGTGGATTCATTTGCAATATACACGTATAGCCGTCACATTTGCCCGCTGAAATGTTTTATTGTTACGATAATTCATTACATTTCTAAACAAATTAAACAGTACACACGTATAGGTAAAGTCTTTGCTCGTTGTCACTTAGCATTCGCTATAACAAGTTTATGAATAGAGCATTGACCTGCACCTGTGACCTGTGTTTTTTACCTACAAGCCCCAAAACAACCCTAAAGGAGTTTCCCTTTTTTATTGAAATATAAAATAAAATAAAGTAAAATAATAATAATAATAATAATAATGATAATAGTAATAATACTACTAATAATAATCATTAAAATAAAAATAACAGTATCAATAAGGAATTCGCACAGCTGCTGGCCACGCGAGTGAGTAGGTTTTATCAAAATATGACTGGCTCCATTTTGTAATACAGTTTTTGCATGACTTGCTATCCAAGATTTTACCTTGTAAAACGGGTGGCAAGAGAGAATGTATGAGACGTCCAGGTTGGCCCAAAGAGCTTTTGTTCGAGTTTAGCAGTTTGCTTCTTGCATCTAAATTGCAACTTAATCGTAGTTTAATTGCTTTAAAATGTTATCGCAATCCTTTCATAATGGCTTAATGGCCTAGTCTTTTGGATTGTTATCAGCAAGTTATAGGCGTTCGTGAAGAAAACTCGAAAACTCGTGCTCATTTTCGGTTGCGCCACCACTGCTAATTTCGGAATGAAAGCCAATTTGAATTTTTCAGCAGTTAGAGTCCCTCGACTAATGACTTTACTCTTATCAAGAAACCAGCATAATAGCCAAGTTGTCCAGCTTTTACTTTGCACTGACACATGAACGCTTAATAGCCTTTCTTTCCGATGGCTTTAACAATTAAATAGTTCTACTTGGCTTAAAGAACCGCACTCGACTATGTTCCTCCCGAAAATATCGACAGACTGAGTGAATAAAATATAGGGGGACCCGTACCGAATTATGAATTCCTTTCTGAATGCTCAAGAATGACTTTGGTCAGCCAACACCATTTAATCCGAACAAAATTAAGCAAACTTCGAATTGACTGGAAAACAAAGAAGATATAAATACTAATTACCTTTAACTGTTAGTGATAGCACCATAAGAACAGCAATTCGTAGGTGATTTTTGTCCATGACAATGGAAATTAGAAGCCCTATTTGCTTGGTTAACGTCAGGGTGAAAGCCAAACACTAAATACAATAAGCGTTCGCTCCGCATTTTATTGCCCTATTAATCTCCAACACACGTGACAATACTCAGGGGACTCCTGTCCCTTTCAAAGTCCCGCATTTTCACTAGTGCACAAGCTCATGTCCACATTAATTGTTAACTAAATTAATTCATATATCACATGTGTTTTCCCATGTGTTGCCTTCTTTTGTTTTGTTTTGTTTTGTTTTGTTTTCAATTATTTGTCTTGGTAATGACATAACACATAAGCGAGATCTCCGGAAAACTTTTCTTGTTGCCGATTGATAGCATTCTCATGACGTTCTTTGTCTTGATAATGATGTTTCTGCATCATAGTGTCATCCGTGGCATAATTATTGAACACTATGGTGTGAAATTTGCAAAAATATCAAGGAATCACAAGTGCAAACATTTTCCAGCTTCCTTCAAATAGTAAACTGAGCAGAGAAAATCAAAACGTCTGAAGATCAACACTGTTAATTTACAAACTTGGCGATTTCAGGCCCGCCCTTAGCCACATTCCCTTAAACATCGTTCCCCGTTGTTGCGTTTTGTTTTATTTCTATCTCTTTCTTCTTTAATAATATACTTGCAAAAATTTCGGCACGCTCATTGGCTGAGAGCGCGTCAATTAATCCCGAACAATGCAGAAAGATGAAAGTTTTTAGTGCAAAAAGTTGAAAATGAGTGCAGAACGTTGAAATTAAATTGATTGCCAGGATAGTTACACGAGTCTGTCTGTAGTCGACAACTCCTTTTAGTACTTTCTTTTCGGTGAAGATGAAGAATGTGCAAAT
Organism: Porites cylindrica; assembly: GCA_964035525.1. Classification (NCBI taxonomy): domain Eukaryota; kingdom Metazoa; phylum Cnidaria; class Anthozoa; order Scleractinia; family Poritidae; genus Porites; species Porites cylindrica. The sequence continues at coordinate 16,008,130 of OZ037788.1, read as the reverse complement.
AGTCGTAAATTACAAGCTATTAAAAAAAAAAATCGTTTCCACGCGTTTTTTATGTTTTTTTGTTTTTGTTTGTTTGTTGTTGCTTTTTTTTTCAACTTTGGTCATGGATATTCAACAAGTTTGGAAAAAATTCGTCGATTTCACTGGAATATCCCGCACTCCACGAAAGAAACAAAAGCCTCTAGCACGATGCAGAATTTTTGACTGACAATCAAAACATTGATAAAATTCAATGAAAGAGGCAAAAAAAAGCACTTTTATTCAATGGAGAAAGTAGTGTGATTCCTTCCTTGTGTTTTTTAGGCGGCTTCGCGTTTGGAAGGCGAATAAGAGGAGACATGAGCAAGCTTCGCTTCCTTCCTTTTTTACAACTAATACCGACAACTCCGTTTTCTTTAGAACTTCTTCTTTTCATTTACAACGGCAGAAAACTGTTTAAAAGCTTTGTGTATTTTAAACGTGACATATTAAAAGCGAGGCCATAAATCGCCTCAAAGGGCGGGGACGGTTTGGGAACCCCGAGGCCCGCGCTATCTCAGTACATTTGAATCCAATTACAAAATGGCTTCCAGTGAAATTGAAGTGAGCGCTCGATCTCGACGATCTTACGGAAAAAAAGGGACTGTGAAAATTCTATCAGTTATCAAGGTTAGGCAGTTGTAATAAAACAGTCATTTCTTTAGGTTCCGCAGGTTCCGCCGGTTTTTAAGGTTCCGCGGTTCCGCGGTCTGCAGCTCCTCAGATTAGTCTTACCCCTGTAAAGTTAAAAACGTGAAATGACAAAAAGGCTCCGGTTGTCGGTAAACTATAGCTGCTGCGTTTTTATGCATCAATTTCACCTGTTACAATTTTGACCAATCTTGGTCAAGCTTGTCATTTATAGGCAAGAACGGAAGATAGAGGCTCAAATTTTTGCAAGTATATTATTAACAAGTCATCACATGATTTTCCTCGTGCAATTTGGGATAAATCAACACTGGTAAATTTTTCTAAGACCACAAATTTCAATTTGGTTTAAGTTTTTGAAAAATTTGCTTGTGCTGATTTATCCCAAATTGCACTCGAAATCATGTGATTACCAATACAAACTGTGTAAAACAGAAAACTAAACAATCAAACAAAAACAAAAGTAAAAGCAGAAAAAGAAACAAAAACAAATCTTGGTAAATGTGCAATCCTAGAACTTGTTTTTTTATTCTGTGCTGGGTTTGTTATTTGTTGCTGCATAGGAGCAAGCGTAGAGGTGGGTCAAAATCCAAATCAGACTTGCTTTTGCTCTAAATATTAAGGAGCAAGTCTAAAGGTCGTTCAATTTTTGTCCGAACCAGTAGTTAAAAGAGATTCAAATTAAAACTCTCATAAGCCCATTGACCTATCGAATGGTCGATAATCAGATATACTGATGTCACTGCACGTCACAGAATTAAATTTGTTCTTTCACCAATATAATCAGCTAAAAGTTCAGTGACTCAGTAGTAAGATTGGCTTCAGCAGTGTCCAAGCGTTGCACACAAGCAATATTTTCAAAGACTAGTTTTTCACTTTGGCGTTCCATTTTCGATGAACTTCCTCTCTTCCTCGGGATTTTTATGCTTCCGAAAAGTTCTGGAACAAGACGCGATGTACTCTTCGGTTAGTGTCGTTCCGTAGACTGGAAAATTTCTAAACACGTGTGAGATTTGATTTTCTTGCATAATAATTTCATAGGTAATGTTTTTTTTTTATTCTGTATGCTAATTTCTAACGTTCACAAAAGCGTCATTGTTATCAACTCCATTGATACACGCTTTTCCAGGAATGTCTTTGAAGTCGTTTGTGTTTTTTTATCACTCGCCTTCGGCCAAAGGAGGATATTTCCATCTTCCCAGCGTGCCTTGCGCTTTTTTCGGGGTAATTGTTTCCTTTCCTGCGAGCAAGTTCTCTTATTTGGGCGAGCGGAGCGAGCTGCGCGAGAACGGGCGAGCGAGCGGCGAAGCCGCAAGGGGCCGAGGAAAGAAGAACTTGTAACGATCACTCATAAATTTTCATTTGTACTGCCCTCAGACGAAGGGAAATACCATTGGCTGAAAAATGACGTTCCGCAAATCAAAGTTGATTGATAACAGACCTAGCTGGCCTGCCCCAAATTTTCGCGGGAAATGTAGAGACACGATGCTCTTATCGCCAAAACCCTTGTTTTGTCGGTAATCGCTGAACTCACTCCGAAAAAGATGACCGGCAGAGGAAGAAAATCGCTTTCTCCTTCTGTGAGAGATAACTGTCGTCTGTGTGTTAAATTTGGTTTCCAGGGGGATCATACTGGAACGAGGACTTGTTTCAGCCCTCAAAGCAAACGGCTCGTTTGATGTAATTCTCGCAAAGCTTCACGTGTGAAATTGTTGTCTTTTTGCAAGCGAAGCGAGGATAAGTCGGATCGAGTTTGTAGTTCTTGTGGAATTATGGAAAATCAGAACCCTTCATGAGTTGTATTCGTTTGTGTCAATTGCCTTGTTTAGTTCTGAAAACGAGAAGAGCGAAAGTGAAGAGAGATTCAAGCGCCCACTTCAAGCGTTGCCTTCCAACGTCGGTTTCTTCGCCCCATTGAATTCCACTGGGTAGAGAAACTCAGAAACATGTACATGACAGCGTAGCTGACGAAGGATTAGCAGTTGACTGTCAAGAAGGACAATAGAAAGAGTAGGAAGCAGCTGGAGTAAAACGTAAGAGAATCAAGTCTAGGAAAACGCTGTTACTTCTCTCGCGCGGAGGAACGTCTGCGACTCAGCGACAGAAATTCCATACTGGTGACGTAAAATGTGGCCGGAATCCGGTCAGAAGTGCTGATTGACAGACAAAATGAATGACAGACAAAAGACAAAAGGCCACAAAGGTCAAATGTAAACGCAAAGAATCTCTAACAAAACAGTCAATATTTGTGTAATATAGTCTTCTCAAGAAGAAGCATTTTATGAGTTTTTCGCTGGGGCACTTTGCCAGATGAACACAACACTTTACTAAAACTGATCGACCAGAAGACACGTAAAATTGGACAAATTTATATTTGAAACCCCATGACTACCGGATTTATTATGTACACGCTGATTTGCGTCATCAGTATGGAATTTCTGTCGCCGAGTCGCAGACGTTCCTCCGCGTGAAACGTTCCCAGCGGCTAAGAGTGAGGAGAAACGGATGCTTCCGCAGGCTAGAATAAACTGTGCAAGATCGGAGATACAGGCGAGTCTGTGCAAACAAAACTAGACAGGTTTTTGTTGAGTTACAGGGCTACACCTACCCCATTAGGAAAGTCACCCACCGAATTACTTATGAACAGACAGCCTAGAATAAGATTCAGTGCACTGAGAGCCAAAAGTTCAAAACAGGAAGTTAAGGTTTTTCAAGACAACTTTGATAACCACCCCAGTTTACACTAAACCAAGCAGTTATTGTGCGTAATTTTGGAAAAGGAGCAAAATGGATCCTAGGAACCACTGTTGGAATAGTCAGTCCCCGGAATTTTGAGGTTCAGGTCGAAGACATTATCTGGAAGCAACATCAAGAACAATTAAGTTCACGGTTCATACCTCCCACACTAAGCTAAAGGTCAGAGTAATTATAATTAACTCGTGAGCCCCAGCTACCTGAGCAAACTGAAGGGCTGACCCAGAAAATAAAATGGGGCAAAGGCCTGTTACAACACCAACCCTTTCACAGCCTAAAGAGGCTACGCCCCTACTTGACACTCCAGCCATGGATAGCATAGCTGATGCATCTTTTACATTGCAGGACTCATCTGTACGAGATTCAGAGCCTCAAGCATCAACACCTGAGCAACCAGAGCGGAGACACCTTCTCAGAGAGCGTAAACCGCCTCAGAGGTTCTACTAGTCTTTAGAAAAATTAAGCGGAAACTGTTTACGTGACAGAACTTGTTCCTGTTAGTACATTACATTCTATTTTTACCAGGTTCAGTTTTTCCTTTCGTTTGCTTCAAGAGGGGGCATTTGTAATATCCCATGAATCGTCATGCGTTTTAGTAATAAACCGATAGAAAGCAATGACACTCTGTCGCCAATTTATTGTCTCAAAGGCCCAAACAGGCTGGCAGCCTGTTTGGGCCTTTGGTTTGGCCCATGGGCATCCACTAGTCTCCTGAATTTTACTGTTTAAGAATGCCGAGTGGCTAGTTTTATGAGAATTGCTTGCTTCATGTGACAGGACATTCTCTATGTGCATCGACTCACAGCCTGAGACAAGTTTGTTTCTGCTTCTTATCAAACTCTTTGCAGTAAGAACAGAACATCTTTCTATCCTCAGCTGACAACCACGGGCGCCCGTCTTTCCATTTCTCGTTGAACTTGAATACTAGTACATTATTACGTTTCGTCGTCAGTGTCTGGAAATTCCTTACTTCTTATACTTCTTCAACTTTCGCTTCTTTCGAACATTGTTTAGCTTAATTCCAGTTATAAAGCTATGAAGGGTGCAAAGCTTGAATTGGACTTTTGCTATTTGTAAACGTAAATTTAAATTCAAGAAGTGACTGACGCGCTATCGACAACTGACTCAGTTGTCAATCTTTAAAATAACGTATGAACCCAAATTTCGAGCGAATGCTTAATCATTTCAGCCATTACAAATTATACTAAAAGAAAGAATGTTTAGTGCCCTACTTAAAATTGATTGGAAGCAAACCTTACATTTGCTATTCTAGTCGCTCAGTGATGTCTCTATAAGGTCCTGTATACTGTAACTGCTTGACCTGCGATTTGCAGATCCCTTTTGCTTAACGCTGCTTGAAGTTATCCCAGGCAATAACGATCCAAAGACGTTTTGTTTCGGGGTGAAAACATAATCTACGTACGTGTCCAGACAGTCCGCAGATGTGACATGTAAATTGTATCTTTAGAGCGTAATATTAATCAGCGTAGCTGAACCCTTTAGGGGCGCTCGTAGCTACTGTAGCGACCGGTAGAAGTGTCAACTACACAATAGTCTGGCCTCACCACGTAACCGCAGCCTTCTTTCCCAACGTAGTCATGCGTGTTAGAATTGTGGTATCCCAGGGATAACGAATACGGGAAATCCATTTTATGTAAACACATGTATGAAGGGAAGATAACGATTTAGCAAAAATGTTTGAGCGCTGATTTTCATGCAACAAAAAGGAGGTGAAGTGAAATCTTATCTTGAAATCTTAGGGTCTTTACTTGACACTGGGGCGACTTTCGCGCCGGCGCGAGTTCACTTCGATCTGGTTCCCTTTCACATGGCTTTACATTTGTTTACATGATACCCCACAAAATGCCTTGTGTGCGCGAGTCACCTAGGCGTGAGTTTACACCGGTTGTAGTACCGGGGCGAAAATTTCATTCCGGTACGAAATCTCGCACCGGCATCATGTAAACGCGAAACGACCACCCGTTTCGGTGTGAAATCGGTCTGTCGGTGGACTGGAACGGGTAGCGCATGCGTAATGTTTGCGATTTTGAATCGCACCTCAAAATAACCGAGATGTGAAATGACGCATCATCATGTAAACGCGATACGATATCATATAGTCATCCCGGTATAAAACTCACGCCGGTCTGAGTTTTCTCATGTAAAAAAAGTTTAAAGTTACTTATTTTCCATCTCGATACTGACCTACGTGATCACGGTGGTTCTGGGGTTCTGATATACACGGTTGACTGCGGATTTTGTGTCAGAAGCATGATAATAAATTATTTCAATACGAATTTTTTGGAGTTAATATTCGTTCGCTTAATAAAAGTAACTTAACATTTTACATGTAAATGGCTCACGATATTAATTTAGAGAGCTCCATGTGATGACCAAATGAGCCCGAGCTACGTAGTGAGTGTCAGGTGAGTATCATAGTCACACTTTAAAGTACATGTATCAAGGCGCATATCAGCGAGCGAGATATCCCTGATAATCCCTGAGAATTTTCAGGAACTGCATTTTGAATGACCTTGCCAAATTGAAACTCACATTATTGTCGAGAATTCTTGGAAATTCCCTAGAAAACCGAGAACGCGTGCAATTCTTATAGACAAGCCGTTGAAAATTTTCGGCAATTTCCGAGAATTTTATGAAGTCGCAAGCTTTCTCAAGAATTCTCAAGAAATCCTGAGAGTTATTGAGATTTACCCTGCTCCCGAGAATTCTTGGGAAACATTTCGCACGGAAAGGTTCAGATAATAGTACTGGGAGTAATTTGTGATCTCATCAAGCAAAGACTTGAAATTAAAATGATTTCTATTGACACAAGCAGTTGCAAAACAGCTGAACTTATACTTCCCTTCCTTTTTTGTGATCAAGCCAACCTTTTTCATTGTTCGATCTGCCTTTCGCTACAGATTTGCACTCTGTTACCCCTAGTAATTGGGCAGTTTGTTCTATAAGTCTTTTAGCTTCAAATCAGTGTATATAGGGTAACGTTTAGAATGTATATATTATGGAATATATAATAAATTCCCTCAGACTGTTATATAGATCATTATTTTTACTATCATTATCATAACCCTCGGGCGGACGGGGGGGTTGATGGAACATCCCTCCGGGGAGTTTTGACGTTGCAATCTTTTGAAATGATTTTTGCTTCAGTGGAAAGCTTTTGACCTTCTCTAAAGGGGAGGTATATTTTATGGGTGGTGGCGCCGCTGTAGGTCTGTGACGTCACCAATAATGGTCGCCATCGATTTTATCAAAAATTAGAATCAGGTTAAAACAGTGCATCATTTTATCCACAAGCTTTACCATTATTCCTGAAAAAATTGAGAAAACATGCATTTTCGCTCAAAAATGACTTGACCACCTACTACTTATTACGCCGTCATATCTCGTAACCATAGTAACTGACCATCACTTAACTTGTCTGAAAATGCACTGGAAGGATAAAAGAACACTTGCAGAAAACTTCAGGTGCTGAAGTTTTATGGGAAAAAAAATCAGAAAAACCTTAACTTAATCAGAATAAAAATCGTTTCCAAATGATTTTTAAGTGACTACAAACCATTTTTCAGTTAATTTAAGGTAATTACATTTTCCGTTTGCTTTCACCCTAGATTAACAAACAAATTTTAGCAGTCAACCTTGTCCCTCAATTTTCAATGTCCTCCTCTTTAAAACAAACAAACAAACAAATTTTAACAGTCAACCTTGTCCCACAATTTTCAATGTCCTCCTCTTTAATGAAGGAACATTCAGCGTTCTTTTTTTCTCGATCAGAATGATGTAATGGCTCAATAGATAGTGCCACCCTCAGGTGCACGTGTGTGATGTCGAGGCTTTTTTCTTGTCAAATAAATGGCAAAACTTTTAACTCAATTGATAAAACCTTAGCAATGGTTGAAATTCTTGCAGCATAATGACGCTTTATTTTATTGCTTCAAATTATTTCAACTAAAGTAAATTTTCCAGTTGTAATTATTTACTTTCATTGCACTTGCCCACATAAGTATACAGGATTAGCAAATACAGCACATTCAAATGATGACAAATATTTTTATTAGTTTTCTCTACATTATTGGGGAACATTTTAACTTATATAAAATAAAGCTAAAACAGAGCGCTGGGTTAGAACTGTTTCAGGTTACCAAAATCCCTTATTATTGACCAAAATTACAGCAATTGCTTAGTTTTCATGACTAATGTTCTGATGACGACTTGTCTGAGATTTTAAGAACCATAGTAATTGCCTGGAAACGGCGTTCCTTTTTAATCATCTCAGAAAAATCAAACAAATTCCCATTTAAAAGTTAATTAAACTTTTTGTTTGCCTTTTAACTCTGCAAATTAAATCCCCTGCTACTATCGAGAATTCTATAAATCGCCCGTTTTTTATCGGGTTAATCACTTGGACTTTTCACCAGGTAATAACAAGAGTCTACTCCATGACGCTCAAGACGATATTGGCCTTGGTGGGTACAGAGTAACTAATCGTGTAGTTGTTAACCTTCTCTTCTTCTCTTTCCTGCTGATTTTCAATGAATTCCCATTTTCTGAACATTTTTAGTCAGCATTCTTGACGCAGGTTTCCTTCTTAGTCTATATAAGTGTTAAATTAGTAATTTATAGCTGTAGAGCTTAACAAAACCTGTTCTTTGGAATACAGGAATTGCTTTGGCAGAACTGAGTTACTCTCCAAACAGCTTAATAGATGTATCTTGTCCATTCATGTTCTTTATATAATTCATAACTTCAAACATGTAGCTTTTAACACACCTGTTATTTTACCAAATCAATTGGTAACACGATTCAAGCTTTTCCGGATCAAGAGCCCGAACATTCACTTTATCCTTACAGACTTCTTAAAGAGACAGTGTCTGCAAATTTCATTGTTGAAATTAAATCAGTTGAGATTCCAAAGAGATAAACGAAAGTCTTGCTAAAAGTTACTAGCCAATGCATGAAAACAGTTATGGGGGAGAAACGTAGACTAAACCCTGAAATATGTTTTACCCACCTTCATAAGAATGCCAGTGCATGAGTCACCTTCATAATTCTTGCAAGGTTGTAAAGAGAGGTATATAATATTTTCGGAATTTACTTCCTGTACCGCCACAGATGAAGTAAAACAAAAGAAAAAAAACCATGAAACAATATACCAAACAGATTTTTCCCTGGACAGGAAACAAAGAAGGCTTTTGTTTTACGTCATCTGTGTCCAGTACACGACGGTTTGACCAAATTTTCTTACTATTTGCCCCTTTGGTCGCAAAAAAGGGAAAGGGTCTTTCTTTCTTTGTAACTAAACTATCTGAACGTCATGTTGTTGCACTACAGGTTCTGTGCAGTTTCCTTGCCAGCCTTCCACATGCTGAGGGTATAAGCTGTTATTCATGCCTCGAGTATCCAGGCTCCAACCAAACATGCAGCAACCCTGCTATAATTCAATGCGGACCCTATTACGACTCTTGTGCAGCTATGAACTATACATCCAACATAATGGGGATTCATTATTCAGCAGCCTTGAAAAACTGCTCGATATCTAACCCTCAGTGCAACTCAAGCTATGTCTGTGGCCTAGTGAACAGCTCCATATCTCAATCCGGTGGAACCCTACTCTCATGCTCATTCAACTGTTGCTATGGAGATCTGTGCAATGGGCAAGGTGGAGGAGGTATCCTATATCTCTTTTTTTAAAATCATTTTTCGCAATGTCATGGTATAATAGCGGCATACAATGAAAAAAAAGGTACATGAAAGATATGATATAACTGCCTAGTATTCGGGCCGTGACCTTTTCACTGCCGTAAAATTCCGAAAATAAGCCCCGGGACTTATATTTTTCAAAGGCCCTTTTTGAGGGGCTTATTTTTGGGGGGAATTATGTACGGAGGGAAATTTGCGTTTAAAAACCGATTAAGCTAGTCTTATTCTTGGTAGGAAATTTACCGTTTTCTTTGTTTTGCGCTGTATTTGAGGGCAATTTCCAAGTACAAGCCCCCTGGGGGGCTTATATTTGGAGGGGCGATTTAACGGAGGACTTTTTGCGTTACGAGTTTAGGGGACTTATTTTCGGAATTTTACGGTACTTTAATTTGGTACACTTTCATTGTTGCGTTTACGCGTGGGCAGGGTAAGGGTACTTTCTCATATGTCAGAGTTGAGAAAGCTTTTTTTTTGCGATATTGAGGTTAGGGTTAGGGAAATTTAGGTTCCTGGCTTTGGCTAGTAAAATAGGTACGTAATATAGCCTTATCACTACTCACAATCTCATCATTTCAAATATCCTCAATACAGGCCTTTCAAGGGGTATAAGCGACAGGCGTAGTATATCCCGAATACATCCCTAAGGAAGTTACCAACAACTGCAAAATCAAAATAACTTTACCTAAGGATTTTACAAGTATACGACAGTTAATCTTATTTATTTACTAGGGATTTATTTTTTTATTTATTTATTCAGTTATTTGTGCATTTTCAATCATATAGCCGATGTAAACCCCTTACTTGATTCGCACAACTTTATTAAAACAACGGTTGTGGAAGTTAACATTCTATTTTGAGGCTTTTGCATTCGTTTCTATAAATATACAAATAAATGAAATTTACTCTAAATCTGATTCAGTATCTTATAACTTGAGTATTTCTCGTGCTTTATAGGAAACGTAACTTTGCCTCCATGGACAAACCCACCGCCGACAACTTATCATCCACCGTTCACTACTCAGAGCCCTTCAGGTGAAAGATATTTTGATTTATTATAAGCTATTATATAAGTACTGAGATTTACTCACAGAATGACAATGGTGAAAAAACGGTACTATTCTTAGACACAGCCAATCAGCGACGGTAAATTTTCGCTAGTGAAACCACCTCACTTTAAGCTCGAAAACTGGCAAGCGCTTTTTCATTTTCAAGATGTTGAAAAGGTTTGGAAACGTCGGGAGCCGTGAGCCGGGAGCGGGAACGGAAGTCTGAGAACGAGTAGTCAGGGGTAGTCGATAAAAATCAAAAATGGCCGATTAGGATCAAGAAACCGGTAAGATCGATGATAGAGAAGCGTCGAAACAGCACTTAACGTCGCTATTTTACTTGAACTATATGCTCATGAGGTGCTTGAAATTATGCCGAGGTTAGATAAGCTTAACTTCATGACATTTTTCACCTATGTTGTACTAAACCTGACATGTCCGTTTTCTCAAGCCCAAATTAAGACATGTTGGCGATGAGATAAAAACTGTAAATCTAATAATAGTATATCAACAAACCTATGATGAGAAGTCAGTGCAAATTGTATTATTTGAAAAGATAAGTTTCTAAAATATGGATCAGGTTATTACATCAATAAAAGGCACCTTTAACCATATTAACGTCTAATGTGGCAGAAATATAAACCACACTTTGCTCTTAAAGAGTCAGTTGTTTGAAGCAAATGGCTATGCTGTGGTTCTAGTTTATTATAAACTTGGTTTAAATTTTGTTTCTCTTTGTTTTGGGGTATGGTAAAATGAATTTTATGATTATGAGTTCAAAGCAAAAGGGAATAATTTAACTTCAAACTTAAGTGAACCACAACTGAGCTGCAGTATTAAGTGTTGCAAGTATACATGAGGGAAGTACTTTAGTTGGAATCGAAGGTACTTTCTAAAGGTTGAAATATGGGAAGTATATCTCCTCCGTTTAGCCGTCTGGATGCTTTTTTCCCCTAGGGGGACACCATTAATGTTTTTGCAGAGTGGAGCCCCGCATCTCTTTAATGAACATTATTTTAACTGTTGAGAAAAATAGTTCAAGCTCAGTGAAAAAACTGAATGTGGCAATGACTTAAACCAGTTTGCAAGCTGTTTTATTGGCTTGATCCAGTAATATTACAGTGAACCTACCATCTAGTATCACACCATCAATATCAGAGAGGTTGGCAGCTGATAAGAAGGTGGTTGATAAGCCTTCAAGCAAGCTGTCTGTATTCACACAAGTGATGGGTGGCAAAAGATTGGAGTGCCAATACGTTTTTCAGTAAATACAACTGTATTTGTATAGTGGCCACATTACACTTACTCAATGCCTCATGTATAATAACACTACAGGGCTTACTACCCATTTTCCTTAACTTTTTTTCCACTCCTTGGGGCAAACTTCGGGGTCCTTAAAAAAAAAGGGGTAGGAAGCTTAATTCATTAATTCACAGTATCAAAGAAGTTAAAGAGAAGAATCAGACTAGAGTTACAGCAACCCAGAAGAGGGGCCTTTATACGAAGAGGCCCGCCCCAGGGTAAAATACCTTACCCTTTTGTATACTATTTTAGACAGAAAAGGTAGCCCTTTTGTAAACCCTCTGGTGTCAAATAGTACCCCTTTCACAAGTAAGAATGCTGCATCCCTTTTAACTGCTGTAAGTACACCTCGATACACCGTCTTTACAATATGAATAAATCGCTAAAACAGATGACAGATTTCCCTTTCACATCCTTCAACCATAAAAAACCCTTCCATTTCATGTACCTGAAGCCTAGAAAAGGTTCCCCTTTCGGACAGAGCCTCTCTGGTTAGGCCATTACAGTACCCACCCCCCCCCCCCCCTCCCCCAAATCTTCCTCCTACCCTGGGAACAGCACTTGATACAGTGATATTGTATGGTGTAAATTTTACGAAACGTTTCCTGCATATGAAGAAATACGTTGATTATTGTCAAAAGCTTAAGGACGGGAAGGGTTTGGGATCTCAATTCTTAGCGGGGGGGGGGGGGGGGGGGGAGGTAACTGAGCATTTGCAGTGAGTGAGAATTAGTGCATGCAATGCAATGCAATGGTTTTAATGCAGGAAAGGGTCGTCGGGGTTTTTTTGCAGAACTACAAATGGCCGCCGAATGACTCTGAGGTTTAGTGATTAGAGTTAGGAAACTGAGTGAATCAGGTTCCATTTTTGGGTCATACCGGCAAATTGACCTGAAACAATTGTTTCACAAAATAAACTGAAATTGTTTCATTTTCATGTATCAGCAGTGAAGGACTTCGATTAAAATCATTAAAATCTTGAATTCTTGCAGAGTAGTAGATCTAATAACAGTAAAAGCAGAACCAGATTGTTAATTAAAAGTAGTTGTGGAAATTTGGTGATGATATGATCAATGAGATTTTTCAAAGGAGTAATCTCTGTCTAGGGAAATAGGAGACGTCTGCACGCGGGATACCTCGCTGCTTCTATGTATGTTATCTATAAGGAAAAGTCGTTCATTCTTTTGTGGGCTAGACAGTATACATTCGCCTGAGTTCAAAATATGTGGCTGTGCATTGCGAGTTTTTCTCCCGACTACATATTCTTTCAACTGCTGTTGGATCATATTTTTTTTCCTACGCGTTTGTCTTTGTTGTTGTTGTTGTTGTTTCGAGGCGGGCGCACACCCCTGGATATGTTAAGTAAAACGCAAAAGGAGAAAAATGTCGACATGAAATTATTGCCTCCGCATACTATTTCAAGCACTTCAAGAGCAGATAGTTCAAGTGAAATAGCCACGCTTCTCTATCAACGATCTTATCGGTTTCTTGATCCTTAACGGGCCATTTAGGATTTTTGTGGGGCTTACCGCTGACTACTCGTTTCCAGACTTCCGCTCCCCGTTCTTCATTTTAGTAACATGCGGTTGGCAGAATTCTCGATAACTATGCATACCCTCGACTTCCTCTCGGGTTTGCATAACTGTCTCGAATTCTCCCAACCCCTCTCCCGTTTATATCAGGTTACATAAACACGGAAAACGTTTTCGCATAAATGATACGTAAGTGGAGATCCCGCCTATTATTGCGTCTCTTTGCATTTAAGAAATTTGACGACTGGGTTCCATTATACTGAGAGAGTTACACCTCATGGAGTTGATATGTTGCCCTAGTTTTCATTTCTACGGATGTATCATATCTGATCATCAACTGAATATAAGTTTTCCTCGAAAAATATTAGAGTAAAAAAAGAGCATAGAGGCATAAGACGACAATATCTCTTTTTATATTTTGTTCGGATATTATGCACTTGACTGTCAAAGCTAACATAAATATCCTTTCTTAACAATCGTGTTCGTTTCAATGAGATACCATTTAAGCGATTTATAGAATCCACTCACAAGTCGTTGTCTGTCATCCGTGTTTTAAATAACAGGGTGTGGAGCTGCTGTAAACAACACCCTCAAAAGTCCAGGATATCCTAGCAGATATCCAAATAACATGGATTGCGTCTATCGGGTACATATTCCTCACGGAATGGCAATGAGAATCAACTTCAGTTCTTTTCTCCTGGAATCTGGGTAAGGACTTGTTTTACAGAAATTAATAACCAGCTTTTTGCCACCGGAAATCTTAATCTGTAACATTATAATGTTATTATAGTTTTCTTACAAGCCAGGTAGGTATACCTCAGTCGATTCTGGAGATCGGTAATCGTTTAGGAAACTAACAAGCTTAAAGCTATTCAGACTAGGGGGAGTACTGGTTTTATAGGGCCCTCAAAACTTTAAAGTTCAGGGGCACCCAACGAGGATATATTTCAAAACCACTTAACATAGCATTGTTGAACGTATTTTAGTCTTCAAACGATAGATACAGGCATATTTTTATCCCCTAAAAACTTTTCATCTGTTCGGATTTCCTCGCTGAAAGTCTAGTGATCCGAAAATGATAGGGATAAAAACTTGCCTTCTCGAAAATTTCAGCCAGGAAAAGGCTTCCGAAAATTCTAGGTGGCCTTTTTTAGGGTCAAAATCCTCTAAAAATGGGTAATTATACCATTTTGTAGATGTTCGAAGCAAGATGCTCCGAAAATTCTAGATCTCAAATCGTCTTCCGAACAGATATTTTCCCGAAAATTACCGTTGGGTGCTCCTGAAAGTAGAATAACGTCAAAACCGTTTAAGCTTTGACCGCCAGTCAAGGCGAATTTTCCTAAAACTTATATGAGAACATTGTAAAGTGGTCGTAACGTTAACATTAGGGAGCTTAAGAAACTACGACGACGACCACAACGACGACTTCAAAAAACATAATAGTTTTAGTGATCAAAACAACAGCTCTGCATGTGCATCACGCTCTTTAGTACATTTCTTTAACGTCCACTGCACGACTACGACGTGAAACCTCCTAATTTGACGTTTTATGCAATGGGGGACTTGGACATACGACGACGAATTTTCCTTCCTCTTTTTGATCCCTGAATAAAATCCTTAAGAATTCAAATCCAGGAAAAGTCGCCTGCATTTGACATATTAAGCGGGTCCAAATAGATGTGATTAAGTTTGAAAGAACGCAAATTCATTTTTTAGCAACGTTTTCACTGCCGTCGTCGTCGTCGTCGTCGTCGCTTAATGTCCCTATTAACGTTCTCCACTTACCGTGGCAACCTAATTTTAACAACCATGTTTTTCAAAATTTGCATTTTTCTTATGAGGCGTTTTATTCCCATTTTTCATTAATTAAATATTGTTATTATAGTACACTTAATTTATCATTATTCAATCAAATTTATTATAACTGTTAATGTGATCCAGACATTTTAAGACCCTCATTTGAAGGGGGAAAAAAAGGAAAAGTTAAAAAAAAATTAAAAAATGATCAAATGGCAGATGATGGGTACAATTTTCAAAAGTTTTCATTTCTCTGGGAACTTTTTTTTTTTTTACAAATAATTAGCTTCATAAGCATCCTTTTATACACAAATTGAATTTTACATCACGATTACCTTGATTTATACGAGTTTTAAGTAAGAATTGACTATATTTCAATAACAATATAACTTCTTCTTTAAATGTTGTTCTAGATTTGACTACCTGACAATAAAAAACGAGAACAATCAGAACTTTGGAAGATACACTGGTGGACAGTCTGGACAAATTGTTGACGTCACTGGACGTTATGCCGTGTTCTCTTTTCATTCTGACGGAAGTGTGGGATACAGAGGGTTTCTGCTGAGATTCTTTTTTTACAGTTAGTGCATTTACAGCGCCTTTCTTCAATTATTAGTTCAACCATTTATATGCATTTTGTTTGTGTTGTTTGCTTAAACGGAATAATATTTAAAGCTAAAAGTAAAATAAAATATAATATAACATTATTATGCATAGTTATAGCTGACTTCGCTTTTTTCATTCTAGAAACTGTTTAAGATAAATCGAAACTAGTGCAAATAACATCTATATCAAAATAGAGTAGATAAAACCTGGTCTAGAAAAAAACGGGTGTCATACAAGAAGGAACTGTTTTGTCTTCAATTGTGTTCAATTTATATGATTTTTATGAAGGGCTGGAAGAGTGCATGCTTGTGATAAGTTTAAATGTTCATATATATATATATATATATATATATTCTCCAAAAGGCCAATAGAAATCACGTGACCAGTAACCATGGAAGCAATCAAGCCATAATTTATCATAATTAAACACATTATTTCTTGTTGAAATTTTTGCGAGAAATATCTTATAGGGAAAGAAAGTTATAGCCTCAAGAGTTCAGCAATTTCTGTACTCATCCGAAATACGTCCCCACCAAATACAAATGTAGGTTCTTTGAATCTGGCCATTAGCGTTCCACAAAACCACCATGCTGTAGACCTATGGACGCACTGGGAGAAGACAAACAAAGACCTCACATCATATAAAATGATAATTCCCTTTGTATTCTATTTCCCATTGCGTCTTTTGCTCTTCGGATGGCGTTTCTGTTTTTTTTTTATTATTACTATTTTTATTTTTTTTTTTACACCAAGGGCCCGTCAGCTAATGAAAATAAGCATGAAAATAACTTTCAGCACAAGAGGATTCAAATCAAATTATTAGCAATTATTGGAGGTGGTTGAGCAAAATAATTGATCTGCGAGACACTGACAAGTCACGATATTTTGCGATAACCGAGTTCAATAACTGTTTTATCATTCGATCACCGAGTTTGTGTTTTTAATGAATATCCTCGGTAAGTGAAGCTATCTGCCATTTTCACGCAAGAGCGATCGCAAGAAGGAGAAAAGCATGGTTTCCTTTACGCATGTGCAGAAGAGATTATTTGCAGCCAAACACAGTTGGACGGCATTGCACATGAGCACACCATTATTTGTAGGCAGTTATTTGCAGGTCACGTGGTGGGCTCTCGCCCAATGAAAAGGAAGAAACATTTGCATCGAATGATAATTAAAAATGTTGCCTCAATCGTTGATGTTTCTATTGAAGATAGCGACATCTCCATATCCCACAGAATGAAATTAAAGTGAAAATGCGTTCCTCCCATAATTGTTAAGTTTACTTGTGTCAGGGATGCTCTTTACAAAGCAAAGTCGAGGTTAAGGAATTTGACAATCGAAGACATTGGCTAATGGGCAGCCAAGGTGATAACAAGATTTTTATTCACGAAAGTCTTACTCCAGCAAGAACGGAGCTATTTTACAAATATAATGAGTTAAAGAAGAAATGCAAACTTCGATATATCTGGTCTTTCTATGGGAACATTTTTCTTCGTAAGAATGATACCAGCGCCCCATTTAAAGTCTGTGCCGAGAAAGATCAGGCAAAATGGTCACTAATGATATTCTCATCCAATTGTATTACTCCTTAGCGTACCCTTTCCTAACTTATGGCTTAATTGTCTGAGGTAATACTTATGGTACAACTCTAAAACCTGTTGTGGGCAGTGCCAATAATTACATATTCTCGTCGTGATGTTCATTCTAGTCCACTGTTTTCACAGCTAGGTTTAATGAAGCTTAAGGATCTTGTGACTATTCATACTGCCCTTTTTATGTTTCAATTCCATCACAATCTACTACCTAAGGCTTTTAACAACTTATTTTTACTTGTATCATCTAAGCATGGGTATAGTACTAGGCTAGCGTCAAAGTCAACTTATTATATTGATCAGGTCAGAACTAATCACATAAATTTAATATTCACTTCTCTGGTCCTTCTGTTTGGAATAATCTGGATGGAAATTTAAAAAGCAGTTCTTTGACACTATTGAAGCAAACGAGAAGGCAGATATTTTATCAACTTACTCTTGATGCTGGCCAGTGTGGAATAACGTACCCTTATTAATGTAAACTTAATAATTCTCTGGTACCGATTTTGTTTGCGCTTTTGTTTGTTTTTCTTTTATGTTGTTCTATTTTATCTTAATTAAATTAATTAATTAATTAATTAACTTATTTTTATCACACTTTTTTTTTATCACACTATCTCCTAAATTTATGATATTCATCCTTTTTATTATCGTGTGTTGCAGCCCTATAAATTTTTGCCATTCTGAGTAGTTTTTTGCTTCATCTATTTTAATTTATGTTTTTCTTGTAAATTTTTTATTAAGGTTGAAAAAATAAAATGGTTAGTTGTTGTTGTTGCTGTTGTTGTTGTTGTTATTATTGTTGTATTGCATTAACCCCTGATCATTTTCTTTTCTGCTATCCCACAGGAAATGCCACAAACCCACCGCCAACTACATATCATCCACCGCTGACAACCCAGAACCCGTCAGGTAATGAAAATAAGCATGAAAATAACTAATGCGGCCCTACATTGAGAGCAGTTACTTGACTTTCAAAACTAAGCATCCTTTTTTAGAAACAATAGTGTTCGTTTTTATTGAGATAATATTAACTGATTTGTAGAATCCACTCACAAGTCGTTGTCTGTCATCCGTGTTTTAAATAACAGGGTGTGGAGCTGCTGTAAACAACACCCTCAAAAGTCCAGGATATCCCAGCAGATATCCAAATAACATGGATTGCGTCTATCGGGTACAAATTCCTCACGGAATGGCAATGAGAATCAACTTCAGTTATTTTCTCCTGGAATCTGGGTAAGGACTTGTTTTACAGAAATTAATAACCAGCTTTTTGCCACCGGAAATCTTAATCTGTAAGACTATAATGTTATTATAGTTTTCTTACAAGCCAGGTAGGTATACCTTAGTCGATTCTGGAGATCGGTAATCGATTAGGAAACTAACAAGCTTAAAGCTGTTCAGACTAGGGGGAGTACTGGTTTTATAGGGCCCTCAAAACTTTAAAGTTGAATAACTTCAAAACCGTTTAAGCTTTGACCGCCAGTCATGGCGTATTTTCCTAAAACTAAAATGAGAACATTGTAAAGTCGTCGTAACCTTAACATTAGAGAGCTTAAGAAACTACGACGACGACCACAACGACGACTTCAAAAAACACAAATAGCTTTAATGATCAAAACAACAGCTCTGCAGGTGCATCACGCTCTTTAGTACATTTCTTTAACGTCCACTGCACGACTACGACGTGAAACCTCCTAATTTGACGTTTTATGCAATGGGAGACTTGGACATACGACGACGAATTTTCCTTCCTCTTTTTGATCCCTGAATAAAATCCTTAAGAATTCAACTCCGGGAAAAGTCGCCTGCATTTGACATATTAAGCGGGTCCAAATAGATGCGATTAAGTTTGAAAGAACGCAAATTCATTTTTTAGCAACGTTTTCACTGCCGTCGTCGTCGTCGTCGTCGTCGCTTAATGTCCCTATTAACGTTCTCCACTTACCGTGGCAACCTAATGTTTTTCAAAATTTGCATTTTTCTTATGAGGCGTTTTATTCCCATTTTTCATTAATTAAATATTGTTATTATAGTACACTTAATTTATCATTATTCAATCAAATTTATTATAACTGTTAATGTGATCCAGACATTTTAAGGTCCTTATTTGAGATGGGAAAAAAAGGAAAAATTTAAAAAATTTAAAAAATGATCAAATGGCAGATGATGGTTACAATTTTCAAAAGTTTTCATTTCTCTGGGATTTTTTTTTTTTTTACAAATAATTAGCTTCTTAAGCATCCTTTTATACACAAATTGAATTTTACATCACGATTACCTTGATTTATACGAGTTTTAAGTAAGAATTGACTATATTTCAATAACAATATAACTTCTTCTTTAAATGTTGTTCTAGATTTGACTACCTGACAATAAAAAACGAGAACAATCAGAGCTTTGGAAGATACACTGGTGGACAGTCTGGACAAATTGTTGACGTCACTGGACGTTATGCCGTGTTCTCTTTTCATTCTGACGGAAGTGTGGGATACAGAGGGTTTCTGCTGAGATTCCTTTTTTACAGTTAGTGCATTTACAACGCCTTTCTTCAATTATTAGTTCAACCATTTATATGCATTTTGTTTGTGTTGTTTGCTTAAACGGAATAATATGTAAAGCTAAAAGTAAAATAAAATATAATATAACATTATTATGCATAGTTATAGCTGACTTCGCTTTTTTCATTCTAGAAAGTATTTAAGATAAGTCGGAACTAGTGCAAATAACATCTATATCAAAATAGAGTAGATAAAACCTGGTCTAGAAAAAAACGGGTGTCATACAGAAAGGAACTGTTTTGTCTTCAATTGTGTTCAATTTATATGATTTTTATGAAGGGCTGGAAGAGTGCATGCTTGTGATAAGTTTAAATGTTCATATATATATATATATATATTCTCCAAAAGGCCAATAGAAATCACGTGACCAGTAACCATGGAAGCAATCAAGCAATAACTTATCATAATTAAACACATTATTTCTTGTTGAAATTTTTGCGAGAAATATCTTATAGGGAAAGAAAGTTATAGCCTGAAGAGTTCAGCAATTTCTGTACTCATCCGAAATACGTCCCCACCAAATACAAATGTAGGTTCTTTGAATCTGGCCATTAGCGTTTCACAAAACCACCATGCTGTAGACCTATGGACGCACTGGGAGAAGACAAACAAAGACCTCACATCATATAAAATGATAATTCCCTTTGTATTCTATTTCCCATTGCGTCTTTTGCTCTTCGGATGGCGTTTCTGTTTTTTTTTTATTATTATTATTATTATTTTTTTTTTTTTACACCCAGGGCCCGTCAGGTAATGAAAATAAGCATGAAAGTAACTTTCAGCACAAGAGGATTCAAATCAAATTATTAGCAATTATTGGAGGTGGTTGAGCAAAATAATTGATCTGCGAGACACTGACAAGTCACGATATTTTGCGATAACCGAGTTCAATAATTGTTTTATCATTCGATCACCGAGTTTGTGTTTTTAATGAATATCCTCGGTAAGCGAAGCTATCTGCCATTTTCACGCAAGAGCGATCGCAAGAAGGAGAAAAGCATGGTTTCCTTTACGCATGTGCAGAAGAGATTATTTGCAGCCAAACACAGTTGGACGGCATTGCACATGAGCACACCATTATTTGTAGGCAGTTATTTGCAGGTCACGTGGTGGGCTCTCGCCCAATGAAAAGGAAGAAGCATTTGCATCGAATGATAATTAAAAATGTTGCCTCAATCGTTGATGTTTCTATTGAAGATAGCGACATCTCCATATCCCACAGAATGAAATTAAAGTGAAAATGCGTTTCCTCCCATAATTGTCAAGTTTACTTGTCGTTGTGTCAGGGATGCTCTTTACAAAGCAAAGTCGAGGTTAAGGAATTTGACAATCGAAGACATTGGCTAATGGGCAGCCAAGGTGATAACAAGATTTTTATTCACGAAAGTCTTACTCCAGCAAGAACGGAGCTATTTTACAAATATAATGAGTTAAAGAAGAAATGCAAACTTCGATATATCTGGTCTTTCTATGGGAACATTTGTCTTCGTAAGAATAATACCAGCGCCTCATTTAAAGTCTGTGCCGAGAAAGATCAGGCAAAATGGTCACTAATGATATTCTCATCCAATTGTATTACTCCTTAGCGTACCCTTTCCTAACTTATGGCTTAATTGTCTGAGGTAATACTTATGGTACAACTCTAAAACCTGTTGTAGGCAGTGCCAATAATTACATATTCTCATCGTGATGCTCATTCTAGTCCACTGTTTTCACAGCTAGGTTTAATGAAGCTTAAGGATCTTGTGACTATTCATACTGCCCTTTTTATGTTTCAATTCCATCACAATCTACTACCTAAGGCTTTTAACAACTTATTTTTACTTGTATCATCTAAGCATGGGTATAGTACTAGGCTAGCGTCAAAGTCAACTTATTATATTGATCAGGTCAGAACTAATCACATAAATTTAATATTCACTTCTCTGGTCCTTCTGTTCGGAATAATCTGGATGGAAATTTAAAAAGCAGTTCTTTGACACTATTGAAGCAAACGAGAAGGCAGATATTTTATCAACCTACTCTTGATGCTGGCCAGTGTGGAATAACGTACCCTTATTAATGTAAACTTAATAACTCTCTGGTGCCGATTTTGTTTGCGCTTTTGTTTGTTTTTCTTTTATGTTGTTCTATTTTATCTTAATTAAATTAATTAATTAATTAATTAACTTATTTTTATCACACTTTTTTTTTATCACACTATCTCCTAAATTTATGATATTCATCCTTTTTATTATCGTGTGTTGCAGCCCTATAAATTTTTGCCATTCTGAGTAGTTTTTTGCTTCATCTATTTTAATTTATGTTTTTCTTGTAAATTTTTTATTAAGGTTGAAAAAATAAAATGGTTAGTTGTTGTTGTTGTTGTTGTTGTTGTTATTGTTGTTGTATTGCATTAACCCCTGATCATTTTCTTTTCTGCTATCCCACAGGAAATGCCACAAACCCACCGCCAACTACATATCATCCACCGCTGACAACCCAGAACCCGTCAGGTAATGAAAATAAGCATGAAAATAACTAATGCGGCCCTACATTGAGAGCAGTTACTTGACTTTCAAAACTAAGCATCCTTTTTTAGAAACAATAGTGTTCGTTTTTATTGAGATAATATTAACTGATTTGTAGAATCCACTCACAAGTCGTTGTCTGTCATCCGTGTTTTAAATAACAGGGTGTGGAGCTGCTGTAAACAACACCCTCAAAAGTCCAGGATATCCCAGCAGATATCCAAATAACATGGATTGCGTCTATCGGGTACAAATTCCTCACAGAATGGCAATGAGAATCAACTTCAGTTATTTTCTCCTGGAATCTGGGTAAGGACTTGTTTTACAGAAATTAATAACCAGCTTTTTGCTACCGGAAATCTTAATCTGTAAGACTATAATGTTATTATAGTTTTCTTACAAGCCAGGTAGGTATACCTTAGTCGATTCTGGAGATCGGTAATCGATTAGGAAACTAACAAGCTTAAAGCTGTTCAGACTAGGGGGAGTACTGGTTTTATAGGGCCCTCAAAACTTTAAAGTTGAATAACTTCAAAACCGTTTAAGCTTTGACCGCCAGTCATGGCGTATTTTCCTAAAACTAAAATGAGAACATTGTAAAGTCGTCGAAATCTTAACATTAGAGAGCTTAAGAAACTACGACGACGACCACAACGACGACTTCAAAAAACACAAATAGCTTTAATGATCAAAACAACAGCTCTGCAGGTGCATCACGCTCTTTAGTACATTTCTTTAACGTCCACTGCACGACTACGACGTGAAACCTCCTAATTTGACGTTTTATGCAATGGGGGACTTGGACATACGACGACGAATTTTCCTTCCTCTTTTTGATCCCTGAATAAAATCCTTAAGAATTCAACTCCGGGAAAAGTCGCCTGCATTTGACATATTAAGCGGGTCCAAATAGATGCGATTAAGTTTGAAAGAACGCAAATTCATTTTTTAGCAACGTTTTCACTACCGTCGTCGTCGTCGTCGCTTAATGTCCCTATTAACGTTCTCCACTTACCGTGGCAACCTAATTTTAACAACCACGTTTTTCAAAATTTGCATTTTTCTTATGAGGCGTTTTATTCCCATTTTTCATTAATTAAATATTGTTATTATAGTACACTTAATTTATCATTATTCAATCAAATTTATTATAACTGTTAATGTGATCCAGACATTTTAAGGCCCTTATTTGAGGGGGAAAAAAGGAAAAATTTAAAAAAATTAAAAAATGATCAAATGGCAGATGATGGGTACAATTTTTAAAAGTTTTCATTTCTCTGGGATTTTTTTTTTTCTTTTTTACAAATAATTAGCTTCTTAAGCATTCTTTTATACACAAATTGAATTTTACATCACGATTACCTAGATTTATACGAGTTTTAAGTAAGAATTGACTATATTTCAATAACAAAATACCTTCTTCTTTAAATGTTGTTCTAGATTTGACTACCTGACAATAAAAAACGAGAACAATCAGAGCTTTGGAAGATACACTGGTGGACAGTCTGGACAAATTGTTGACGTCACTGGACGTTATGTCGTGCTGTCTTTTCATTCTGACGGAAGTGTGGGATACAGAGGGTTTCTGCTGAGATTCCTTTTTTACAGTAAGTGCATTTACAACGCTTTTCTTCAATTATTAGTTCAACCATTTATATGCATTTTGTTTGTGTTGTTTGCTTAAAACGTATAATATTTAAAGCTAAAAGCAAAATAAAATAAAATATAGCATTATTATGCATAGTTAAAGCTGACTTCGCATTTTTCACTCTAGAAGCTGTGTAAGACAAGTCTGAACTAGTGCAAATAACATCTATATCAAAATAGAGTAGATAAAACCTGGTCTAAAAAAAAAAAAACGGGTGTCATACACAAAGGAAATGTTAATTGGTCTTCAATTGTGTTCAATTTATATGATTTTTTATGAAGGGCTGGAATAGTGCATGCTTGTGACAAGTCTATATGTATATATAAATATACCTGGAGTTATAAAAACCGGGTTAGCAACATTTTGTAATTTTTCTGAACTTCCCCTGTCCAATAGCTTGTTTAATGTGTTGTTTGCTTATGTCGTTTTTTCTTTCTTCCTTTTCTTTTTTTTTTTTTGCTTGTTGCTTGTTTTGTGGTGAGGGATTTGTGTAGAAGTGAATGTGTAGAAAGAATTACTATTTTAACTCCCCCCCACCCCCCTCCCTCTCCCTGTTTTTTTCCTTACCCACAATTCTTTGTTTAACACAACTGACAGTTATTTGAAATCAGTGCGCGCCTAAAGCTGGTTTCGGTGCCGTTTAGCAGTTAGTTTTAGATATTGGTCACCTTGAGTAAAGTTTCCCGGAGAGCATCAAGTAACGCTCTGAGATGGGACAAAGTTATTACGATTCGCAGAATCTGCATCGTCCAATATCGTATTTCAGTAAAATCCAGCTAGTGGTCTATTATCAATGCTGCGTTCTGATTGGTTGAGCTACTACTAGGCTATATGTTATAGCCCCCTAGTAGCGAAAAGCGTCTTTTGCTCTTCAGATGGTGTTTTTTTTTTTTTTTTTACACCTGGATGTCTAGCTGCAAAGGGTCTATTCCACTGGCCACAACAACGATAAAAAACAAAAACAAAAAAAAAAAACAAAAAAACATACACAAAGGTAGGGTGCATGCATCTGCCACTGTTTGTTTTTTTTTTCTGCTATTCCACAGGAAATGCCACAAACCCACCGCCAACTACATATTATCCACCGCTGACAACTCAGAACCCGTCAGGTAATGAAAATAAGCATGAAAATAACTAATGCAGGACTTACGTTGATAATAGTTTCCCTATAACTGAGGCAGTTATCCTCTTCTTCTTACATTTATCATCATCAGTCATCTTAATTAGTTTTGTTATTATTATTATTATTATTATTATTATTATTGGTAAGTTTTAGAAATTTTCAGGTTAATCAGTGAGATCGTCTTTATGAGACGTTACGTCTTATTATTATTATTTTTTGTTTCGGTCCAGCCCTAATTGCACAAAAAAAAAATGATTTTCCTGTCTTCATGTACCTAGGGCAACTAAACGGTCCTTCATCCATTTATCCCAACTCGCACTGCCTCACCCACACTTAGATTTAAGAAAAGTGAAGCTGCCTTGTAAACATTGGCCTTGAAAATGCCAGCGATATACAGATGCAGCAACGGATAAGACCTAACGAGGCCTCCCCAATTATACCTAGTCACAATAAGCACCATAGACTGTGTTTAAGGCTGCTATACATATATAAACTGGATGAACCAGTGGGTAGCTAAAAGTGTCAACCCTAGAATTAAAATTTAAGAAAGGGAAATTAAAGCTGATGTCACATTTTGTTTGCATTTAATGTCCTCCTATGTCTGTGTTTAATCCAAACTATTCTGCCTTTTGAAAACTCATGTATCAAGATAAAAAGAAGCTTGGGGTAGCACTTCGCTTTCAATATGGAACCTCTATTATAACTTTATTTGGGCCCAGTCCTCACGTATCCAGGTACTTTCTATACCAAATTACCCCCACCCCCCACCCCCCGTTTCCCCCCCCCCCCCCAAAAATACGGTTCTACAGATAGCCTATCCGAATCATTTTCGCTCACTAAAACGATGGAAATGCGATAGCATCACTCACGGAGCATGCACAGCGTTAGTAGTATATGATGTATGACATCATCGCGTGTTTAAAAACTTCCTTTTTCGTCCGTCCACAGTCAATATTTTTCTTTTCCTGTCTGATAGGGTGTGGTGGTGTTGTTAACAACGTCCTCAAGAGTCCTAGATATCCCCTGAACTACCCAAACAACATGGATTGTAACTACTGGGTGCTTATTCCACTCGGTTATATGCTTAACATTTCCTTTAGCTCTTTTGTGCTGGAAAATTCATGGACCTGCAGGTAAAGACTAGTATAATTTGAAGTATCGCCATCAACATTAGAAGAGACAGAAAATATTTTTATGATGATAACCTGATTTGTTGCAAGACAGGCTCGCACAACTTCGCTTTTCAACAGCCATTTGCAAGATGGCATCAATTTAATACTACTACTAATAAAACTCATTTCGTTTTCCCTTTTATATTCAGTTGTGGTTATTCCAAAGAGGCCTATTTAACTCGTTTTGCAGCAATGTTACAAAATTTGTTGCTCGTTCTTGTTGCGCGTTTTACCCTGGCTTTTAGCCTGCAGTGCAGGCGTTTTTTTCGGGCGCACGAATTTTTTTTGCTCGTGAAAGTGCCATGTTGAAACTTCTCTCCCAATCCTCCTCTGTCATAAAATCAAAGATGGCGGCTACAACAATACGAACATGAACAAGCTTTCCTCCACCCAAAATACGCCTGCACTGAGGCTACCTATAGCTTTACGCGCTTAATTTCACATTATATCAGATGGCTTTTGCGTGGGCACGAAAACCACATTGGATGGGGCTTCTGTTCAAATAACAATAAGAACGGTGATTTCAGGGCGATTTCTACACCGGAACAAAGCTGCGCCGCACTGATCTCTGAAGTGGAGAGCAACATAGCGGAAAGGTGTTCACTATATACAGCATATAGCTTTTCGTGACGGCACAATAACCTATCCGCTCTAGCGTGTACTTGTATATAGCCTCGGATTTAAAACTGATAATAGTCAAAATATAAAATATATCAAGAAATAGATCTTTACAACAATTAAATAAAAATGAACAGAAAACAACAATAAAACAAGCAAAACAAACAACAACAACAACAACAAATATAACTAAACAAATCAATAAAATTTTCAGTGCTTGTAAATAAAGGCGCTTGGAGCCACCACCATTCGAGATTACTAGCTCCTATTTGTAGTTGATCGACACCAAACTTAAAATTAATGTTTTCTTTCGAATGGTATACAAAAAAAAAAAAAACAAAAAAAAAAAAACAAAATTAGATAAAGTTACTTTGTTTATATGTTTCGTTGCAAGCATTCTTTCCTGCTTTCGCCTTTTCCGAAAAGACGACGACTGTTTTGATTATTTTTTTGCAGATATGACTACTTAAAGATTACTAATGAGCACAATCAGACCGTTGCAAAGTACTGCGGAGTAAAAACTGGACGAAATGTTTACGTCACTGGGCGCTTTGCTGTGATATCTTTTCACTCCGACGGAAGTGGTGCATTTAGTGGATATCTGCTAAATTTTTCATATATCAGTGGGTATATTTTTTTAACGTTTACCTACTTTTAACCCGAAGTAAAGAGTATTTTTAACGGTTTTGGAGCCTAAACGCGTATACACTATGGACTGGTATGGAGTACATAGTGTTGCTAACTCAAGACACTATGACAGGACATTTATTTTTGGAGGTTGCTGTTCTGCTAGAGTAAAATAGCTATCAATAATCCACGGATGTTATTTTTTCTTGAGAATTTTCTAAGAGACAAAATATGCCTCCTTTTGGTATACGTTAGACTATCTCACATTTCGCCACGCCCAAAACAACCTATACCGGTCTCTGAAGTATAAAAACCTCCGAAGGAAGATCAGAAACATTTTGCAACTTGGCGGGAAAAGTCACATATTACATGAACCTTCAGATTATTCAACCACAACGTTCAAGCCTTTAAATGCTGAAAAAGGTATTGATATTTTTTCGTCCAGTATAAGCGTGGGCTTTCAGAGATCATGGCAATGAATTAATTAAGATGTATCCTTCCCCTTTGAACTTGTGTGAACTTCAGCATCTTCAGCATATAAAGCAGCGTAACAGTATTAACGGACTTTGGTTATTCCACTTTGGTTATTTATTTAAACGTTAAAAAGGGTCGATCAAAGTACTGACCCAGAAGAGAAGAGTAGCGTGAGCAGTCACGTCGAATGCAAGAAAAAGAAAGCACATATAACCCTTTCCCGTTTGTCCATAGCCAATTTCCATGAATCGACTGTTTTGATCAATGCAGTTGTAGCTAGAAGAAGATTCTTTGACGAAGGCAAACTGGTGCTGTTGAATTAGATCTGCTTCTTTGGAGTGATAAGCTTGTAGCTCTTGGATTTTCGAGATGCAGGACAGGACTGACATAGGTTTATAGTTGTCGCTCTCTGATCTCTTGTCACCCTTATACCCTTGAGTTACTTTCGCGGTTTTCCAAGAGGTGGGATATATTCCTTGATTGACAGACTCATTGATAAAAATGAGTGACGACCTGGCTGATGTGGGGTGCAGCGATCTTCAATGCTATTGGGGGAATTCCGTCAGAACCAGTAGCTTTAGACGCGTCGATTGTGTATCAAGTTATGAACGTCCCGGTGGTGTAAGTTGTAGCACATTGAGCATGACTGGTTTCCTTCGTTTGATTGTTACGGTCTATCGTACGCCCGTCAAAATCCCCTTTCACACCACAGCTTAAACACTTAGAGCTTAAAGCTGTTTAGCTAAACACGTTTTATTTTTATTATTTTTTTTTTATAAAAGCTGCTTACTGACTTAAGTTGAGTGCATATTTAGTGCAAATTACAAAACATGATGAATTTCATTTAAATCCTGTTTGAAACCCTGTGTTCCAGCTTTCCGCGTCTGTTTTTCATTTTTTAAAACCTAGTTTAATTAAACATGTTTAGTTGGTGAGAATGGGGCATAAAAGAGACGACACAATGGTTGTGAAATATTGGTTTATTTTATTGGTGGAATTCACTTTTTTTTATAAAAGCTCTTTCTTTTCACTCGACAACTAGGATACGTGCTGATAAACATATCTTCTAATACTTGAAATGGTTATACTACTAAAAACCAAAAGGAGAGACAGCATTTCTATTTTGGTGTCACGCACTGTGAAAACTCGGAAGTTCAAATTGTTGTATTTTGGAGACGAAACGTGCTACGGGAATGGACACTTCTACAAAGATTTAGTTTTGGTTTATCTTTAACCTAGGGTAAATAAGAATTCGTAAAACCTCGCTATTTTGATGACATCACTGTGAAAACCAACTATAACCCCGTACAAAGCACCTTCTATGACATCAGCTGGGTATTACACATACCACGAGAATTTTCTCTGAAATAGTTTTCTTAATATAACACATATTACTAAGAGCAAATCACAAAGAGTAGAACCAAATGCAAATTTAATAGTAATGGCAAATCTTGCAGCACATCTTAAGTCCTCATCGTGCTGAATAAAAAATTTACTTGCGAAAATTTAATCTAGTAAGTACGTTACAAAAGACAGACCTAAGTCATGTGTGCTGTATTATTGTTCTCCGTCGTTCTTTCGAACTTGAAGTAGAAAAAAATGGCGATTAACACGTCGAGATCTCTTGCATCAATATTTTCCAACTCTCTCCGCCCGTTCCTTGAAACTAAAAACCTTTTCAATAACGATCTTTCTGTGTTTTGCTTGATGCGTTCTTGTTTTTTTGATGCTACACAAACTATTCTAAGGAGCAACCACCCGACACAAACCTGTTATTGTTTTTCCTTCGTTCCCACCACTTTCTGAAGAAAAATTTGGAAGCGCCCATAAAAAGCCGCCAAATCTAGAAAACCATTTGAATGCAAACGATGAACGACTCTGATTGGCTCAAAATCATTTACGCGGTTGTTGATTGGTTATACTTCCGCATGTGAAAACAGCTGTACACCATTGTCTGATTGGCTGTATAAGCTTTTCTCACATGTGAAAATAAAGCGTATAGATTTCTACAAACAAGCTTTACGAAATAAAATTCTCGCGATACGTGTATCAAATAACGATATACTTTCCTCATGACTAACACTTACGTTAACCGGTATTCACTTGCTTCCTGTCTGCCTTGCACATGATTTGTTTTACAAAGTCCTTTTGAGAAAAACATAGAATAGACTAGCTTACATTATGCTATATTGTCCATAACAGAGGGAAGGAAACCTTTTGAACTGGTACATCGGGGCTGTCTAATCTGACCTGTGGGTTTGAGTGCAGGTTAACTTAACCCTTTAAGCCCTAAGAGTGATCACCATCAAATTTCTCCTTGTGATACCAATGCTTTGTGAAACAGAGTGGTCACGAGAATTACAAACATGATCACACAAGATGAATTTGTTTGATACTTTATCAACTTCTCCCCCACTTCTGTAGGAAATGACCAGGGGTAACAAATGAGAATTCAAATTTTGATCTTAGGGTTTAAAGGGTTAAGTTCCAATGTGATCCCAATGTTGATATTTGTTTAACTGTCAGTTTGCATTATCATGTTTCCGCCACAGGTAACTCCACATCAGCTCCACCTTCATTTACAACTTCTTATCCGCCTTATCGTAAGTAGACGGCAAGACACAATACATTACAATCCACCATACAATTAGAGAGTATCCATAAAGCTTTACTACGTTTTGTAATATTGTTTTGTATAACATAGGGTCAAGTATTAATTTAATGGTTAATTAATATCATTGGTTTTCAGAAGTTGCATTTTAATAAATGAGTAAGGACAAAAACTCATGAATGAATGAATAAATAAAAATAAATAAATATTTAGTTTATAATCAAATAGATAGGTAGATAAATACATAGATAGGCAAATAAATAAACTGTTTTTCTTTAGCTGCCGATTGGTCAATTTGGTGAAGGAACGTCTTGTTCTGGATTTTGCAAGTTTCACCGTTCCATGTTCACCAACGCATCAAGACAACACAGATTCTTTAGCATTACCCAAGGCGCTTCTTACATTCATACTTTTGTTTTTTAGTTTTTATACTTTTAGTTTTTATTTGAATGTTTAATTGTCAGTTCAACAGCAACATTGAGCTAAAGGCACACCAGTAAGAATGAAAAAATATAATAATAACATAAATAACAAAAGGTAAAATGCCACTGCCTCACATTAACTAGTGAGCTTAACCCGAGGTGAAAGACTTCCTCTGACTGTAGATATGAGATTCCGTTAACTTAAACAACTTCAGATATTTTGAATTCGTGTAATACCGCTGCTTTAAACAATAAAAGAGCGCTATTGCTGTGTATGAACATATTTGCCTGTATTTATCAAATTAAGCCACTGTTTACCCAACGGGCATACCAGTGGCGACAGCGAGACCAACTTTTGGAACACCAGGACCAAGCCCCCAGAGGTAAGCCGTAGCACTGTTTCGTTACAATTCAAACGATATGTCATGAATACACTTACCATTGAGTCAAAAAGAACTTGCATTGCAATTGGTTGAGGGTACTGTCTGCAAAACCTTAACTGTAAATTAAATTTGATAACCGATTATACTTCAATTCCCTCCAGTGCGATATTCGTCATTCTCACCCACAACAGCGGCAATATGAAACTTTACTCCTCCTACCCCGAGTTAATCACTTGTCACTTAAAGGTTCGGGTAGTAACGTGACCAGCCCAAACAGGGCTTTTTATTGTGTCTTGTGGGAGAAAGAGAGAAGATTCGGAGAATGAAGCTAGACTACGTAAGGGTGGGAGGAGGGGAAGGTGGTGTTTCTACACAAGCCATCCATTTGCCTTTACTTTTAGAACTTTATTCACACTGGATTCCTTAAAGAGAAACCCCACTATTAAATTAATTTTTGACAAACTGAAAGTACCCAGAAGGAGTTTATTTACATAGAAAAATGCTTTTCTCTCCTGATGTATTTTTTGGCGCTAAAGGAGGCCTTTAACTGACAGAGACAATTTCGATCTTTCCGCGCCCACCATTTTGGTCGGCGCGGAATATATTACTTAATATATTACTTAAATCGTAGTTTGATTTAAGTAAACTAAAGTATTCAATTACAGATCCGCCTTCGATTTTAGTTTCCGTTTTTTTTTGTTTATAGTACACAACTCTTGCTGTCATTACTTTCAATAACCTGTCTAATATTTTATTTCAGCCGCCTCAGATACTACATTAATGTTTTCCGAGCCTTACTCGACCAGGTAAATGAATAATACAAACAACAAGTGTTACGTAATAGCCTTAACTGAAATTTATTTATTGTACTGATTTGGGGCAGCAGGGATGGTGCAATGGTTTATTGGCGACAGCACTCGACCCCTCTCCCCGCAAACGTCGCTCGGATCAGTTCCCTGATTAGAATCCATATGGCGGTTGAACATTGTAGTTAATGTTGGTTTCATTTCCCCCCATTACCAGCTCCTGTTTGCTAGTGATAAACAGGCTCACCAAGCAAAGTCCGATAGTTTGGTCTAAGATAAATTATATTGAACTAAAGATCGTATACTTGGTAATACTTCGCCCGAAGCTCTAACATCGTAAAGGTGGACATGCTTACTGCGCACATCGCTTATATAAAAAGAATGTACACTGTCACAGTTGAACGTGTACAGAAAACGAAGACACCCCGTTCTTGTTCCAATAGCTAATACCATCCTACTCGGTTTGATTAGTAGCATGATAAAGAAAACAGGGTCGATCAATTGAGACACTATAAGGTACGAAGATAATTAATTTGTATTTTGGTCCTAACTTGAAGTTACATATTAACAATTCTGAACTGTCTCCCGCCCAAAAAAACGTTCTGGCGAGCAAAAACTGCCCTTTTCCCATCAGAAATGTATCAGAGGCTACGTACTAGTAAAGGGTCTAATTAAAGATGATAATTACCTGAGTGTGATGTCAGTGGATTTTCTCAGCCTTTTCTTCCATTGTGACTGACTGTAACGAAGGTAGCGAAGTAAACCGTGGAGCTTCTATAGATGATTGGGGAGTTGCTGGCAAAGACAATCCTTCTTATCTGCGCCAAACATCCGACTGGTCAACAAAACATTAAGCGCCAGAGAAATTTTACAAAGAATACTTTCTTTCTTTCCTTTTTTTTTTTTTTTTTTTTTTTTTTTTTTTTTTTTTTTCTCAAGGAACATGAAACTTTTGAAGAATTTCCATAACTCCTTAGTCGAAAGCTTCTTTTTTTTTTTGAATTCTTGTAATTTAAGCCCAAGATTGACGAGCAGATTAACTCTTTTATATAGATCTCCATGTCCATATTTGGTAATTGAATCTTATTATTTATTTTGTTTTTTAGTTATTTTTTTTAAGTGTGTATATTTCGTGGGTGATGTTCATTTGACTTCACCGAGAACTTATGTGTAAATGTATAACAAACAAAACAGTTGGAAACAAAGGAAGCAAAAAAAGACTAATTTTCAAAAGTCATTTTTTTCAACTCGTGTTCCTTGTTTGTAGATGGAATATATTGTGGATAATGATCTCTCCGGTAATATCAGTGTTCGGGAACACAAAGGTAATGTAGCTACAGTTGAACAAAAGGAAAATAAACATATTCAATAATGATTTAGAGAAACATAAACATGTAAAAAGTAACGAAATAATGTTCCGACGTTTAGGCGAAATTATGACGCCATTATCAAGGAATGGAATAAAGCATCAAAAATGCAAGTTCAAAAGGAATGTACCACTAACAAGAGCGCCTCGATACATACTAATCAAATCCTTCTTTCTCGCAATCGGTTTCATCTATCTCCATGATCTTTCACACAAGTTTGTAAAAAGATTGAAACTACTATGACGTGAAATTGCATGTCAAAAGACCGTCGTTTTCTACAGATAACAGCCGAACACCAAAATTGTCCATTTTTACCGTTTTTCTATTAACCATAAAAAAACTTCATCCCAAAATATCTCGATGACGCTCTCACAGATTACGCTTAAACTTCACGAACATCGAAGCGGCTCTTGGAGGAAAAATCTCCGGCGAACGATTTTGGAAGAGCAGCTCCCAGTGTCGAGAAAAACTGCTGCAAGTAAAATAGGTGATGGCGTCATTTCGTTGCTAAGACAACTCTGATGTCATTGCAACCCTGATCAAATTTTCATCTTTGTCTTGCTGTTTCAATCATGCAAATTAGAGTACTTTAAGGTGGCTCGATACAGTTTTTCAGGGTCAATACCTCCCAAGTTTGAGCATAAACTAAGTCGCCATAAACAAAGATTTGTAAAAAATTGTCACCACAATTGTATGAGACAAAGACTTAACGAACTGAATCCGTTTGCACGTTCAAAGGCAGTCTTAGTTGTTTGATGTAAGGCATTTCGTTACTGAGATAATCAAATTTGTTCTTGCATTTTTTCCCTACACCAAATACCCAAACTACAATAACTACAGCAACTACAGCAACTACAACAACTACACTAACTACATTAGCTACAGTAGCTACAGCAACTTCAGCAACTACAACAACTACATTAACTACGTTAGCTACAGTTACTACACCAACTAGACCAACTAGACCAACTACAACAACTACACTAACTACAGCAACTACAGTACGGCACTGTTATGTTTTCCTTGTAACTGCTTATAAAGGTACAATTTGTGGGTAATGGATTCATGATAACCGCCATGAATATAGAGACATTTCATGCCCACTTAGCCCACTACAGTTGCTGCAGTTGCTGTAGTTAGTGTAGTAACTGTAGTTGGCGTAGTTGCAATATAGTTTGTAAAGTTGTTGTAGTTACTGTAGTTGGTGTACTTCGTTTGGTTGGTGTAGTTACCTTAGTTGATGTAGTTGGTGTAGTTGGTGTAGTAGCTGTAGTTGGTGAAGTTACATACTGTAGTTGGTGTAGTTGCTGTAGTTGGGTGTAGTTGCTGTAGTTGCTGCAGTTAAGCACGGAGAGGGACCGGAGGGGGCCTGAGCCCTCTCAATAATTTTGACAGGCACGTTCAGCGGCCAGGTTCTTCACGCTGCTCTTCGGTTCGATAAAGCGTGAAAATTATCTATTTATGGCTTCAATGATCTTAGTCACTTAAAAAGTGCTGGAAATGAATGCTCTCGGAAGGCTGAAAATGCTATATCAGAGACCCTGTATTTCAAATACTTTAGGGGGAACCCCCCTAGCAGCTTGCGGCTTCGGCGCTCGTGATTCCCCCCCCCCCCCCCCCCCAATAAATCTAACCTTGCTACGGCACTGCATAACTGCATAAACCCAGGAATTTGAGGGTGATTATAAAATAAAATTTGGGCCGAATATCGGCTCCAGACACTGATTTTACCATACCTGTCCATAAGCCATACCCTTAAATGTGTGTTTACTTTTGCCTTCACAGATCTGGTCAGGAAAGCTATCTATAACGTCGATGCGGCAATGAAAAGTTTTGGACGGCAAAAGCGAGACGTTATGAAGACAAAGATGGTTGATCAGTTGAAAAAGAAGGCCAATGAATTGTTGGGCAAAATGGAAAACAAAAAAAGTAAGTAATAGGGGAAAATTATTTTCAAATTGAGCGCAAAAAACAACAACAACAAAACAAAGCATGATATATAACGTGACAAAAAAATAATGTAATAATGCTGATGATAACTAACACGGATAAAAATAATGATAATGAGGGTAATTTTAAGTTTCGCCTTTCTGATCACGGATAATAATATAGTTATGGTAATAATAATGACTTTATTTTTTTTAGTTTCGCCTTTTTTAACCGATATTTTGGGCGATTAAATTATGCGTTTTCAAACTGTTTGTTTCGGACTTAGTCTCGAATTCGATTTGGTCGATCATAATTTTGATATGATTTCAAATGTAACATAGTTATTTAAGTGGAATGGTTATGAAACCCGTTAGATTTTTTGTTATATGTTTTTGTCAGCTTTTTTGGACCTCGCTGTGTACAACGTTCAATAGCATCCCTATCATTTTGAACTCACTGACCAACTGATGTTTTTCACAGTGACGTCATCAAATTGTAAAGTCATAATAGTAAGGATTCTTATTTACACTAAGTTGAAGATAAACAAGAAGTAAATCTTTCTACAAGTTTCCATTCCTGTAGTATGTTTCATTTCGAAAATACAGCAATCTGAACTTCCGAGTTTTCACAGTACGTGACACCAAAATAGGAATGCTGTCTCGTCACGAAAAAAAGTCTCCCCTCCTGATTTTCAGCAGCATAATCATTTCAACTATTAGAAGATATGTTTATGCGCACGTAAGTTAGTTCTCGAGTGAAAAGAAAGAGTTTTTTTATAGAAAAAGTGAACTCCAGATGTTTTTGTTGATTTCCGGCGGCCATATTGGTGCACCAAAACGGTACACCAATATGGCGTCTCCATACAAAGCTCTACAAAGGTGCGTGAAACGTTTCGGCAAATAACTCAGAAACTGTGGGTCACAAAGACTGGGAAAAGTTGTTTATATATTATCATATATTACATTATTTATATTATGATTGTTTATATATTAGTCTTTTAAACCACTTCATTTTCTTGGCTTCTTCCCCTGGACGGTTTCCAATTTACTTTTTTGTTGCGTGACAGTGAAAACGATCTATAGAAACATCGCATTAATCTATTCAGTCACAATTTGCGAACGAAAAACAAAGGATTGTGCACGGTCAGGGAGTTTCAACATAAACTGCAGCACCGTTGTTTCCAACTTTGATGTTTGCCGGCTTTCCTAACCAGTCCCCTCAACTAACTACGTTCAGACCAAACTGCACTCCACTTAGTTCAAAGTGCAATGAACTGATGAAGTCTGTCAACAGTCAACAACAAAAACTGATAATCGCTCATTTTATTTCATCACTTTTAGGCCTAATTAAAAAGCGTTCTCTGAAAAAATTGCAAGAGAAACGAGAAGCCAAGAAACAGATGAAGAAACGCCAGCTAATCATGAAGAATACAATGGATATCGTCAGCAAGTCCTTCGGCAAAATAGCGAGAAACAAACAATAGATCCATTAGGTAATGACGACTGCTATTAGTTATCAGTCAGTACCCTTGGTTAAATTGAAATCTTATTATTTTTTTCTTCCGAAGCAAACAGAGGACTGTTTCTTTTCTCTTTCCTAATTTTACTCCATTCTTTCTAAATTGGTTTTGTTTTTATAATTTCAAGGCATTAATTTATTTTCCCCTTTCGCATTCACGGGAGCTTTGATTCTGCTTACAGATTTTCATTGAATCGACCCATTTAAGGTAATAAAAGACGGTTTTGGTTTCTGGATTTTACGCTGAGGATTACGTATTGTAGTTACTGGATTCTGGATTCCTTGTGAGTGAAACTTGGATTCCCGATGCCAATCATCAGCGGGATTTCCGATTCCTTGAACTGGATTCCAGATTCCACGAACAAAAGTTTCCTGGATATTCCGGAATCCAGATTGCCATACGTGGCGCGAATTAAAAGTGACATCTACAAAAAGTACTGTTCCAAAAGAAGATTCTAGCGAACTTAGAATTAGAAATTAAAGATTCTAGCGAATTAGAAAGAACTGTGAATGATATTAACCAGTCAAATCAAAGCCACGGCTATAACTTAAGATCCAAACCAGTTTCAGTAGCAGTACTAAAGTCAGGGACGCAAAGACATGCAAATTCATTTATAGCAAGGGCTGCAAGACTCCTTTAATGATCTGTTATTTTTACTCACTTACTTACTTAATTTTCTTACTTTTTTATCAGAATAATCACTTGATTTCATAGTATTGTGAATAGGCTCTTGTGTGAATCCATTGTATATATTTTTGAAAGACGGATAAATAAAGGTTATTATTATAACTTATCATTTCGATATTACTGATTTTACCTTCTTCCTATCTCACTTTATGATTTTTACTTTTTACTGCAGCAAAAGATGAAGAATACAACATGGACCGGAACGGAACAGGCATTGAGACCAATCAGTAATAGAAGCATTAGATTCTGTTATCAAAAATAGCGAAAGGAGAACACCAAAACAGCGAACTTTTTTGGTGACTAAACTGTTTTTAGATGTAAGCGGGGTAGCAGCACCCACTGTAATGTTACAGTCAAATAAACGAGGAAATCAAGCATAAAACCGACTGTGAGCAGCAAAACTTTCTTCTCGGAATCTTCTATACTTACTGTGCGTTTTTTGGGGGAAAATCAAATTCAGGATTTCCTAATCCAAAACTGGATTTTTCGCTTTTTTGGGCAAACCCAAAAACGGATCATGAATCCATTAAATCCACTTTCTTTGTGGATTCTTCGAATCAAATCGAAAACCGGATTTTGAAAAAAGTTGCAAGCGGTTTTCCGATCAAAAATGGTACATAACAGATGCCGTAAATGCATAACAATATAGGTGCCGTTACACACACCATGGTAAAAGGTCTTTCCCGTGGTTAATTTGCCGCCGTAAATTTTTACTCGGGTAAACTTTACCAAGGTCACTTGCGGTTACACGTAAATGTATTTACCACTGCTGATTTCCGTTTTCACACAATTATTTTCCTGGGAAACACTTGAAGTAATTCAGAGCCAACTGGATTTTCGGTTTCAACTGAAACTGTTGCTATCCAGGATAAAAATTAATAATAATAATAATAATAATAATAATAATAATAATAATAATAATAATAATAATAATAATACTAGTAATCATAATCATAATAACAGCATAACCCAGATGGTCCAGGTTGAATTTCTGACATTTCAGAATCAAGTGATGAACAAGCGAGCAAATGCCCTGCAAAAAAAAAAAAAGAAAAAATTCAAAAAAAATACAAACGTTTGCTCAAGTTATCTGGGTGTGTAAGCAGACGATTTTAAATGTTTCTCTGAAGACAATTTTGAAATAGTAAATTACCGAATAGTGCGAAATCCGGCCATCAAAACGGATCGCAACGAGTTATTCTTCTGGTGTTGTTGGAAAGAAAGGCGCTTATTAGGCCCTTGATGATGAACAAAATTCTTTGTCAACTGGAGATTCGTGATTGGCTGTCTTACCGTGGGCAACAAAAAACCCTTGCTAATTACTATGTTAAATGTGATGGACGCTTTCTTTTTGATGTTCTTTATTTTAAGTATTCGTGGATAATTAACACGGGAAATTTTCCACGGGAAAGTCCAGTCACAAACACTAAACAATTTCTCGCGGTAAAATGGTAATTTTCCACGGTAAAAGTGTCCCGCACCTATTCTAACTGAACTTATGTCTATTGGTGCGCCTAAACTTTCACAGTCATTAATTTCATGTTTGTCATCTATTCACATTTGTAGACTCTTTTTAAACCCTTACCTGTCCTGTTTTTGTACGTATGTCCTGCTTTCGACGGTTATTTTCCAAGTAATTGAAAAAATCATCGGCTTTAGTCTTAAATCCTAAGGTGAATTCAGATCATGTGTTTCAAATCCAAATATATACATTTCGCATATTCATACGTAGTTTATGTTGCTTTTCCTTCTTGTCATTGCGAGGAGCACGAGGACATGCCGTTATCGTTGTAAGTGATCCTTTTTCGGATCTTCCAGGTTTTTTTTGGTAGTGAAGAAGCCATAGGATGTGAGATGTGAGATCACAACTCCGTTTTTTGATTCGCCCCAAGAAACACAACCTTAGCCATGAACTATGAAATTTGTAAACAACGGATCCCAAGCAGCCAGGCTGGGAAACGTTTAAAAAGCTGACTAAGCTTTCGCAACAGGACGGGAGAAGAAAGAAGACGGCAAACCTTGTGTGATAAGCGCTACAGTAATTTTGTTTGAAACAACTTTTCCCCAGACTTCACTTTCCTTTAAACAGATCTTTTTGTAAAAGACGAGAAAGCCTTAATGTTAAGTGAAGATCACGACAAAACACCCAAGTATTAGCCCTGTCACACACAAACGTTTTGCCGTCCTCTTCTTCCTGGCGTCCTGTTGCGAAAACTCACCATTATACCTAGGGAAACGGGACTTGACCCGTTTTGACCTGGGCTTTCCTTATGGTAGAGCTTCCGAGGCCCGTCCTAGTTTCCTATAGGACAATATTCAATGAACAGATTACACACTCTCAGAAGAGCCCCGGTAATTCGAACTCCGATAATTCGAATTCAAGTTAACGCGAACTGAATTTCGTTTCCTGTGATCAAAAATTACTCCTATAACTCTAACTCCGGTTCTTGCAACTCGAGAGCCGATGCCCTTTTATGTAATCGGTAATAAAAACACGGTCAAATCATTTGCTGTTGCACATGATCTTGAAATGAAATGAAAGAAAACGGCGTCGCCTTCCGCGAACTAGGGCTTAAAGCTACGAGTACAAGATATGAGGTAAAACAGAAATTACCAGTAATTTTATTTTTTTCTCTGAATCAACACTTTCTCTGAAATGAATAAATTAATTAGCTTAAATAAGCTAAGTTCAAAAACAAAGTATACTGGACAAAACTGTTTTGGGCTGACGCTTTACTATGCAAAAATAAAACCAGCAAAGGAACCTCAATTATATTTTTGCCTTTTTAACTTTATTCAATAGCCCTTATGCATGTTTACGTCACACAAGCAAATTTCACCACCAAGCCTCGTTTTGAAATTAAAAATTAGCGAAGTTTCACAGAAATGAATTCCCAAGGCAGTAGAGTTGAAAAGAATACCCACGCACAAAAAGTGCAAATGCAAAAAATTTTGTTCACAAACGAGGCTTGTTGGTGAAATTTACTCGTCTGACGTAATCATGCATAGGGGCTATTCAACACATATATGATAAGGCTGTAAAAATGGCAGTAAAACACGCGCGTCCGCTGCTAGAATTGGCGCCAAATTCCCAACTTTGATACAAAATGTTTCTTTCCGAAATATGTTTCAAATCTCCCAATCATAAGTATTAGTGCCTTTTATATAGTGGTATTTAAAGAATCCCTCTTTCAAGCAAAAGAGAAAGAAAACTCCCCTTGCGGGCTAATAAAAATTCCGGAAACACATTTTTTTACCACGGTTGAGACCGACAGTCCTAGAATGGATGACGAACGGTATCGAGTCCAAACCAGTTCTCGCTGAGGCTAAAATA
Source organism: Porites cylindrica (assembly GCA_964035525.1). NCBI lineage: Eukaryota > Metazoa > Cnidaria > Anthozoa > Scleractinia > Poritidae > Porites > Porites cylindrica. The sequence continues at coordinate 15,967,323 of OZ037788.1, read as the reverse complement.
AGCGACAGAAACGCCCCCAAAAAGATGGAAAGGCATAGTTCAAGGTAGCGGAGATATTTTTCCATTGCAAGTATCCATTGGCAGGGCTAGAGGAGTCAAAAACACTCACCCGAAGAACACGTTTTGAGGAAATTTACCGATGACGACTCTTACCACAGCATGTAGGTTTTGTGTGGTATCATATGGTAACCCTACCCTAGCACCAGGTTTACCCTCCCTTCTGGTAAACAGGCCCTAATTGATTAGTTGGCGAGAACTCATAATGAAAATCAACGAAACAGTTTTTTAAAGAGCATTTCTCGGTATAAATGTCTGACTAACTTTGCTAGCAAAACATGGCTAATGAAATTTTTGTCATATACTTTTGCCGAGTCTACTGAATCTTGTTGAGGATTTTGTTTCTTTGTTTATCTTTGTTCTTCTTATTTTTTTTAAATTAATATTTACTGAATACACTGCAGTAGATAGACCATCAAGAGTTTCCAACTGGCTATTAATCAAATCCCCCTCCCCACCCCCCCCCCCCAAAATGTGCTTTTTATAACTTCCCATAATTCTCTCTGTTTGTCAGTTTGAAACCAGCGCGGCGCGTATTCGACTGAACTTGGCTCTTGTAGAGTTTTTTCGGCTGCCTTGAGCAAAGTTTCCCGGAAGGCATCATTGTAAGCCTATGAAGGAACAAGTCTCACGATTGGCAAAGTTTCCATACGACTTAGTTGTCAAATTGTTAAAATGCACTTGAAATTTCTTTTGCCACGTTTTCAGCAAATCCAGAAAGATATATAAAATAACAAATCTTGCATGAATTGCCTCGACAATTTATGTTTAGAATTAAGATTATTACATGGCTTTGTATCGTGGGTCAAAAGAGCTCTGTTGTTTTTGTTGTTGACTCAACAGTGCCCGACGCCGAGAAAAGCATTACTTTTAATTGCTTCGTCGAGGAAAAATTTGGCGCATCGGTTGTGACGCATGTGAGTCTTGTCACATTAATCTCATCTTAGGTTTGTTTACACGGAGGTGGGGGATCCCAGATAGGTGAGGTAAGTTATTTAAGGTTGGGCCAAAATGACAAACAGTGTTTACATGCAATCTTAATTACAACCCCGCCAACCCGGTGTGCACTTTCTCAAAATTATTGAAAAGAAGATGGAGGGAAAAGTACATGTGCTGCTCTTTCATAGCTCTGCCTTTCTGTTGTGACTTTTAATGACTGAAAGCTTCCCCAAAGGCAGTTGGCGCGAATTTACGACCCCTTTTAGGCGGGTTACCTCACCTAGCTGGGTCCCTCGCCTCCCTAAAAATGGCCAGGAACCTTTCAATGTAGACTAAGAAAATAGGCACACCAACAAAATGTCTAAAGATTTTTCAATAGACTGTTATCTAACCGATTGCCTCGTACGTCATTCTATAACTCATTTACCAAAATTATTGTTTAATCTGTTAAAACAAACAATTTTTGCATATTCAGCCGTTAATTAAGTTGAGCAATGTTCAATTTCGTTTCTCGTCTTTAATCCTTATCCTACAAATCAATCTTCCCAACTAGAGTCAAATCAATCCCCATACTTTACAATACTTATAAACTTTGGAAAATTAATGTTAATTAAACGTCTATTTGTTTTTTTGATCAACGTAGCGAGTGCAAATTAGTCAAACCTTTTTTTTTTTTTTTAAGTTGGTTTAGTTATCAAGAAAGACGCATTGAACTATGACGATACATCTTAGTGCAAATCGTTCCTGCCCTGACCCTGTCACTGATTCAGTATGCTTAGCGAGTACGGACTATATGAACATTAACTTTGGTATATATAATATGCATGGACGTATTTTTGTTGTCGTGGATGTTGTCTGTTTTTGTTGTTGATTTCGATTTGAACCCCAAAAGGAAAATTGGCTCAACGTTTTAC
>OZ037788.1:15827913-15960413 GCA_964035525.1 Porites cylindrica | reverse complement strand
CTTTAGCTGGTGATGAGTGAAATAAAAAAAATACAAATGAAAACCAAATTTATTTTTATCTCTACGCATCGGTAGGTTAAAGCTGTTTTAACGAATACGAGTTAAATCGGCTTTGTTGGGTATATGTACTTTTATTGCTATGAGATGAGTTTATATTTCTTATATTGGTTTTTTACTGTCAAGTAGACCGGTTATTTTCATGAATATACCTTTGAATTCCTGTTTAATACGGCTTGATCAGCTTTAAAGGGCATTTGCCGGCGGAAGTTCCATGGAAACTGCTTTAAATTAAAAACTATTCATCGGACATCGGCAATCATCCTCAGTAGTCCAGTGGTATAGGGAAGCGGCGTTTAGACGAAGGTTCGGGCTTCGAACCCTATTGCCTATCCTTACTTTTTTTCTTTTTTGTTTTCCTGCGGTTATTTTGTTTTGTTGGCTTATTTGTCTTTTTTTTATAAATATAGCTTATTTCCCGTATTGGCTTCTTTCCCTTTCTTTCCACTTCTGGCCCTTAACCTCTGCTTCGCAAGGCTCTGCGATTCGCGTATTTCTAGTAGACTATTAAGGAGAGTGTAATAGTTAACTTGGGACGTAACAGTCGCGTCCTATTTACGATGCGCCAAACAAGCAAACATTTGATACTGGCAATGTTAACCGTCTATGATCGGATTGAAATCCTCTTCCAAAACTACTCATAAAGGCTCAGGAAACATAGGTGAATAACAAATAACAACTGATTTTTCTATTAGCTAATACAGCGTTCGGGCTCCCTGTGTTAAGACCTACAGTACTGCGAAAAGGAAATGAGAGCGTGATTCCCCCGGGGGGTACTCCTGGGAATTCTTGGTGGGGGTGTGCCGCCCGGTTCTTCAAATCCTGACCCGATTTCAGACCAAAAAATATAATTATCCACACCCGTTTTCAGACCAGGCCTCTAAAATCCACACCCGTTTTCAGACCTAGCCTTTAGGCAGAAATTATGTTATCATCGCTTAGATTAGGGCGCAAACACAAAAATTATTATTTAAATCTATTTGGAATTCACATATTTCACTCTTTCTTACTCATTTGGAATTTAAACGATAAGAATGTTCATACACTCCCGTAGTTCCCTCGAAAACCCAACCCGATTCCAGACTAAAATGGGAAAAGTGTGCACCGTTTTCAGACCAACGGCGCAAAAACCCTACATACCCGATGGGGCGTGACATACCTATATGACTTATATAAGGGAGTACCCCCCCGGGATTTTGTCCTTCAGTTCTCTCCAAAAATCGACTAAAGTTTGCCAAGAAATTATTTTTATGGCCCCAATAAAGAAGATATGACAGAATTATGTTTCTTAAGACCTACATGTACTAGTTTCTTAAATTTTAGGACAGCTCTAGCTCATAACATTTTTGATCATTACTTTTTCATGAAAGGAATTTAATTTGTCAAAACCTCCCTTGGTGTCTTTTATTTGTTTCAGCCGCCTGAAATATTACATCCACGCCTTGGAAGCATTGCTCCGTCAGGTAAAATTAATATGACGTTTAAAACGGCTGTAAGAGTTTAAGCGGTATCAGAGAAACAGCGAAAATAAATGATCAAAGTATTGTAACAAAATAATCAACCTTAGAAAATCGAACATCTGGCCTCTAATTTCTTTTTTATTCATTCAAAATATTTCGCAGTTTCTGATTGGCTTTAATCCCCCAATTAATTCTTCATAAGCACCTGGCGCTTACCAAATTAGAAGATCGGCGAGCTATATGCTGTCGATTCGAAGGTATACTTTGATAAGAAACGAGGTTGATCGATTGTATGTTTGATTGGGAACGAGGCCGCATGTTTAATAGACTATTGATAAACGTTGTTTCCAGGCGCGGCTCTCTAGCGGTGTGCGACAAACGCAGACTGCAGACTTGCAGACCGCAGACCTGCAGACTTGCAGACCTGCAGACTTGCAGACTTGCAGACTTGCGGACTTGCAGAGACGTTCGGAACTCACGGGGAGGGGGGGGGGGATAATTGCCCCCGCAGGTTCAATCCCGAGGAGGCACTCTAGTAACTCGCGCGTATATTAAGGAAAGTACTTACAGTTGTAATATACAGTCAGTATGGCAGAAAAAAATCTCGATTTGCTTGAACAGGGGCCGCGAGGAATCGGTAGGTAATGATGACGTGATGAAGACAGAAAATTTCGAAGGGACCGGTCAGGTAGATTTTGTGACATTTATTGTGCACTCATACTTCGATACTCTTTTGCGTTACTTGTTATCAGTGACATTCTGTGGAGCAGTTGGTTCAGTGAAAGTTATGGACCAAAAGACACTCGTTAAGCGCAGATGAAGTTATAAGGTGCGTACAACCGTGTATATAGAAACACTTGGAGATTTTACCAGACACGAGTTCACAAATCTTTGATTGGAAACCTTGCCAGACACTCTTTCTCTCTCTTTGACCGGAATAAGACTCAGCCCGAAACAAGCAAGACGAGTGAACAACGGCTAGCTTATCACTAGCAGAACGATGGACGATTACAGAAATTCGCCGACAATCAAATTCTGTGCTGACTTATTTCCTGCTCACAGATGTCCTTCCGTTTTAAAGCCGCTCGATGATCCCACCCGTCTTCTTCTTCGCTGCTCTCGCTGAAGTTTAGGTCACCGTTCTTCCGATGTTAAGTCTTCCACGGCAAGGATTTCCAGTCACCTGTCGAATCGGGCACTGTTGTGTTTGCAGCCCGTTAGCGCTGTTGTTTGCCTCAGACATACTTTGCGATTCGCCAACAGTAAACAGAGGATGAATAAAATTAGTCCAAAGCCCTGTCACAAAAAATGTAGGTCTGCAAATCTTCGAGTCTGCAAGTCTGCTAGTCTGCAAGTCTGCAGGTCTGCAGGTCTGCAGGTCTGCAAGTCTGCAGGTCTGCAGGTCTGCAGGTCTGCAAGTCTGCAGTCTGCGTTTGTCGCACACCGGCTCTCTAGCTGTTTACTCACGAGTGAACTAAAAAAAAACAAAAAAAAACGGGGCGTTCACGGCTATCTGAAGTCGAAATAGCTGAATTTCTGACGAAAAACTGAACGGTAGGAAGGCAAAAATACAAACTAAATGTTAAACTGCTACTTTTGTAATGCGAATGCATGTGCTAATTATGCAATTGGTGAAAAAGGTGCCGAACGGCAAGCGCAAATTTGTAAGCCGGCTTTACTCTACGCCTTTACTACGAAGCAAAAAAATGCAGTGCAGCCAGCACTGCAAATAATGTCTTTAAAATCTCTTTACAACGGCTACCTGGGGAAGGAGGAGCATTAAGCTGGGAGGACAGGGATTTAGAATACGACATATTTTATTTGTAAGCTTGTGTTAGGATATTAACACCAAATGCAAACTGAAAATGCATGTATTTCAATCAAACCGAATCCATCTTCTCAGGAAACAAATTCACAAAACACAAAACGAGCATCGGGTACTTGAATATACGTATCTTGTTTGCTTAAACTTGATTTGCAGGCTTTTTTTTCGCGAATGTTTCTGCTTGTGTAACCGAAACGTTAAATGCTAAAAAAATTGGAGCTTTGGGGCGAGTCAAATGGGGATTTCTAATCTCCATACTGAAATCAAAGATGGCGGACAAGACATTATTCTAGGATAAACAGTCCGGTTTTGTTCGTCCCCCAAATTCTCCTGCATTGCATGTTAGCTGCGTTTCTTTTGTATAGAGAGGCTTCACTGCATTTTTGGCAGTTTGTGGGTTTTTTTTTTCCGGCCGCTACCGCTTTGGAGAAGGTGGCGCGGTTCTAGAAAGATAAAGTGAATAATTATAAAAACCGTCCCCAGGGACTTGAAACGAAAATTGGTGGTTGTAGAGAAGGGGTGAAATTGACTTTTTTTTCTGCTCTCTGATAGATGGAATACATTGTGGACAACGAACTTGGTGCTCATCCCAGCATCTCCGCTAAAAAACGGACAGGTAAATAAAATAATCGATAATAGAACTCATAGGAAGGGTTTTGCGCAGGCAGAGAAAAGATAGATCTGGAGTCCTGACAAATCCACTGCTATCGTTCAGAGACTTGGAAAAAATAAATAAGCAAATAAATAAATAAATGAATGCTCTAGCATTTGTGTCACGAAGTTTTTACAGACAATATATTGACAATCAAACAAGTGCTACTATTGATTCCATTCATTTCTTTCGTTATTTAATATGATATTTATATTTTGATTTCTATTTTCTTTCCATTGTTGCCAAGGCTTCGAAAGGGGTCGAAGTATAACTTGTGAAAAATGTCAATACTTATCATCGCTTCAAACGTGATTTAGTGGTTATTGACAATTTTTAACAGGGCGAAACAAGAAGCGTTCGCAAGCCCAAATGAAGATGAAAACATTAAGGATCATCAAGGAAAATGTGGAAAAGATGTTCTCAAAGAAAGAGTAAATTTTGAGGTAATTTTGACTTATTTGTTGACTTAGATGAATTCATTTTCTAAAAGTATTGTTGTACGTTTATTCAATTTTTTAGTCAAGCCAGGGAAAGATTAAGGGAGAGCTATTTTCGTATGTCACCATATCAATATTTGATTACAAATTTGCTCCCATTAAAAAATTCTTGCATTTTAATTGCATTAAAAGACTTTCAATCATCACGCTAGAGCACTTTCTTTTTCCCGTCTCATATTTGCATCTGATTCAGGTAAGGCCTAGGCAAACGTCGAACTTTTCGTGAGACGCGCGACCCAAACGGCGTGAATTTGGGTCGACCTAGGGACTGTGCAATAATTATCAGGAGGGGGGGGGCGGGGGGGGGGGGGGGGGGGCGCTGAAAAACTAGGGGTTAGCTAGCAAAAACTTAGACAGTAGCCCCTCCAAAACAAAAAAAATTAGTTCTAACCCCCCTCTGTTATGTTAAAAATAACGTTGCACCCCCCCCCCCCCCCCCTCCTTCCCACCACACTGGACTGAGCTGCCATCACGGCTTCAATAATGACAAACGTTATTATGTAACATGTAGTATCGAGAAGGATGTTGATCGCTTGATTGAAGATTTAGACAAAGCATTTGCTAAGTACCGGGGTACTTACCACATTGGCTCAAAATCTAAAACTTCTGAAGCCAGAAAGAGAAAGGAGCAGAGAAAAAAATCAAAGAACAGGAGATTGAACGCTTCAAATAGCAGACGAAAAAGAGCTTGCATTATATTTAGATCCTTGGGAACGTCTTGGGAGGAGAGCCTGATGAACTTTGTTATGAGCCAGATATATATGGAATTCAGCAAATCGATTCAGTCGATGAAGAAACATTACTTTTATTCACATCAAAAACCGACAAAGCTTGTCTACGAGATCTGTTTGATTTCCATTGTTTTATGGGGGAAGCTGAAAAACAAGTTCATGATTTTTGCTTTACATAGGATCAGCTCAATTAATTAGAAGACGGGTTAAAATTGATCAGTTGTGAATTTGCTTTTCATTTTGATGGAATATTTTCAATAATCGTTTAACAGCTGTTCGTGTTGATATTTGTTACAGTCTATCATGATGCCTGTATTGAGAATCTTTTATTGCGTTTAATTTTATTTACATTTCGAATAAAACTTTTATTAAAAGGCCCCCCTCCGTCAAATGAGTGATTTTACTTTGAGCCCTCCCTATCTTGGCAGCACTTTTATGTAAAGCCCCCCCCCGACTCTAGTTTTTCAGCCCCCCCTCCTGATAATTATTGCAGAGTCCCCTAAATGAAGTTAAGATCACCAGTTGGCTCAGACGTCGAACTAAGGACGCGTCGAAGAATGAACTGAATCAGACCAAAAACGAAATTTAACTTTTTTTCCCGAACGATGCTTAATATACATCATCATACAAATTTAGACTTTTTTTTAGTGTAGTTGGTCGCATGTGTAGTCTCCCTCGCAGCCGTTTTTTGGATGTCACGCAACGGGAGCGTTGCGTGACATCCAAAAATCGGCTGCTAGGGAGACTATCGCACGTAAAGATCGACGTTTGTTCCGAGGACGATCTTCAGACGGCTAGAACGTGTTGGATGATCCAAGCTCATATTCAGACGAACAGGCTAACTGTGCCAGACGTCGTCGAACTTTTCATGAACTTTAACTCACTAAGTTTGGTTCATCTCGTCAAAAGTTCAACGTTTGGTTTAGGCCTGACAGGGGAACAGTGTTACTTTCCATTTACAAGTCAAAACCACCCGGGCGGAAATTAAATCTTTTGCATTAACATAAAACTACAAAATTTTTTGTGTTGGGAGAATGACCCACTACAAAGTATATGCAAATCAGCTATACGTACTTGAAAGAGTAGAAAAATTGCATCGCTTTAAATCAAAGTCGATATTTTCGGAATGGCTCCAGTCCTTTGCCTTTCCAACCTGAATTTCCGGTTTCCCCCCAACATAACATGATAGTTCATAGTCATGAAAAATGAATGTAAAAAATAAAATAAAAAATAAAACACCATTCCAGTAACAAGATATAATTTTGAAACTAAAGATTTCCTAAAGATGTCCAATTTCCCCCCTGTATTTGATCAACATTGTAGTCCATACTGAAAAGACTGTTACACGTATTTCTTCACAGAGACCAGGAACAGGACAGGGAAGAGGAAACAAATGACAATTAACAATAGACTGAGATGAAGGATGCAAATGTATCAAGCTCCATTAATTGTGCAATGTGATTTAGTTAATATTTATGTCACAAATATGAATAAAGGAATCTGGTTAAAATTATTATTTGTTGCACTACAGTACTTTCTCTTCTTTACGCACGTTACTTTGATCTGTAGTCCCTGTGATGGTTGCTGCCAAAAGAGGGAGGGTAGACTGAAGCTACTAGAAGGAAAGGAAAAGAGAAAATTCAAGGAGCGATTGAATGTACACGTGATGAACATGTTACAGCGAAGGTCCACTGAAATAAAACAAAATAACAAAATCAACATACAATAAGAATAATGTAGATTTAGTCAGGGCTAAAAGCGTAGCACCAGCTAGTAAACCTGACATTTAAATCAAGATACACTTGTAAATTATCAACAAATCAGTTAACTGGAGAGCCGTCCATTGATTTTACCTTAGCTTCCATTTTAAATTCATCAAATGTATCCTGTATTGCTTTAAAAAAAATATCGTATAAATCGAGGAAATCGTGATATAAAATTTGATATTTGCATAAAAGGATCCTTAACTAAAGACATGAACAGTTTTAATACATTTTATAAAATACTGCTTATAGAAATCAACCCTCTTTTAATGGAAAAGCAAAAATGCAAATTTTGAACTAAAACATGGCTGTCAAAACTCTTTTGCCCTGTTTCGTCAATGTTGAGGTACACGTCACGACGCCTTAATATTCACAGATATATTACATAGGAAACGTCGCTAAGGTTGGTATTCGTACCGGTTTTGGAATAGCTTTTTTTTTAAGTCTTTGGGACCTCAAAAGCCCCTATGGTCTGAATCAGGGGTTGATACTGATTTTAGCTTAATCAATAATTAATCAAGTGCATCTCTTTTCTTTTCTTGTTTGAGAAAGATACTGGCTTTTTAATACTTTTAAACTGAACCTCTCGTGCTGCCCTCTTAAACCTTTTTAAAATATTTTTTAGAAAAAAAAACCTCCCTACATGCTCTTTTGCTCAGAATGAAAGGACCTCTTTTATACACCTTAAGGTTGAAGAGTCTTCACAAAAAGTTCCGAAATGCCCGTAAATTTCCTCCTATTCTGCCAGTCCTACGTAGCACGGATACGGAGATCCTGCACCAACTTTGTCCATGAACATTAGCACAGTAAAAAAACTTTTTAACGGTGTTTAGTATTGTACCCTGAAGAAGGCAGCATTGCCGAAATGTCGGTTAAAACTCCTTTGAAATAACAGCGTCGATTTTACAATTTTCAAATAAACGTATAATACAAAACCTGCCGCCTTGCTTTATTAATAGGTTTGCAAAGCTCTCACAGCAGTCACTGTCAAGTTTGTCGACAACATTTCAGACAGCATTTCAATACTGAAACACACGACGGGCAATGTTTCTCCGTTTTATGTTACTTTTCATTATTGGGATTAATCGAGTATGGGATGACTGTGGTACTACGAAAAAGCGTTAGACTGGGACGAGGTAGCGTTTGACGCCCCAGCCCACTCGGTTCACTCGGCCAGCAGAGCAACTGTTACTTCAGAAAACTGTTACCAACATGGCGGCTGTCGTGAAGTCACCGAATGATCCAAGAGAGTACAGGTAAATTTAAAGTCAATGAGAAAAACATCCATCCGATGATAACCCTAAATGTCGCAATTCAACCGTTAAGGTCCAAAATTAAGCCCTTTGATAAGCAGAAGCCCGTACCCAGAAGTCGTTGATGAAGGGACACAATGCGAAAATCGATTGGGCCGTATTGCATTTAATATCCGTACCCCCCAGGTTGAGGACTTACCGTGTAGCATGAAAATTTTGCGGGAGTTTTATTTTGCGGATCGGCGATTTTTTGTGGTTTGCGGGAACAAATTTTTGCGGTTCGAGATGACTGAAATTTCTGGTGGGGACTAATAATATTATTTTTGCGATTCTCTGTTCAAGTAGCAGAATATTTAAGTGGAAGAAACCTTATAATATGGTATTTTCAACTTTTATTTTACGGTATGTTGAGTTAAAGTTCACTCTACTTACATATTTAATAAAGAATAATACGGTTTTCACTGTGATATCTTACTGCACAAAGGGACTGAACAACAGCAAAACAAAACAAAAGCCTATCCCTACCATACACAACCAGTCCATTAAAAGCAGAGTTTTTAATTTGACTGAAGGGAGTTAATTTTTGTGGCGTTTTATTTTGTGGTTTTTTTTTTCTTCGGGAACTAATTTTTGCGGATCGAGGTCAATTCGCTAAAATTAGAACCCGCAAAATTTTCATGCTACACAGGCGTGGATCCACACCGGTTTCCACCGTTTTACAGAAATCGGTCAGATTTTTTCTCGAGATATATTTTTAGTTAAAAAAAAGCTATGCAACTAGAAATCTTGTTCCATAACTACAACATGGAAATTGACCATGATAAAATCCTCCGATTTGCAAGGTTTCATTAGAGGAGAATGGAACTGGCCAACATCCCGTCTGAATGACTCAGAAATCCAGGAAAGGGGCCTTTAGGTAGTGAAAATCCAAAAAATTTCCTGTGACAGCCCATGCATGCTCCCTGATCCCCCAGAAGCTTGCGCCCTCAGTGTTAGGAAATCGGTCAAAATTTATCCTAGATCCACCCCTGCTACACGGTACCTTTTCTTACCTCTGAAGATTGGCTAACATTGGATTCACCCCTGAAGACTTCCATAAAATATGGGCTCGAAGGATATGGTTTTATTAACCACAGAAGAATTTAGTGAAAATTAAGGCTTCACCCTAAAGAATTCCACATTTTTTTTTACGCTGAAAATATTTGCCGATAACTGGAGGTTTCTGGCCAAAATGGGAGGGTTAGAATCTCTGATATGTACTTTCAAATAAGTGTGACTAAAATGAACCTGCATGAACTTGAACTTTATTCTGCCTCTTAGGATTTGGGTTGATTTTCCGCATTCCATAGTTCTGGCATTCCACTATTCTTCTGATTTTGGGGTCGCCCTGTTCATGCTAAGAGCTACCTGTAAGAAGCAACAAGCAACCCAAATTTGAGTGGAAAAGAGAGGGGAGGGGTGCAGATTGTTCTTTCACTGATGAACCCATTTTGAGGATGACTTCTTCTTTTACAAATTTATGAAGGTAAATTTTTGCTTGTGTTTGTCTGTTTTTCCTGTTTTTTAATAATTTCTTTTTTAAGGGTCATCAACTTGGAAAATGGTTTAACAGCCCTGTTAATCTCTGATACCCACTCAGTCAGTCCACGCGTACACCATGACAGTGACATGGTAACAACAGATGATGAGGAAGACACATGGAGTGAAGACTTTGAGGAAGAAAGTGATAATGATGATGATGGTAGCAATAATGGTGATGGTGTTGACGGATTTGTAGGAACTGATCCAGAGGCTAATCAACAGTATGATGAAGAACGAACCAGGAAATCAAAGGAAACGAAACTTGTAAGTATACATGTGTAAAATAGCTCTGTCGGTGGGGTTCCAAAGAATTCCATGGTTAAAGAATACAAACAAGTCCTTGAAATTTCAATAGAATTTCATTCAGTGTTGGTTTATGGTGTCTCCGTGGAGTTGCATGGAATCTCCACAAAGTTCTTTAGGAGATAGAGTTAATTTTATGAAATTCTGTGGAATTCTGTGTTGTGTATCAATGGCAGTCCGTGAAAATCTATAGAGTTTGTTTTAACAGGGTGAGGATCTTGAAGTGAACAAATGGCCAGATTGCACTGGTCTGTCTATATTAATGCCATCAGTGTATGTGTTAACATAGCATTTTAAATACAGTCAACTCTCTTGTCAGCAACCACCCTCAATCAGTGACCCTTGGTGCATCAGAAAGTGGTCGCTTACTGTACTACGAAAGTAGTGTGTACTACATGCAAAAAAGGGTGAATTAAACCACTCCTGTGGCTTCTTTTACATGAATTAAGTATCTTTGATTTTATTGTTGTATCTTCTAAAATAATTATCATAAGGAACTTTGATTAAATGTCAATGATTGTTATCTCCTTGTTATTTCAGTCTGCAGCAGCCCTTTGTATCAGTGCAGGGAATTTTTCTGATCCTGAGGACATCCCTGGTTTAGCTCATTTCTTAGAACATAGTAAGTTTGGGGAACTCTCAGGGGTTTGGTGAAAGCACGGGTAATTCTTATAGAGCATGCAAGGGAAGGGGTGAAGGGGAGGGGAGGTACCTGCAGCGAAGGCCCTAGGTCTCGGTTTTCTATGTTCTCTGAATGAGTGATGGTGCATAGAATTCACCATTGGCTAACAGCACCTCTTGGGAGTTAGTCTGTCACCTCAGAATAATAATTACTATTAAATTAATTTTGTCAGTCAGTGAAAATAAAAAGTTTGGGTCTTGTTCGTTAATCTCTCGTCTTGCCACCTGTTGGGGGTGAAGCAAAGACACAGATAACAGCTCAGTTTAGAGTCTTATAAACAAAACATTTGACGTGGCCCATTTTCACATACTGGCAGAAGAACTGTTTCAGTCGTGTTTGAAAGACCTTTAGGTCGAAGAAATTTTCATTCCTTTGACTTTAAAGCCAGCATAAAGAATAGCATTACAACTGTCTTTTTCATGGTGAAGATCTCATGGCAGTACAGTTGTAAACCTCTCCTTAATGGCAACCTTAGGGACATAGAAAAGTAGCTGTTGTAGAGAGGTTTAAACAAGGGATTGTCGTTAGTGAAGGTTTGACTGTATTACCAGCTGGGTTCAGAAAAAGTTTCATTTTCCAGTAATTTGCTCTGCTGATTTGGTTGTGAAACCAGAACTGGCTTTGTAAGCATTGTTTTTAATGTTTCACACTTCCTCTACATTTGTATATTTCTCTTTTTTGCCCAAAAGAAACTGGCACCTGCTAAGCAGACTACAGTTTGTTAGGCGGAGAGAGGTTTAACACATTGTGTATATATTTGTAGTATTTAAATCCTTAATATTATTCTTTAATGCACTTCTGCTTTTGACCCTTATCTTGCAATTATTATTCAGAGGCAATACAGTGTAAAGATTTGAGTAGAGACAAAAACTTGCCAATCCTTTTTATGACGAAAAATGTACTTAAACACGAACTAAAATATTCAAATTGCTCTGGTCATGTGACTGATGGCTTCATGTCTCTCCTTTGGTTGCTTAAAAAAAATAAATAAATAAAAAATAATAAAAAAAAGTTATTGGGTAGAACATCACTTTCCCGCAAATTTTCACTGCCATGTGATGAACATCAACTCTCTACAATCCTCGGCCTAGTCTCCTGACTTTTTAGCTCATGTTCATTTCCCCCCTTAAATTTTAAGCGCCAGAAGTCAACTGGTTATTTTTGAATGCCCCACACAACCAAAAGCTCAAATATGCTATATAATAATGAAATCTTGTCACGGCAACAAAAAAACCTAACTTGACAATAGTCACGTGACTGATGATGTCATCACCCTAGATGTGACGCGGAAAGATGTTTTATGGCAAATGTTATCTTGTTGTGGTCTAACATTCTTCTAGGTATAAAATTGTCAAAGTTATAGAGCTTTTTTAAAAAAAAAAGCCTCAAAGGATTCTGGGAGATTTTTTACTTGTTTAATTATTATTATTCAGTATTCATTCAGCTATAAGCCAATCTCGGCTATGAGCCGAGACCCTAATCTTTGAACTTGTAGAATCAGCATAACCAAGAACGGAAGATACATCTAAAACACCTGGCTCTAAAGCGGAGACCCATTCGTTGCAAGACTTAAACTACTGTAAAACACAACATTTTGGAAAAAAATGTGACCTCCTCTAGGAAAAAGTACAATGTTCTTTGGATTTTTCATTGCCATCAATCTTTCCTCATGGCTTCATCATATTATGCTTGAAATGATCACATAAATCGTCTTTCAATCAAAACAGACCACATCAGTTTGCGTTGTGTTTGTCCGTGCTTAGTAACCAGGCAAATGTTTTGAAGCACATGTTTGACCAAACGTATGGATTGTTTTCTTGACATCTTTCATTATTTTGTTTTACACCTTCCCTCGTTGTAAAAGGCCTACCAATGTGAGATTTAGTTGAGAGACCTGTTTTTGTCAGATATTTCGAGAAATTGGGACTGAATTTCTGTTCTTAGTTAACTTAACATTCCGATTTGTAGTTTTGCAGGGTGCAAAGAAAATCATTTTTACAAGCTGAAGCTAGCATTTGTTAGCCCAGACGTCATTTCAACTAGCCCCAAAACTTTTTGACTAGCAGAATTGATTTCACAGTTCTTCTGTTATTCGAATTCCTCAAAAAAACAGAGTTCACTAGCCCAATAGCAAAATCCACTATCCACGGGCTATCAGACACTACTTTCTTTGCACGCAGTTTTGTGATTGATTCGATTGTTTGCTGCCATTTACTCGGCTTATAAATAAATACATCCCCATTTAGTAGCATTTATGCACTTAAAAAAATTTTTGGTCAAAAATTCTTGGCTATAAGCCGAGACCCCCTTTTGGGTTCAAATTTCACTTGGAACTTTAGCTTTAATGTCTGTAAAAATTGCTCCGCTTATAGCTGAATAAATATGTTCAAGTTTTACAGTACAGTGTACGTGTGTGTATTTGCTGTACTAGATGGGGAAATCCACTTGGTGGAATACTGCCAGTCCTCTATGCCTAGCAGATTAAATCATCATTATTATTATTATTATTATTGTCTCTATTATCACAGTCTTTGCTGGTGTTCTTTTTGTGCATCAGCCGGGCGCAAACCATGCACCTAGAACGTCAGTCACTCAAGTCAATCATTATTATTATTATTGTTATTATTATTATTATTATTATTATTATTATTACTATTGTTTGATATTATTCCTTCAACTTCTTGCCTTCTGTTGTTTTGTTCCTCTTTAGTTCTTGGATCAAACCAATTGGTTCTTAGGTACCTGGAGAGTTTCAGTAGGTAGTATGTCCTGCAGTTTTGCTTGTTTGCTATAATCATTATTGCTTTCTTAACAGTGGTTTTCATGGGAAGTGAAAAGTATCCAGATGAAAATGCATTTGATGCTTTTATCAAGAAACACGGAGGATCTGATAATGCTTCCACCGACTGTGAGAGGGTACATCCTTTGAATTAATTTGTCTTTTGTTTTCCATTTACATGTACATTTATGAAGCAGAATTGTTAAGATCAATTATTGTGGACTAGGACAACGACAAACAATTTCACTAACCACATAGTCTGCTAAACAGCCTTTTTTAGTGTCGTCACGCAACACTCCTCCCCACAAACAGCTGCTGAAAACCGAACTACATTCCTTTCCCTTTGTATTTGTGGTCTTACGAACAAGCCAATCATATATAAGAAATTTGACAATACGTGAGCCGCAGGGTGCTAGGAAGCGAGCACGCTTCTCAGTTTACGACAAATCAATCAATCGTCGCTGAATTTAGACGGCTCTGTGTTTTCAAGCAATGAAAAGGTTAATGAGCAAAAAAGTTCATTATAAGCGGTCAAGAAAGTTCCAAGTGAAAAAAGGTTTGATAGGCCTAGAAGACTTTTACCAGGATCGGTTGGTTCTTCATTTAACGTGCATATGTACTGATATGTAATGAAGAATTTAATGTGCCGGATGTGCTCATTGTGTTCCTGTTAAGACTAAACTCTCAAGGGTACTGATTCAAAAAGCAATCTTATAAATTATCGATGAGCGATTTCCCGAAACTATACCTGGCAACTTTGTGAGCACATCCATGCTGTGCATCGCAATTTGCTCGACTTGCTTGTTGCTGCTGCCTATCTCCTAAATTTTGAATAGGACTCGACTACGACGACACTACTGTAGTTAATTGCTTGTTTTCACGCGACGATTTTGAGTATTCTGTTATTCACACATGGGGCACCGATAAAAGCAAAGCTGTGATTGGAGGAGTCACAGTACCGCAAACGTGGCATGAACACCTTCCAGAAAATGGGAGCTGAATTATGATTGGCTAATCACAGGAAAGGAATGTAGTTTGGTTTTCAGCAGCCGTTAGTGGGGAGGAGCATTGCGTGACGACCCTAAAAACGGCTGTGTAGCAGACTACTAACCATAGAACTCGTAAACATTAAGAAACCAACTGTCATGTTGCTTTTTGCCCTTACTGCAGGCACTGTTGTTAAAGAAGAATTTTTTGGAAGCAAACTCACTATAATTTTATTGTAGGTAACGAGGCGTTACCTTGGCTTGTATGCTTGAAAAGTTGAGCATTTTGATGTTAACAAGGTGGTAGTGATACATGTAGCATTTAAACATAAACAAATGAATGATTATTATTTAATTTTTTTTTACAGACCACTTTCACCTTTGATGTTAGAAGAAAGTACTTTAAAGAAACCTTGGACAGGTTATTGCATTTGAATTATAATTTAGTGAAATAATATATTTGATCTTGAATTTAAAGTTGCATGGGATTGTTTTTTTTTTTAATTTACCTTTAACTTACATTTTTCTTGTTTATAGGTTTGCCCAGTTTTTTATTTCTCCTCTCCTCAAAGAAGACAGTATGAAAAGAGAGATACAGGCTGTTGAAAGTGGTGAGGATTTTACATGTATTTTGTATACAGTCCACATTAATAATTATTTATGGGGACATACACAGAGTATGGATATTGTACATGACTGTACTCCCTGCATTATTCTTACTGTAGGCATTCTACAAGTTATGCAAAATTATTATAGCCCTAGAAAGCTGGACTTTGTGTTTTCAAAGATTTGATATAATAGTAAGGCTCTTCTTGAATGCCCAGTTGTTCAAAAGGTGGATAGTGCTTTAAAATCTACTGGATAAATCTATATCCAGTGATAACAAAATTATTTTCTGTAATACTTATCCACTGCATAGAGATTCATCCAGTGGATAGTGCTATCTAACGTTTGAACAACCAGGGCCAGATAAGCGAGTGGATAAGTATTAGCCGGGGGAAGTAATAATTTGTGTTATCCATTGTGTAGTTAACTTGCATGCAGGTGTCTCCTATTTCCTTTGTTCTGTATGCAACCAAGAGAAAAGATTGCGCCCTCATTTTTCCTATCACCTCGTGGCTTCACCGCTTGACGCTTGAATGCACGTGCACTCCCCTCACGAAATCTGAAAGAAAAGAGAGACTGCTTGCAGTCTAGCAACCTAGCAAATAAGAGACGTCTACCTAAAGACTAGTGGATATAGGATTATCTACCTTTTTTTAAAAATTGTAACAGGAACCTTATAGCCCCCAGTTTAAGTTGTTAAAACAACTTAAACTGGGGGCTATAAGGTTCCTGTTACAATTTGTCATGATGTTTCATGTGGGCTCAATTATTTTCTGTCCTTATCCTTAGATCTTGAACACTTGATGACTTTTTCCTCGGGAAACAGTTAATTCTGTTTCCCGAGAATCTCAGATCCAAGGGAAACAAAATTAACTGTTTCTGAGGGATCAGTCTTCAAGTGATTTGTTATATGGCTGGAAATTCATTAAAACTCGCTGTAATGGCTACCACGGTAACTGTTCGTCGGAAACAGGGCACTGTTATCCTCTGACGTCTTAGATTTTGCAATGTTGCCGGGAAATAGTTGCATTGTTAGATGTCATGAAATAACCAATGAGAACATGTGCTGTTGGGGGAAGAAAAATTACTTACAATGTGACGGTGGTCACAAAAAGTCTTATGTCTTTGTTTTACTGTTGTTTTGTTTGTTTGTTTGTTGTTTTTGTTAGGAGTTGTATTATCTTTTGACCCTATTGCAAGAGAAAAGTCTTTATCTGTTACGTAACAAAAACGCTGTATTTGACAGTGGTCACTAAGAGACTGAATGGTTCTAATTGTGAGGTCATCAGAACACTCTTCGATTTTACGTTATACCCGATTCAAAAAATCGCCTTCGCAAAGAGAAACGTACACAGATCATCGCTGTTAAAGATGCAACTAAGGTAGTTGCCAATTTATTGAGGAAGCTTGAAAAAGCTAAAGTCTTATAAGTAGTATTACCGTGATCCTTTCTTGAATGAAAAGCGAAGTCAATAGAAATTATAAATAAGTAAGTAAGTAAATAAATAAATAAATAAGTATGAATTTTTTTAATTAAAATGTTTAAATAAGCTCTCCCTATCATTTACAGTGTAAGCCCAAGTCCCTCCCCCATGCCTCCCCCCATGAGGATTTACCATAATTCTTAATTTTCAGAATTTAGGATGAGTTATCACAGTGACTCCGTTCGGAAAATGCAACTTCTTGCACTGTTAACTCGAAAAGGACATCCATTTGGAAAATTTCTTTGGGGTGAGTAAGACTCCAAGAACCACCAGGTTTAATTTTCTGTTTTGATCGCCACCCATACATTGAGCGTAGTATTTCCTTTGTTGTCAGGAAATGTAGTCCGCTTCACAGACGTAATTTAAGCTCGGTTACTAACGTCTGAGAAGCAGCGCCGAGATCTTTGTTCTGGCTCCCCAACGGACTCAACGAATTACCGGAAGTACGTTTCGAATTTCCTTTCCACCTGATTGGCAAATAGACAATGTTTTTTTAAGAGGCCAATCATGGCGCGTAGTCAAATCCTGGTACACAGGTGGGGGACTCAGAACAAGGATTACAGCGCTGTTTCGCAGTTGGACATAACCAGAGTTAAGTTCCTTCTATGGCGCAGGTTGCAAGAATTGTGGCTGTTACAGTTATGCTTTTAGACCATTTGTTTTAGTTGTATCTGTGTGATACGAGTTTAAGGGATGAGATATACTAAAGTGAAAAGTTACGAATTTCCTTGCTAGCAGAGGTCTCTTATGGCAAGAGAAGAATAAGTGGAAAGAGAGAGACCTCTGCCGGCCCTCGACGCCTTCTTTCATGTAGCCGCCGACCACATAACGAAACTTGCTAATTTTCAAAACTGCTTTCGTTTAGTGTAGAATGCGCGTGCCAGGTTAAGGCTGCAGGGTAGAAATTTCTGAGGCCACAGTTGTTATCGCAGAATCGGTTCTGTAAGTTGTGTCGCACGTAACTGAAACGTTACTGGTTGTTAAAGGAACGCCGGTGGATGCGTGATAGAAAATGCATCGGGGGCCGGAAGAGGTCTCTTTTTTTTCCAGTCACTTTTCTCTCGCCGTTAGAAACCTAGTGCTAGTAGAGAATTTGTGAATTATTATTTTTTTATTCGTATTTTTATATCTCGTAGGAAATGAGGAGACACTTCAGAACATGCCCGAAAAAAAGGCAAGTGCAGCCGTTTTTAAACATTACCGGGCTCAATTTCTTGAACGTCTCGATATTCAACAGGCCTGCATGGGTCCTTTTCTCGAAAGTCCCGTTAACTAACGGGCCCCACCAGAAAGGTGTTTTTGGTTGCATTCAGCATAGAGGTTTCAATAGTTTTACTAAACAGCTAGCAGTCTCTTTTTGTTCAGATTTAGTGAAGGTAGTACTCACACGTGCGCGAGACGCGCGAAACGAGGGCAGCCTTCAGCCAGGCGCGAGGTCATTTTCGTGCCTTGTGCGTTTCGCTCGAATATGATAAAACTATCTGCTAAAAAAGGACAGTTTGTTAGCTAGGATCCGTCCTTGAATTCTTCAGATTTTAATTTGAACATTTGATTTCGGGTCCGAAAAGTTACCGGGACTTTCGAGAAACGGGTCCAAGGTTGCAATTTATCCCATTGACTTGGACTTTGTTTTTTTTGTATTGCAGTGCATAGATGTGAATAAAGCACTGAGAGATTTTCAAACTAAAATGTATTCTGCACAGTTTATGACACTGGCGGTGATTTCTAGAGGTGAGAATGATTCAGGATTTCATAGTGTTGATCATCATGATATGAGAGTGGCGCCCGAGTGAACGCCTGTACGAGGTCAGAAACCCTCTCCTGTATGCGGACAGATTTTTTTTATTGAGTTTTGTTTTGCAAGACTGTAAGCATGACCATGAATTAACCGTATTCGAAAATGTCCTCGCTACCCCACGAGGCAAAAGTCTCAAAAAAAAAATCGCCCGCCATCGAGTACTTCGGTATGTACTGAGCTCCTCCCTGGGACAAGGCGTTAGCTTATATATTGCTGGTACCTCTCATGCGATGACAATATTGATTATTATAATGTAAATACCGTGTTTATTCGAATAAGCGCCCAACCTCGAATTAGTGCCCACCTCGAATAAGCGCCCATCCTAAAGGCAGAAAAAGTTAATAAGCGCCCACCCCACGCCACCTCCCTCCCACTCCCACTCAAACTCAAATAAGCAACCACTCCCACTTCACCCCCCCCCCCCCAAAAAAAAAAAAAAAAAAATTGAATAAGTACTAGTAAGAGACTTCCCCGAAGACGGAGTTTTCTTCAAAGTATTTTACAGGAACCTTGCCTTGTTACATCTTTGAGTTTTGTTATTACCATTTATTGCTTTGTTGCAAAATAAACATACTACACTTGCTGAAAATGCTGAAAATTTAATAAGCGCCCAGCCTCGAATAAGCGCCCATCTTGAATAAGCGCCCACTCTCAAGGTCCAAAAATTTAATAAACGCCCAGGGCGGTTAATCGAATAAATGCGATAATTATTTTTGAATTTGGTCAACGCAGTTCAACATGCACGTATCTCCCTCTGAACAGTGTAACATGAACAGAGTTATTTTTTACAGCGGAGTGAATGGGATAATGGTAACAGCTTCTCATAAAATAGCCTACGGACAGGTGTTTTCTAGGGGTAGAGAAGCGAGGGGGGGGGGGGGTGGGGGGGTCAATGCGATTGACTGACTGGCTATACAATTCTTCGATTTCTTTGACTTATTCTTTAACTTTTTCGAGGAAGAAAGAATTATTACTTTGGTTTCCCAGGGTTTGAACCGACTCACCTGTGTGACCCGTTAGATCAGAGGAGACTCTAAGTTGAGGGATTAGCCGATTGCGCTACTGCGACCCAAGGTAGTTCGGGATATGAAAAATAGTTGTGAAATGATGCACTAGTTTCGGGACAAGATTGGGCGCGCAAGTTCGTAACTTTTCGGCTTGTTTCGCCTATTTCACGAAATGAGGCGGGACTACTTCCTGATATCTTGAGATCAATTCGAGTCTAGTCTTTAATTTACTCGAGGAATAAATAGAGGATATTACGTGACCGCCCAGAGACACGAAATCTCTCTTCGAGTGTTGAAAAACATTTCACGAGTGAGCTCTCCTTTCGAACTGTTTTATGATGAATTTAAAGTTACAAAATGCTGCACAAAGAAGTTTTGTCTTTGTTGAGTGTTACGTAGTAAAATTGCTTTCTTGCGTTGCGTGAATTCCTCGAACGTTCTCTACGTTTTTGGATTATTCATGAATAATTAATTAGGGCATGTTTACATTTCAGCATGAGTCAGCAGATTTGCATCAGTTACTGAAATTATAAAATATGTCGAAAAGCTACTACTATTCGCCTGTTCAGTATTTTCTAGAACCTTACGTCAAACGGTATACAATTTCTAAGCGAGTTCTTTTGACGAACTAAGTTTTTTTCCCACGAGCTGGAGTGCTGTGTTTAGTCAAGTGTGACGAAGGTCGATTTTCAAGTTCTGTGTTTACAAGTTGGCGGAAGCCATAAGATATCTGAAGTTCAAGTGAGAGTTTGTTATTATTGGCAGACGCTGTTTAGTTTTACTTAAGTTCAAGTCAAGTTTGTGCTGGCGGATGCTGTGTTTTAAAGCTCTGTAAAGACTATGTTCCTTTGGTATTAAGCTTCCTTGTATTAATGCGACGTCCCTGCGTGCTGATAGTCAGTAAATAATTATCCTCAAAACATTCGAACTCGTAACATTGAGTTTTAGCCAATTCCATGCTCAACGTAATTGACTCCCTACCCATGCCTTACATATCTTTAATCAGTACACGGGAATGCTATGCTGTTTTTGAAGCCTGGTGTGACTAAGAAAAATGGAGAATTCTTTTTTCACTGTTTGTTTTGTTAGACTTGTTATTTACTGTCAGTAACCTCATACCATTTGACTTAAGTCTAAACGTTTGACCCAAGTCAAATTTAGAAGGATTTGTATGGAGTCATCAGAGCATAACTGGGCTAATACCTCAGAGACAATTTGTCCCGAAATGCTAGTTTTTGGCAAGTAGGCCTGTTGGATGTTGCTCTTTTCAGAATATCCTGACAAATCCCATAATTTCACAAATTCATACCTTACTCTTACCTTATTTCATTTCTCACTATTCCTCCGCATTTACAATTAATCAGTTCCACAACCACGACGCCGAAGTGTACGCTCCGTAGCGTCTTGTTGTGTTATGTTTGTGTGTGTTTTTGTTTCGCCTCGTCGTTATGCTGATTGGCACAAGCGAGAACGTAATCGTTGGTTTAATTTTTGATTTAAGAAGTCGTATGGTACTGAACGGCCCCGTAGCTGACATCTTGTTTTAATTTTTCTTTTGTTTTTCTTCTTTTAGAGCCTCTTGACGATCTTGAAGATATGGTCAGAGAATCTTTTTCGAAAATTCCTAATAAGTAAGCGTTTTGTTTTCATCTGGGCTATTGATTAAAACAGGGAGCTTAAGTGATGTTACACGAGACGATTCGCAACGACGATTTTTCACGCAACACCGCGTTTGACCATTGTTACGACATTGTTTCGAATGGCTACAACATGCAACGCTGTGTTGCTTCCCTTCAATCAACAACGACCGCAGCAGCTACGAAAACGTTTTGAAAAGTGAATTCGTGCTGCTTCAAACTTTATTGCGCTTGTTACACCTTTTGAAATTCGTCAAATGTTGGCATTTTTGTCTGGCGTTGAATTCGAAAAGACCTGCAACGAAGTTCAGGAACAGAAAAAGAAAGTCGTTGACTTGTGTTCGCGTCCTCCAAAAAACGTGAAATTAAGCATTTTCACGTCGTACGGTAGTCGTGCAGTAACGGCAAAGAAATGTGCAAAAGAGCGTGATGCACGTGCAGAGTTGCTTTTTTCCCATTGTCGTTGACGTCGTCGTCGTCGTTGCTTAAGATCCCTGATATTTTTATCTTCATTAACATACCGTTGCGTTCCTCCTGTTTTTGACTGCTCTAGTTAACAGTCGTGAAACGCACCTTCCGCTGCTCTTTGCAATCCAAAGTGTAACCTTTGACGTTTTCCATTCCTCCGTCGTAGAGCCCAATACCCTGTGAGCAGGGGCTACTTTTTTTCACACCGCGAAAATGTTGCCTCTGCTCGCGGGTAAGAGCCCGAAAAAACGATTTTAAAACGTATGCGGGATTTTTTTTCCCTTCTGTTTCCATCCATTCTTAAGTACTCAATCACATTTGGACAATTAGATACACACTCAAGGAAACATAGTGAACAGATAAAACGGTTTCTAAGTACAGTTTTGAAGGCGATAGCCCCTATTCGTAGCAATTCATTTCCGAAACAGTAAGAAATTGTAGTAAATATGGTTGTTAAATATGGTTGTTAATCGTACTCACTGCAACATAATCATCACTGGGTTACATTTGTGATCTATATCTTGAGTAGGAACACAACAAAAGTTGCAGTGATATTGCCAGAAAAGTGGCGAAAAAAAAAATTGCCTTTGTAAACCCCCGCGATAAAACTGCTCGCTTATCAGTTTGTAATCTTTTTTTTTTTTTCTTTGCAGCCTACAACAAAGACCAACATTTCAAGAATACACAGTATGTACAAAATGTTGTTAACGACCAGCCTGCTGAGAAAAAAGCAAATAATTTATTTTCCCTTTGTTAATGAGAAACTTGTTTGATGACGGGAGTATCAAAATGATTCCCTTTTCTGGGCTTTGGGGTTGTTTCTTTGTTGTTGTTGTTGTTTTCTATTATTATTTTATTATTATTATTTTATTATTATTTTTATTAGTAGTAGTAGTAGAATCGTAAAATCAGCACAACAGGTAGTAAATGGTAAAACTATAACAAGTACGATACTAAATAAAACTATGGATATAAGGAAGGAAAACACTTTAACTAAATAAGGAGTTCAGGTAGGAACTGGTAATGGCGTTCACATCAACATACAGAACCTCAGTTTCCAAAACCTTGACCAATAATTTAATGATTAAGGTTAAGTTACTTCTATTTTTTAGAATTTGTAAATGAATAGTCTCTTTCTTCACTTATTATATATAGGATTGTTTTTGTTCTCTAATGAAGGCCGAGGGGTTTCTTTTGTAACGGATGGAATTGTAGATAGTGTTTTGATGAATTAATTAGATTTTTTGTAACAGCAGGTTGATTGTAAATAGGATTTTAATTGAGGTTTTGTAATAAAGATTTTAATTATTCTTATTTAATGATTAACCAATTATTGTTTTTATTATTATGAATTATAATTGTTGCTGCTTTCTTTTTCTGGTAGCTATAGTACATCTTCGACAGGAGCGGAGGCACTATGTCATCGAATTCTGTTAGGTAGCGTTTTATATGTTCACAAGTTTTATTTTATATATTTTTTTATTTCCTAGGATCCCTTTGATCTGTCAGTCTTCCATAAATTGTACAAAGGTAGGAGGCACGATTTACAATTTAGAATTGAATAAAATAATAAATAAATAAATAAATGAATAAATAACTGACCACACACTCCCTTTCACCTAGGACATCAAGGCCTCTTTCCCCTCCCCCTCCACTGCACGGCTCGTTTTAAATGTAAATCGTTTTATAGCAAGCAAATGAAACTAGGATGAAAGTATAACGTATAATGTATAAAGCTAAAAGCGAAGCTCTCTGTACTATACTTACTGGGTTTTTGTTAGGACATGGAAGTACTGGATGCGGAGGTTCAGCTGGCGGAGTTGAACCATTAGAGGATGTTAACATCAACAACGAGTACGAGTACGAGAACGACTTCAAGCCGTACTCGTACTCGAAGTCGTTTTCTCAGCTTTCTATGTTAGCGATGACACCGAGTTCGAGTTTATAGAACTTTGTAGGAAATATCGCGTTCGGTTGCTTTTCCTCGACTTCAAAAGCAGTATTTTACATAAACATAATATAAGGAATGTTCAAGATGATAAAGAGAGGCTAGAAACGAAAAGAAACTGCATTAAACGATCTGAATTTACCTTTGAAAACCAGCTCTTCCCAGTCGTTCTACCCACTTCGAGTTTTTGGTGAGAACTCGTCGTAGTGCAACTTGACGGGACGACTTGAAAACGTGGAGATGCGCAGAACGGATGAGCAGTACGCAAAATCGCTGATCTCGTTCTAGAACTCGTACTCGTGGTCGATGCTAACATCCTCTATTGTTGCCGCTGGAGCGACGTTGAGTGCACGAACTTATATGGGGGTCTGGAGGCATACTCCCCCGGGAAATTTTTAAAATCGGACTCTGTAAAATGCAATTTCCTGCGTTCTCTGGACCGAAATTAGTTAACAGGAGAGGTATTTTAAGAGATTTAAAAAAATAATGAATAATTTGATATGGCAATTGTAATTATCGGTTCGCCGTTGTTCGTTTTTTAGTTGTTTCCGAATCGAATTGGTATCGGAAAGAGTGTACGAACCCCGGTGACAAATGGTTTACGATGTGGCGATTTAAATGTCCAGTCCAGTTGTTACGTTGAGTCGTTAGAACCTTAAAAAGTCGAATAAACTATCTAGGTGTATATATTGATCAAAATTTGCAATGCGGACCACAGATTCAACAAATTAACTTCAAATACGTGAAAAATGTAGGTATCATTTAATAAAGAAAGATATTATGTAGATCTGCATGCTTTAAGGCAGTTGTACTATCCTCCTTTGTTTATCCATAATTTTATTTAAGTTATGGTATTACAGGCTGGGACCGTCCTTGTAACACCAGGTTACAAAAGAGTATAACTAAACAGGGGTCAATTGTATTAACTTTTTAGAACTGTAATTTACAAGTGTAACCATTGTTATGGAGTCTAATAACAATAGCTACACTGGTACAAGTTTTATTAAACTGGTCCCGAATAAAATGTGTTCGTAGCGTGTTCTTTGCTCACAGCAGGGACAATACCATACCATACTTTAGTCTTTAGAAATTCTTATACTGAAAAATATTTACAAATTGAAAGTAGCCCGTTGAACACATAAATCACTAATAAGGCAACAAACGTCTCTGCGATATTCAAGGGAACCCTTACCCGCCCGAGCCTCTGAGATTCATAGTTACAACACCAGATTCGTATCCAAGCTTAGACCTAGGGTAAGCGATAACTATGGAGCTGCCACTTTTGCTTTTGGTAGATCTAAAATCTGGGAAAAAAATCCCTCCAAAATAAAAAAAAAAATGAATAAATAGATAAATCTCGTTTGATAACTTCAATAACCACCGTAGACTGACCAGCTTCCAGCTACCCTGCACATGCAATTGTACGATTTAGTGATAAGTGTATCAAAATATCCATAAGCGTGCAAATGGTTATAATAAAACAATCTTCTCCAAGGTGCCCTTGCGAATTTTTGAAATGAAAAACAATACCGCCGGTATTTCATATGTTCTGACTAAAGGCATATTTCCACTCTCCAATTATCTTTACATGCGTACGTACGTAAATTATACCTGCACAAAAAAAATAGAGGCAATTCAGGAAGGTCGCGCGTAAACGTAATCTTTTAGGTTTACACGTGTGACACTTCATACATTGCCTCCATCTTATTTGCGCGCGCAAGATTTACGCCCGCGTATAAAAACCTAGTGATTTAAGAACCCACAGGATGAAATTTGACACTTAATTAACCAACAATGTAAGAACCTATTCAGCCTGGCAAAGAAAAAAAAGGTTCTTATAAGAAAAATCACTGCAATTTTGATGGTCAAAATTCTGGATTTTAATTGTGGGGGCAACTTCTGACAAAACGTTATTGAGTATATGTTTCCTTTGTTCTGTATGCAAGCATTTTTGTTGTTGGATATACAAGTGCTAAACCATTATGTATTAGTAGTACAATATTTCTGCCAGTAGTTACACTGTAACAACCTCTGAAAAATAGGAACCTATTAAGAACCTAATCAACCTGAATTGTGAAAAACTACTTTAAAATATAAGAACCTGTTTAGCCTTACCTCGTAAAATTCCAGGTTCTTACACGCGGTTTTTTTACTGTATTACGCGACAGTGGAAATCTTCCCTAAGGCACAGAGGTGAACTTGTCTGTTAATTGCCTGTTGTTAGTGTCTGCCCCAGTTAATTCTGTGTTTTATTATTTCATCTTGCAGTGGTTCCAGTAAAGGATGTCCATCAGTTAGAAGTAACCTGGGTTCTTCCACCACAACAGCAACATTACAGGTCTGTAATTACAGTTGCGCAAGAAGACGCCAAAATCAAATGTCCCTCGCGCAGCTTCAAAGTCACAGCGGAAATCTATTGTGATTCATTAATATCATTGGTTGAAATTTCATTTTATTGCAAACTCATTATCATAAACTTTCATACCCATTAACACTTCAGTAACGCAGGAAAAATACAAAAAAAAAACAAACAAACAAAGAATAGGACAGACCCACAACGTTTCCACACAGGAAGTACGCTTTGGTCGATTTTTGTTGTAGCGTCTGGGACAACGTTACGAAGTTGCAGTCGATATTATTTTCGTCGTAGTTGCTGACTATCCTAGCACGTCGTTGCCATATTCGATTTTAGCTTGGACATTTTTACGACTGCATGTGTAGCTGAGCATGCGCCTCTACTTTGTTTGGATTAGAATGTCCAAGTCAACGACAGAAGAGTCACACCTCAAGCTGTTTTTGATTCCATCTCTACAACATCACGTGCAACAGACTCAACATTTATTTTAGATATTTATAATAATTAATATATAGATATTTAGCCAGGGCTAAAAGGGAAGCTTTCGTTAGTATACTTATAATTTACTCAAACAAAAACTAAAATCAATATATCTAATGAACAAAAAAAAAAAAAAAAGGGAGAAGAAGAACAAAAACTTTGCAAGTGCAGTACACTTTTTTGTGCATTTCTTTGGCTTTTTGAGACTCCCTAGTTACACGTTTTATAGGGGGAAATGCATAGTCCCCAAAAAAATGTTGCTTGTGTTTCTATTTTCTTTTTTTTTCACTGTTGCTCACGTAGACAACAATAGTGTGATTGCAGTGGCTTTTTGATGGATCAATAGCGGTCTGTGTTTGCTTGCATAAGTGCTACAGGGTTTGTACAGGTCATGTAAAACCTGGAAAGTCATGGAATTTAAGTATTTCATTTTACAGGCCTTGAAAGTCGTGGAATTTAATAGTCGGTCCTTAAAAGTCGTGGGAAATTAAAGTTTTGTTTCATAGATTAGTTACTGCAGATTACAAGGCAAGATAATGTAATTAGATAAAGAGGAGTAATTAAACAGCGCAAACGGCGCGCATTTTGGGGGACACCAGAGTTTGTGTCTGTTGAACTGTTTAAGGTCCAAAAATACCCTAGAACAAGGAAAGTTTTGTAAATTTTTGCAAGTGCCAGCTAAACCGAAGGTCTTGGAAAACTTGAAAAGGTCATGGAAAAAGTCATGGAAAGTCACGGAATTTTAAAAGCTCAAAAGAGTGCGAACCCCGTGCTATGTGCTACATAAACCACTTAAGTAGTGTGGTATCTTGGAATGTTTCACGAAAGTCAAATCGTGTTGCTGCTGAGATGTTAAAATTTGCGTGCGATATTGAATCATATTTTAATACTTAATTTCTTATAATATTTAAAATAGAAAGAACGCTCTCGAAATCACTTCTGAATAAAGACTTGTATAAACCGGCTCTAAAGGTAGAATTTTTTGGTGCATTTTTTGAAAAATTTTGTTCTTTGGAGCTTATGTAAATAAAGAAAGCAAACACGTAGTTCATCTACACTTTGCAACACACAAACTTGTTTGGTTAGGCGATTTACTAAACGAGCTTCTTCTCATCAGCCTGTTTTCTTTTAAGCTACAGTATTAGGAGTGAAAGGGTTAATTATGTCAATTAATTTCTGTAGAATCAAGCCGATGCACTACGTATCATGGTTAATGGGTCACGAAGGACCAGGCAGTATTTTGTCGTTGCTGATAAAAAGGTGAGAGACATCAGAAATCATGTCTGACTTTCTTTGAGGAGAAAGTAACTAAAATATATAGAGAGCCGAGAGAGTCCATCATGTCAAGAAAGTAGTGTCCGAATATTGCGATCAGGCTCGTGAATTCTGTTCTTAACTTGCTCGAGGGGCAAGTGACGTTTTTGGGGGAATTCAAATTACAGAAGAGCTGTTATCAATCCTGCTCATGTTTGTTTTGTTTTGTTCTGTCTTTGTTTTTTTCTTTTGTTTGGGGGTGAGGCGGGGATGGGGGGTGGGGGAGGGGAGTTTGAAGACGACTTTTGAGCTAGCACATGCTAGTTGCAGCTTGCCGAATGGCAAACTGTGAAACTGCCTTACTTTGCACCCTGCAGTCTATAAGAGGTAGAGAAAAAAATCATTCGTTAACAGTTTCAGTGAATTCACTTTCTTTGTTGTAAGGAAATGCTGCTTGTCGGCTATAGGCCACAGAACGTGGCAATGGAACTCTTAAGACTACGGTCTACATGTAGAAATAGCAAACGGTCAAAAAAGTAAAAATATACATCTCGCCTGGAGTCCTGTACTTTGCTATTCTTATGTATCTTTACAGATCATGGGCTGTCAGTCTCTTGTGCGGGAATGGAGAATCTGGACAGGAACATAACTCCAGTTTCGCTCTTTTCCCATGTTTAATTAGTCTTACAGTAAGTAGCGTAAGACCTTGCACTTTTCGGTTTTGTCATTAGATGCACTTTTATTGTGTATAGTATCAATGAAAACAGCTAAAACCATGCATTCAAAGTAGTCATAGTCAAGTCAGTCATTGTGGGTCCTGTTGTGCACGAAAGAGGCTTCTTAACTCTACCTCACCGTTTGCTTAAGCAGTGGACCGAACTTACTATCGCCTTTTTTTAAAATATGACAGTGCGTGACCTCCTCTCATTACACATAGCAATAACGGTAAGCTCGGACATCAGCATACTAAGGGGCGACTGGCTGCCGTTATGGGCCTATTTATAAACTAATAAGCTTACTGAAACCCAGTCAACCAATGATATGCATGATGGGAGATGATAGCAGACAACGCAATAGTGGGAACGTTTCCTAATCTTTTTGAACAGTATGGTAATGAATTATTATTATTATTATTATCATCATCATCATCATCATCATTATTATTTTTATTATTATCATTATCATTATTGATATTATCATTATCATTATCATTGTCATTATCATTATAATCATAACTATAACAAAATTCTCAAATCTGATTGGCTATCAACTGCCATGATTTCAGCCTTAATAGGACAGTACGCGTCATGCCTAAGTAATTGGATAGTACGCTCTGTCACACGTGCGCTTAAGGGATTTTTTCACCGCTGGCCAAAAAAAGATCTTGGAATTTCTTGTGTTTTGATTTAAAAAAAAGAGCCTTATATATATCACAAATTTTGTTAAAGTTGTGATTAACAGCGTAGCGCGCGAATGAAGTCAGAGTGACTAATTTGCAATTTTTGGCTGAGTTTTGTCATTTTTCTCATTTTAATGACAAAAGACAGACGAAAGTGAGGAATTTGCTAATGTTAATTTCAGTTTGTTTGTCTGAGTTTCGGGTCTATAAATATTAACTGCGCTCGGCACTATCGGTAACAGAACTTCCTGTCGTCCATTTCGGTCTGTAATCGTACTTGTGATTAAACAAATCGGACTCCGGCTACGTGGTCGTCCGATTTTGTTAATCACTCGTATGATTACAGACCGAATTGGACTCCACTCAGTCCTGTTATCTTTACTTATTATCATTGTCATAATTATTGTCATTATCATTATCAATATCATTATTATTATTATCATTATCATTATCAATTTATGAAAGGTCACAAGCGGCCAAATAACGCAAAAGCTACCTATATAACACCTGAAAGAAAGAACTCCCAGGACACGAAATATACCCTCTTTAATGAAGGTGTGGTAACAGTTGGTAAATTTTCAACATGTTTTTCTATCTTAGGATGAAGGTATGGACCATATTTATGAGGTAAGTTTGGTGTCTTGCGCCGGTCGTGCTCCATAGCAATCTGGCCATGGTGCTACAGACATTTTTGATCCGATTCATAAAATCTATTACACTTCATTAGCAAGTCACTGCCGCCAGAATTTAAGTGCACGGGAAAAAGGGCGAATACGTACCCTTGTGCTGGCATCATTCACTCAAACGCGCTAATACACTTGCGACATAATCATGGGAATCAGTATGATTTAATACATGCTCTAGAAAAAAAGTGAACATTAAGGGTCCTATATCAAGTACACAAATTACCAGGAGCAGTTCACTTAACATCGATTATTTTAGGTAGGAAAGTCACTTGATCGCGCTTGACAGCGTCTGCCTCCAATTTATCCCCCAGCCGCGGTAAACCGGTTGTTGCAGCTTGCCAATAATAAGAATAAGAATAGTTTATTAAAACTCTCTTGCAGTAAAAAGAACTGAATTATCGAGTACATTTTACAATCATAAGGCAACTATTATCTAGAGTATAGTAATTTACAGTTAGAACAACGAAAATAACAATTGAATCACTGCATACAAACCTGCATATTCCGGAAAAGATAATACTTTTGTGTTTTCTGCATTAAGGAGTAGTTACGCGCGTCCTGAAGTGGGCTGGGAAGTAGGTGGTGCAGAGGGTGGCTGGGGGACTTCATTTTCGCCATATATTTGTAGCACAAGAGTACTCTTCTGTCATCTAACCTATTTAGTTTACCTAACTGTAAGGCATGAGCATTTGATTCTGCCTCGGGGTAGATTATGTTAAGCGCCCTTTTTTGCACTCGCTCTATGGCTTCGGACAGATAAGCAGAGATGTTCTGCCAGACTGGTACAGCATACTCTAAAACTGGCCGGACTGATGCGTTAGAATGTGATGCGTGCCATGCTGCAACTTAACGTCTATTTTTGTATGGACAGATTTTAACGATCGTGTTTCAATATCTGGAATTGCTAAGACAAAAAGGGCCGCAGGAAAGGTACGTATGGATAGGGAACTTTGGTTGTGAATAAATAAATGATATGGATATAAAACCTCGGTTACAAAAAAGTTAGTAAACGGGTTAATGAATGAATGAATGGATGGATGAATGAATGAATGAGTTAAATAATTAATGGTTAAGTGAGTGAGTTATTAACTGAACGGCTAAATGAATGGATAAATGGATGGAAGAATGAAAGAATTATGGGAGTAAATATTGTATCAGAAGAGAATTAAGAGATGTACTTGAGCATAATATTTTTAAAAGGTTCAGCCTTCTTGAAGGTGCAACTGACTCTGTCTGCACAAAACTGTTTTTTTAAAGAATTTGCTCAAGTGCCTGCTTTGTCATTATGAGAAGACTTCAAACTGATATTATGCACTGTTTCATGCGACGAACCAAACTGAGTGAGGCAAGTTCAAGATAAGTTCGACGTACGACTGTAAACTGAAAAGTTCAACGTCTCGCCTTAGCCTTGATAATGACGCCATGATGGCGCCGCAACGTAGGCTTTCTTGACGTACTTTTAGAAA
Organism: Porites cylindrica; assembly: GCA_964035525.1. Lineage (NCBI taxonomy): Eukaryota > Metazoa > Cnidaria > Anthozoa > Scleractinia > Poritidae > Porites > Porites cylindrica. Next base: position 15,929,255 of record OZ037788.1, on the reverse strand, counting down.
TAGATAAATTAATAAATAAATAATCTAATTGTTTAAATACCGTAAAATTCCTAAACTAAGCCCCAACAGATATGAGCCCCCCAAACTCGTAACATAAGGCTCTTGCCTCCGATAAATCGTCCCTCCAAACACAAGCCCCCGGGGCTTGTACTTGGAAGTTGCCCTCGAATTCAAAATAAATAAAGCAAAAACTGTAAAGTAACACATAAATTTTTGCATTTGCCAAAGAACTATTACGTGTACCAAATGATTGCAGTCAAAAAGTGACATAGTATACTGCTGTTTGCGTATTTCACTCTTCAGTTTTGGCTTTGATATAGACAAAGTACTTGCATGGCTGAGTCTGAGTCCTCAATATTTCCCTCCCAGTATGAGCCTAGCCGATTTTGAAACGCAAATTTCCCTTATAAGCCCCTCCAAAAATAAGCCCCTCAAAAGGGCCTTTGAAAAATATAAGCCACGGGGCTTACTTTCGGAATTTTACAGCATATAATGCATTTTCGTACCATGCTAGGTAAGCATATTACCTCTGATTGTTTACAGGATATACAAGGAACTTCAGACTATTGAAAATAATGAGTTCAGATTTCAAGAACAGGTAATATATTTCTTTTATTTGTTTATGTATTTGTTTGTTAAATTCAGTTATCGATGCAATTGATTATGTGGGCGCAGCCTTGGTATACGACGAACTTTGTACCATTACGTCGCTGGATTCAACGCGACTGCTGCGAAAACACGAGAAAACATAATTTTAATTCACTGGTGTTAAGAGTTTTTAAGGTTTTATTGGTATAATGCGTATGCCAGAGCCTGCATGTTTAAATGTCACGCGGCGTGAGGCACAAGATAGTGTATTTGGTAAGTAGTGTTAGATCATCCATCAGGGTTTGAGATATGTCCAGGATCGATCTTGTTAGCAAAAATTTGCTAGCAAATGTTTTTCGCAATTGTCGCAAAAGAAATAATTGAGAAAAAATTATGTGAGAAAATCACTAACAAAAATCGCAAGAATAACAAATATAACAAGAATCAAGACTTAGAAAAAAAGAAGCCAAGAAGGACCCCAAAAAGTCCGCAAATATCGCAAAAATCGCAAATATAACAAGGATTTTTCTTGCGAGCTAAAAACACCCATGACAAATATCGCAATCGCAAAATTAACAAGGATTTTTCTTGCGAGCTGAAAACACTCGTGACAAATATCGCAAAAATCGCAAAAATAACAAATTTAACAAAATTCCAGACTTAGAAAGCAAAGACGCCAAGCCCTTCTTGAACTTTTCTTTTTAAGTGTAGAATTTTGTGAAATTTGTTATTCTTGCAATTTTTGCCATATTTGTTGCTCAGTCTTTTCACATAGTAAGAAAAAGTCTTGTTACTTTTGTGATTTTTGCGACATTTGCGGACGTCTCGAAACCTTTCTTGACCTTTTGTCTTTCTAAGTGTAGAATTTTGTGAAATTTGTTATTCTTGCAATTTTTGCCATATTTGTTGCTCAGTCTTTTCACATAGTAAGAAAAAGTCTTGTTACTTTTGTGATTTTTGCGACATTTGCGGACGTCTCGAAACCTTTCTTGACCTTTTGTCTTTCTAAGTGTAGAATTTTGTGAAATTTGTTGTTCTTGCTATTTTTGCTATATTTGTTGCTCAATCTTTTCACATAGGAAGAAAAATTCTTCTTACTTTCGCGATTTTTGGGAAATTTGCGGACATCTCGAAGCCCATCTTGACCTTTTCTCTTTCTAAGTGTAGTATTTCGTTAAATTTTTAGTGTTGTTCTTGCTATTTTTGCTACATGTGTTACTTAATCTTTTCACTTAGCAAGGAAAATTTCCGTTACTTTTGCGATTTTTGCGAAATTTGCGGACATCTCGAAGCCCTTCTTGGCCTTTTCTCTTTCTAAGTGTAGTATTTCGTTAAATTTGTTATTCTTGCTATTTTTGCTACATTTGTTACTCAATCTTTTCACTTCGAACCTCCACTAATGGCCACCTCTCTACAACAGTCACATTTTTTTTCCCGGCGGAAAGTCTATACATTGACTCTTGTTTAAACCTCTCTACAACGGCCTCTAACGCGCCCCAAAGTAAACTGCTAAAATAACTTCTAGACAACAGACAGAATGGTCATAAAATTTAATCCGTATGGCACCTTGAACATTAATCACGGCAATCGTATTTTGATTGTGTTCAATTTATACTGCTGCAGTAAGCATTAAGTGTCTGTACGATACTTCTTGTGAATATTGCGATCCTTGCTCGTTTTGTCACGTTGGCGTTTTGTTTTTTTTGCGTGTTTTATTTTATATATTATAAATGATTGGATTACTGTTATCGAATACAGTTAGCATAAGCTTGGCACAATAAAAACGTTGTACTGACTCCCCTTAATGACCACTGTTTTCTGTCCCCAAGGTGGCCATTGTGGAGAGGTTCGACTGTATTTATTTATTTGTTTATTTTATTGTAGTTAGAGAATTTGTTCGTTCCATTTTCAGTGCGAGCCGTACGACTATGTCGAGGACCTTGTAGAAAATATGCAGGTATGATGTAGAACGTAGTTTAAAATATTCGAGTCGAGCATTTTAGTCGCGATTTCTCAAACAGATCACAAGTTCAGATATTATTTGTTCTCTCCCAAGTAGTATCGTGATGCGATGTGAGGCTAATTTGTCAAATAAATCTCTTGTTCTGTTTGCCTTTTCCAGCTTTGTGTTGCAAACAGATCCGCACCTTTTATAGGTGACCAGTTTTTCAGAGTTGTTGTTTTGTTTGTTTGCGTGCTTGTTGTTTGTTTGTTTGCTTGTTTATCAGTTTTTCTAGATTAATATGACCTCGTTAAGTCCAAATTTATCAGCCACTATGACTGTTAATTTAGATACCGTATTGCCATTTCAAGTTACATACATACATACGTACGTACTTTATTCGTCCCAAAAGGGCTTTTCAGTATAAAGATAAGATTAATAATCGAAAACTAGGTACACTGATAGTTGAGTAAAAAATAGGCAAAAAAATGAAAGTCTTAATATGTCTATAAAAGAAATAACATTACGTTTCTTCAGACAACTCTTGAAGTCCTTTGAGGTCGGTTTCAGCTTAAGGGCAGGGTACAGTGATTTTCAAAGTTTAACTTTCCTGAAATAGGCTCTTTGTCCTGTGGAGGTTTTATACAGAGGAATACATAGCATCTGGGAGATCCTCGTTGTATGCTCAGTGATGCTAGCTCTTTGAATATATTTAGAAAATAATGAATCTGGTGCACACCCAGTCATACATTTAAAAGCCATTATTGCATGACGGTAGAAGAGCAGCAGCCTTACTGGTGGCCACTGCAAATCTTTAATTATAGGGAAAATATGATCATATTTCCTTGTGTTGCTAACGATACGGGCCGCAAAATTTAGTTTACTTATCGACGTGGTAACCGGGTACTTACCCTATTTTTGGGTATTACTAGAGAGAGAAACTTAAAACGCGCTTTGTTATACAGTTGAGTTTGTTTTCCATCTTGTCTAAGAAAATGCCGCATGAACTTGCGATGAAATACTCATCTCATGCTTGTATTGTCTTTGGTAGCTGTACCCAGTAGAAGATTATTTAACAGGAGACAACCTTATGTGGGAATTCAACGAAGAGGTAGTTAAAAATTATAGATTAGCCGAAGCTAAAGACGAAGTTCCCGTTAATGAAAAAAAATATATATATATTGCCATAGAAAATCCAATTAGAGTTGTGCCTGCAATCATGATAGTGGTCAGCGGATACCCTGTTTTGATAGTTGGAAATTGACCACAACATGAATGTGCAACATCAGGCTGCAGGTTTCCAGACATAACAGTATAACATTTCACATTGGTTTCCCTGCGGACGGACGGGCGGATGGACTAACGGTCATTTGACCACCAAAATTTCCTGGATGGATACGTCACCCTAACCAAATTTTCTTCGCTATGGGGTGCTACTAGCGCGCGCTTCGCGCATGCGTGAAGCTCCGCTGAAAATTCACGTACGCTCTGTTGAGACATACTGATGATTTTGCTAGACTCATAAAATGGGTTTTGCTCAGAACGCTGCAAGAATTTGGGACAAAGACGCGTGTATGGTCGAGTCGTTACACTGAAAATTTGATAATAACACCCAAACCCAACCACGCCCAGCTACAGACAGTTTGACAATCTTGGTCAGTGGTAGCTGGTTTCGAAAAAATAGCCGTGGGTTTTGGACCAATCAGAAGCGGGAGTTTTTGTTGGATAGATATCAATTAAGATAACAAAAAAAATTTAACCCTGCTGATTTCTTTGCGCATTTTTGTAGGTAATTCAGAATGTACAAAACCTTTTAACGCCAGAAAGAGCCAACATCATGCTGTTATCAAAGAAGTTTGGCGAGGAGTGCACTGATACTGAGCCTTGGTTCCAGACCCCCTACAACTGTTCTGGTGTGTGGTGTTGCACTGACTAGATTTGCTTACTCCATGGTGCTTCGTGTGTGATCCGTTGGCGCGGCATGCAAAAACAAACAAACAAACATAACCTTTCGGAATGTGATCATCTATGTGAAAGACTGCGAACAGTCTCCTATTTTTCTTTGCAAAATTGCTCAACGCGTAACCCATGCACGCGACCGGTGAAGCTACGAGGTAACGCCATTGTTTGCAGTCTCGCTGGCTGTTATAAGAACTGGACGGTTTGTAAGTGAAAAGGCGGATTGCAAACCGTCTATTAATGTGATGTTTTGTTCTTTGCTGTGAAGCATCTTTTCTTACGGAAAAAAAAGTCTATGCACGAGCTTAATAGCCCATTTGGCCGGAGCTTAGTATCTCGGTTTCCAAAGCATGAAGCGACTAGGAATATGTTCGCTCCTCTCTGGATTGGTTTATAGTCCAATGCAGGGCTATAGAATTCGGCCTTGCGAATTACATCGTCCGAGATGTGCATTATTCTTCAGATCTCTAAGAAAGCCGAATCTAATAAATGTCTTCATTTAATATAACCCCTAGTTTAAAAATCAAGCTGAAACATGCTTACCTCGATCGATGTTAAACTCCCGTCTTCATTCGCCTGTTTTCGGGCAAGTCTAGCAGACATTCTTCAAATAGCAGATGTCATCCGTCGAGTTATATCTATGCTGTTAAGCAGTATCTCGGCTATTTCTTCTTTTCGAAACGTGTGGAATGTTGGGCCATTTTATTTTACCTAGCGAGGGCTTCTTAGTTGCCGTCCCTTTTTTTTGGCGATTATTCTGTACTATTGATGCTGGTTATCTAACAATTATTCCTCGAGCCCGAATGGGCTATTGACTCAGAGGCCATGAGGGCGAGAGGAATAATTGTTTTAGTAAATCCAACTAGTTGTTCAATAATATCAAGACAAACCAACTTTAGCTAGCAAAACGCGATTCAGTCGCCATTGTTGGGCTAGTGGGCTATAACTTATAGCCTAGTAGTAGCTCAACCAATCAGAACGCAGCATCGATAATAGACCACTAGATGATTTTTCTAAAAAGGATTAGTTGAGGTATTTGAGCCAATCAGAAGGCGGAGAAATATTTTGAATCAATAATACACCTTTGTTATAGGTGGTTTATATGATGCTAAATGGACCAAACTGAAGAATAATATGGAGGGTTTTTTTTTTTTATCTAAGGGCTGAAATGTTATTGTTATTGCTCGGCTTTGTACTGCCGCCCTTTGTAACTAGTTAATGAAACGTGTGCGATTTGTTTAGCCAATCAACAAGGTTGGAAAGCGACAAGTTACGTATTAAAGTGTTTAAAGTACTCTCTTGTTACGTTTAATTTCAGATATTGACTCAGAGTGGCTTGAACAATGGAAAAGTAAGTCTTTAACTACCTTTCTTCTTGTAGTTGCTCTGCCGGGTTGATTTCCACAGCATAAAGTGTGACAATAAGCAAGACAAAAATAAATAATAAACAAGCCGTGCAGCGAGGGAAATTTCCTCAGCTAATCAGACTTAAACACCACCCAGATTTGGGTAGTCATACGTCATCAGCATGGAATTTCTGCGCTCGTTCCTCAGACGTTATTTCGAGGGGAAATCATTTGTGGTATCGGGTCTTACTGAGCTACCACGTTTTTCTGTAGTTAGTGGGGAAGATTAAAAATGCAAAGTCCGTGTGATCAACCTCAGCTCGATATGCTAACATAACCGAACTGACATTCCGGGCGCTGTAATATGGGTCATGTAGCAGCTGCTCGGGAGAGAAGTCACCAATGGTGCCTAACCCTGATCCCAAACAACACTGAAACATTGTAAAAATGACATGTCATTGTTTTCTGCGACCAATCAGGAGAAACCTTGTGAGCAGCTCTTACACAGCTGTATAATATTGCCTCCCGAAACAGACATATTCCAACGAAGTAAATTTGTTTCCTTTTACCCTTCCTCGTAAGCTATAGGAAGAATTCGTAACTATTTCTTGTTCGTTTGGCTTCAGTTATGATTGTTCCATTAACCAATTCGTGGAGCAAGGGTGGAGCAGTGGTGAGAGCACTCGCCTCTCACCAATGTGGCCCTGGTTTGAATCCTCTCTCTGTAAAAACCAACACTTCCAAATTCTCAATTCGATCTGTAAGTGCCCCGTGGGTAAACAATATACACGTAATGTCAGATCCCGAGGGAAACAGTTAGTTTTGTTTTCCCAAGGGTCCTGATGTTTCCCGAGACGAAGTCGAGGGAAACATCAGGACTCGAGGGAAAACAAAACTAACTGGTTTCCCAAGGGAACTGACATTAAGTGTTTTGTTATATTTCTAGACTTTCACTTCAACAGCAACAAAAGAATAACCGGAGCGAACCAAAACAGTCGACTCGGTACTTATAACAACACACATTTAATTCTCAAAACCACTGAATGAATGATTTACGAACAAAAGTACTTTCCTCATATTATCTGGATCTTTTTCCTCCACTAGCTGCTGTTTTTCTTCTGGGAACTTCTGGGATAACTTTAAAAATCGTTGCTTTTTAGCTTGAGGTTTCGTTTTTGTGTTGTTGTGTTCATTCACGAAAGAGAAAACTGGCTGGACCTGGCGGTGTTTTTCCCGCCTTCTGTCACACCACTTTCCACCATGCTTTGATCACGTGCTGCAATGTATCCCGAGCGGGATACATTGTTTAATGTATCACGATCGGGATACATTTGATTTTAGTCAAGGCCACGTGACCAAGAATCAACCAATGGCAGTCCCTGTTTAGTTGAGTGAAAGTCTAGGAATATAACAATTACTGTTGAATTGAAATTGAACGCTTTCCCTCTATTTATTTATTTACTTATTTTTGTAGATCTTACTCTAAATCCAGAGCTTCATATTCCTGAAGAAAATAGATTCATCGGTAAGTGATGATTCGATGAAGCCGTTACTTTATCATACCACACAAAAATGTACCCTCTGAGGACACATATCCCAGTTAAGGTTTAAGTAAGGGACAGGTAATAACACCTAATTACAGTAGTAGTTGCGCTTATCGCACTTTTTGTTTATTTATTTTTCCATTTATTTAATATGTTTTACCCGTTTCGGTCTATCTGTGACTCGTCATGCCACGCTCTTTTCTGAAAGAGAGGAGAAGTGTGTGACAAGCTGCTAAGGAGACTGTTCATAAGAGTAAAGAAGTTGAAATATGTGCCACTTGTGTAACGTTGATCTTGTAATGATCTTGTAATGAAAACTTTCCTTAGTTTAAAAAGGCCTTTTTAGTTTCACTGTCAGTCGTAGACAATTTGCAGTACATGTATTATGATACATTTTACTAATACTTGTACTCGCTAGTTTGGCACCGCCGTACCTTGCCCATCGGAGCTTAGTAAGAGGCAAGGCGTCCCTTTTTTTTCATTTTGCTTGAGTGAAGTGTGAGGGCAGTGTTCGATTTAAATGAGTAATGTAAGGAATTTTAGGAGCGGGACCTGCCGGTTGTAGCGAAAGCTGATGATAATTCTTATTTGCTTATTTACAGCAACTGAATTTGAAATCAAAGATCCTGACAGGACGATATCCGAGGTAGAGATGACATAAATCTCAATTGTATTCACCAAGTGTTTAACTCTTTGTAGTTGTTAGACAACAAGTCATTACGAACGGATAACTGAACTGAAGTTTGCCGTCCTGCTTACTTATTTTGTTGCATTTTCAGTTTCCAGAACTAGTTCATGATTGTCCTCTTGGAAAGATCTGGTACTTAAAGGACACAAAATTCAAAATGCCACGAGGTTTGTATATTCCCCGTCTTCCAGTTTTAGTTGCGGACACTTGGACAACTCTCTCCTCCGCAGAGGCCTCTTTGTATCGTAGGGAGGGCTGGAGAGAGCAAAAAAGAAAGCCCGCGGGGGACGATGGGGAAGGGAAAGAGAAGAGGCGAGGCTCCCGCTTTTTCCTTCCTCCCATCATCCCCCGCGCGCTTTCTATTTTTCGATTATTGCTATTTTATTGGGATACACTTGGACTCTTGTCTCAGTGTCATGCTGCTTTCTAGCAGACTATTCCTTTGCTAATGTTGGTACCTTATATTGAACACTCATTATAATTATTGAAATTGCATGTTCTTAAACTTTATGAAGAGCTGATAACATTTGAGGTTGCGTTTGTGTACATTTTTTTCTGACATCGGCGAGGTGTAACGTTTGCCTTTTAATAACAGAGGGAAAGCGTCTAGCCTCCCACGCGGACGTTCTTTTGGCTAAACGCGTGACGAAGCCCTTAGAACGTCTGCGTTGGAGGTTAGGAAGCATTCTACAAACGGCGAACGTCGGAGACGATCACGCGACCATTCATTGCTAGACCTCAACATGGCCGTTTGGAATTCTTTACATGTTCTTGCACCGTGTATAACTTTTCATTGTATTTCTGTATCCAGCAAGGTTTTATTTTCACCTCATTTCGCCGCTTCTAAGCTCCAGTCCTGAAAGGTGAGAAGCGTCTTTTTTTTAACGTTTTTCAATTCGGTCATTACATTTCTTGATCCGATGGGGGCTGGGGGCGGGGGTGGCAATTTCGTGAATTGTGAACACGCCTGAGGCAAATTCCAGTGTGATTCTTGTCTCCTACGCAGCGGTAGTGTGTTGAAAAAGTGCTGAACGTTAACCGTTTTATGCCTTGTCACGCAACTTGTCCTCCCGAGCAGCATTGCGTGACGAGTTCAACAGTGGCTGCCAAGGGGCGGAAATCCTTCAGTCTCATCGTATTTGAAAAGGTCCTTGCACTAACTTGAAAGTCCAACAGTCATGGACTCAAGTTGGCTTGTTTGATGTTCTCCCTGTTTGAGTACTTAGTAACACAACCATGGTTGGTGAGAGAAGGGGGGGAGGGGTGGGGGCTTTGTCTTTAGTAGTGAGGCTTCACCCCATATAAACTCCAGGCTTCAAGTTCGGGCCTCCCCATCACTATCTTTTTCTGCATACTTTTCTTTAAACTCTACAACCTGTAACGTGACAAAACAAACCAATCAAATCAATCAATGCCGCGGAAGCAACGTTTCTTTTAACTTTATATTTATTTATTTTTTTTATTATTATTATTATTATTTTTATTTTTCAGCATGGTTCTAGCAGACATGTTCCTAAGTGTATTGGAGTATAACTTGAAGGAAATCGCCTACGCTGCTGATGTTGCTCAACTAGCGTATGTCTAAGAGTTTTCGTTCTTTTTATTTTCTTTCGCCTTATCTAAATGATCGATCTCCCTTAACAAGCTATCCTTAATCGTCTAAATATGAAAACTTTACAAGGGTTACCTTTTTAAAGGAATACTTATCAAGTTATACAAAAGATGTACTCGCGTTAAAAATACTTCAGTTGTGTTTTGTTATTTGCCTTAAAAGGCATTAGTTTAATTTCAAGGGCCAAATAATCGAGGCGCTTTAAGCAGCTAACAGAGTAACTACAAACGTTTTGTTTCTTAGGTACTCTATGACGATCAGCGAAACTGGGATTGTACTTAAACTGGATGGATTTAACGACAAATTAGCGGTAAGTACAAGACTTCAAGGAAGTGTGTTACGAACTTAATTTCATGGGTGACAAATTACTCCGACCTTAACTTCGGCGCGAAGTTTCAGCATTATTTTGTACTTTAACATCTGAAATTACGAAATTGCCGTGGCAACGTTCCGTACGTCTCAATGCCTAGCCTGATTCTCCGACGTCCGAGGTCGTCGGCGGTCCCTTCGCTTCGGACGTCTGAGAATCAGGCTCATCAAGAAGGATTTTAACAGGTATTTTGTCGAAAAATTCAGAAACTTGTGAACGTAAGCCAACATGTATGCTCTAAACTTTCCAGTGTGTGGAGTTCTCCATACGATAAACCAGTAAAAAAAAAAAGAAACAATAACAACAACCAAAAAAACTTTGTGAGCGTAAATTGTCACTCGTGATAGGATAGGTATTCAAAAACTCATCAATAATTCATAAAGAAAAAAACAAAAGAAATTAATGTTTAATGAGTGTCTTTATATCTGCTTAAGACACGGCTAAACTTTTCGTCCAATTTTGTAGACCAAATTAAATTAACCCCAAATCTAAATATTAGTGCAAGAATGAGTTGATCTATATCAGAGATTTTGAAGCCGTTCAAAACACTCGCAGTCGTGCATTATCAGGTGTAAAAACTCTCGGCTTGGCCTCGAGTTTCTAAACCTAATATTACACTCCTGCTCGTGTTTTTATACAGTACATCATTTGGCAAATGTCGTGAAATAATTTCACTCGTCATCATTTGATTACACATACTTAACCAAATTCAGCAAATAATAATAGTAATAATAATACTAATAAACAATAAAAGAAACTTTTAAATAATATATCCTTTTCAGTAACAAAATATGTTGATTTGTACGCTTTTTATTTCATTTAAGCATAGTTAGTAGAGGAGACTGGTTATGAAAGCCGGCAAACATTAAAGTTGAAAATAACGGTGCTGTAGTTTATGTTGGCAGCTCCCTGACCATGCGCAATCCTTTGCATTTTGTTCACAAATTGTCGGAATAAATTAATGCGATAATCAGTCAATAAATTCAAAATTGAACGTTGTGCACGGTCAGGTCCAAAAGAGCTACTGTAGCAAAAACACGAAACAAAAGGCGTCTGACGAGTTTCATAACAATTCCATTTTAATAACTGTTATTTAAGTTGTCATCATCATCATCATCATCATCATCATCATCATTATTATTATTATATCTTTTATTTTATTCTACTTTACTATCATTGTTTTTGTATTGACGCCATACTAAACTAGGTGTCAGGGTGGTGACATTAGCTACTATTCTTACGTTATAAATATTCACTTATGAGCGCTCTTATGCAGCAACGCGAGCGATGGAAATTGCACTACTGATAAGTACTCAAGCAACAGGTGTACTTTCATTATCCCTAAACAGATTTAAAGTTATCAAGATTATAGACATCGAAATCACGTTTACGTTTAAATATACTGACAAGTTTTGTTTGTGTTGTAGCTGCTATTCGACACAGTCATTAATCACATTGCAGATTTTACTATCAGTCCCCAAACGTTTGAAATGGTCAAGGTAAGCCTGTCCGCTTGCAATTTTTGGCTTGTATTTCTGTTTCCTACATTTTACGTGCCATCTGTGAAGACGTTCTATTAATCCATGCAGAGCTTCGTAGTAAGTTCCTCGTGGTTTTATGATACGCAATGACCATAACTACAGCAGCAGGAACAACAACAACAAAAAAAATACCAAAACGACGAAACTTACATGTAATGGAATTAAATAGCAAAAAAGATATATTGGTTTCCTAAAAAAACTAAAGTCATGATAGCAAGGCTGGAAAGTCAATTACATGAGATAGATTGCAATGCTAGGGTCGGACGAACTCATAAAAAGCAGACGACACACAACACAAACACTCCGTTACTACCCATCTACAGTTTTTAAATACTTGAGCCCGGCTGGGTCGCTTAGCCGAGGTGACTTTTTCCCGGTATTACGCGATCTCGATACTGGGACCCAAGCTAACACTACTATAGGTTGACTTGGTTTTTATGCAATCAAGAAACTAATTGTGTTGTGTTAAACTAATATGCCGTTATCTTGGCAAAACAATTCAACCTGGTAAACTGGGCCAGCCCAGAACTTGTAATCAGCCTTTACCAAATCAAATAACTACTACCATTATAGGGAAACGTGAAATCGATCATAAAAAGATGCACTGCACATACATCTTAGAAAACGTATACTCACAACAGAATTATTACTTCTAAATATTAATGATAATAATAAAAAAAAATTCTTCAGTTCGGAGCCTCACGTTCAGAAGTGATGTTACTGAAAACCTTCTCCATATTAGACCTAGGGTCATCCGTATGTCTCTCCGTGTCTAACGGATACTCCCTCTGTACTCGTTATATTTCACTTCCTAGTCATCAACATGCTTCATCTATCTCGGCGCGATTGATCTTGGCAATCGAGTGAGCTGCCGGATGTTTTGTTGTTGAGTCACTTCTAATTTATTTACCAATTCGTGTTCTATTTATATTTGTAGCGTAAGCTGATGAGGTCTTACCGTAACACAATAATCAAACCACAGAAGTTAGTCAGGTAAGGTCCCATTACATACTGCAAAGTTCGACCCGTGGTTAACGTAGAAGCAAATTCAGAATATAGGTAAAATATAAAAGGCAATAATCCGGAGCTTATATTATCCATTTACACCTTTTGCTGCTTCCTGCCAATGCCTGAGTGCCTGCTACACGATGCTCAGAAATGAACTGTGAGGTGAAACCACCAAAGGCGCGCGTTTTTGGATGTCATCTTTAAGGCTTGTGGCTCAATTGAGTCAGTGAAAGCTGGCAATTTTCATTAGCTTTTCATTAATCCATTCGCCTCGGGGAATTTTGCCGAAAAGCGTGTTTTGAAGCTAGCCGAGCCGTTTTCAAGTCTCTGTATGGTTATAAACAGCCATATAGCGCAACAGTTTTTTGTCCATTGAATAAAAAGGAAGAACCACCAAAGACTCCATCATTTACTCTGGGATTAAGTGAGATATGTTAACCCTTTAAGCCCTAAGAGTGATCAGCATCAAATTTCTTCTTGTAATGTCAATGCTTTGTAAAACAGAGTGGTCATACGAATTACGCACATCATCACACAAGATGAATTTGCTTGATATTTTATCAACTTCTCCCCACTACGTCTGTAGGAAATGAATAGAGGCAAGAAATGAGAATTCAAATTTTGATCGTAGGGTTTAAAGGGTTAATTATGTATAATTTTCTTTCGGAATGATTTATTTATTTTGATCGATAAGCCATTCAACCGATATGCAAGCACCAAGAAGTGGGTGAAAAAACCCTTTTTTATTTATTTACTTATCTGTCTAGATTTATGAAAAAGGTACCTACAAAAAACTTCAAGCCCGTTTTAACAATTTGACCCTTGAGATGAATAAAAAGCTGTTGAAAGTCGCTACTTAAGGCTTAACAAAACGATGACTTAATTGCTGGCAACACACGAAAAGTCGCTCTCGGCAAAAGCGGCAGGATTTTAATTTGTCATGAAATTAACAACATTTAAAAGCACAGAAATTTCGAAATTATAGCGGTCCGGACAGATGTAAACAGTATTATAAACACGTGATTTTATGTCTACTGCAGCTTGTTATAGAATATGTGTACTCAAAACTTCATAACAAAGCAAAAATGGTAAAGTAAACAAGCCTAAATTGAGTATGTTGTTTAAAAATCCTGGAGGTATCTTTTTGCAAATCCAGACCGTTGTTTATTTATTCATTTTATGATTATTATTGTTTTATTTATTTAATTTTTTTTTTAATATATATTTTTTTTCAGGTCTATACGTTTGTCCATCTTGCAACATGTTAAGTGGACGACTGTGGATAAACGTAGCGTTATTCCTGATATTTCAATGGAGACACTAAAGGTTGGTAATACAAGTAGACTGTTGAGCAGGAAGTAATTTCATAGAAGGAGCGAAATAACTTAATTATCAGCTTAAAAATGTGATTGCGGAAAGATTCTTTTCAAGTGACATTTCTTTCCCTTGAATTGTCACGTGTCAAGCACGAGACATGGAGTCAGGAAACGTCCATTACGCTAATAATAATGATCATGATAATAATGACAGCAATAATTTAGTAGGTTTTGCAAGTTTGTCCCCAGTCATCTGGGAGCTACGCTCTCCTTTCGTCAACGATAGCTTTGATATGAATGGTACCATGAGGGGCTTTCTTTTCAGTTTTGAGAACTCCGTTTAATAGACATTTTTATATCTGAACACAAGGTACATTAAGTGTTCGTTTCTTTACTTTGCAGAATTTCGTATCTGCTTTCAAGTCAAAGTTGTTTGTGGAGAGCTTAATTCAAGGAAATATAACATGTCAGGTAAACCGCCTTTATATCGAATATGAAGCTTAAGTCTTTAGAGTATGATATTCGGTTGCCTTAACCGCGTGTCTGAGACCCGAAACCCATGGAGGGTGACGTCGACGTATTGCACCCCACCCTCAGCGATCCCAACATCAAACTCAGACTGTAATAGTCTCAGGATTCTAAAAAACGGCCGGCAGCCGGCGAAGATCACCACCTACCTCGCCACATTCATCATCTGTTACGCCGCCGCCTTCAAAACTTGTTGAAACCATTGCCGGGGAAACAAATTCGTTTTCGAATATAGATAATGTTATTGAATCGTGTCATTGTAGTCTCCTTATGTCTTCAAGGCATAATTGACGTACTTTCGCCTTTTTAAGCTAGGAAAATATTTGCTTACGAAACAATAACTTCAGGGTTAGGGAAAAATTTAAAATCCTAAGAAGGCTTGGCCAACCAGCCAAATAACCCGCAGTCCACGGTGGTTGTTGAAAACACAAATAGTATGACATTCCGTGGCTAATTTAATAACCATTTTACGAAGTCAAAAGAGTAAATCACATCCAGACGTTTCTATCAAAATTTTTTTGCTACCTACCTTTTCCTTGATTTACCATTGGGAGGATTGAGATGAAACTTGGTATTAGTACTACTACCTTCACAACTGATCCGCCAAGGGAGAGAACAACAAACAAACAAACAATAAAAGAGAAGTTAAAAAGGGATTGAGAAACACGTAAAAATCGGGTGGTGGGCTAGTTGGCAACAAGCATTGGGAACCAAAATGAAATGGTTGCGGAAGTTCGCATTTTATCGCTGTATAAGTTTGTTTTTTCATGCGTGTGTGAAAACTTGTACTTATACCTTACATGTTCCCTCTTATAAGTCGATATAGTATTGCGCAGTAAGAGACACTGTCGGCGCGTGTACCTTGAAATCGTTCATTTTTTTTCTCTCTCTCTCTCTCTCTCTCTTTAGGAAGCGATCTCCTTACAAGAACAGTTGTACAAGTACGTAATTCTAAGTGTTCTAAGTAATACTGCAATAGTAATATCTCTTGTTTCAATTAACGGTTGTTTCCACCGTATGTGAATTTATTTTCTTTTATTGGAAATTTTCTGATATATTAAACACGCTTTGTCAGTCTTCTTTAATCAGGTCCTTTTGTTTTACATTTGTACTTTGTTAAGGTGTTTATAACAATACAATGTCAGTGGTTAGGGCGTAGCATCTCCGAATTCGAGTCCCTCTGTGACTTGTATCTTTCTCCCTCGGTCAGTTCTCCGGTGGGCGTTTTCTTGGGGAGGAGTGGGAGTGTCGAGCCCTTGAATCATGGTTGCGGTGTGCGCGTGTATGACAGAAGGCAGAGAATGGGATGGGCGAGACATTTCGACCTATGCCTACTCTATAGATTAACGTAGGGGACGCAAAAGTGTTAAGTGAGTATACATGTGAATTTTATCCTCTCGATAAACTTAATATACTTGCGCCCTAAAATAACTCGAAAGAAAAATTCGACGTTGCAAATACCGATACAGATCGACTCTCCATGGTATCTGTAAATTTGTTATTTCATTTTCAGTGTATTTCTTTTCCATGCTTCTTTTTCATTATTCCTTTCAAGTCCCTTACAATCCGTAGAAACAAGAAGGGATTTGTCCAGCAAATGTGTCCAGCAATGGTTTCTGGAATCGTTATTGGGGACGCGCGGGTCAGCCATTGGCCAATTATTTTCCCTGTCCCCAGTAACCGTCCCATAAGTCTTTGCGAAAGTTAACACTTTTCTTAAGCGGCGATTTAGTGAGACAAAAACTTAGGCCGTTCTCTAATGGAATCAGCCGTTTTCAGTTGGTTGGGCTGGTTCGGTTTTTCGTGTTCCGTTAGTTGGTTTAGTTGGTCAGTTCTAAGAAACTAGTAAGCCTTAGGTTGAAGTATTAGCTGACCTGTCTCCAGGCATCGATTTTCGTATTTTAGTCTTTGTCGTGAATGTCGAGAACGTCTAAGTAAACCCCCGACCCATTCGCAGCCATGTTTCATAGCTCGTCCATTAGCCAGAAAGGTTGATCAAAGAAGAAAGCGACCAATACATGAACGGTATGTAATTAAAATGAACCGTGAAATTTATGTATGGAATTTCTTTTCTCATGTTAACAGTAAGCTCCAGTTTTTGCCGCTCCAAAGTTGCTTTCACCCTGAGGTAGGTCTTAGATTATTTGATAGGGCTTGTTGAGAACCGTAACTGTACTCATGGAGCGAAAAAGTGACTTGTCATCCCTAATTCCTAACTTGGGTATAACAAAAGAACGAACACACTTGGCAAAAATCTGAGACACGGTTTCGAAGTCAAACGTGATAGGATTGCCATCTAAAATCGGTTTCTTTCGCTTGTTTCTTAGGCTGGCCTGGACTTAAACTTAAAAATACATCCTCTTTCGCTAAAGGCACGTTTCTGAAACACGTGAACATTTTGGATTTTTTTAAAGAAATTATCAGTAATGTGGAGATATTAAAAGTTTTCTGAAAATGTGCAATTTGTAGGGGTACGGTGTATCTATTAAAACTACAATTGCGAGAGGACAGTGAGAATTGTGTTCATGTGGTCTCCAAGTGCATTGTAGCTAAAAAATAATGAATGTTTGTTTGGGTTCAGATTCGAGTTATCCAACTGCCTGAAAGCGAGTGCATTTGTCGTGTGGTGAGCTTTAACAAGGAAGATGATAACACTGTTGTTACAAATTATTACCAGGTAAGTTGATTAGAGAGGAGATGCCTTTACGTCACGTTGCCATGGTAGCAAAATTTTTGGATGACAACGAACCGAAAAAGTCACTTAAAAGTCTATTCGCACTATTTCAAACTTCACCGATCTTATTCAGTTTCATTTAATTTGGCAAATCGTGGTGCAACGACGGCAAAGAAATGTACAAAACAGCGTGATGCACGTGCAAAGTTGTTAAGTTGTTGTTTGTTAATATAAACATCTTATTTTTTGCTGTTCTTCTTGCCATCACCGTCGTCGTTGGTTTTGTTGTCATCCAGAAATAGTGCTACCATGGTAACATGACGTCACACTTCTGGTTCACTTGCCTTCCATATTGACAATGAAAGTCCTGTGATTGAGTCATAATATTCTTATCTGTGAACCTAACGACTTGTTAAATCAAGGATTTAGCCAAATCTACTCCTTCACATAGTCGATGACATTGGGCTCCATGTGAATGCTTATGTGTAAACATTTTTTTCTTCAACAGTCTGGACCAGCTTCAGTGGACGAATACACTAAAATGGAACTCATGCTGGTACGTTTCCTTAGCATCTTTCCTTTCGCTTCCAGTTTTTCGTTGTTTGTTTTTTTCTTCCTTAATGTCTAAATTACTTGTTTGATAGTATACCATAATCTTCTCCGGAAAAGTGGCCGATTGCTGACATTTTTTTTTTTTTATTATGCCGTAATTGTTAAAAACGAAACGGGGGTGGGAGGAGGACTACCCTGAAATAAATGAATAAGTCATTTATCCATACATTCGTTCTTACATTCATTCTCCATGTATTAAATCATACATTCATTCATGTACTGAACCATTCACTCATTCGGTACGTCCGTCGATCATTCATCCATTTATTCATTCGACTGACTCTGTCAGTCAGCCAGTCATGTTTCTCAGTTTTCTGGATTTGCTTTGTATGCCAATAAACCATCTATCTTTCAGATGAAAATGGAGGAGCCATGTTTTGATGTGCTTCGAACTAGAGAACAGCTTGGGTAAGATCGGCTCTGTCGCCTTTTGCAGTGTATTTAGAACCAGAGCACCGACACCAGGACAAAGTTGCTGCTAGGGGTTCATTCCCAGAGTGCAGCAGTAGGAGGAGTTCTCATGAATAAAATGGCTGATGGAAGCCCTGATGAGAAACGCCAAAGCAAATAAAGCATGAAAGCAATCTTTTGAAAAGCAAGAACTGTTTCAGAAAATGAAAATCTCTTTTATGGAAACCACACCGGTGGTATATTTATAGCGTGGTCCTCGATCCAAAGTTTATCCCGCCTTCCTTTTGTCAAACTGTAATTTTACCATCAACAGATCAAAAAACACTTAAACAAACATTGAACCAAGAATAACATTGTTGTTACTGGTCTTTTTTCAGTTCTTTTTCCTGACTTTTCTATTTTAGATATTCCGTGTTCTGCACTTGCAGAAACACATTTGGAATTCTGGGATTTTCTGTCACTGTTCAAACGCAAGCGGGGAAATTCAGGTATTAGTTGTTTCAACCTCTCACAGAAGTGTTTAGTCATCGCGAATGAGAATTGAAACCAAATTCACCCAGCTATAAATATGAAAGACTGGCATGGCGCAGCTTTGCCCCGTCACAGAAATCGCTCTGCAATCCCCGTTTTTTGTGTGTGTAAACAAAAGCCCTTACCGATATGGTTTTCTTGGCGGCTCAATCTGGTATAGTGAAGACAGATTATAATAATTTAAACAAATTTCTCTTTAAGTCGTAGTTTTTCTTTTCGTCTTTACTATCGTCGTAATTGGATTTCTTTTATTCGCGGTTTCATCTCTCAGTGCGGAACATGTGGACGGACGAATAGATGCATTTTTGGACGAATTTGGTGAAATGTTGAAGTCGATGACTAACGAAGACTTCAAAAGCCAGGTAATTTTGAAACGCGTAGCATATTCGTAGGAAGATAGAACATCCCAAGACCTCACAAATAATGATGCTTTTGGAGGATCCAGGTACTAAACTTTCACCTCTATCTCGGATGCTTTCCAGAGTGAACTTAATTCACTTTAACCTGTCACGTGGTCGCCAATTTAAGGGGATATCTTTCTGCGTGTTCTGGACCATCATTGGCCACCTTTTCCACGAGACCTCGAATAAGTGTCCTTATTTGCGAGAGTCCGTAATAGCGTTAGTTTTAGTGCAGTCAAACGTCTGTAATTTTTTTTTTTGGCCGGGGATTTAGCTACTGTCCGTATTATCGGGGTGTGCGTTATAGCGGGGTGTCCGCTAGGCGGGAGTTTTGACATTTCAATCCTAGCGGTTAAATGGCCTTTGCTCCCACGAGTTCATGTTGAAAAGTTGAAAGAGCGCCACTCTTCTGAACGGAAAGCTGCGTTTCGAATCCAGTGAGATTACGAGCCCGTGTCTTCTTGTAATTGCAAATTTTGCAGCTACGTACAAACCTAGACGTATATTGAGATGATTGCGTCTTATTGGGTGTTGACGGTATACCGTTGGCCTGACTCATTGGCCTGGAACGACGAACCCGTGCTGCTGTGCGAAAATGGGTAGAGAACACATAGAACCCGATCGTGTGGTCTATCTCTCATGCGGCGAGAGACCTCTCACGGGCTGAGAGCTAATCGAGATAATCACTATAGAAAAATTTATCTGTGAATAAAGCATGTTTCAGAAGCAAAACAGTAACAAAAAAATCCTTAAGTTATGAAATTCCGAGAAAAAATAAACACTGTTGAAAACTGAACCTAGTATTATTTGCAGTCATTTTAAATTCATGATTGTTGTTTGTTTGTTTGTTTGTAGCCTGGAATACAGTACGTTAACAGTTATCCAAAGAAAGGAAATGGATAGAATATAGCTTAATCTAGTGTAATACTGTAATTCAATAAATAAAACTAATAATAAAACCTTTTTAAAGAGACAATCACAATTTTGAAAAAAAAAGAGAAACCTCAGTTGCAATATAACGTCAATGTGAACGTACACGTCATAACGAGTTTAAAATATTGGCTGCGTGATTGAAAGCGCTAAGTTCAACTTTTTAGTGTGAAGAAGGAGGTTGGGGGGGGGGGGGAGGGGTGAGGAAGGATGCTAAGGATGCTTAAAAGCCCCCTCACCCTGTTTGAATATGGTTAGTATACATACTCATTTACATTTAAATTAGAGCGATTTTGGTATGACCTTGAAAGGAAAACACGCGAACAAAACAGAAACAGCAAACGAACGAAAATAGAGCGATTTAATTGGTTTATCGAACAGATACAAACGCGCGTGGCTTTTGGTTGGTTAAGGAAACGCTCGGGAGAAAAAACGTCATGCCCGAGAACTTTCTAGAAATCAATCGATACTTCGCTTTGACGTCATATGGCAACACGATTGGCCAATTGAACGATATCTTTTCCATATTAGGGTTTTCTCTGGCGGGAAAACGAAGAGGCCATGTTTTGATCTTTTCATCCATTGGCTGATAAAACCAATAACGAACACTTACAAAACCATTTTTCAAGGTCATACGCTCTAAGGACACCGTGTTGTTTAAATATGTGCAGGTTGATTCCCTTATTGAGTTGAAGGAACACGAGGACCTTAGCTTAGCAGAAGAAGCTGAGAGAAACTGGATTGAAGTTTTAGACCAGACCTACCTGTTTGACAGGAGGCGTCGAGTGGTAGGTGCAGTTGTTACGCATATTGCATATTGAGTTGCCGAAAACCACCCAAAACTTTCGGCCAGTAATGAGTTCAAAGTGAAGTCCATAAAATTAACAATAGACCATTTGTAAGTAGCATCGGGTAGGTTCGAAGCCTTTGATAAGAAAATTAATTACAGTCAAACCCCGTTAATAACCCCGTAGGGACCACAGAAAATGTCCGTATTCAGCGGGCCATGTTATATAAGTAAAAAAAACCCTTTTACTAGAACAAAATACCAAACCACTAAAAGAGGACACAAGCATCGTCAAATTAAACTTCTCAAACCTTCACAAAGCCGTCATTAAGTCCACGGAAACACTTAAAAATCGGTCATTTATATATTACTTAATCAAAACCCTTCTGTGCATAAGTCGTTCCATGCCAAAAATTGACGTCTACAGCTCTTCCGGTGTATGGTAGCGCTGGGAGCATCGACATGCTGTCAACTGAAGGTTGTTTTTTTTTTATTTTACCAATTACAGCACACAGTTGAAATGAAGTGTCTGTTTTAGCGAGATTGGCTCTCGGTTAGAATTCGTTGATTGCAGGGGTAAAAAATAGGTGTCCGTTGTCCGCATTAACGGGTGTCCATATTAAGCGAGGTTCGACTGTATTTACATTCTCGTACAAATAAAAGTCAATTTTGCAAGAAAGGGTTTGCACTTAGCCTTACTTTGAAAGCGATGGATTTGGGGCTTGGAAATGGCTTATTCTATTAAGCGGATTCTTTTAAGCGGTTTTTAAGAGACTCGGTTAAGCCCCGAAAATGAAGCGGGCGGGAATTCAAGTGCCTTGGTTTGTTCTCTACCAGGTCAACATCTTAAAGAATCTAACCAAAGAAGATATTGATGAGTGGTTTAGGTCTCACAGAAAACATGGAAATAACTATAAGAAGCTAAGTGTGCAGGTAAACATATTATGACATACAAAAGCGCCTAAATCTCTGTAAATAGTTAACAGAGTGGTTTATTTACTACTCATATCTCATTAACGTGCTTGAAATTTTAACGATCTGTAGGTATAGCCCACCCCTACCCCAACACAACGTTTACAGCAATTTATTTATTTTTTGCTTTTGATCCAATTATGTGTATCTTGTATATCTTCAGTGTTTAACATAGGAAACTTTTCATATGAGAATTGGGAAGATCTTTAGCAGACTGTGGAAATGGTCCAAATTTTCCTTTATTGTGAGAATGGAATTTGAACCCTGTCAAACTTCAGTTGCTGTACGATGTCAAACAAGCGTCTCATGGTGTTTTAGTACTTTGACGTTGGCAATATTTCTTGTATTTTTCTTTCGTCAGTTGCAATGAAATTTTGCAGATGTTACACTTTATCTATTTATCTTGTTTTTTCTATTATTTTTATTTTATTTATTTATTTATTTATTTATTTAAGACGGTTACTGTAAAGCGTAAAAATTGCGATACTAGAATTATGGTAGACTTTGGTAGACTTAATCTACCAAAGAAGACATCGTGGACCTCTTTAGTGGCAACAAAGTTTCAAAAAAAGTTGCTCAGGAAATTAAGTCTCACGTCCAATAACAACTAATTTTTTCTTATCAGGTGATTGGGTCAGGAGAATGTGAGGCACACGCATGCCCAGATGCTCAAGTGGATGACGACAGTGGTCTGGGTAACGATAATGAATGGCAGATTCGACCAGTTGCAGTCGACACTACCGAAAGTGAGATCGTCTGTATTAAAGACATTTCCGAGTTCAAAAGGACAAGGGCTGTTTACCCCGTGGTTAAAATCAAGTGAAGGTTTCCAAGAAGGCTTTAAATACGATCAAAAAGTAAAATAGATCAACAGTAAAAATATAACAGTAACTACCATCTTTTTAGTTATGCTGTGTTGATAAGAAAGAAAACGAACATTTGGATACTCGGAAATGATCTCAGACTTACGAACATATGAGAAAAAAACCTTCTTCGAAAAGGGCCAAATAATACGACTTTGGAAACGCCTTAAAAGTAGGAAACTTACCAAGTTTAAAGGTGATACCGTAAAATTCCGAAAATAAGCCCCGGGGCTTATATTTTTCAAAGGCCATTTTTGGAGGGGCTTATCTACGGAGGGAAATTTGCGTTTCAAAATCGTTTGGGCCAGCCTTATAGTTGGAAGGAAATTTACCGTTTTTGTTTTGTTTTACTTTGTATTTGAGCGCAATTTCCAAGTACAAGTCCCCCAGGGGGCTTATATTCGAAGGGGCGATGTAACGGAGGGTTTTTTGCGTTACGAGCTTGGGGGGCTTATATTTGGAGGGGCTTTTATTAGGAGGGGCTTATTTTCGGAATTTTACGGTACGTTAAAAAGAAGCAAAATTATTAACGAACTTTTGTACGCCAAGGTTTTACTTAGGTCTGTACGTATTGGCGACCTTAGGGGCTTTATCTTCGTAAGTTTTCAACAAATAACGTTTAAACATGGCATCTTCACTACTTTTAGGGCGTTTTTTTAGCCTTGTTGTGCTGACTGGTCCGAGTAAAAAGGTTTAAAAAAACGTGAAAGGGTAATTTCAAATAGGATACAAAACGCTAGCACATCTGATGCCAGGTTTTTATCTGTACGATGGCCAATGCACTTTTATTTTGCATACCCGAACACGTAATGAAGAAGCCTTTCCTTTCTCTCTGGATTTCGTTGTGTACAACTAAAGTTTGAAATAAGGCAAGCCTGAGTGATGGAGAAAACAAATGACAGGGTGCCCGCTCCATTGCATCAGTCTCGATAATATATTTAGCGGCCTCTACTGTGAACAACCCCGGGACCGCGATTAAGTGGGCAGAATACTTTCCCTTCTGATAGTGGCCAAAGTACACGTTTCCGCGCAGAAAGTTCCAAAATCACTCCTATTTTCTGTTAAATTGTAATAGTATTTAACAACTGTGGAAGTTGGGTGCTTGAGATTTCGAGGAACTTCCACTATTGGCAGTCAGATCCTAGAAGGAGACCACTGACATGACTGGCAAATCCTGGCAACACAGCCATGAGCCCCCACGCGCTAGGGAAGAAAGCAGGCACCCATCACACTGCGGAGCAAGTCAGTGGAAATAGGGAAGAGGGGGATGGGGCGGGCTATAAACTGAGTCCCCACGTTTGTGAGATGTCAGGGATGAACAAATGCTCAATAAAGCCGTCCAAAAACTCACAATAACTGGCCAAACACGCCAAAACGCTGAAATCGCAATATAACGTGCTAAAACGCACACAGCAGCAAGAGCGCGTGGGATACTAGTGCATGCGCATCTCGCAACACCGCTGGCCAGCAAGACTAGCCCTCCTTGTTATTAAGTGTTAAATTGCATCTGTGCAAAAATTCGGCCATACAGAGGTTTCATTTAAATGATAACACAGTCGACAGATGCTAAACACTGATGTCTCGGTGTACTAGGGACTAAAAAGGTAACCGAGGGTGTTATTTAGTCAAATGTCATTAATTTATTTTGCTTAGTAGCGATTATCGGGTGACATTGAGCGAGATTCCGAATCACGTTTACAACCAACGACAAACATTAATTTGTGGCAGGTGACGATGTTTTTCCCAATACCTGGCTTTTAATGTTCGTATAGTATTAGCACAAAAGTGTCATTCACGCAAGTGTATCCGTAAACTAATATTGTTTTAGGATCAGCGTATCTCATTAGTTGAAAACTCTGTTTAATTTAAAGTTAAGAGATTGTTAACTTGAATCTAATGTGTGACGTTTCCGTTAAACACGATTCTAAATCTCTCTAAAAAAAAACAACGAGCTGGCCACAAAGCGAGACTTGCGCTATCGAAAAAGCTTACATCCAACCAGCCAAAGTGTACCTCTACTCACCCTCCCCTCCCCCTCCACCCCCCCCCCCCCCCCCCCCCCCGCCTGTAAGAAGTTAATTAAAATAGAAGGTTGAGTCTGAATAACTTCCTTGTAGTTCACAAATTTATTCATGTCTTGTACCTGTGAGGTTTTTTCTACGCGCCTCTGGCGAAGATGAATCTAGAATTCATGAATGTTAAATCAGCTTTAAATTTAAGAGCGAATCCCCCCTTCAGCATCATGTGATTTTTAATGAGGATAGAACGTATGAAAAACAAGACATACTTGGCCAAATATTAATTTTGATTTAGATAATTGGCCTTTTTGACCCGTTTGTCGTCATTTTGTTCCACAGGGACGGCCTGGAACACATTAGTAGCTCTAGCCGATCTGTTAGTAGTGTCACAGCGTGCAGTATACGTCTAGCATTGCCGTGACCAATTAAAACTCGCCTATCTTATAATACACCAGCTAGTGAATCTGAAGAATAGTTTCAATCAGTGCCATTTGTTTTAAAGCCATTCTTATGTACATCATCGTCGTGACATGTTATTCGAGTCTTCTAATGACCTAAGAAGAAACTAAGTACACAGTGTGGATCGCGTAAATGAATAACTTTGTGGAAAATACACTCCTTCCAGTCGGAATCGAGTCAAAGCGGCTGTGGTGTCATTTTTTTTGTTGCTGTTTTTTTTTTTTTTTTTTTTTTTTTTACCAGGCTTAGCAAGAAAACGTATCCATTTCGTGAGCGAAAGACTCGTTTGTTTGTCTCCCTTGTGAATCGGCTCGGTTTAGATCTTTTTGGATTCCAAAACAGCTGAGCAGCCAAAAAAGATACTTTGCAAAGCCGTTTCGCAAGTGCTTTGTTAGAGCTCCGTAGATAACCGCGTTAAGGCAGCTTTGTAGAATTGCCAAGGCATCGGAGAAGTGAAAAATTATATCCGCAATTTCCTTCTCTCGTTTCCCGCCAAAATCAAGCAGCATCCACGCGAGGTGTACGGGTAACATACACAAGGCAAAGAGAATGACAATTGTAGCTAAAGTCTTGATAATTTTGATGTTTTCCTGTCTAGTACCTCCTGTTGAAATATCACCCCGGCTGGTCATCGACGCGCGTCGAATCCTTTGTCGTGACAGATCGATGCCAATCAGTAAGTAGGCGACTGCAATCGTGAGCAAGGGTAACAAGTATTGCAGGAATAATAGGCTCAGTGTATAACCTCGCTTATAACTGGTGTTGGGCCAATCTTCGTAACAAGTGCTCCCGTGAAATTGTTCCCGAAATTCCGAGACGATGATCAGGGGTAAGGCTACTACAAACGAGAGAAGCCAAATTGATGAAATCCACAATGAGACGTATTTTCTGTGCGGTGGAAGCTCAAAAGGGTGCAGAAGCACTCTGCATCGATAACAAGCCATTGAGGTGATCGTAAAAATACTAGAGCAGTAAGAAACAGTCACCATCGGCCAGACAAACTTGCAATAAAACCGAGATCCAACATATCCGATAAATTGTACGTAAATCAGAGGCGGTAAGCAGAAGAGGATCAGACACAGATCGGAGACGCTCAAGTTCAAAACAAAGAAATCGTTCATGGACTTCTTGGTCTTTCGCCTTACGATAATCAAAACCACGAGAAGATTTCCGGTGAGACCCGCAAGAAATGTAGCAAAATAAACGACGAGGTTTGCGGTTCTCTGTAAATCACTTGTTGTATCGGTCTGTGTGTTATTCATGTCGGTCTACGGAGAGCGAAGAAGTGGTGGTCGGTTCGTTTAAAAGAACTTGATTATTCAATATGAAACGTTGGCTGTTTTGCTGCAGAAAAAATGCAGTTCTAATCCCAGTCTTGTCCAACCGTTCGGGTGGATGGCAGAATTGGCTTGTAATGATTCAATCAAAGAACAGAAGCAAATAAAAATCAGCGGTAACAAACCGGAACAAAGAAAAAATTGATGCAAAGATTTGCTAGAAGGTGAAAAGCTTGCGAAACTTACCTTTGGTCCTTCGCAACTAAATCAAGCATCTGATCTATGCCGAATATAAGGTTTCTTGAAAGTCATGTTAAACTCTCTGTATTTAGTTGGTGATGACAACCTAATAAAATAAGATTGGCACAATCTGAAAATAGTTTGCTTGACTCCTTCACTTCCTAGCAGCTCATTCGCCGAGAAAGCTCGTACACAAATTAAAACGATTCTTTGCTGATAATTATTTTGTTAAGTTTGCGAACTGTATTGTGGCCATTACGGCAAGTGCTTCAGACAAAACTACCTTTCTAGTTCAGATTAGCTTCAAACATTAAATCTCCACGGAAACCAAATATCCTGCAAAGATTACATTATCGCACTAGCGTTAATTAAAATTTGACATGATGTGGGTCTGGCTAGTTTATAAGTTATTTTATGTTTTTGTGTGAAGAAATCAAGACTTACTATTTCTGTTGATTGCATCAGAGTTTAAATGGGCCATCTCCAATCCTAACCAACACAGCCGACTACAACAAAAAAGCGTAAAATAATGAAAAATCAGTAAATACTGTCTTATATGATGACTTGAACGTGTTGATGTCAAATAGTTTAAGTGTGATGGCCTGTTTATTCTGGCTTGTGAAGCATAGATGATCCAAAACGACCGAAACTTATTGACTTAAAAACCCTTCAGTTCTTGAAAACTGAATATAAAGAAAAGTATCGCACGCAAAACAGCCTATGACCTTTGCACATATTGTACGTGCACATGCAGCTGCATTATTTAACAAGTCGGTAACTTGTCTCTATCGAGTGCGTTCCAATTCCGGCTTTATGTGTAATGAATATTCTTTTAATGTCTCTCTGAAGCGGCAAATTGGATTCCTCAAAGGCATTTTCGTCAACGACGCCGTCAAAATTGATCATGCCAAAGCTTTACTTCTCTCAGAGCACAATTCATCATCGTATTTAAAAGAGCATGAGATCTGCTGTCGGTATCCATTCAGTGCTGAAGAAGAAACAAAACAAATCTCAGTTACCTTAGCGCTAGGAAAGAACAGTGTTATCTCATAATTTAAACTACAGCTCACTCAAATGGGCCGCTTTGCAAAGCACTTTTTGTGTTTATCACAAACAAAAAAGAAAAACACCATTAAATCCATGATCATCACGGATGTCATCCAAATTGATTTCATTTCTATCGCTTTTTGTTCTTCAAACGTTTTGTGTTTTCAACCTGCTTTTTCCGGAGCTCAGCTTTTTAAAAATTATTAATCTGCACTGGCTTTGAGATGAAACCCCTGAGGGAAAGAGGAGAAGAGACGTCAGTATTTCACAGATTGATCTTTCAACGATTCACCGTACTAATGGCTATTCCTTTAGGCGATTTTCATCAATTAGTTACCAATAACGCGGTGTTTTAAAAGTAGCTCACCGCCAGCAATGCAATTAGAGAAGATTAATAAACAGCTTATCAGCTCTGTTTTGACTTCGTGATCAAAATATTCCGTTCTATTTTAAAAACGCGTTGTCAATGGTTTTATTGCTTCTTATGTAACCAGGGGCACCCAACGGCAATTTTCGGGAAAATATCTGTTCGGAAGACGATTTGAGAACTAGAATTTTCGGAACATTTGTTGTAAAATTTCTTGCTTGCCTGCCTCTCCTAGGATTTTCGAACATCTACAAAATGGTATAATTACCCATTTTAAACGGATATTTACCCTAAAAAAGGCCACCTAGAATTTTCGGGAGCCTTTTCCTGGCTGAAATTTTCGAAAAGGTAAGTTTTGATCCCTATAATTTTCGGATCACTAGACGTTCAGCTAGGAAATCCGAACAGATGAAAAGTTTTTAGGGGATAAAGATATGCCTATATCTACCGTTTAAATACTAAAATACGTTCAACAATGCTATGTTAAGTGGTTTTGAACTATATCCTCGTTGGGTGTCCCTGTGTAACCTCCGAATGTTCATCGAGCTTTGGCCGAACAGCAAACCGCGGTTGGCAGTTCCACCACAGGTGTCCCAAGCTCACGTTACGAGAGCTCACAAGAGCGTCGGTGTCGCGTTACCGGCGACCGTTCATGATATGAAGGGAGTTACGGGGTCACACAGTAGCTACACCGAAAAAACACAGGAATGCATCAAAGGTTATTTTCCATTATTTATGTTGAAGAAGAAAAGATAAAATATAATGAAATTTATCGTTCTTAGACCTCATTATTTTATTTTTCATACAACGTCTCAAAGGTCGTCGGTAACGCGGCAACGTGAGCTTGGGACGCCTGTAGTTCCACGTGACCCACCTGCCCATATTTAAACTAGGTATACCTATCGATAGAGTGCCAACGAGCAAATCATGCGTGTTTTGCTTAGGAATAAAATTCCTTTTTTTTCCCATTTGACCGTTTCTTGGTCCCTTCCTGTTGCAAGGATTATTTTCTTGAAAAGTTCTCAGATTCAGTCTGGTGGCTTTACAAACCTGCTATGTAAAAGTGTGAAGTGCCTTGAAAGAATTAAGTCAGCTTTGCAGGGGAAGCGATCGGGGTTATTATTAAGTTCAGCTACAAATCTACTGTCGGTTCGGTTTCACATTGTAGATAAACATTTGCACAGTTTAATCATTTAAACCTCCTTTCAAATTTCCCGAGGCTTTTTGTTACCGGATTGAAACTTAGAATGATTCGCTGGGCCATCTGAAATGTTTCCAAGGACATGCGACTGTACGGCACGTCGGTATTTAATTTTAGTTCATTATTTTTATACTGAACTCGGCCAGGTTTCGAAAAAATGGCGTTGTTTTCTTTTCCTTTGTCGTTCGCTTTAGGCTTGTAATTCGTTTTTGTTCTCATATTTTTTGTTTGCTGGGTAGATTTTATCCCCAACACCAGATTTTTCGACAGAAGCGACTGTATTCTTCGTGTCAAGCTTTCCTTATCTCCTCGTGTAATCTGATCCTTTTTAGTGGTGAGAATATTGCTTGTTGCACATAGAACACTTTTGCTGTTTTACAAACTTCTCTTCGTTAAAACTTAACATTATGGCCCCTAAAATTAATAGAATATATCAAGTGCTCATGTTTCTTGACTGCAGTGGCCGGGTTTGACGAAAAAATTTAGGTAAATAAACACCGGAAGTCGCGACGGCGGGAATTGTGTGAAATTTTGTATTTTATTCAAGTTGAGCCCATGCCCCAGGTACTGCCTTTTGATTGGTTCACAACTCACCACTTGGTCTCAGGGGAATCTACATTACATTAGGTTACACTTTTTTCAGCTCAATCGAGAATTTTTCTGCCTATTGCCCAGTCTTGCGCGACTCTATTCTGCTGCCGCCTCGCCATCCGAGCGTCTTCGCTCGGATGGCTCGTTGGCAATAAAGAAAGAAAACTTTAATGGCTGTCACAATTTCTAGTAAACCCAGTGCAGTCGACTCCTGATAACTCGAACCGTCAAGGGAAATCGAAAAAAGTTCGAGTTATCGGGAGCTCGAAGCAAATAACCGGAAGCAAGTGAAAAACCAGTTGTTACTGTACAGTGAACATTTTAATCACATTTAACTGTAGAAATGTCAAGTTAAAATGGAACGATGCTTCTAGAATATAAATCAGAACGTAACCTAATGTCATGTGATGTGGGGAGGGATGAAAAACGAGCTCCCCTAAAAACGTCTGCGTGGGAGGCTAGGGTATAAAAATAGACCTTGTCACGGTTTTCGACGCCATCTTCAGAAATATACGGAAAATCTAAAGCAAGCCTCTAGAGAAATTTACGCACAGGTACGCCCCCCAACTTTTTTAGGACAATCCTTTGCTTTGTAGGTTTAGTTTACAATTGATATTTTTTTCACAACAGCCGTTTTACGGAAATTATTCGACATTAGATTCTCATTCAAACATTGTAATTTCTCACACGTTTGCCTACTCGTCAAGATGGCGTCAAAAACCGTGACAAGGTCTATTCTTGGTTTTCACGTCACCAAACTTCAAACTAAGAAACTATCGCTTCTTCTGAGTTTCTACTTTCATGTGATATTAAAGCACCTTAAAACCTTGATACAAACAAATTTTCGGTTCAAAAGGGTTCTTCGTTTTGCGATACAGGACGCTTGAATTTACCGGCTTTTGCGTGACGCGGCATTTGGCTAGCGGCCGGGAAAGCTCTTATGTGGGTTAAAAACATTACGGAGTTTTGGAGATTTTGCTATCTAAACTGATTCCTTGTCTTAGAATAAATATTGCTTTAATCTTTATGAGTTCCTCAAGCGAAGGATTCACGCATAAGTAGGAAAACTCAAAAACAGAGATGTTTCTGTTGGTTTCCGGCGGCCATAATTGTGCCCATGAAAGGGACAAAAACACAAAGCTTTATAAATTTGGGTAAAACGTTTTTCCGAATATCTCGCATATGAACTATTGCAAAGACCTGATTCTTGGCAATGCTTTTTGTATATATATCTTCTTTCATTTCCCAGATTCTAGACTTTCTGTATTCAAAGGTTTCAATTTTTATTTCTGCTTTCTCACGTGAGTGAAAACCGAGAATGTTACAGTAAATGTATGAAGGAAATCCAGGGGAAATCGATTTTATTTCGAGTTAGCGCGAGGTTCGATTTAGCGAGGATTCGAATTACCGGGAGTCCACTGTAGTTTACATTGTGGGCCCAATCTACAAATAATTCTAAAATGTAAAAGATATCATAAAAAGACATTAACGGGTAAAAAATTAATTTGTAGAGTACAATCGAGAAGAAAAAGGTACCTTAAAATGTCCTTGTAATACTAAAATGTTTGCGACTTTCATTAACGTTTAAGAATCTCTCAGGCAAATGTTTCTTAAAGTTACTTTCATTTGTCATGTTTTTACTAGCTTGTCGTCTGGACGTTATTAAAAGATAATCGAGTTTTATAGCTATGAGTATATTTTTTATATAAATTCTAAAACTTATAAAAATAATAATAAAAGAAATAATCTGGACATTCCTTTCTGATTCCTTGTTCACAATTTTGAACATCTTGCGCACATACTTTCTTTATGCGTATTATGTAGTCATGGCAGCCACTGTAGTTTCTGGAACATTTGTGCGGAATCATCTAATAGCCTGGCAGCTAGTATTAATCTACTCCAGCGTTTTTTAACTCTAAGTATTATCAACAGCTGGTTCAGGTGAATTAAGGCATGGGTCCTCGTTACATGCGGGGTTTTATGACTTGATCTTGTTTTTTCCAGTATCTTTCTTCATTTTAATCTTAGACCGCTGTGTTTAAAACCAGAACCACTTTGGACCTTAAACACTACATTTTTTAAGATCACGTGACCAGCCACGCCCATAATTATGCAAAATTTGGACTTTGCAGATTACACCAGTTTACTGAATGCGACCACAATCGTTTTTCCTTCCATAATATTTCATTTACAGTCAAATAAGCTAAATTAATCGGGGATTTGTCAAATGATCCATTCCTTCGTAATTATTAGATGTTTTTCTCTCGTCACAGTCTCCCTCTTAACAAGAAACGTTATAGTTTGCAAAACGTAGATAATATAAGAAAACCGCGATTAATTCCATAAACTTTGTGTCAGTAGTCATTGATAAAAAGTGAATTAAATTACAAGTGTTATTTATAAAGTGGTGTAAATCTGGATTGAAAAAAAAGTCAAAAATGGGTGTGGCAAGTCACGTGACACAGATAATACATTAGTAATAATGAAAATTGAATGCTTACTGGGAGTAGATATTGATTTAAAATATTAATGCGAAAGGTAAAATCTCTACTAAAACAGACCACCCCCCTCCAAATTTGCAGGGCCCCATTCGTTAATTCACCGGAGCAGTCCGCGTATCGTCTGGGCCACTCTAGTGAAACAGCCTTGTTGAGCCTCACACACAACTGGGTAAAAGCTATGGATAACAGTTAGCGTGTTGGGTCAGAATTTTTAAATCTAAGCAAAGCCTTTGACCTGATGGTAAGCCACGACATCTTGTTATCTGAGATCGCTAAATACCACGTCAGCCAACCAACCTTGAGATGGTTTAGGTCTTACTTATGAGATCGAACTCAGACCTGCGCCATCTCTGGGGTATTATCTGACCCACTCACGTTGACACAAGGCGTCCCACAAAGATCGAGTTTAGGTCCCCTATCATTCTCACTTTACATTAATGATCTGCCCTTGTGTCTACCAGCTTCTGACGTTGATAAAACACTATGGACTTCCGATCACTCCATCGATAATATTCAGCACAATTTGCAAGACAGTCGTCTTGACTAAACAATGCCAGCAGATGGTTCACGTCAAATCAAATGGTCCCAGTAACGCAAAGAAGACAGAACAACTCCTCATTGTCACACGACAGATACTGCAACTTGTGAATCAGCCAATCTTGGATCTTTACTTGACTGGCAACCGTGTAGAAGAAGCAGTCACCTTACCTGGCACAGCCATATCGAATACTTAATTGGGAAACTGAGCTCAAGAATTTATTTACCTAAAAGAGCCAAAGGCTACCTCAGTCTCCACTGTAGAAAATTGTCACACAATGCATTCGTGAAGCCCATCTTTGAATACTGTTGCCCGGTTTGGGGTAATGCCCCAAACGACCGGCTTGCTGTATAGAGGGCCGCTGTTAATCAACTTGTCTTTCAAGAGGTTTAGAGATTATCGGCAGGGCGGAAATATTCCTATAGTTATTCTTATTGTGAGCAGTGGCGGACCCAGGGGAGGGGCCGGGGGGCCCGGACCCCCACTAGTTTTAGACCAAATTTTTTTGGAGGCCGCCCCCAGTTCATATTGTTGTCTTTTGAGTTGTCCACAAGCCAGGTTTGAGATCGTTCAACTTTTGATGCTAAACAAAGGGCGATCAATGCTGTTGTTCAACCCGAGTTACAACTTGTTGAACGTAATAGACTGAATAGAGCCCAACTTCGTTTCTTGAACAATTTTTATTAAAGTTCAACTCGTTGAATGGGAAATTTCAACATGCCTTAAAATAATGGCATGACACACTGTTCCGTTCAACATTTGTTCATCACTGAAACGAGAGCTACGGCCTTTGTTCGTCAATATACGTAAACTCTGTCAGTACGTGGCTTAAAGGTCTAAACCGGATATTACGTTAAACCTGATTAAATACGGAAGACCTAAGTACCATGACAGACTTGAGAGCCCGATAAACGTTTTAAAGGCCAAGTAAGAATTTATGAATTTATATCTGATGGCCATTATCCTTACCGGTTATCTGTAGTCTATCCAAACGTTTTCAACCTAATCAGTCGGACATCTACCTGAATGAAGAGTGTTTCTTAACACTTCGGAAGATATAATGATTATGGCACTTCTCTGGAAGACGAATTGTTTATTTACTGCCTTTGATACAGGGGCGGATCTAGGGGGAGGGTGCAGGGGGTGCGCACCCCCCCCCCCCCCCTCCCTGAGATGACCTGCGGTTTTCTAATACAACTGGTATTCTGCAAAAAAAACTATGTGGTTTATTGATGTTGAAGTAGAGCAAGAGACGAGTGCACCCCCTCCTAAAATAAATCCTGGATCCGCCCCTGTGATACGTGTCTGCCGTCTAGCGCTCAGCGCTGTCTGGGCAGAAATACGTGGCTTGAATGAATTCAGCTCTTTAACCCATCCTCTTCTGCCTTTGTTTCAACATAGGTAGCGTCAGCCACTACGTTGCTCGTTAAGTAAACTCAAAATAAAAGCCATTTTTGCCTTTTCGTTTACCTTTTGTTTTAAGTATATAAAATCATTGTTGAACGCATCTTAAGAAGGTAACTTTTAAATGAACAACAAATGTAATGTCATTTGTTTTCCTTAAAAATCACACTACTATAAAACGTTACTTTGACACACTGAGACAAATCTTAACAGGGAGGCAAACCGGAAAAGTGAAGATCTTCCTACTGACAATTTCTTCCTCAGAGTCTTTTTAAAGACATTATAGAACAATTGTATACTCACCATTGTTTGAGCAGATCCTAAATCAGTCAGCTTTTTGTGTAAACAGAACGTTGTGAGAGAGACGAAAATCCTCCCAGATCAAGATCCCTTTTGTTTCCTTGTTTGATTTTCATGTGCAAGTGCATTCTCCTGTTCTGATGTGGTTGTTTTATATAATTCGAGGCAGAGCAGTCAGAGTTGGAAATTTCCTGCTTGGAACTGCTATATCTTTGAATGCTTGTCGCCAGGAGCCCATCAAATTGATAGGCTCCTGTTGTCGCCACTTTTTTTTTTTTTAAGTGATCCTGTTAAGGAACCGCTGACCTCAAATCGCAGGTAGTCCAACTGAGGTGTGTAGGGCGGGGGGGGGGGGGGGGGGGGGAGGGCAGAAGGTTAAATTCGCACGTCGTTAAATCTTTATAATTCGCCACTTGCACATCTCCCATAATGCATCTTATTTGCCCCCAGAATTTTGCATAAACCTTGTTTTCAATTTCCCTGGATGGCTGTGATATCCAGGAGAAATGAAAAATAAAAGTTCTGCAAAATTTGGGGTGGGGGGGGGGGGGGGGGGGGGGCAAATAAGGTGCATTATGGAAGATGTGCTAGTGGCGAATATTCTTTAATTAATATTATTCATAACATTAAAGAACTAAAAGTTTCTCATAAGGATACATAAACAGGCTTAAACAGTATAAATTAATTGCGAAATATTAAAAATCAAGTTGCCCCCAAATTAAAAGTTGGTCCAAATGGCAAAAATTGCCAGAACGTTGCTTCAAATAGCAAAAGCTGTTTTAACATTGTAGAAAGTTGTCGAGTTACTTTGGACTTTAGGCAACATAGGGGAATAAGAAAATGTACATTGAGCTCTAAATTCCTTCGTAAACAAAACAAGAATCATAATGGTCTTTGAAGTGACGACTTTTAAACAGCTCCATCATAGTTGCTAGCCAATCACATGTCTTCAAAGCCGCATAAATAATTTGGCCGCTGAAGCTTTCAAATCAGTATTTGGCGCAAATTAGTAGAGTGCATAAATTGAATTTTCGTCTGAAGTTAAGATGTTATCGCAAGGAAGGTTATTGTTTTTCTTTCTCTCATCAATTGGTTTGGGACTACTGATATTTTCCCATAAAACAGGTAAGTAAGTAGCAGTGCTTATTCCACCCAGGAAATAAAACTACGTTATTCATGCCATTACCCAACGAAGCTAGCGTATTTGTCCCATTTTGCTGACTTTCAATGGAAGTGCAAATTTTCTTTTTATTCGGTAAATTTAGAAAAGATTTGGTGAAAATTATTACGTACTGGCTTCGTCTATTCTTCTTCTGATCAGTAATTGTGTTGAATCAAGGTGCCTCCCTCATCGCTGTTGTCAATCTATTTTGGCTATAAAAGCGAGAAAAAAGGGTTTTGGCGCCCAATCCCTATGTTACGTTTTCCTTTCGTATGTAAAATGCTTCATTTTACTTGTTCGTTTGTACAAAGCTGATTGAAATAATAGACTGTTTACTTTTAACATTAAACAAATCTGACTTTCTTTACGGCAAAACTACAAAACGCAATGACACTTATTAAGTATAACAGGAAGTTGACAGTAACACGAACATGTTTTTAAAGATTTCACTCTTGAAGATCATCTTTAACGGCTCGCATGGAAGAAAAAAATTCAAAGAAATTCTAAAGATTACCCTGTTTATTGTATCGAGGTACGCTTATGCATCCTCCTCACTCGATTCGTGACTGACTCAGTAAACAGTGTACACGTGGACAAAACTTTGAATTTTGAACTTGTCTAATGGGTATCAAATCCTATACATTTAGAAAACCTAAATTAGGAAATATGTAAAGTACCTCTCGTGTCGATTTAGACTATTTGCCTGAACCTTGCACCTTAACGTAGAATTTAATTTATCTCAGTCCGATTTAATCAAAACTGCTGAATTTTTCGATTAGTGGAATTGATTGTAGCGACTTAGTAGATGTCAAGCTTTTTTAATGCAACTTAAATTTCTTGCTTTAGAATAATTATACTAGCTTTTGACAGTAACAACCCGCAACAAAGAAAAATTATCCTGCAAATCCAAAAATCTTATCTATTTGATTGAATGAAGCAAATGCAAATGCCAGTACATCAGATCAGGAGAGAATAAACGCCACAGTTAATGAACGATTTGGAGAACACCGCCGATCTATCTTAAACCACCATGAACTCGGCGATCCAACTCCTGTCTCCTTCCATTTCAATCAGTCTGGACGGTCAATCAACGAAGTTTGTCTCATTCCACTTGAATTCATACGCAGCAGCCGCGCGTGACGAAGTGAGAAAGGCTAGGGAGGCTCACTTGATACGCAAAGAATAAAATTTTCTCCTCTGTAGGAATAATTATAGACATGACGAAGGTCGTTGATATACGATACTACACTTTATTATTCCACTATTATGTCATTTTACCATATAAGGTCAAGAGAACAAGCAAAATACGAGGCCGTAATACACCGTAGTGTCCTGGTTTAACCGGTTTACAACAGGGCGAATACCGACGGATGCAAAAGGAGCAACTGTGGCTGACAGAATCAGGATGTTTTGGATACTTTCATTAGCTATAGAAAATAGAAGCCAAAATACCATTTTTCTTTTGCAGTAAAATAGTTAACCTCTCATTCAATGGTTTGGCATATAATACGCGCGAACATTTTGCTAATTGTTAATGTCATTCTCACAGACAGAATCAGGATGTCTCTGAATACTCTCACCGAAAAATAGAAGCCAATTGCCAGTTTTTTTTTTTGCTCATTGCTCGTATATACCACACAACTCGCAAAATATCCGCACGTATTATATGCTAAACCATCGAATAAGGAGTATGTACCTATTTAATACAAAATATATGGCATTTTCCAGTCAACAAAAACATGAGATCGAGGCTGGATCTTGCAGCCAGCCAGCCTATCGATCCAATGGTGCCCAAATGGTGAAATCATATGGCATCTAAGCTTGGCGGCAAGAGAAGGAACTACCCCTATCAAAGAAATCGACATAGTTACACTGTAGTATGAACAAATTATACAAGTTAGGGCAAAAACAAGACATACAATTTCATTACTCATAACAACACTGACAGCGAGTTCCTTCCCAACATGCCTTGTGAAAAATACATCGAAGACTTCTACCGTGCGCAAATAGATTTATCTTAAGATGACAGTCATGTCGCTTAACAACAAGTTTCTTGAATTTCGCCGAACAAAACATGAACATAGAGAAGAATCCAAACGGATCCACCTAGCCTTCTTACGAACATTTGTCAATGAGTAACTGGTTAACTTAATGTGGGCTTGAAAACTCTTTCCTTGTTCTTAGTTTCGATTGATTATCAACGAACAAATCAGCAAATTTGTACTTTCAGCGGTGAGAGGAAACGTTCTCCCTTAAACTTAGCCAACAAACTAAGACTATAAGCCAATAAAAGCGTTTGTTTTTCTGTGCCGCGCGTTAAGAGAATTTTGCTTTTTAATCACAATTCAAACTTTTGACTCCAACTTTTCTTAAAAGAATTGATTCATGTTGGTGTCCTTTGTAGCTGTCCAGTGAG
This sequence comes from Porites cylindrica, assembly GCA_964035525.1. NCBI lineage: Eukaryota > Metazoa > Cnidaria > Anthozoa > Scleractinia > Poritidae > Porites > Porites cylindrica. The sequence continues at coordinate 15,891,111 of OZ037788.1, read as the reverse complement.
TTACGACGTATTCGGTAAGTTTAGAGAACGAGTTGCACATCACTTTGTTTTGTTTTAGAGAGAGAAAAATCCTCCAATAACGTGATTGTTTACCCCATTGCTGCGTTTTGCACGAATCGCCATGGCGCTTTTGCATTCGAACTGAGTACAACGCCACTACATCTAAAAATACCCAGTTAATTTTTCCTTATGTTGTGTAAAATTTATCCCCCTCTAACATATGTAAGAATTACGGTAGAGTAATTTGGAGCTTTTGCAAACGAAACGGCGAAACTAGAAGATTAGGCCATATTTAGTAGCAGGAGGAAGCGTTCAACACTTAAAAATTGAACTCAAAGTTAAGCACTTTAGGAGTACCAAGTTTGACTTACACGGCAACAGACAGTAAACATATGAAACTATATTTCAATATTGTCATAAATGAACTTTTAGTGCTCCACACTATATCCTGAAATTACAGGAAAAAAAATAGGGTTTCCTGTTTGTAAAAAGGAAAATGTCGCTTTCAACACACCAAAACTGTAAGAGCATTCGTGCCAGTCCTACTCCGCGTCACACATCACTTGAAGAGCGGAGTGCTCGTTTCATCGCCAAACCTTTATTCGCCCTTCCTTAGATTTATTTACGACTGAAAACCTTACTGTTACTCTACGGTATCTATGACCCTTTTGTGCACTCCAGTTCTCTTTCCACATATCGCCTTTATCAATTTCTCAGAAAAAAGTCGTGTCCTTTACCAAGTATTGGTGCCCGAAATCCTGAAAGGTCCCACAACGTAAAAAAAGCTGCCCGAGGTGGGCGCGCGAACTCAACATCTTTCCTGCGCTTATTTTACGGGTGAATCGACCAATCACACGATGTGACGTATGGCAGTTTGTGACACAAGTGACAAAATTGAAAGTTTGTTGCAAAAATCAGAACTCGGGCGTACTTTGGGCAACATTGTGCCACAACTTGCAAGACGAAAATTTGTTGCGTCACAAGTTGAGCGCACAGGTGGTAATACGAACAATAACACTTTGCAACTTGCAATTCGGCAAAATTAATATTACACGACAAGTAAAATGTTTCTTTGAGTGGTTTGCTTCTTACCTAAGAAATCGGAAATGGCGCTTCCCGTTACTTCAGGTTTTCCACAAGGAAACTGTTATTGTGTTAGTATCAACGACCTAGCTGCTATCATTGAAGACTCCTTGTTATCACAATATTCTGACGGCGCAGTTAACTGCTACTTCTTAAAATAACCACTCAAGCTAATGACCAGGTTAAATGTAGGTTTCTACAACCTAGCAATATGGCTAAATGCATGCAAACTTTATTAATTAAATGATTATTCATATAGCTGGTAGTTAATACGATATTGATAGCATATATAGCTAAATCCTTTCATCCTTAAAAAACTGTCAATTAAGGATCAATTTGGATAGTTTCAGATATTTTTTATGAATAATTTGTGCATCTCTATGATTTATTTGTTTTACGTTTATATCAATCAAGGCGTGACAATCGTGCTAACTTAACTCATCGGCTGTATCCGTTTACTTTAAGTGCGTGTATTAATCAATGGTTCTGTTGACTGTAAAATTCAATATGTAGCCCTACAGTGGAACCTCGATATAACCAACCTCTATGGAACGAAGTCCTCGGTATGAACGAACTATTTTTTGAACCCCAGTAATAGTATAATATATTTGTAAAAAAACCTCGATATGACGAAACCTCGGTATAGCGAATAAATTATGCCAGTCCCTCGGCCCTTCGTTATCTCGAGGTTCCACTGTACCTATACGAATCTCTTCAATTCAGGTGCCATTCGAACTCGCTGCCTCTTTACGCATAAAGATCCTCATTGTCATGGTAAGTAATAAATTTATTATCTCATGCTTCGCTATATTCTACTGCCGTATTTTCAAGGTCCTCTTGTGTTTCTTCCCGCCTAATTCAAGCCATTCAAAGATATAATAATATCATACGACATCATTTTTTTGGGGGGGCCGACGTGCAACTCGCATATGATAGGCTTATCAAGTGAGTTGCATGCCAACTCACGCCAAAATTTTGCCTCCCATTTTTTCCAAAATGATATTCCCTTTATTAGCTGTTTATTTCTTCGACGCGTTTTGGCGCCCCTTTTATTGACAACGTGTTTTAACGTACGAAGTTGCATGATAGATAGAAAAGAACGTAACCAGTTCAGTTTACTCCAGGTACCGAGTTAATAATTTGGCACAAAAAAATTAGTTCCACACTTTATTTATTTATTTTTTCTATTTTTTTTTTTCAACGAAAACGTTAGTTTCAATGGTATTTCAAAGAGCCTTGCCTCTAAATTTTCAGCTTCCGGTAAACTCCCGGTGTTGTTAAAGTGCAGGCTTCCCGGAAAATGGTTTACCATCGAGAATATCAGTAAACTGAACTCTGAAGGAGGCTGGGATAACGTAAATGCTGCAAAGAGCGTTGCAGTGGCTCAGTGTAAAAGATCTGGGACTGCGAGCTCTAATGGCGGTGCTCAATGTGAGGTTACCGGTACTCTGCCAGAGATCCAAGAGGCAGATGTAGTCAAGGTGGACTATTTTTGCTGGGAAATAGGTGAGAAAATCGACCGATATTCGTTAGCTGTTTAGTTCCTGAAATGAATAACCAATTATGAAGGTAATTGTATATTGTCCTTACTATATGTCTTCTCATTGGCTACGAGACTACAGTTTAGTTTTGGAAATCAGCGCTACCTACAGATTGCCATTAACAGTTTGCTGTCTGTTAGCAGATCACTGGCTAATCTGCTGGCCCCAGTTGGTCAAACGGTGGATAACGCCATCCACTGGAAAAAATCTCTACCCAGTGCATGGCGCTATTGGTTTTCGTACTACTCATCCACTAAACAGGGATTTATCCGGTGGAGCGATAGCGCTAATCCAGCGTTTGAACAACCGGGGCCAGGTTGCGGGCTCAATGCATGATTTACAAAAGCAATGTCAATCTGTGTTCTGTGCGACGGTCAGGTGTTTGCCTTTTATTATTTTTTTTTCTTCAAAACAATATCTAACAAAAAACAGTTGCTAGATTCAGTTTTTGCATTGTGATATTTGGAATAGTCAAGATCGCTGCGCGAGGCTGATAACACTTACCTCGACTTTGATTATTCCGGATATCACAAAAACTTCCGCCATCCAACAATTGTCTAAGAACATTGTCATGTTATTATAACGCACCAATAAAGTGACAATCTTTTTTGCTTTTTTTGTTTTTTCGTTTGTCTTTTAAAGTAAGCAGATAATCATGAACTGGGAGAACCTCTTCGATATTGTATTGTGTAAGGTTTTGTTACAAGTCAAGAATAGTTTAAGTTTGTTTAATATTATGATGAAAGTCACTCTACGTTTTGAAGTCATTATTTAAGTGACACCCCTCTCTAGCTGCACTTTGCTGAAGACAAGACATGCAGTGAATATACCTCTTTTATATTTTTAATAAACAGTTATAATAGTTCAGAAACCTCTCCGCCCGGTCTCGCCTCGCTCCTCGCCACTACCTTGCAGTGTTCGCAGGCGATACCACCACTAAAACATGCTTAATACTACTAAGAATTTCATCACGCCAGTTGCTCCAATCATAAGTTATCCCAGCAAATGAGACTGCAAGCAATTGCAAGTAAGAGTAGATACAGGCCGTAGTCCAGGTTAAGGTTATTTGAGATAACTTAAATTTAAGATTTTACTGGTACTGGATGTCGGAAGCGCCTCTTGAAAACATAATGAAGCTGAGGCTACGTTCTGGTGCACAAAACCGGCCAGTTAAAAATTCGTGCATTTTGGGTGTCCTGTTCACACGGAACCATGCTAACAGAACGAAAATTTAGACACCTTGCCGTTGAAAAATTTGAAAGCCAGAAACGTCAAATTATTAGCCCGCAATACGGTAAAAAAATTTGATCGGCGTAATGTGAACACCATGCGCGACCAAGATGCACGACCGTCTAAATTTTTGTACGGCAAAGGCGTGGTTACATAGATGCGAGAGACGCCATTTTGGATTTGCTTAAGTAGCGCTCGGTGCATGAATAGACGGTAACACGACTTGACGGAAGAAAGTTAGAATTCAACCTGTTTAGTCAGTTCCGTGTGAACAGAGCGAAAATATTTAATGGTTCCCTGAGAACGAAGAGTATGGTCAAATGTTTCATCCGTTCGCGTCTGAGAGTAGCCTAAAATTCATCACTTGGTGCTTTTCTTTACAGATCCAGATTTATTGGGTGGTTTCGAGAAGAGGGATACAATCTGAAGTCAACATTATTCACTGACGATATCCTGTAATTATGGCTACTCTTTGAGTTGTTATAATTTCTGACCTTAAAAAAATTAAAAGAATCTTTCTCAACAGTATGTTAAGTCTATCCTGGTTATTTTAAACGTTATCTTGACATTATCTAGGAAAAGTCAGTGGTAAGGCAGAATTTTTCCTTATCACTCACAACCTCTCTTGTCAAATTTCCTTTGAGGTAAATTTAAACCTCCCGTCAAGCTCGTTATCAAAATTGTTCCGGACTCCTAACTTAATATATAAATTTAGCCAGGGCTAAAAGCGAATAATAAATTAAACAGGGACCGCAGAGGGGAAGGGGCTGGTAAGGCTATAACCCTACCACTTTTATTGCTGGGATTTAGTTTTATAGGGCTCCAGTTGATATGGAAAAAATTTCCGTGGAATTATCGCTGGTTTGCAGTGTTACCCCATTCAAAATAGATCAAAATAAAAATCAAAACCGTTCAATAAAAAATTAAGTGCGGAATCTGGGAAATAAAAAGAGGTACATATACAAAGACCCTGGGCAAGATTCAGGTCAGATGAATATTTCGTATACGAGATATTCGAAGAAATGTTTTACCCAAACTTATAGAGATTTGTATGGAGACGCCATGCTGGTGCTCACCTGGATGAGCTCCAACATGGTGGACGGAATCCAACAGAAACATCTGAGTTTTGCTACAAGAGCGTGAATTTATTCTTCGAGAAACTCATGAACATTAAAGTAATACTTTTCTAATACACGAACTGTTTAGATAGCAAAATTTCCTGAAATAAGTCGTTTTTTTAACCTACATGACAGCTCTCTTGGCCGTCATGTAGATGCCGCGTCACGCAAAAGCTTAGAAATTCAAGCGTACGCTATCACAAAACCAAGAACGCTTTTGAACCGAAAATGTGTCTGAAAATTAGTTGTTAGCTGCTCTAATACATCGTAAAAGTAAAATCTCGGTAGGATCGACAGTATTTTGGTTTGAATTTTAGTGACGTTGGTGAAACCAACAATTGGACTTTGCCCTATGAAAGAGTGGCCATGTTTGCTTGTCCGAGCGATTACAACTCGATGTGCGAGGAAGGATAATAAGATGTAAGGCCCAAATGGAGTGATTTGACTTTTTATCTGCTTTGCATATTGGATAGACTACGAGCAGTCTCTCCTTTTCTTCCGGTTTAGTAAGGGGAGTACACGCGCGCGCGAGCGGCGAAGCACTCGGCGGCAGCCCATTTGCGTGTCTAGCGTTTTGCTCGACGGACTACAGAAAAAAGTGAGACTGCTGGTAGTCTACATCTTGGAGAGCACCTTTATTACCACACCGACAATCTATCTAAGGATCTTCAGGGTACTAAGGTGGCTGCTGTCAGTGGACAACGCCTGACAAATCTAACAAAGGGGACGCTCACAAAAATTCGCATTGATCAAAGCTTCGACCATTTCTATGCTAATGTTGCCCGCAAGAGTGAAGGCCTGCTTGGCGAACCAACGCTTCCAAGAAAACGACACACTTCGGCCAGACTGGAGGTTGGTGCTGGTGCACCAAGTTATCCCCAAACTGCTAGAGATCACTTTGTACGAGCCTATTATGAGGCTATTGATCTTATCGTCAGGGCTATCTATCAGCGCGTTAATCAGGAAAACTTCAGCTTTTAAGCCCAGATGGAGACCCTCTTGCTTAAAGCTGCTATAGCTAATGGTGACGACTATGAGGCAGAGTTCAGTTTCTTGAAGTATAATACAGGGAAGATGTTGCGATACTGGGGCGCTACCTAGGCAACTAAGTACTATGGAAGAAGGAGAAGATATCATGTTTTGACGAAATCCTGTTGGCGGTGTTAAAGTTTCCAGAACCAGAAAAGAACCTAATTCAGGAAGTCCAAACTATCTGTAAGCTGCTTGCTGTAAATCCTATTACCAGCGCTGCTGGCGAGGGTTCATTCTCATCCGTACGTACGGCGTCTAAAGACGTGGAGTCGATCCGGGATGGGTGATGAGAGGTTTAAGCAACCTAGTAGTAACGTTGAATGTTTAACGTTGAGAACAGACAGTGTCTCTATGGCTGACGTCGCACAGGAGTTTGTTTCCAGCAATGAGGACCGCAAGAGAAATTTCGGCACTGCTGACAACTTCAAAGTAGCAATTTTAGGAAGGTTTATTCAACATATTGGCTATACTGGATACTATAACACGTGACGACGTTGATGTTATATTTGTTGAGGCTGTAAATAAGATGGCGTGCAAATGCTAGACTGCGAGCAGTCTCTCTTTTTCTTCAGATTTCAAGGCGCTAAGGGGAATGCGCGCGCCTGTGAACGTGTCTCGGGAGTTTTGCTCGACGGACCAAGAGAAAAGAAAGACTGCTCGTAGTCTACGCAAATGCGAGATAAATGGCGAAACACTGAACTTAATGTTTCTTTGTATTGGCAAGATTTTTTAGCCTGCCACTTTAAAATGTTCTCCGTGGCCCTGTAAAATCGTGTAATGCTAAGCGGCGAAGGCATGCAACGCCGGAAAATGGTGAAAAACAACTATAGGTCTAATTTACGCAAAAGCAACTTTGCACGTGCAGCACACTTTTTTCGTACATTTCTTTACCGTTGTTTATGCACGACTTCAACGTGAAACTTCAAGAAACTTCTTAGTTACACGTTTTATGGAGGAAATGTTCACTTTTTTTCACTGCCACTCATTTTCACCTTGCATTGGTGGCCGCTAGCATTTCTCATTTTGTCACCGCCGCTACAAAATTTTCACGTTGTTCTTCCAACAAATAGATGTCGTCTTCGGTTTTTTATCTCTCGCTCTCAATCCCTGTCGCCCTTTTTCTCGTTGAACGTCGCCAGCCCACTTTCTCTTTTTCCCTGTCTTTCTCTTGCTCTATATTCCAAATTTGTGGACATGACAATTTATCTACGCTTAATAATTTAGACAACACGGATACAGAAACAATTTTCGCTTTCCATTTTCGTCTTTATTGACTCTTTTGTTGTCTCTGCTTTACAAGACGTCGGTGGCTATGTGATTTCCCGCCCAAATAACCTCGAGTTGCATTTGGTTTGCCATACCTGTTGATTGAGTAATTTTACATTGGTATGCCTGGTGCGGACAGACGATCTCTCTGGCGGGCGGTCGGTGTGCGGTCACGTGATTACCAAATTTTCTCGGATGGGTAGATTACTTCATTTTCTTACCCATGGTGCTCCGCTGGCGCGTTTCGCGCGTGAGAGCTTTGCTATAATTCACAGTTTTAAGGAGCTTGTTATATACCAATACGTGCTTTTAAGGCAATAATTTCATTTTCAAACGATAGTTGGTAAATTATTAAAAAATGTATGAGTACAGCGGAAACTCAATCAGTAACGAAGGCCCAAGGGACTGACATAATTTATTCGCTATACCGAGGTTTCGTTATATCGAGGTTCTTATCAGTTTCCATTTATTTTACTATTACTGGGGTTCAAAAAATAGTTCGTTATACCGAGGACTTTGTTCTATGGAGGTTCGCTATATGGAGATTCCACTGGATTAAGGAGGGTACTGAATCCATTTATTGCGTGAACAACGACCAAATGTGCCAAGATTTCGTTGTTCACTTAAGGGAGGTGGCGCTTACGAGAGCTAGGCAGTGTTACTGGGGAAACCCTGTTTTTCTCCCTAAGTCACGCGCGTGAAAAAGGTTGCGTTTCTTATTTTATGCAGAAGAACTCCGATTTCTCAATTGTTTTTCAAGACTCTCGATGACCTGGCCTCACTTTCCAAGCCAAACGCTGTATATATGCATTTAAACACTCTCGCTATTACAAGATTTCGCGCTATTAGTGTAGAGAGCAAGGGATAGTGGAAGCAAAAGTTACAATTTACGGCGCTTTTTAAAAACAAGCGAACTCTGAAGATCAAAAGTCGCCTTTGCAATTGCGTTGCATGAGTCAATACATAGTATAGATATCCACAGTAAAATACAATACAATAAATTTTGTCCAGTTTCCCTTGTTTATTTTCATTCTAGTAATTGTACCTAAATTCCATGTTTACAGTTCTTAGATCCGCTACTATGTTCCTTTTTCTAACGGAGTGTCATCTACCTTCTTTTTTCTTTTATCCCGGTGACGCCCGATACACGAATCTGTGAAAGAAAAACAAAAAGATCTTTTAACTTTGTTGCAAAACAACACTGATTGGCTTGTCATAAGCCGGCTTTCAAAAAGACACTACTTCGATGATATTCAAAAATCAATATCAAATCAACACTTATATTTTACTACGCTAACCACACTCAACAAAAGATGGTTTCCTAGTGGGCGTAGGCAAACACGCATTACAAGCAAATACATCGAAGTAGAACTATGTTCACAAAAGTTAAAAAAAATGGCAGAGAATAATTAATTACGCAAAAATGTAATATATAATATAGCTAGTTTTAGAATATAATTATGTTGGTGGGAGCTTTGAAGAGAGATCTCACAAGTTTAAAATATTACACACATACAAATTAATGAATCAGAGCGAAAAAAAGAGGCAAATTTGCTTTTAAATTCGGACAGCGATTAAGCTGTTTTTGCGTCATAAGAAAGATTATTCCAGAGCATAACACCGCTATACTTAAAACTACGATTGAGGAAATTAGTCTTTGACCTTGGAAGTACTAGATCAGTTTCAAGATTCCAAAGACTGTAGTTGATGCCGGTATCGTTGAGATTTGTAAAGGAGCCTCTCAAACGAGGGGCAGATTGATCATTGAGGATTTTGTACGTTGGAATAGCCTTTATATGTGAGCGTCTGGTTTTGAGGTTTTGCTATTTCAAATTATCAAGCACATCTACCAATCTAATGTCATATGAAGAACCGGTAATGTTCCTACCCGCACGGTTTTAATTTTTTTGCAATTTATCTTTCAGTTGCTTTCCACGAGTATCCCCTTAGGGGGGGGGGGGGGGGGGGGGGAAGGAATCAAAGCAAGGTTGTACAAGTGAATTGTATAAGGTTGCAAGGGTTTCAAAGGAGAACAAAAAGGTTTAATTCTTCGTAGAGCTTCTATACCAGCGCATGCCTTTTTACATATATACTCAATGTGAGTCTCAAACTTAAGCTTTTCATCTAATAATACTCCCAAACATTTGTTAGAGGTTACATGCGAAACAATATTATTGTAAATGGATAAATGAAAGAATCAGGTAAATCTTTAGATTTATTATTGAAGTTATATGTCGACCCGATGAGCATTAACTTACCGTAAAATTCTTAAAGTAAGCCCCGGGGCTTATATTTTTCAAAGGCCCTTTTGAGGGGCTTATCTATGGAGGGAAATTTGGGTTTTGAAATCGATTGGGCTATCCTTATAGTTGGAATGAAATTTACCGTTTTTGCTTTGTTTTACTTTGTATTTGTGGGCAATTTCCAGGTACAAGCCCCCGGGGGGCTTATATTTGGAGGGGCGATTTAATGGAGGGTTTTTTGCCATACGAATTTGGGGGGTTTACATTTATAGGGGCTTATTTTCGGAATTCTACGGTAGTTTTTGAAGGATGGAATTGGATCCTATTAACTGTTAGCAATCACAAAGGTTTTCTAGAGCAGAATTGATATTATTAACAAGAACAGTTGCGTCAGTACTAGAGCCAAATATTTCGGAATCGTCAGCATTTAAAGAGGGGGTAGTAAATTCTAAACAGTTTGGTAAGTCATTTATATAAATGAGGAATAGCAGGGGGCCAAGAAGAGACCCTTGAGGAACTCCACAGAGTAAGTTTGTTAGAGAAGATAAATGTTCATTTAAGAAACATTTTTGTCGTCGGGCGGTAAGATAGGACTTAAACCACATCAGTTCCCGACCAGAGACTCTATAATACTCAACCTTCTCTAGTATCGAATGATCAATTGAATCAAAGGCCTTACGAATATCAAGAAATGCTACCCTTGTCAATTTTCCATTGTCCATATTTTCAAACCGCTTGTCACACATTTGTATTAAAGCCGAAACAGTCCAGTGAAGAGGGAAAAATCCTGACTTGAATTCAGAGAGAGTAAATTGTCCTTTAGATAACGATATAGTCGGTTAAAAATTTCTTTCTCGAAAACCGTACTAATCATCGGCAACTAAAGATTGAAAAAAGTCTATCTCCTAAATCACGACGATCATTATCTTGGTAGACCCGGCAGACACGTGCATTTTTCCACTCATCAACAAAGTCCCAGACCTCTGTCAGTAGGGATCTTAGCAAGACCGGTGCTTTTTGACATTTTAAAGTTTTTAAGCATACGCGCGGTACGTTTTCAACCGGAATTTTATAGAAACGAAAGACTAGAGTATGATTCAGGTTATTGTTAAGATATGTATTACCTTTGCTGGAAGACGTTTTCGTTGATTCAGCACCCAAGTTTGGCCCTATTTCAGGGAGTGTGATTCTAAAGCCAGTTCTTATTTTGCTTGGAATTAAATCAAAACCCTAGGCTTTCTCTTATTTCATTTTTTTCTCCTACTCTATTCATTTTCTTTCTTTCTTTCTTTCTTTCTCTCTTTCTTTTCTTTGACAGTACCAGCCAAACAATGAAATATGTCAATATGAATGCTTGAGCGTGATTTTTAAATCTTACCCTAGGACATTCGCCGTTTCTTGGTCATCAGATTAGCAAGGCTTTCCTTGACGGTCGCCAGTGCGTTTTTCATCAGCAAAGGTCCAGCTAATCTTCGTTTGTTCGAGCGCTTCTTGGCTGAAGCTGTTAAAAAAAGTTTGAACACTACGTGACATCGCCGTAAATAACTCCCATAATTACTTATTTATCGTTAATCCCCCCCTTGGGGGCTTATTTAATTTAGCAAAGTCGATGGTATTAGTTCCTTATAAAGAACTAGATTACAAAGTGGAAAAGCTGAAGTATAACAAGCTGGCGGTCATGAGGCCGAGGATAAAAAACAAATCCGACGTTCCAGTTGGTGAATAAACCACGGCCCGGATCAGTCCACACAACGTTTTGCAGTCGTGATTGATTAATACAGTTCAACATTTATTAGAGAAGAATGATAAGTGGGAGGGGGGGAGGGGGGGGGGGGGGAGCTGATTAAATTTCTTCCCCCGAAAAGATGGGCTTATTAGAGAGGAATGCGCGCTTATTTGAGAGGGAGACCTTAATAGAGGATTTACAGTAAAATATTCCTCCGTCTCTAATTGGCTTTGTTAAAAACTGAATCATTGGATAATGCAATTCTATAACTCTGATTGGCTTAGCCATCATGGTATATGAACCATTATACCATGCTCTCCAAAATATTGTAACTGTACGCGTCTGCTAAAAATTAAAAACATGCTGAAAATCGGTTGTTTTTACAAATAAACTCGGGAAGAATTCTCGATATTTTTGGGCGTTTTTAATAAAACAATTTATTCTGCTCTTGTTGGATATGAGATGATTATAGCCAACTCATATTTAACGCACCTCGTTGGGTATCTACCATCTCATATTTAACGCGCGCTCGTGGCATAATTGTTAATTATTCCCAGGTGTAATTCTTCATAACCAGTTGGCGTTGACTAAATTTGGTCCTGTCGTTTACGGCATCATTGAGCGAGCCAACGCTCTATAAGGCCACCAAGCTTAATATCCCCTTTCGATGTTATTAAATTCAGCATAAAATCACTCTAAGAGAATGAACATCGCCATGAAGTTCTATGACTCTTACGCGACCCTCCCTCCCAAAATATAGAGAAATTATTCCTTCGTTATTTGCTTTGTGTTTTATCAACAGTAAAAAGTTAAAGACTTACACAAACACACACTCGCCAGGCGTGAACAATCGATGAAATCAATGATCTGAAAATCAACCGATCAATTGATAATAGTCGATTAAATTCTGTTAATTGGCATCTGACTGGTATTAGCAGATCGATGACCAATCAATAATCAAACAAAAGTAGTCGCGAGATTCATCGGTTGCCATCGATTGGCATTCGAACTAAATTTATCTCTCTGCATTATCAATAACAATTGAATTGTCAACGATTTTCATCGACCGTTGATTTCATCGATTTTTCACGCCCTGACACACACACACATAGCATCATAGTTATTAGAGGAGACTGGTTATGAAAAGCGGCAAACATCAATGATAAAAACAACAGTGCTGCAGTTTATGTTCAAAGCACCGTGAAAGTGCACAATCCTTTGTTTTCTGTTGGCAAATTGTTACGGAATAAATTAATGCAACGTTTTTATTGGTCAATACAATCAAAATGATAGGAATTCTTTTGAACGTTGTGCACTTTCAGGTCCACAAAAACATATAACAAAGGAGTCTGACGGGTTTCATAACCATTCCACTCAATTAACTATGATAGCATGAAGTACCTTGCCCATTGCATAAATCTCCACTGCAGCAGTCTAAAGTGCATGAGAGCATGGTGATACCGGTTCCTGATATGGTGCTATTCACCTGGTCGCAGACAACAGTTGAGCTGCACTAAGAGGATATCGCGCAGTCTTTCAACGTTTGTGAAATATTCAATCCCATGAACTGAGCTGTAACTCTCAAAGTCATGCAGGAGTCGTAATATGAGGCACAACTGCTAGTGGATGGATTGCTGCACGTCTGGTTTGAGCCTAGATATTCATGGCATGAATAACAGCTTATGCCCAAAACTGTTGGAAGACAGGCAACGAAACTGCACAAAGCCTGCCGTTCAAGAACATGGTATCAGAACACTTTAGTAGTAAACCCAGTTACCGTAATTATATTTGAATTTGGGAAAGAGGGTACTTGTTTGACGAAGGTGCTCTATCGCGTTAATACAGCACAAGTAACAATGTATCACATTGATTCAGAGAGCTTAAAACTTGAAGGGGCTCTGTTTAGAGGTCTTAACACGTGTACACTGTACGCGGAATTCCCTTGGTGCCTGATGTTAATTACGGAACCTGAATACTGTTCTATGACAGGGGAAAATTAGTCTTGGACGGAATAGCTTGTCGTACGAGAAGAAATGGCCTTGTCTATGGCAAACCCATTAGCTTAGAACCTGGTCTACTAGTTACATTTTTCTAGGTGTGTCCTATAACTGAATTAAAGAAATAAAAGTAATTTGCTTCTTTAAGTGTACATACATACATACATACATACATACATACATACATACACACATACATACATACATACATACATACATACACACATACATACATATCCTTTATTTAAACACGATATGGTTTAAAGCTCAAAGCTTATGGGGTCGTGTAGAAAAGGAAATTATTATTAGACTTGGACTGTCCGTAAGCATGGTAGATCCTGTAATTGATCAAACGAAACTGACCGATAGAAATACAATGACACAAGGGAAGCTTAAGAGGAAACTGTGAGATTGCCTCTACTCACCAAAATCAGAATCATATTCATCTTCGTGGAGTAGCACACACAAGGTAGTAGGCACTGCCTTTGATAATACTCGATGAAAAAACTCCCGCTGCAATTTATGGTAAGTAATTTATATAATTTTAAATATGACAATTTATTGACTGGTTTGCTCTTGAAGTACAAATAAAAACTTTAATTTACGTTCTTGTCCCCGAATTAACTTTTTGTCTAAAAAATGATTAACAGCGAAATACCAATTTAGTAGTTTGGTTTCTAGGCATCAGAAAATATACCTAAAAATAATCCCTATGAATTTGCCACAGATATATTATTTCCATTCTTGGTATGAAAAAGGAGATTTCACTTTTAATTAGAAAAAAATAAAAGAGTCATTTTCTAGAAAAAAAAAAAGGTTTAATTTTTCTCAATAGTGTTCCAATTCAAAATGTTCAATTAATGAGTCAAATAAAATTGTTATGTAAACAGTTCTTTTTTTATGCGTTACAAATGTATTTAATGTTCTTGGAGCAGTTGACCTATTTAAGAATTTTAACAGGAAAAATTAAAAAATCTTGTTAGATACACAACCGTGGTAGACGAAAGTTTATTATTTTAGCTTGTATTTTGTTTGTTTGTTTGTTTTCACAATTTTAATTGGTCAAGTACCCGTTTGTCTTTCTCTCTTAATTTCAAAGTTGTTGAAGCTGAGTGATTAGTTTCCATGGTCAGTCCGTAAACCGAAGATAATTTGTTAAGAAAGCCCATTATTTAAATAATGTCGTAAAATAACAGTAATAAGACTGCAAAGAGCGATGTGTATTGTAATCTATTGTGGCTAAATTTTAATCTAAAATTACTTTGTACAATGTCTATTGCATTAAAACTTAAAGGTGTTCCAAGAATTGTTGATACAGTTGTTGCTCAAAACTAATTTACTTAACAAAAAGCTTGGCACTTAATCGATGATTACGACGTCTTGGCCAAAAAAAAAAAAGTTCTGATTGACTTAGACAGAGGGTTTGTTTTCTTAATTTTCAACTTAAAAAGAAATTAAAAATACTTAATGATCATGATCAATTAGTGACCATCAAAATATCTCGTTTTGGCTAGGTGCGTTGTTTTTATCAGGTTTGATTGTACTTTGATTGCTGAAGATTCTTTGCGATTTTTGTTTTGGTCGCCAAAAAAAGAGTGAGAGAAAGGAAAGAAAAGAAAAGAAAAAAAAAAAAAAGGAAGAAAAAAAATGTTAGAATGATACATATTCGTAGTACAAGCTGTTGATTTAAAACCACAAAAAAACGAAGAGGCTTCCTAAAAAGCAAAAGCAAAATATCGAATATGGTATACTGGCTTACTATCCCATAACAGTAGTCATAGAGGGATGATTTACTTTTGCTTTTCCTCTGGCGTTCCCTCGTATATTAATATGTATTTGTGCCCGAGAAGGACGTCACCTCCTAAGCAAAATTTTAGTAATATGTGTTCCTATATACTAAGTGCCTAGTCAGTTCTTTTTCTTTAATAATTTGCCTTGGTAAGTGTGCCTAATCCTGCATATCTGTTAAAGGGATAGCCATTTCTATTCATAAATTAAACTTATTTGCACACTTTTTTTCGAACTTTGATTTGCTATTACAAAAGCATTTTCTCAGATCTATCTCGATGAAATGGCTAAATCGTGATGCTAACGGAAGCCTCCAGTTTTATTGAGCTTTTTGTCTCGTTTCAAGCTCTGTTAACCACTATGGTATGCCCATTTATCCATTACCTGCGTTTTTCATACAAGGACTTTGAGGAGTTCGAAAATGGCATGTTCGTGAAATTGCCCTTTTCAATGGTTGCCATCTGCTCATACGTACATACACCTAATTGCAATAAGGTTGTCATAGAAAAAAGCAAAAAGTTAAATAGGAATTAATTAGCATGTAATTATCAAAGCTTGCAACATTCACAACACACACGCTTATAGCTGAATATTAATCACGTAATATGAGAGAAATCATTTGCATCAGTTTCTTGGTGTCATTCTAATGCAATTCGAGGCTGATTCAAACGCGCTCGAATTACAAAGCACGTCGGATAACTACTAAAGAAAAAATGGCTCCATTTTTTTTTTCAATAAATATAGCCTGGGGTAAATTCCAGGAACTCAACGCGTGTTTTAGATTAGTGCTAAATAGAAAAGCCAGTCTGCGTATGGTTTGCAGTGCACAACACCATCTGATCACAATTTTGAAGCAACAAATCAGGGGCGTAGGCAGGACTTTTCATCGCGGAGAGGGTGTGGGGGTCCTCCACCAGTTCCTCAACTGAGCCACAAACCAAGCTTCGTTTGTCAGGACATGATACATTGGCGACTGAAAGTGCGACAACTGAGACTTAATATTGCTCGCGTCAATTTACCTTTTTCTTTTTCGAATTGTGCGACTTCTGTTGATGAAGAATGTTGGCTCTAAAATGACTATGGGGCCTGTCTATCTTACAGCGCGGAGTTACAGAATTATCTCTTGTTATTGTGAATGAATTCCTAAATAATTGTTAAATACTGAATTTAAAAAAAGGGAAATGTAAATCACATGGCTAATTTATTCCTATTTGTCTTTTTGCTTTTTGCTTTTTTCTATGACAACGTTTTTGCAATTAGGTGTACATACATACTTTATTGAGACTCCCTTCAACAGGGCTTTTCAGTCACAATGTTAATTATTACATAATACTGGTAATTAAGAAAAGAAAAGAAAACTTATTTACAGTAGTTCAATTAAATTCAAAATACATTCAAAATTATGCAAAATATATTCAAAATTATTTCGTATGAAATATCTTAGTAAAAAGTCTCCACTTAAAACTATCAATATCTTTAGTGTTCTTAATATTGTCAGGTAGCCCATTCCATTCCTTTGGACCCCGAAAATAAAATGCCCTTTTTCCCACTGATAGTCTACATCGGGGGACCACAAAATTGTTACATCCCCTTGTGTTCTTGTTGTGAACTGCGGAACGTTTAATAAAATATTTACCTAAATAATCTGGAGCTAAGCCATTTACACGTTTGAATACTAAAACTAAGTCATTAAATAGAACCTTCTCCGTAACATCTAACCATTTAAGAGATCTCCGTCCCTGGGAGATATGATCAAACTTCTTTAAACCTAATACAACTCTGGCATCAAAATTTTGTACCAACTGCAGTTTATGTTTAGATGTGTTCCCCATACTGAAGAACAATAAAAAAGTTTACTGAAAACAAAGCTATTTATAAGTAATAAAAGGGTTTTCTTATCCAAAAGATGTTTAATTTTACCTATCTGTACCAACTGCTCCATGCAGCTAGAGACTGTTTTAGTAACATGTACATCGTAGGTAAGATATAATGTATACCCCGAGATCCTTAGCAACTGACACTGGTGAAATAGTTTTGCCCAAAAGGGATAAGGAGACATGAGGTCTTCTCTTAATAAGGTGCATGTGCTGAGCCAACAACTACTAATTTTGTCTTTTCTGGGTTTATGAGTGGAAAAAAATGTTAATAAAAATATTTTGATGTTTCCATATCTATTTTCAAATTAAAGCGCTCTCTTACAAGTACTTTCCCCTTCCTCCAAAAAAAGGCAACGTTGAAGTCAACTGGATCACCAGGGTGGGGTGGTAGGTATACCCGCTCTCACACAAACATGAATGGACCAATAATAAGCACTTAAAGTGTTTTTATAAAACCGATCCGAAAAGACCTTGCTGCAGGGCTTCCCAGAGCTCCTTTTGTCCGTAGTCATGTACAACAGAGACGAGTTCTGGGATCGAGAATGGCACCACGCGTGCCTTACTGCGCATGAGCCACGAAGACGATTAAAAATGTAAAATGTACTAATCATGGAGGTATGTATAGTGCGCACTATTTTGAAAAAAAATTAGCATAACGTCAAAACAGTGAATGTTGTAACGCTGATTTTTGACATGTTCGTAGTATAGGTTTGGCTTGAAATTTCAAGGTGTTGCAGTAAATCAATCTTAATGAAAGTTTCAGACATTATTATATACATTATGAAGATTAAGTGAAGAGATTTTTAAAAAAAATTCGTTCGAGTCGTTTCAGAGATATACAAAAAAGGGCTAAAAGTCCAAATTTTCAATGAAGTTGCACTTTAAGACAGGTGGTGAGAAAACGGGTTAGTTCAGTTAAGATCGCAAGAACGCGAAATACACCAAAATTTCCTCGCATCGAAATATGATATTAAACAGCATTCTGACGCTACTCAAAAACAATTTGAGTCATTTATAACGTTTTTATTAAATAATCTACCACAGCTATTCAAAAATTTAAGGTTCGAAATATATTTTCGTTTTAGTCGAGTTCAAAAAGAGAGAATTTTTTTACTTCTTACGAAGGTTATTTGCTAAACACCAAACTTTAAGTTCCTAGTGTTGGATTTTCAGTAGCTGGTCTAGATCGCGCAAAATTAGGCGTTTATCAATTTCAAAGTTTTTTGTTTATTGTTGTCACATAAATATACGTACCTCCATGACTAGTACAGTTTGAATTTATCACATCTTCTGACTGGATATATGTATTGCCCGCATTAATTTGGAAAAATTAACATACCGTCAAAACAGTGAATGCAGTAGCGCGGATTTTTGACCAGTTCGTAGGATAGCTTTGTCTTGATAAATGTTATAGCGATCGGCAGGAAAAAATCATTTTTAAGGCGATTGAAAAAGCCTTTTAAAGGAGAACTCAACTACAAATCTTGGGTGTTCTGTGGTCCTTGGATATTCTGTGGTACTAAAGAGTGACCTTACACAAGTTGCGTTTTCGTCGTTCGTCTGCCTTTTCATCGCCAGCTAGGCAAAAACGACAACTTTTCCATGATACCCAAGACATCGCATAGATTTTTGATGAATGCTGACAAATAAACACACACTTCTGGACTGTTTGCCAACGTTTTACAACTCTACCCGGCTTTGCAAACTATCTAGCTTTTTGAAGCAAGAATTGTGCAGCTTGTTTCCTGATATTTGAGGTGACACCCTTCTGTTCCTCTGTTTTTACAACATGGAATTTCGTTCTCAATATTTCTTCAGAACATGGAACCTCCCTTGCCCAGCAACAAGTTTTTTCCGTTCGCTTAAAGTTTTAGAACATGTATCATCGAGTATTAATTTTCCTTTTGAGGTAGCCTGCAAAGCATGCAGTTTTTTGGTGTGTTATTCTTTTGTGGTTCGCAAGGTAAGAGACAACCACCGGTACGAAACCTAAACAGAGGTCAAACGAGGAAATGATTAGGGAGGGGGTGAGGGAAAAAGGGAGAGAGAATTTTCGAATAGGATAGATCAAAAAAGACTTTAGGGCCATTTGACACCACAAACCATAAATAGAGTACTATGAAATAGGCGAAAACCGCCAAAAAAAAAAAAAAACATTAAAAGTGATAAAATTTCAACGATCAAAACGAAGAAATTGAAAATCACAATGAATAATTAATACATAGACAACCTCACAAATTATCATTTTTTACATGTCACACTAACCGCGACAATTGCTAAGGACAACATAAGTGAAAAACAAAGTTAGAGCAGAAAGGCCCTGAAAAAGACGAAAAAACGTACGAAACCGTCAGAGCATATTTAAACTCTAGGAGAATCGAAATAGGATTACTAGAATGAAAAGTGAACCAGAAGTCAACCATGAGAAAAACCGAAAAACAGATCACAAAATAAGCTAACTTCAGCCACATGCCCGGACATTCATTTGTTTACTTTTGCCATATCTGTGAACGGGTAATTCTTTGTGTTTTTGGCAATTAATGGCTGTTAACTTTCTTTCAACTGGCATTATTAAAATAGCAGCTCGGGGAACAAGTAATTTGCCTAGAAAAAAGTCACAAAACCAGATCAAGTTGGCTATTCTCAGTGTGCACGTAAGTTCATTTGCGATAATTTGATTGTTAAACTAATTGATATCCTCTTGTCATGTTTATTCTTTTTTCATCTTATAGTCCTGTTTCCAGGAGGTCAAAATTATATTCCTTTTAACATTTTAATTTTCTATCCACTGAAAGCAAATTCAAATTTGGAGAACCGGGATTTATGTTGTTGTTCAGTTTCTAAAAATGGAACACTGATAAATCTGACTTGTAGTTGATTCAGCTCGTCAAGTGTAGGGGGCCGCTTATCCAAGCCCTAAGATAAGTGGGCAGCCGTTCTCGACAATATTTTCTCTCAGTTTGGTCTAAAATAAGGCCATGAACATGGTCCCCCGAACCCCTCCCCTAGATCTGACACAGCGGTTTTGTGAGTGCAATTTATTCTCATCATAATTAATACACTTGGGAGCATTCTTTCTTGTGGAAACTAAGAAATGTAAAGCTTAAAGGGCCAATGGTTTTTCTGTTTTGCGTTGTAACACTCCGTTTTTCGGTTTTTGATCTAAACATTTGCGACGCAACGTTGCAACTTTCTAGCTAACTCACCTCGTTAACCATATCAGAGTACCAGTTTTCATTTACCTTTGCGAGAGTAAAGTTAATATTTCTGGTCACGAAAGCGAAAAATTCATCCACAAAGACGAAAAATTCAAGTCAGTAATATTATGATAGTTGTCCGAAAGAAGATCATTTTACTGAGACTGGGTAGTTGCTTCAGAGAACAATCAACTTGAAAAGACGGTCAGTCGAAAACAATTCTTGACTAATTAAGTTAGTAACACGTGTAATATCCATGTCCCATGAAAGCCTTCCATATAATTACTTAATGTATAAACACTTTTTCGCACAGGCAGCATTGTTAAGTTAGTAAAACGTGTAATATCCATGTCCCATGAAAGCCTTCCATATAATTACTTAATGTATAAACACTTTTTCGCACAGGCAGCATTGTCAGGACAGAGATGAATACTGTTTGTGATTAAAGAAACTAACAAACTGATTTTTCAGTGATCGTTTTAATCTGAGAGGCTTTTCTGATTCATCATTATTTTTTGTTTCGGGCAACCCAGCAAAAAATAATGATGAATCAGAAAAGCCTCTCAGATTAAAACGATCACTGAAAAATCAGTTTGTTAGTTTCTTTAATCACGCTCTAATACAAATCTTATCTTTTAACTTAAATTGACATAAAACATGGGAACAGCATTTTTTTCAGTTTAGAATTTTTTTTAATTTGGTAAATTAATCTCTATGTATATAAAAGTCTGACAGGATTAGTCAGATTTCCAAGATGAAGTACCTGTGGAAAGATCTATCCGCAATGAATTTGTTGTCTACCAGCTTAATAGCTTGAAAGCGAAGGAAGAAAAATATGCGTCGTTTAATATGGAATGAAAATGACCAAAGCGGTCCTCAAAAGGTAAAAAGGTTATCCTGTATACCGAAAAATTACTGGAACATTGTTTTTAATTGTCGCCATTTTTTATCATTTGTATTGTTACTTACCCGGAGAAGAAACGAAAGGTTTCTTTGTAACAATTCCCAAAACTGGCCGAATCGGTCTGGTGCAAAAATTGGTTAAAGAAGAGATAGGTCTTAATGAGAACGACCGACGACGCCTTTACAACTACGGATGCTGGTGTGGACTACGAGGACAAGGGATAGTTTTGGACAACATTGATTAGTAAGTAAAATCTCCCATAAGTAAATGAATACTAAATAAAGAGAGAAACAAATGATTGTTAAGAGGGTAATAGCAGCGCGATCTCAGAGACATTACAAATCTCGCCGAGTTCTTGACGAAATCTCGGCGAAATCTCGTTTATCTCGCCGCGATCTCAGAGACATTACAAATCTCGCTGAGTTCTCGTCGAGATTTCGTTAATCCCGACGAGATCTCTTTCACCTCGGTGAGGTCTCGTCGCGATCTCAGAGACATTACAAATCTCGCCGAGATCTCGTCGGGATTAACGCGATCTCGACGAGATCTCTGTCATCTCGGCGAGATCTCGTTTATCTCGCCTAGATCTCGGCGAGCTCTCGTTTATCTCACCGAGATCTCGGCGAGATCTCGTCGAGATCTCTGCGACAATACAAATCTCGCCGAGATCTCGGCGAGGTCTCGTTAATCTCGGCGAGATTGTCTCGCCAATTTCGGCGAGATCTCGGTTAAATTTTTGCACGGGAAGCTTGTTGGTGTTCCGGAGATTAAGCCGCGTGAAAATGCCTCTGAAACGTCACAGCTCTGTCTGAATATTTTTAATGCAATTGGTGCAGAGATACATCCCTATGACATCGATTTAGCCCACAGGGTAACACCACGTCAAGCCGCTAAAGGTCGCCCTAAACCGATTGTTTGCAAATTGACTCGGCAGATTTCTCGAGAACAAGTCATGGCGCTTCGTAGAGAAGTGACAAAGATAGACCCTACAAGCATTGGCCTTCAACAAAGCGACTCGATGGAGAACGTAGGCCTCTACGACCACCTTTCTCCACGTCTACAATCACTGCTGTCAGACGCCAAGAAAGTAAAGGAAAGGCTAGACTTGGCTTTTTGTTGGGCTAAAAATTCCACAGTATGGCTGAGGGAAAACGAGCACTCTCGACCGATCGCAATCAAGTGTGCAAGAGACTTAGACAATTTTGCTGTCCGCCGCGGATTAACAAGTTAAGAGATTATATTTAACGACCACGATAAGCTGTGAATCAAACTAAGATAAACAAAGCTCTCCTACGAGAGCTCCCTTATTATTTTTGCGATCGCATATCCTCTCATGGTCAGTTCAATAACAGTCTTGATACTTGTCTGCCCACTAAAAAATATCTTGATCGCTTACCAAGCTTTTACGATCTAGACTTATTCTCCCTAAATAGTCTTTTAGACAAGAAATCTGACGACCTTAGCGCCTATACTCCAACCACTAGGTGTAAATATTACTTTCCACACAGCTTTTCCCAATTAAAAAGACATTTAAATATGTCTTCCTATTCAAATTCTAGTTTTTCATTCTTTCACACTAACATCCGAAGCTTAAAACGTAATTTGGAAAATTTCCAAACCCATCTATTAGATGCTCTTACTTTTCGCTTCAATATTTTAGGTATCACAGAAACTAGAATAAAATCTGCATGTGATAATCTGGATTTCAATCCTACTATATCCCACTATAACTTTGAACATGTGCCAACACCTCTTTCAGCTGGAGGTGTTGGCATGTATATTGATGAGAATCTTAAATACACAATTATCGAAAAATGTTCTAATGAGGCTTTTCAGGCCCTTTGGGTTGAGTTACACCTACCCAAACATGCAAATGTAATATGCGGAGTTGTTTATAGGCAGCATAATTCCCCAGAGCTTTTTCAGGAATATTTTGATCGAACAATCGAAAAACTCTCTCTGGCAAGCAGATCTTTTTGATGGGTGATTTTATTATTAATCTCCTTCGCTTTCATGATTGCAAATACGCCCAAAACTTTATCTTATCCTGGCAGAGCTTCAACTTAACCCCGACAATTGACAAACCAACAGGAGTACATCATCACTCATAATCACTCACTGACACGCAACATCTTTGCTAGCAATCTAGAAGATACGATAACAAGCGGTAATATAATCTCAGATCTAAGTGATCACTTTTCTCAATTTTGTATTCTTAACTCTTCTAATAACCTCTTTGACCTCCAAAGTACAAAAAGGCTACTCCGTGACTTCTCTAATTATTCAGAGGCAAAATTCTTAAACGAACTGTCCCAACTTGACCTAACTGGCGCAGTCTCAGGACTGAATGGTGTAAACAAATCTTTTTCTGTGTTTTACAATAAACTGAAGAAATCTCTCAATAAGCACGCACCTTTTAAGCCAATATCAAAACGTAAGAAAAAGAGATCATTAAAACCCTGGGTAACAAAGGGGATCAGGAAATCGATTAAAATAAAAAATGATCTTTATTGTTCGGGCGACACCGCCTCCTACAAACTCTATCGGAACAAAGTGTTGATGCTCACGCGAATTAGCAAAAAGATGTATTTTCACAAATATTTTGAAGAAAACTTTACCAATACCAAAAAATGTGGGAGGGCATCAACAGCCTTTTAGGCCGGAAAAACAAAGTTCACAAAGATATAATCTCTCTTAAATGCCCGAGTAGCAATCTAGTGTCACAAAATCCCTCTGAGTTTCCTGACATAATGAATAAATACTTTTCTTCAATAGGACATAACCTGGCTTCCAAAATGCCAAACTCACTGAAGCAATTTACTGATTATCTACCAAAGTTAGACTTTGCTAGTTCATTCTTTTTTAACCCTGTATCTCCTTCTGAAATTGATCCTGAAATAATGACTATTCAACTAAACAAGGCACACGGGCTGTATTCATTTCCCACTCGCATTCTAAGATCGGCTAAACATATTATAAGCCAGCCTCTATCTATGCTTATCAATAAATCAATTGGATATGGAACCTATCCATCTAAATTAAAGCTTGGCAAAGTAATTCCAATGTACAAAAGTGACGATGAATCTGACCCCTCCAATTATCGTATCTTTGAGAAGATAATGTATAATCGCCTCAAGTCATTTATTGAAAAGTGCAATATTCTCCATGATTCACAATATGGTTTTCGTGAAAAAAAGGTCTACTGAGCATGCTATTTTAGACATAATTAATGAAATTGAAACTAACATGGATAAGAAGTTGTACTCATGTGGTGTGTTCATTGACTTACAAAAAGCCTTTGACACAGTAAATCATTCAATATTATTAAGAAAATTAGATCATTATGGAGTACGTGGAATAATTAATGATTGGTTTGCATCATACCTAGTGGGTCGTCAACAAACAACACAAATTGGTCCCAAAAACATATCCTAAAAAGAAGTAGCGTTATCAGGTGTCCCACAGGGATCGGTCCTAGGACCCTTACTATTCCTTATTTATATTAATGATATATCTTAAAGCTCTGATAAATTGAAGTTCTACTTATTTGCTGATGATACTAATTTGTTATATGCTGACAAAAATCTCAAATAGCTTGAATCTACAGTTAATGCAGAAATTTTTAGGGTTTATAATTGGCTAATCGCAAATATATTATCACTAAATATAAAGAAATCTAACTTTGTCATTTTTAGATCAAGACAAAAAAAGTTAAATCACCAAGTCAACTTGAAAGTGTTTGACCATCATAACCACTCGTTCATTTCTTTAGAATGCAAAAATTATGTCAAATATCTAGGTGTGCTTATTGATGAAAATCTTTCTTGGAAATACCATATCGCTCACATCGCTTCAAAAATAAGTAAAACAATTGGCATCATTGCCAGCCTTAGACACTTTGTACCCCTGAATACTTTACACCACATATACATATCTCTTATTCAGCCCTACTTATTGTATGGCATAGTCGCTTGGGGCTAAGCTGCTAAAACTTACAAAAACAAAATTCTTATTCTTCAAAAACGCGCCCTCCGCCTCATGTTCTTTGGTGACTACAACTCTCATGCAGTACCTTATTTTGTCTCCTCTAGCTATCTTCCCTTAGATCTACTGTACTTTAAATCCGTTGCTATTCTAATGCATGATATATCTAACGGCTTAACACCTACTAACATATCTAACTTATTTGCTTCCCAATCTAATATTCATTCATATAATACAAGATCATTTTCAAGAGGTGACTATTATGTTAAACACTCAAGGTTAGACAAACAAACTAAGTCTTTTTCAAGATATGATGTAAAAAATCTGAAATAGTTTACCGTGTGAAATGCGTCAAATGTCCAAAAATAACTTTAAAATCAATGTCCACGACACTTTACTCCGAATACTTTCAGAAGAAAATGATTATATTTATTTACCCGCCTTAATAACAAAAATTTCCTGAAAACTCGGCTTCTTATATTTGCAATGTCCATGATTGTAAACTTAATTAAATTGAATTTATTTTTATTTATTTGTTTATTTATTTAACTGCTCTTTTTCTCTAGTCTTTCTTGTGATCTATCTGCATACGTATTACATACGTGTAACCACTGCTCGCCTCGACTAGCTAACCTGCTAACTGCGGGCAGTGGATATTGCTTTCTGTAAAATTTGTGATAATCAATAAACAGTTGAAACAGCTAGTTGAAACAGTTGAAACAGTTGAAACAGTTTACTAGCCTTCGAGAGCATGCGGTTTTTTCGGCTTTGGTCTGCGGTTCTCAGGCTAATTATTTACCGTTTTCAATTCAATGTTTTTTTCTTAATCTTAGTGCGTTTTCTTTCCAGCAATTTCTTTGTATAAAATACACCACACGACTCAGATCCAAAAATTTAAGTCAAGTAAATCTAATTTCAAAAAAATATATATTTTGATAAAAGACTCCATACTTTCGTTAGCATTGTTGACATTTATGGAAACGGCCGTTTGACCTTTCAAAGCTGGTTCATTGCGATCACCCACTATCCAACTTTCTAACTAATCAAGTCATACCAGAGCAATAAAAGACTCAATCAATCTTTCGATGTTGCAAGTAAAAACTATTTTCCTGATCACCACAAAAAATGTGAATTCAAGACAATTCTTTGGAGTTTGTGTTACCCCAGGTTGTGTGACGATAATTCAACGTGCATTTTATGCAAAAACATCGAAAATGAACTGCCCGTTTACCTCTCTCGGCGAGTTGCTTTTTAACTACTCAAGCTGGATTTTTCATGTGTTGTACTACAACAGTAGGGCTTTACTGAGATATAATGATTCTCATAAAATTCATGTACCAAGCCGTGATTTTTTCCTTTAAAGTTTCCCAAAATTTCATTTCTTATGAAAGTGCTGCAGATAGGAATCTTCGGGCGATTTTTAACTGAGTAAAAAATGTATTATCTTGCAATATTTTTACTAAATAGTATTTAACTGGGATGCCTTACTTTCCTGCCAAATACGAACTTGTTTCCTTTAACCGCCTTGCTTCCCGAGAGCTTTGAAAATGGTAAAATTCAAAGGTTTTAGACCGGCGACTATATGACGTGGGGCAGCGTTTCACTTTTTGGCGGTTTTCTCGAAAAAGGTAATCCTTCGGAAACTTTGATTGTGATTTTCGAAAATGTTTCACCAAAGGGTGCAGAAAATAAAGTATTTCCAAATTTCAGTTTTGAAGGAAAATTCTCTATATTAGAGACCTTTCGCATCAGGCAAACCGCAAACCGCAAACCGCAAACTGCAGTTTCGCGTTTGCAGTTTCACGTTGCCAAGATTTCAAACTTTAGCAAGGCGTTCAGTTCAGTTCAGTTCAGTTCAGTTCAGTTCATTTTTATTTCGCCAAAATATAATACAATACAAGGATATATGTAGGAATTGTAATGTTGCAAGGGAGCCCAGAAGAAACCAGACTTTATGAAGCCTGGGCTTCCCAGTCTCAAAGAAATAAGCAAAATAAAATGAAATTCGCGGAGTGATACGTCAAAAATAGGAACTAAACAGAGACTGAGTTAAGTTATGAATTCAGTAACAAGATAGACAAAAAAAGAATAACTCTGGATTGGAACAGAATACTTTCCTTTGTTAGTACGGCAGAAAGGAATATAAAATTGATTTGAACTACGCGTTCATTGTTTAGGGTCGCCATATTGTTTTCATCAGTCGAAGTGCATCGTTTTAATCGCCCAAAAATCAGCAATAATTCATTGATTCGAGATCAAAAATCGAACAAACGCATCGCAAACGGATATAAAAAGCTAGTTCATACCTTTAAACGCGAGGCTCTACAATTTTTTGCGGCAAAAAACGTTGCCGTAAACCACTTACCGCTGGAAGCACTTCTTGCGGTTCAAACGTGAACTGCAAACTGAAAACGTGACCGCAAGGCCGTGGTCACGTGACATTTTGCGGTTTGCAGTTTCCCATGAAAAACCTGATGCTAAAGGCCCCTATTGACAGACAGCCGCTCTTAATCGGGGGCAAATCTTAAAAAGAGAGTGCGCAATTTGTACTTTGTACTGCTGTTTTTTTGCTTAAGATAACACATGGATGACAAGCAAATTATCTTATATTTCTTCGTGGCAATTTGTCTTTTGGGACAACGAAAGGTATCTGGTAAGTTTACAGTCAAAATAGATATAGATGCTTTGCATGTTTGCGTCCTGAGGCATAGTTTGACACCATGCAAGTCAAACAGCGAGGTATTTATTTTCATCCAATTTGCGATGAATATCTTTTATAAAGCCATCATTGAACCTCCCATTTTCCCAGCTCTACCGACTTCTTTCCGAATCGTGATCAGTTTCGTCTAGTATTCCTCTTCAGTTCAAAAGCATTTTTTGTTTGCATAACAATGGCGGAATAATAAAAAAATGTGAATTCCAGACAATTCTTTGGAGTTTGTGTTACCCCCGGTTGCGTGACGAGAATTCAACGTGCATTTTATGCAAAAACATCCAAAATGAACTGCCCGTTTACCTCTCTCGGCGAGTTGCTTTTTAATTGCCCAAGCTGGATTTTTCATGTGTTGTACTACAACAGTAGGGCTTTACTGAGATATAATGATTCTCATAAAATTTCATGTACCAAGCCGTGATTTTTTCCTTTAAAGTTTCCCAAAATTTCATTTCTTATGAAAGTGCTGCAGATAGGAATCTTCTGGCGATTTTTAACCGAGTGAAAAATGTATTATCTTGCAATATTTTTACCAAATAGTATTTTAACTGGGATGCCTTACTTACCTGCCAAAGACGAACTTGTTTCTTTCAACCGCCTTGCTTCCCGAGAGCTTTGAAAATGGTAAAATTCAAAGGTTTTAGACCGGCGACTATATGACGTGGGGCAGCATTTCACTTTTTGGCGGTTTTCTCGAAAAAGGAAATCCTTTGGAAACTTTGATTGTGATTTTCGAAAATGTTTCGCCAAAGGGTTTTTCCTGACAGAAAATGAAGTATTTTCAAATTTCAGTTTTGAAGGAAATTTCTCTACATTAGAGACCTTTCGCATCAGGCAAACCGCAAACCGCAAACCGCAGTTTCGCGTTTGCAGTTTCACGTTGCTAAGATTTCAAACTTTAGCAAGGCGTTCAGTTCAGTTCATTTTTATTTAGCCAAAATCTAATATGATACATGGATATATATAGGAATTGTAATGTTAAAGGGAGCCCAGAAGAAACCAGACTTTATGAAGCCTGGACTTCCCAGTCTCAAAGAAATAAGCAAAATAAAATGAAATTCGCGGAGTGACACGTCAAAAATAGGAACTAAACAGAGACTGAGTTAAGTTATGAATTCAGTAACAAGATAGACAAAAAAAAAAATAACTCTGGATTGGAACAGAATACTTTCCTTTGTTAGTACGGCAGAAAGGAATATAAAATTGATTTGAACTACGCGTTCATTGTTTAGAGCCGCCATATTGTTTTCATCAAGTCGAAGTGCATCGTTTTAATCGCCCAAAAATCAGCAATAATTCATTGATTGGAGATCAAAAATCAAACAAACGCATCGCAAACGGATATAAAAAGCTAGTTCATACCTTTAAACGCGAGGCTCTACAATTTTTTGCGGCAAAAAACCTTGCCGTAAATCACTTACCGCTGGAAGCCCTTCTTGCGGTTCAAATGTGAACTGCAAACTGAAAACGTGACCGCAAGGCCGTGGTCACGTGACATTTTGCGGTTTGCAGTTTCCCATGAAAAACCTGATGCTAAAGGTCCCTATTTACAGACAGCCGCTCTTAATCGAGGGCAAATCTTAAAAAGACAGTGCGCAAATTGTACTTTGTATTGCTGTTTTTTTGCTTAAGATAACACATGGATAACAAGCAAATTATCTTATATTTCTTCGTGGCAATTTGTCTTTAGGGACAACGAAAGGTATCTGGTAAGTGTACAGCCAAAATATATCGATGCTTTGCATGTTTGCGTCCTGAAGCATAGTTTGACACCATGCAAGTCAAACAGCGAAGTATTTATTTCCATCCAATTTGCGATGAATATCTTTTATAAAGCCATCATTGAACCTCCCATTTTCCCAGCTCTACCGACTTCTTTCCTAATCGTGATCAGTTTCGTCTGGTATTGCTCTTCAGTTCAAAAGCACTTTTGGTTGCATCACAATGGCGGAATAATAACTTGCATTTTTCATATATTGCGGAAAGGAGACCTCAGGCAATGATGGAACTTTATTTGTACTTAAAAAATAAAGAAAGGCACATCTTGGAAGGAAATCCCTTGAAGGGATCACCAAGAAATGTGACCTGGAAAGCAAAAACAGCCACTAGTGTTAAAAGGATGGCACGCTGGAATAGTTTACGGTTAACTGAAGACAAGTTTTTAAATGGATTCCATTTCCCTTTTAACAGATAACGATAAGCGTGGAACAGTCGGGCAAAGCAAATTTTTAACGGAAAGCCGCGAGCATTAAATGGCAGAACAAAATCCAAAAAACCCGTTGTCTCAAAAGATATGCCAGACTTTAAAAAAAGTAGCTTCTTGTACGCGGGTGCAATACTGTATGTTTTAACATTCGTTTGAACAAGATTCTTAAATGGGTCTAGCTGATAGATGCATTCTAGGCAACCAGTAATTTCAATGTTTTATCCCTTTTTGTAGCATCATGTGAACAAGTTGATGTAGGAGTGAGCTGGTACATTCTCGACAATCAGTTAAATGCTTCTTCTGAACTGAATGCCAGTACACCAGCAAAGAACGGTAGACTGAACTTCGTAGCGGGATCATCATGGTGTGCATCCACAAGTGACAACAGTCCATATCTACAGATTGACTTACAGATTCCTTATATCATCTGTGCTGTATCCACTCAGGGAAATTCCCAGGGGAGTCAGTGGGTGGAGTCTTACACCCTACAGTCATCTACAGATGGGACAACTTGGACAGACTATAAAGAAAATGGACAAGTTAAGGTAGTTGAAGTTAAAGGGTGCATATATTAATGGCCTGGCCCATCACTTTAAAAAGGAAAAAATTAATGCTTTCTTTTGAGTTTTTTTGCTTTTTCCTACCACCCTACTTATGGTAAGACTGGTCTTGCTGCAAGCACAATTCTGGCTGATACTGGAATTATGTTGACTGGACCTTTCTTGCTCTGACAGTTTTAACCCATGGTAATCATCCTAAGATAGGTTTTTTTATTTTACACCACAACTGTTGAGATACAGTTCTAGTGGTATTGATTGAATATCATTTAAAGGGAAGATGCCCTCTGCAACTTGAGAGCAACAGTTTCAGTTCATGTTAATATGAATAAAATGTTAAGAGCTTCATTTCTGAGGTACATGTACTTACAGTAAGATTATTCTTGTGAATGAACCAAGTACTCAGGTCCTTGGGACACAGATAAAAGGAAACCAGTGTCAAGTTTATTTTCATTCACGTACAAAAGTGATCTTAATACAATACTTGTGTGCATAAAAAAAAAGCGTTTTGGGGCTCTGGATTTTTCTTGAGCTGTGAAGGCAGGGAACTGTGAGATTTGTAAGCAGGATGCAAATTAAGTGGCTGTCCACCTAAGAGCGGTCCGGTGAGTTTGGGATCGCCAGTAAACCTTCCCTTTATTTTTTGTTGGTGAAAAGGACTTAATGAGGAATGATTAAAATCGAACTAACTTTTTTCGAAATCCTTTTCTGTGCTTCGCTACAGCACAAAACTTCTTTGCTGTCCGAGAGCGCTTTTTCAACCTTATTCGATGGCCGAAATTCGATGATTTTAAAAGCCGCGCTTCTTCGTAACGGATAAATATCGCTAAATTCTACATAGTACAATAGATTTAGCTGCAGTTGACTTGTCGTATGACAGAATATGGAATAATTTGACGCAAACTTAAATTAAATTAATAAAATCAAACACAAGCCCCTTTGCAGTTTTTTCCCCCCTTGACAAATTCCTCCAAAGTAAAAGCTATAATCTCCAAAGCGGTACAAAAATCACAGGTAAAAAGCACTTCACTGCAAAGATCTTACCTTATTCTGTCAGAAAATAAAGTCGAAGGTGCGGGTATCGTTCTGGGTTGGACGTGATCAAACGTTTTTAAGAGCCTCTTTTCGGCATTATTTGCATAGATTTGCCCGCTTAACGGTTCACACACAACGACTTTAATTTAGTAGATATTTTCTCAGCAGCTGAGAATGTTGTTGTGTATCCTCAAAATAACGAACATATGTTTTCTTTTCACTAGTCTTTTTAACTTTGTATAAATGAAAGCCGAAAAAAATGCCATAAACTGGCATTCTTGATCAACCCGTTAGATATGCAAATTGTGCTTGTTTACAGCCAGCTTGTCCATTTCAGCTATGTTAAAATCTCAAACTACGAGGAGGACAAGGACACCGAGATTAAAAAAGAATTTACAGGGCTGGAAGGATAATATATATTATACATACAACAAAGTGCCCGAGTGCTGTCCTCATCGATAGTGCTCAATAGTTAACCTAGCGCACAATAGAAGTAGGCTGATGAAACTGGATTAAAACTTGAACATTTGTTGCTACCAAGAGTTTCATGCCTCGTACGAGGCAATCATCAGCCAACTGCCAAAATTAACGGTTGCAATCAAAGATGTAGGTAAAACAGAACAGTAAATACTAGGCGTGCCGCGTGGCGCGTGGCGCGTGGCGGGTGGCTCGTCGTGCTGTTTATAATTTGTAAACCTGTAATGTCTGCCCTGGGCAATAGAAATGAACTAATCTCAGGGTGCAGACACTCAAAGAAATTTCTACTAAACACTGTCCTAACTTGGTTAGTTCTTGTCGCAAATTTGACATGTTCTAAGCATCACTTAAGTACGACTCGCCACGCACCTACGCCACGCCTGGCATTTATTGTTTTGTTTACCTGATGATTCGCCTCGCAAGAGGCATGACTCTCTGAGTAGCAATAAATGTTCAAGATATAATCCAGTCCCATCAGTCTCCTTCTATTATATACATACATATATATATATATATATATATATATATATATATATATATATATATATATATATATATACAGCTTTATCAAGAAGCCAAAATTAATGCAGCCCCCACCCCCATCAATAATCGAACGGTCCACGCCCAAGAACACGTTAAGTGGCACATTGCTTGTAATTAAATTGATTGATTACCAGAAAAAATCCCTAGCTCCTATTATATGCCAGGGGCTCCCAACGACGGTTTCCTCCTAAGTGTATTGAGAACACTTTTTAGGCTATTCAGAGTACTTTTAGATCTCTAGAAATGTATTCCAAGTGGCGCTAAAAAAATTTTTATCTGTTGGGTCATACTAGGGTAACCGTGAGTCTTTTTTCCCGAAAATTTCCTGCAATTTAAAGTTTTACGAAAGTGAGGATTTTTCTGATTCCTTCCTGTATCGCATTTTCGGTTCCGATAATTTTAGGTTTCCTTTCTCTACGAAAAATAGCTTAACCTGGGGTGTGAAATAGGAAATATTAAACTTCAGAAAATCGTAGGGAATTTATTAGATTAGCTTCGAAAATTGTACATGCATGGAACGGTCATCTAATAAATTTTTAGTCTTCCTCGAGCTATACAAAATTCTAGACAAGTTTGCTTCTCCGAACAGATATTTCACAGAAAACAGTCGTTAGGTACCGCTGATATGCATTTGGTGACTTTTTTACGTTATTTATTTCTTATTGCCAAAAAGTAAAGTGTCACAATAATGATCTTAACTCATAAAAATTCTATTAAAGAAAAAAAAACTGTCCTGCGGACAACTTTTATCCTTCTGGGGCCCAGTTGTTTAATAGGTGGATAGCGCTATCCACCGCGTAAATCGCTATCCACTGGATAGAGCAAATGGTTTCCGTAATACTTATCAATTGACTAGAGATTCATCCGATGGATAGCCCTACCCAACTTTTGAACAACTGGGGCCTGCTCTTTTACTAGTATTGTAAATAAAGTACTGAACGGAAAAGCAGGTCACATACTTTCAAGGGTTGATGTCAAGTTATAAGTTACTTGAGATTTATCGTCTTATACAAGCATACAACATACCTTGAAAGTTAAACTTTCAAACTGTATACGAAAATCCTGAGAAAACACCTCCACGAACTCGGCCTAGAAACAATAGGAATTTTCTAGGCAACTCGGCACACACCAATGCAATGGGGCAATTTGCCAGTCCCTGGCCATTTACGGGGTGGTGCGGCAGCAACTGCATTCTTTCACCATGTCTGTGATTGTATTTATTAGAGCAGCCTTTGTATCTTAAGATTTGAACGACATTTCAAAATATTCGCAGATGTTTTCACATTGAATTTTGAGAGTACTTCTTGGTTGGTCTGCTGGCAGATATCATGGCCATCGCACCTGATGGGATGTATTACGCCCATCTTGTTGAAAATATCTTCGACCTCCTTGTCTCTACGTTCGTCAACAAGAAACGCAATTTCTTCTTGCAAGAGCACTGAGAGCAGATCTCCTTCGTCACAAATTTCAACATTCTCGGCTTTGGTCAGCCCTTTTTTT
Source organism: Porites cylindrica (assembly GCA_964035525.1). Classification (NCBI taxonomy): domain Eukaryota; kingdom Metazoa; phylum Cnidaria; class Anthozoa; order Scleractinia; family Poritidae; genus Porites; species Porites cylindrica. The sequence continues at coordinate 15,857,094 of OZ037788.1, read as the reverse complement.
CCTGCTGATTCCAGACAGTCTGGAAAAGAATGATTGAACTTGTCCCTTTGTAAGCCATTCGTCTGTGGAACGTTCTTGAACTACCTGTGTTTCTTGTCGTTCTCATGTCCGTTGCGACCTCAGAAAGATCTGGTTTCCTGCCTGTTTGTGTATCGACATCAAATCGTGCGTTGAGGTAAGACTTGACTTTCTCGCTAAACCTTGTCCCGCCTCCCCTTAACTTCTGCAGCCGCCCATCCGCTAGCCTCGAATTTGCAGACACTACTAGGAGATTTTGGAAGTTTCTCAGTTGGCGGCAATTTTTACAGTCTGACCCCGTCACTTTTCACGCACAAGTCTGTTTTCCCTTATGGTCTGGATATCGGCATTCTGTGCGGCCAGTTGGATTACCCCAGTCCTTCCCCAGGTTCGCACGATGTATCGGGCATACAAACATTTTTTCACCTTGTTGGGCAGTTTTACCGAAATACCCAGCCCGCTGCAAAGTAAGTTCGCTCTCTGTAATATTTTCTTTCGTTAAGTGACATCGCCTCGAATGAGCCGTAATAACGCTCACCTGTTACATTGACTAAGAGGCACCAACTTGCTTGCTCCTTTAAACTCTCCAAATCCGCTTTCATTGCGTGGCAACAATCCCAATTAGCATAATTTATGATCATGAAGAAAACCCAAAAGAAAATTGAGCTGAATTCAGTCTTTATCAAAGAGCCTTTTAGCTGCTGAGACTCCAAACTCAAAAAGGGCTTCGTTTGAGCAGAAGTGAATTGTATTCTTTACGATTTTGAAAATTGTTGAAATCGACAACCCGGTGTAAATGACCTTTTTTAAAAATTTAAAAATTTGCATAATATACGAGTAGATGAAGAATTCCTACATGTATTTTATGGCATTTTATGCCGGTTTACAGGCCTAGGATGACCTTCAAAACAACAAAAGTGCGTTATTTTGATGAAGCATACCACGATTCTGCCCCGTGGGAAAAATGTCAGCCTTATCATGTGAGTTTAAGTGTAGGCGCCAAACGTGCAATTTTAGGTAAATATTGACAAAAGGAGCTCTCAAAAACGCTTGTTCGCGTCCGACGCAGAAAGATACCCGCACCTTTGACTTTATTTTCTAACAGAATAAGGTGAGATCTTTTCTGTGAAGTGCATTTTACCTGTGATTTTTGTACCGCTTTGGAGATTTTAGCTTTTACTTTGGAGGAATTTGTCAGGGGAGAAAAAAAACCGCAAAGTGGCTCGTCTTTGATCTTATTGATTTAATTCAATTTTGCGTCAAATTATCCAAGATTCCGTCATAGGACGAGTCAAGTGCAGCTAAATCCATTGTACTATGTAGAATTTCATGATATTTATCCGTTACGAAAAAGCGCGGCTTTTAAAATTACTGAATTTTGGCCATTGAGTAAAGTTGAAAAAGCGCTCTCAGACAGCAAAGAAGTTATGTGCTGTAGCGAAGCACAGAAAAAGATTTTGAAAAAAATTAGCTCGATTTCAATCATTCCTCATTAAGTCCTTTTCACCCACAAAAAATAAAGGGAAGGTTTACTGGCGATCCCAAACTCGTCGGACCGCTCTTAGGTGGACAGCCACTTAAATGTATTAACAGGCTTTTCTGAGCAATAGTTGCAGTTGTCGAGAAAAGGAAATGTTTTATCCCATTCTTAATGCTTGCCACCAGATTGGTTCTTTGAATGTGCACGAGGATCATTTGTTGGGCACCATTTAAAATTGTTGGATCAAAGGACTTGAGGCAAAATTTCTGTCTGAGTATTAAATTTTTGCCATTTGCCGATCAGTACACAGCTTTCTGTCATTCCAAGAAGATTGGGATGAGAGAGGTGATGGAATAGAAGTTTGTTTTTAGCGCTCCAGCATAAACGGGTCTAGAAGATAAAATTTCGCTCCATTTCAAGTTGACAAGCAAGTACATAGCATTCCATAATCTATTTTACCCCAAAACCTGCAGAATTCTACCCAACAAAGTCAATAACGGACACGGGTTTCGAGCTCGGAAGAAGACGACCACTCCAGACATACTCCAGCGTGCTAGCCAAGAACGCTGTTGTTGATTCAGGACATTCAGATGAAGTTAGAAAAGCTGAAGGTGCTTGACAAAATTAATGACCGGCTAAGTAAAACTGAATACGATATAAAAAACATCAAAGGTAATGTCGCAACAATGATGTGGCAGATGTAGAACAAGACTTGGAAAGAAAGCGGAGAAAGTGTACTTTTGTAGCAAGACTGCAATACAATGTACAGTAATTTATTGTAAAGTATGGTAATTTCTTTTTGTTCTTTATTGTTTTTTTTTTTTTAGTTTATTTAAAGGCAACTTTTGTTGTCTACGTAAGTCATGGTAAGTGTTGTTAGAGATTGAAATAAAAAAAACTATATTTAAAAACAGAGAAAATTCCAAGAGGATTCTGCCACATAAATGGTTTAAAGCAATGGGCAAATGATCTACACTTGAAAAACTTGCTGTAAATTTACTATTTCTTTTCAGCTTTCAGATTCATAAAGTAAAGTACGTGTAACTAAGTTCACTCCTTGTCAAACTACTCGGGGTTCTAAAATGAGCTACATAGAGGGTAAATTAATATTATCTGGTTTCCTTGGTAATCCTGACACAGGACATCACCATGTGTAGCTCAAATGTTTATGTTTCCCTATGAAAGGTAAGGTAGAAAGCTTGGGGGGGGGGGGGGGGGGAGGGGCGGTGGAGGAGGGGTAGGAGGAGGTAGAAAAAGGCTGTGGCTGTTGTCACTTCTTTCAGGACACCACCCAGAAACAATTTAGCTCTGGTTTGTGCTTTTGTCTGCTTTCGTAAAGTGTTAAAGCAACCCTGGCTAATTGAGTCATAAATTGGATACCCTTTTATTGTACAGTAGAATTTTGGTATCATTAATACTACAGTTACAGGTGTTCAGGTGTTTTTAGGAAGGGCAAGATGAAAGAATAGGGGTGGGGATGATGTGGGGGATGGGGAGGGGGGGGGGGGGGGTTGGGGTACTCAAACTCCCAGGTCTTAACCCATTTTCTGCTGCATGAAGCACCTACGAGTATAAATTGCTTCTCCCCTGTGAATGGAATGCTAGTCTGTTCAAAGGTTACCTTCATCACACTTATATACTGAGGTGGAAGAATGACAAGCGTGTAAAGGAGAAAAGTTTGTTATCTAAGGAAGAAACGCCATGTGGTAAAGAAAATTAAATCCAGCTGGGGGGAAGTGGGGAGTGAGAGGTTGATACCCCACTGGGTTCACAGGAAAGTCACTAAGAGCCAGGGACCAGGAATTTCCTAGCTATGTCCTACTACCAGTATGACCCCTGGCTACTTTCATAGGAAACAAAACGAAAGCAAAGCAATAGAATTTCCTGCTGTTCAGATCCTTACCTATAATTTGCATATATCTTGCCACTAGAAATCTTACTGACAGCCCTGGGTTTAATACATTGAACTCTATCTTTACTTCTTTAAGAATTACCATCTAAATTAATGGTAAGCCTTTTTTTGTTCAATTTTGATTTCTTTTTTCCAGACCTTCGATGGAAACTTCGATCAGAACTCAGTAGAAAAACAGGTTTTGTTCAGTGCATTTGTTGCCAGATACTTGCGTTTTGTTGTTGGGTCTACACATGGTGGAGCTTGTTTACGAGTAGAAGTCTCTGGCATACCTAGAAGCAGAGGTTTGATATTTTTAATTGCAGAAATTGTTCAGTTTTTAAGGAATATAGTTTTTTACCCAGTTGTGGAGCCTTCCTTCCTTCGCATTATTGAAAAGATCTTTTTCCTTTTTGCAACAACATCAGCTCTTGAACCATTATCTTTTTCATTCTTTTCAAAAATCTTGTTAAAATACAGTCTTTGCAAGTAATTCACTGTATGGCGTAGTCTCTCCTCACTCCTTGCCACTAAATCTCACATGAAAGAGGTCTGCAATTTTGCCCCAAAGATTTTATATAGATCATCATATGTAGATTTGTCTGGAATCTAGTCAACGAACAGGGATTGGTCAAGGTTGTCATTCTGTTCTTTTAGTTATTGTTTACGAATGACAGAAACATACAAAAGGTCACAAAGATGTACAGGACAGTAAATGCCATGAATCAACTAAAAAAGTCTTATAACATAGCGCACGTGCTTGCCCTATATAAGTTCTATTGAGCCGCTATGAACAAAATCTTTATTTACGCACGCCCGTGCTTAAATAAGAAGACTTGAGCATTTTTTTTTAAGCTGGCTGCAAAGTACAGTTCTCGTCTTTTAAGTTGTAGTGCAGTTTTCCTTCAGAAGAAACCAGCGAAGAACTGCCCGATTTTTATATCGGCATTGACCTTTTAGGTCCTGATCGAACAAGCAGTAAAAATAAAGCCGAATTAAAAAAATTCGCAAGTTGCGAGTTTCGCAAATTTGTCGGAAGACCAGCTGCAGCAAATTTTGGCCGAAAGACATTCACTGGGAACAGAACGAACACCAACTGGTCATCAACAACATTTATGGGTAACATTTCCGTTTTTATTGTTGTTTTTAAATTTGTTACGCACTTTTGTTATCTCCGGACAATCCGACTGAAGCAGGAAAATTTCTCTCGCAATAACAACACAAATTACACAAGAAGACATAAATTTATTACTCACAAAAACAGCTGCTGCCAGGTCTTCTCAAGAAGCCGTAATGACCAGCCAATGTTCGTAAATGAATATAAGTTTAAAGAAGGATGACAGTCGTCTTCGCTAAAAACATGTTTTCTGGATTTCGCCGATCAAAACGCAAACATCTTTTCAGCAAATCCAAACCATACTCCACGACTTCTTACGAACATGTTCGTATTTTAACTTTAGGTGAACTTTAAGACTCTTTTACCTTTGTTTCTGCTTAGTTTCCATTGATCGTTAACGAATAAAGAAGCAAATTTACTTTCTCAGTTTTACAGAAAGAATATTTTCGTTCAAACTAGACGATTGTGGCGTGTTCGTAATCCGCCAATAGAACCCTTTGTTATTGTGTAACGCGTTACGAGAATTTTGCAATTAATCAAAAAGCAAGCATTTTTGTCAGCTTTGTTATAAAAGAATTTGCTCATGCTTTTAGCTGTGCGTATATCGAGTTATGGATGCACTCGGGAAGTTTGGAGAGCACTCAAGAAGCGAGAGTTGCTCTCCACATTTCCCGCGTGCATCCATAACTCGATATACGCACGCTAAGCATGAACAAATTCTTAAATAATTCATGGAATATAATCTTCTTTATAAGAAGAATTTGAGTTTTGCTGCAGCAAATAGACGAGGAGAGACTTTAAGACAAACAATTTTCTAGCTAGAACCCCATGACTACAAGATTAATTTTGTAAACATTGATTCATGTCATCAATAAGGAAATTTGGGGGCCTTTTTGCAGATGTATTTCCTGTGAAAGGTCTTCATTGGCAAGGAATGAAGAGAGATGGCTAGATGTATTTTCAAGATAGTTTGTGACCAACCTGTCAAAATTAAGAGGTTGAGACTCAACCGATCAATACTTGCCAAGACCATTTTTTTATACTCCACCGCAGACACACTAAATACACAACTGTACATGTACTTTGAACATTAACAAGTTGATTCTGGAAAGTCTTCAATCCTTGATTTTCCTCTTTTTAAGCGTGTGCTCTAAGAAAAATTCTAAAGTTCCCAATGCTCTGTACCTGTGAAACCCAGGTTACCCAGCATATGATTTCCATGCAAAAGCTGAAATTCTCCAGTCTCCCAAGAACAGAATTAAGGACCCTGAAGTGGTCTCCAGGAGCTGGGGCTATCTGTAATTTTTATTATTTGTTTGGTTTTCAGTTCAGAGTAATATTGCCCTATTCAAGCCGACCTCTCAGACAAGTACATACAATGCCAATTGGTATGCTAGCAATGCGGTGGATGGAAATAGGGGTACACAGTGTACACACACTTTAACAGAAAGCGATCCTTGGTGGCGAGTAGACCTGGGGCGAGTAGAGCCTGTAGCTGAAGTGAATATACTCAACAGAGGAGAGTGTTGTGGGACGAGGTTAAACGGAGCTGAGATAAGAGTTGGTAGGTAGTAAGTGTGGGAAATGCTGTAATCAGTTGCTTTACCTTGTTCAAATTTGTTCCTTGTTCATTTTGAAATATTTCAATTAATATGAGATTACTTTTCCATTGGCTTTTGCACGTGAAGCACGCTTTTTTGTCTTTACCTTACCGTTGTTTAGCACGACTACAACGCTGTTTTGTACGACTAAAACGTCAAACTTCCCAGTTACACATTACTTTTATGGAGGAATTGTCGCATGTGCTTACCCAATATTTTTTTTTCCTGTGTTCATGTTCGCTTTTATTTTTCACTGTTGCTCATTTTCACTTTGCTGGCCGCTAGGACTTCTCATTTTCTCACCGCCGCTTTGAATTGCCATGTTTTTCTTCTTACGAAATTTGTCTCCTTTGTTTTCAATAACTCGCTCTAGCTCTTTCTCTGTTATCCACGTTAGTGTAAACATCAAAAATAATGCCGAAATATACACGACTTTTTTCTTTCTAAAAGTCCGGGCGGCCATGTCATTTCCTTCCAAATAAAACCTTGAGTTGCATTTAAGTTCCCATACCTGTTGATTGAGTTATTTTACATTGGTATGCCGGTAGTTCGGATGGACGGTCGCTCGCTCGCTCGGCGTACGGTCACGTGATTACCAAATTTTCTCGGATGGGTAGATTACCACATTTCCTTAGCTATGGGGCTCTGCTAGCGCCGCGGGTGGAGCTCCACTATTACAGATAAATCCAATATCATCACAGTCAGGAAAGAGGAAAGGGAGATCTAAGTAGACTCTAATTGATTCTAACGTGATATTATCGCGATAATATCCGATATCATTGCAATCAGGAAAGGGGAAAGGGAGATCTAAATAGACTTTAGTAGATTCTAACGTGATGTTATCGCGGTAATCATCCAGTATCATCGCAATCAAGAAAGAGGAGGGTGGGATGTAAGTAGACTCTAGTGGTAGATATATAGAGAATATTACACGGTGGCGCGAAGATATGAATTTTATTTTCGAGTGGCAAAACAATATTTTACGAACGAGTGCAGCGACTGAGCAAAATATTGTTTTTGCCACGAGAACTAAAATTCACATCTTCAAGCCGCCGTGTAATGTCCTTTTTATTATATAGACAAAAAGACATCGATAAAATAATAGAGGGAAATGACCGAAATTACGTCATCGATAAACTCACCTGTGAGATTATGGAAAAGAAACCACTCGGGTCCCGGATGTTGCTTTTATGAATTTTACGAGTGGTATAATTTCCAGTAAAACACTCGTGTCTATATAATAAATAGATATATTTTAGATATAGGTATATAGATATAAATATGAGAAAATTATCCGATACCAGGAGCCGAGTAATCGGCTCCTGCCGATACATGATATCCTTTCGATATTGCACCCAGCCCTACGCTAATGTAAAGGCTTTGCAAGTGAGATTGCGCACTCCCCTGATCTTGAAGTGAATGCCAAGATTGTTTCTTTGTTACCTTTTCGACTATTATTATACATCATTGCGTTCAAATAATGAAGTTTCTGCTACCTCACATTGTGTAGTTCCAAAAAATATCCATACCCGCCCCCCCCCCCCCCCCCTTCCACGGAGGGCACTTTTGCTAAAGACCCCCACCCCAATAGAATTTCCATTCCAGGGGGTGCTTGTCATACCCCCAACCCCCTGGAACTTCTGTTATTATTCAACTTGGCTGGGTACCCTCTGTAAAGAATATTTGTTTCAAAAATGTTGTTGCACTTTATTATTACGCGGAAGATAATTTTTTCTGCGATAAAATTAAACAAAATATTTTCATTTACCTTAATACGGTGTCTAATTATCTCAAGGACTTTCTAATAAGTAACCATACAGGCAATACCTTACCGTACTGACTACACGAGTAATGTCATCTGCAAAAGAACCCGTTACATTCAAACTAAACACCGAGTGAAATTTCATTACGTCATTCCTGTTAGAACACGTTAAAAGAAGGCTTAGAACATGACCAAATTACGGTAAATCAAATGTGAAATAAAGCAACAGCCTAAACAGCTAGATAACCAGAAGTTTATTCATTAGCCGATGACATTTGTATTAAAGAAAACTGTCGCGTTAGCCGCGAAAAAGCATTTAGCCAACCGTGCATCTAGATGAAAGATGATCAATGCAACACTGGTAACAGTAACATAACTTATAGCTTGTTCAACAGATAAGCTGTTATTTATTCATAACTCATCAATCTTACTCAGACCCCCTGGATAAAACCTCTGATCGCAGTCCCTCACCACTCAGAAATTGCCTCCTTTTGAAGCCCCACTCCCCTCAGAATTTCCGTTGCCCTCCGTGGGGAGGTGGGGGGGTATGGATATTTTCTGGAACTTCACATTTTCTTTAATTCACTTTGCCAGGAAATGAAACAACAAATGGAGGAGCAAACAACCATCTTTGTGCAAATATCACGCAAATCCCACAAGGAGGTTCCAAGACATATTCCTGTCGTCCCAAAGCATATGGCAGATATTTGTATATCAGAATACCTGGCAGAAACAAAATTTTGACTCTCTGCGAGGTTGAAGTTTATAATTCATTAAGTAAGAGTGTTAATCTTTCCTCCTGCTTATTTTGTAGGTATGCATGATGCTTGTGTGTGTATCTTTTTTTCTCCTTTTACTAAACAAGTAATCTGATTTAAAAAATACTTGCCATGGCCATCTTTTTATTCTGCACTGCAGACACACTACATGTATGTACAGCTGTACATGTACTTTGAACATTAACAAGTTGATTCAGAAATGCCTTCAATACTTGATTTTCCGCTGTTTAAGGCTGTACCCTAAGAAAACTTCTAAGGGGCCCAATGCTCTATAGCTGTGAGATCCAGGGTGCCCATGCCAGAATATGATTTCTGAGATTTTCTAGTCGCCCAAGAGCTGGGGAGAGCACAGCCTGAAACCCTGCTGTGTTTATCTGTAATTGTTATTATTTGTTTGGTTTTCAGTTCAGAGTAATATTGCCCTATTCAAGCCGACCTCTCAGTCAAGTAGACTCGGTAATTACTATGCTAGCAATGCGGTGGATGGAAATAGGGGTACAATGATTGGCAAATGTACACACACTCTCGAAGACAACAGTCCTTGGTGGCGAGTAGACCTGGGACGAGTAGAGCCTGTAGCTGAAGTGAATATACTCAACAGAGGGGACTGCTGTGGGAGCAGGTTAAACGGAGCTGAGATAAGAGTTGGTAGGTAGTAAGTGTGGGAGATGCTGTAATCACTTGATTTACCTTGTTCAGATTTGTTCCTTGTTCATTTTGAAATATTTCAATTAATATGAGATTACTTTTCCATTGGCTTTTGCACGTGAAGCACGCTTTTTTGTCTTTCCCTTGCCGTTGTTTTGCACGTTGTTTGTGCTCGAAATCATGCAATTACTTATAGATATTGTTATTGTTTCAGTTTACGATGTGATCTTGGATTCGTGGATGTTGTGATAAATTAAGATTGATTCAAGGAGAGCTTCCGTAAAATTAAAGTACATCCACGTAATCGTAATTTATCGCGTCGAACCCAAACAAGTTGGTTCTTGAGGTTTCGGGCGCCGATCCGTTACAAACATTTTCTTCCTACTTGGTTACATTCATGTAAAGTAACGATTCGCACAGATTCTATTTCAGTGAGCCAATACATTCATCAAAGTAAAGGTTTTGCAAGTGCGATTGTAGCACTCCCCTGATCTTAAAGCGAATACCAAGATCGTTTCTTTGTTACCTTTTCAACTATTATTATACAAGAATTATGTTTAAATACTGCAGTTAATGTTACCTCATATTTTCTTTTATTCGCTTTGCAAGGAAATGACACAACAAATGGAGGGGCAAACAACCATCTTTGTGCAAATATCACACAAATCCCACAAGGAGGTTCCAAGACATATTCCTGTCGTCCCAAAGCATATGGCAGATATTTGTACATCAGATTACTTCGCAAGATAGCTTTGACGCTATGCGAGGTTGAAGTTCATTCCTATCTCAAATCAGAAAGTAAGAGCGCATTTCTTTCCTCCTGTTTATATTATAGGTATGCATGATGCTTGAGTGTGTATCTTGTATCTTTTTTTTGCCTTTTGCCAAAAAAGTAATCTGTTTTAAAAATTGTTTTGTATAGTTCACATATCTTTTGTGGTGTTTGCCTAATTTGATACAGTCATGTGATAGATTCTTCTTACCAAGGGAATTCAGTTGTTAACAACAGTTTCAACAATGTAAACTATTTTAAATTCCCTTAAATTTCAGTTTACTAAGGTGCATTGTATTATTTGTCACTTTACATCATTCTTAATATTGTCCACGATAATCAGCCGGGAAAACCTTGAGAAATAAAGGGGCGTCTTTTAGTGTGTACTGTACTGTATCTTAAGCAGAATTCAGTGAATATGAATTGATTAAGTATGAGGAAATTCGTGCCCCTTTCCGCGCTAGTTTCTTGGTGAGTTGACGACGTGTGCGATCACTAAATGACATAATACAAAAGACTGAAATATATATAGGATAAAGTCGACGCTCTTTCGAAGGAAATAGCACAGCTGAAAGAGTAGGTTCTTATCGACTGGGCCATTACCTCTGGTGCCGAAGTAATCGCTACCTCTGGAAATAGCAGCCATAATTCTTCGAATGATGAAACCGTGTCTCGTAGTCTACAATATCGGAGCGACGAACACGACGACCTGTCGGCCTCTAATTCTGATGTCGTTAATCAGGTCAAGGCATTAAGCCTTAATCAGCGTAACGCTGAAGTTGCACGTGTTGGCAACCCCATTGACGAGGTTGAGGAATAGAGCTACCAACTCAATAATTGGCCTACCAGAGAAAATCAGTGAAACCGCAGCTGAAACAAGCGCCCTGAGCGTAAAATTATTCCAGGAGTTGGGGAGAGAAGTGTTTCTGTCGGACATTGCTTATCGCGCCCCCGCGAGACAGCAAAATGGCGCCCCGAAACCCATCATCTGCAAATTCGTGAGACACCTAGCAAAAGCAAGTGTCGTGGAAACTCGACAAAGTGCCTCTCAAGTCAACCCATCAAACATCGGTCTGTCTGCTGATAGTGTTCTCGATAGACTCAAAATCTTCGATCATCTCACCCCCTATTCAAAACCTGTTGTTCGAAGCGAAGAGATCTAAAGAACAGAACCAATACCGCTTCTGCTGGGCCAAGAATTCCATTATATATTTACTGGAAGAATGAGGGTTCCCGACAAAGTAAAGGAAATTGGTAGTCTACGGCGATTTGCTTCAAAGACCTGACATTATGAGTTTTAAGTCTTGTGACTTAGACCCTATTCCTGTTTTTATCATGAATTGTCAGTTCAGTGATAACCAAGATTATCAACCTTTCAGTGGAATCTGGAGTACTTTCTACTGATTTGAGAGTGGCCAGTGTCAAACTATGGCACTGCTCAAGAAGCAGTCTTTGAGTTCTGATGAATTCAAGAATTTTAGGCCAATTTCGAAGTAGGGTTTTTTGTCTAAAGTAGTCCAGAAATGTGTTGCCAAGCAGGTTACTGATTATTTAGATGCCAATGGTCTCAATGTCTTATATCAACCAGCATTCAGGAAACTTCACAGCACTGAGACGGTCTTAATCCGTGTCCATAATGATATCACAATTGCCTTAGATCAGAAAAGATCAGTGATTTTGCAGCTCCTTGATCTTTCCGCGGCAACTGAGACTTTGGATCACTGTATCTTACTTTCGCGCCTTTCTCGTCGATTTGGAATTGGTGGTACGGCATTGGAATGGTTTCGATTGTAGTTGGGTGATCGCACTGAGTTTGTAAATACCAATGGATCTGTACCTCCGTTCGACGTGTTCTGCAGTTGGTGTACCCCAGGGTTCGGTTCTTGGACTTCTTTTATTCTCATTGTACGCCTCTCTACTGAGTGATATCGCCAGTAATCATGAACTAAGTTTTCACTTTTATGCGGATGACAGGCAGCTTTATGTAACATTCGAGACGTCATCCCTTAATGATATGAAATTGAGCAAGTGTAGATTGGAAGGCTGTGTACTAGTAATTGACTCCTGGACGCCTTTGAATAAGCTAAATTTAAATAAAGACAAAACTTAACTTCTTGTGATGTCATCTTTGCACCGTGGTCGACCTCCTTTGTCACATATTCATGTTTGTGATGAGAGAGTGCTGGCTTCCCCAAGAGCGGGGAACATTGGAGTTCTCTTCGACGAATCTTTGAATATGGTTCCTCAGGTGACAGCAATGTGCAAATCTGCATTCTATCATCTCCGTAAAATTAGGCTCATTCGTAAACATCTCACCTTTGATGCAGCCCAGCTTCTTGTTCAAGCTCTTGTTACATCAAAGCTGGACTACTGTAATTCGTTACTGTATGGTTTACCTAAGAACGTGAATAAACAGCTCCAACGTCTGCAGAACGCAGCTGCTGGTGTTGTTACTCTCTCTTCCAAGTTCTGTCATATTACACCTGTTCTTGCGAATCTTCACTGGCTCTCGATTTATCTCCGGATTGAATTGAAAATACTTATCGTTATCTGCAAGACTTTCCATGGACATGATCCTACTTATATCAAAGATCTTCTTCAATGTTACTTTCCGGTACGGGATCTTAGGTCTTCAAAAAATCTACTTGTCATGCCTGCTTTTAACATAAACAGTTATGGCCGTCGAGCTTTTTCTGTTGCTACGCCGCTTCTTTGGAACAGTCTTCCTCAGCATATTAGGCATGCTGGATCACTAGACTTTTTAACAGACAGTTGAAACAGTTTTTTTTAGACGCGCCTTTTTAAATTGATTACGTGACTGTGGTGTTTTCATATCAGATCTTAAATTATTTTATCTGAAGTTTTTGTAGTTTTCTATTTCTAAATTTTAAATTTTCTCTTTAAATAGCGCCTTGGACCCTGGAGGAAGGGCGCTTTATAAGTGTCTCAATATTATTAGTAGTAGTCATAGTCGCTACTGGGTGGCACGACCAATCAGAATCGAGTATTTCAAACACGTGACTGAATTAATTAACTCTCGACCAATCAGCGTCCAGGATTTCATGGGGGTTAGTACTACATGCAAAACCATTACGAAAAGTCTCCCAACATACCCCCGTCATGTAAGACAGACGGAAAGTCACGTTTCAACCAGTTTTATTCTGACGTCATACCTAGCGTTACAATCGGGACGTGTGTGACGCCCTAGTGACGTCACGCCCTTGTGTTAAAACATATACGTAAAATTAATAAAATTATCATAGATTGGTGCTCTGTATAGTTCATTACATTGTTGTATAAATTTACGTTTAGTTTTCCAATTGCTCCATCCATCTCTTGTGGAACACCAACATAATTTGTGACCCTCCACAGGAATTTGATGCTAAAGGTGAAAGCACGCGCACGACACGCTTGCACGACACGCTTAGCGTGCTGTAGATCACGGATATGCACATATTAAATTGAAAAAACAAAGACGGACACACTTGCCTTTGTTTTGGCAAATTTAACACGCTAGACCTTTTGTTTTTTTGTAGCGTGCCATATGTCACGGTAAGTGTGCGAATTATAGCACGGTTAGCGTGCAATTTGGGTAAGACACGCTGAACTCGCTTGATTACTAAAACTGCTAAGATGACAAAAATGGCTAGGGTTTTCAGCGGATTTAATCAGCATTGATAACTGGTCGAAGTGAATTAAATATACCAATTGAGACTGTTTTGGAATTTGATAGTAACCGTGGCCATTTGAAAATCACGACTTAATGGTGGTCTAGCCTGGAATTAACGCGAGATCAGTGTAAACCAATTCCTCCGGCTGTCGGCTGTTGACCGGAATCGCAAAGAGGCCTGCTATCGCATGCGAGGCACTGAAGTTATGTCGCCTGAAAATTATAGTTATGCCACCGGAATATTTATTAGCAGTAATGCACAGAGAGATGAAGTTGAATAAATTAGTTTAATATATTTCTTTAAGCCATGCTGAGACGAACGAAGGTAATTAAATTGGAGAAACAAAAACTGCCTAGAATTTTCTATAGGTTGAGGAAGGCTAAACATTTCTAGATGACCCTTCCATGCATGTACAATTTCGGAATTCTGTTAAAAAATACATTTTTCGCTTACTATTCAAAAAGCGGTGAAACAGTCATTAATTAACTGATCATGTTTCGCTTTTTGTGTTATTGTCGGCCGGATCAATTAAGCAACGTTGGAAACGTTTTGGAATTTTGGTACATCTAGAAAAGCAGGCTGGTTTTTATTTGATCACTACGATGCTTGCAATCGCTAAAAAATAAATAGAATTTAGTGATCCTGGCACTTGATGATTTCTCTTATATTTGATCGTGATTGCTGCGTTTGGCAAGAAAGTGTCTTAAGTCCGAAAGATCACTGTTTTTGAGAAAATTGCAAATGTTAAGATAACCTTTGCACAGCTTCGTCAGTAAACATTTCTGGAAAGAACTTTGATTTTGCAATGCTAATACAGTTCTACCCATAAATCCAGTAGGTCACACCGTTCACTGTTTATACTTTTCAAGCGACAACGAGTTTTCAATCAGATACTATCGCTGCGATCGCTGAGGTATAACTTTTTCTTTCTGGATAGTTACCAAAAAAGGGTGCCGTTCATAATCATTTACGGTTCCTTTTTGTAGAGGAAATTTATTTAGCTTATAGATAACACGCCTTGCGTGCTTTTGCGCACACTGAAAGCGTGTTGTGCTTTTTCGCACGGAGCTTTTGTTTGAAAACTTTAACACGCTCTTTTGTTCGACTTACTCACGCTTAATTGTCTCAAGCGTGTCCTCTGAAACAAAAGAAATTGCTAATGAGGCAAGATTGAAAGCGTGCTAAAGCGTGTTAAAATAAATTCTTTTGTTTTAAAGTGAAAGCGTGTCGTGCGCGTGCTTTCACCTTTAGCATTAAAGTCCTGTGGAGGGTCACATTTGACCAGAGACGGGGAATACGCGTGACATTGGTGAATCTTAATGTTGAATGACAGTTCCAAAAAGAAATTGATCTAAAAATTGATCGTGATGTTCGTGACAACGTTTTAGATAAGGTTTTATATCAAAGTTTACGAAACCGATGTTTGTTATCGCACGTGGAACACCAACAAAGGTTAACAAGAGAGGGTCTATGTCCATGACAACCGTGGGCAATTAGTGGAACGAAGAAATCTGTAACACAAATTGCAATGTTTTATGAAAAAGTCCGGTCATAAAAAAAGAAATTGAACCGCAGTAATTAATGCTGGCAAATAATGATTGAGTTCTCTACATCGTCTAACAAAAGCACGCCTTCGAGTCGGTGTCCACTGTCTCCAACCCCCTTTTGTAGAACACCAACATAATTTGACCGAAGATGGACGATAGTCGTGACATGTATGAACTTTTTGAAATGCAATCCGTTGTAGCTGTAGTTTGTTGGAAAACGGACCACCATAAGAGAATTATTTCTCGGCCATAGTTGTCTTTGGACAAACACGCGGCGGGTTGATTATGCAAAAATCTTCAACTTAAGACCAGGTATCGTGTAAAAAAAATGCAATTAAGAATTAGCCGTTTAGCTTTTGTCTTTTTTAAAAAATGAGCGATTAGGACATTGAGTTCCCACTTCGAAAAAAGTCAAGGAATGTTGTTTGACAATCATCTAGAACATGTTGTATTTCTTTGCAAAATTGTAATTCTCTGTCTATCGACAAACCTATGAAATACCTGTCGCAAAAACTACAAGACGATTCAGAAAAAGAGGGCTCTTTTAACCCTGATTTGATAGTAAACAATCTATTATGTGTTCAACATACAAACACGCCTTCCGTTCAATCATGATTTCATTCTTAAAAGTTCAGTTTGCTCGGAAAAAAGTGTTAGCTCTCACCAATATTCTTTGAAACATTGTCCAGCGTCAAAGGATAGCCAGTTTTATTGGACATGTATTCTAACGGACTTACACAGCTTTGGTTGACAAACTCATCCAACAAGAAAAGCTGAATCACTGCGACGGTTGTGCTATTCAACACCCAAGTCAAAACCAACATTCTTGCCTCATGATGGATAATGATGACGCATGGAAGTATTACCAAGATGAAGTGGTGGAACAAATTGACCTGAATTCTATGCTGAACGCTACCGAAAGTATATGCAGTGCTGTCGGCTTCAAACTACGTAAATCATGGGAAGCGTACTGCCAAATATTGTCGTGGACCAGTATTTACCTCGCTTCTCTGGAACGTGATGTTGTTTAGCAGGGTGATGATCTTCAAAGCCGTATTTTATACGCTCTATACTACGCACCAAATGGGCTCAAATGGAGGGATTTCAGTGATCAACAAGAAACAATAGAATGCCCTGATAGAGTCGTGAGAAAAGAAGAACACCAATGGACCTCGACATGATAATTAATGACATCCAAAATAAGCTTTGTTTCTAAAAGTAATAAAATTTCTTCATGATGACTAAGCGTGTGTGTTTGTCTCTGTCTTTTTCAAGATGGGGCTTTCTCTGTCTTTGGTTTGGGTAGACTTTTCTCCGTATCGCATTGTATATATAGAGTTTTCCTTTATGTCTAAAAAATGTCATTTGTTCATAGTTTGTAAATGGTTTAATATACTAAACACGGTTTGTTGTCTGTCTAGCCGCGCGCGCGTGTGTGCGCCACGCGCGATTCAATCACCCGCGTAAAGGAAAAACACAGTGATATACAAGGCCCTTGTGGCCCCCGGTGGCCCCTGTGGCCCGTTCTCAATAGTCATAAACTTCGTGTCATTAGCGGTTTTATTCAGTTGATATCGAACCTTTGTACCGTGAACATCATGGGTAAGCGTGTCTGTCGTCATTGCCCGATACCGGGATGTCACTCTAAATTTTTAGTTCGATTAGCAAACCATTTGGCTCAGGTACACGATTTATCAGAGATACCAATGCGATTCGTGTGTATTACAAAGAGGCTGAACCTAAATCAAATTTTCTATAAAATGATTTAATGAGAGTGCATACAGTTGAATTAATCAGTTGTGATCATGGATCTGAGATGGAAATATGACTAAATTTTGAATCGGTGTCTGTTTGTGATGGGGCTTTCTCTGTCTTTGCTGCGAGTTGACTTTTCTCTGTATCTTGCGCAAGCCAAAACACTGAAAGTGTATTCAAGTGAGATAGAGAAGCTTGAACAAAAATTTAAATATCTACTAGAAAAGTTGAAAGAACTCCACTCTGAGGTCTTTTTAAAAGTAAACTGGGGACGATTGGTGGTGTTTTTGACTTCGCGGATAAGCTAGGATTAACCGAGGAGGAATGGGAACTATTATTTTTTTTTCTCGTGCCCACTCTCACCCAGATTCGAGGGTAGCTATATAACTAAACAAGAGAAAAGAAATCATTCGGGTTTAAACCTTCATAACGATCACCAGTGATTGGGTGCTGTCCTCCTTCGTCCACTTTTGGATTCGCACACATCTTAAGCCGCATTCGTTGCTTATTAGCCTGCTGTGGGGGAGGAGTTATCGTACAAAATTCGGAGCTCTGTGATGGAGAAAACACTGACCAGCATTTATCTCGACCCAAGTCAACCCGCAAGTTTCGATAGTTTAGATGCTGTTTAGGGAGCAATCAAAGAAAAAGGAAAGAACAAGATATAGCGTAAGCAAGTCCGAGATTGGTTGAGTCAGCAAGATGTTTATACTCTTCACAAGCCAGCAAGAAGACGCTACAAGAGAAGTCGAGTCGTCGTTTTTGGAATAGATGAGCAATTTCAAGCGGATTTGGTCGACCTCCAAAATCTCAGTCGCTACAACAAGGGCTATAAATACTTACTGACTTGTATAGATATCTTCAGCAAGTACGCGTTTGTGTTACCGTTGAAGACAAAACAAGGTCAGGAACTGGTCAAAGCCTTTCAAAAGATCCTTTCTACTGGTCGCAAACCCATCAAACTGCAAACAGATCAAGGAACAGAGTTCAAGAATCTCGTGTTCCAGAAATTGCTGCGTGACAACAACATTTCTTTTTTCACTGTTAACTCTCGGCTCAAAGCCTCAGTGGTTGCACGTTTTAACCGCACATTTAAGAATAAGATGTACAAATATTTCACGGCCAAAACACTCTCACCTATATCAATGTATTACCCCAGTTAGTGTCTTCTTACAATAACACTTACCACCGAAGTATTAAAATGAAACCGAGTCAGGTGACTAAAGCGAATGAAGCTAAAGTGTGGGATACTTTGTATGGGGATGATGTTCAAAAGCCTGTGCGATATAAATTTCAATTGGGAGATCGCGTCAGGATTAGCAAAGTGAAGAGAATGTTTGAAAAATCTTACTTACCTAATTTTACGGAAGAAATTTTTACTGTTTACAGGCGAATGGCTCGTCAAGTACCCGTTTATAAACTAAACATGATGATGCAGGTGAAATCTTAGATGGAACATTTTATGAACCCGAATTACAGAAAATTATTAAGAACGATGATGTGTACCGCGTCGAGAAGATTCTGCGGAAGAGAAAGCGTAAAGGCGTAGTAGAGTCTCTGGTGAGATGGAAAGGATACGAAGATCCAAAATTTGATTCTTGGGTTCAAGAAAGAGATATTTTGAAATTGTAATTTATGCATTTTTTGTGTAGTGAATAAAAGAAAATGAAATAATAAAATGAATGGTGTGTGGTTTCTAATAAATTTAGAATACCCAGATTAAAAAGTTCATTTCAACACAGCGTACGATGGAGGTAAAACAGTTTTATCTGCATCTCCTTAGCAATAGCAGCCTCGATAAGCTTCCCAGCAACACATTAACGGAGTACCAAGTTGGTTTACCTCAAACCGTTAGCTTGACAGGCGACTGGGAAGTAGCGTTAACGGAAATTCACTATCCTCACAGCTGGAATAATGTGCAAGAAAATTTTGGTAATCGATTCTACCTTCGGAACCAAGAATTGTCCGGAGAATGGGAAGCCCTAATTGTACCACCAGGTCATTATTCTTTCATTGGAGATATCTTACCAAAGATGAAAGAGCTGATCGAGAGTGTAAAGCGTCTCAATGACGATGTGACATTTTCCTACGATGCGTTCACTAGAAAGGTGACTGTTCACCTACAAAATAACGTAGAACTTTTCTTTGGTAACATTGGATACCTGCTGGGATTTTCACCAGAAGAAATTATTTCTAATACCTCTGCCGCTGAAAGACAAGTGGATTTGGAATACGGCTTTCACGACCTTTTCATTTACTGTGATCTTATTCAGTCACAATATGTTGGAGATGCATTGGTACCTTTGCTTCGAATTGTTCCTGTAGAAGGAAAGGTTGGGGAGCGAGTCAGTAAATCATTTTTGCGCCCCCAATATTTACCTGTCAGCAGAAAGCAATTTGAAACTGTCGAAGTCAATACAAAGACAGACACAGGGGAGTCTGTACCATTTGAGTTTGGGAGAGTGTTGTTAACACTTCATTTTCGTCAAAGTGCACCTCAGTACTTTTAAAGATGAAAAAACTCCACACTCCAAATCACAAGTTGTACGAACAGTACTATGTTAATCAAGCCAAACAAAAAGGTGGGCGTTTACCAGCGTTTCACGGTGCTCGATTTCAGCATGGTTATGGACTAGGGTCCATATTCAGAGGTCTGTTTCACTGGGTGATGCCTCACCTTCAACAGGGTGCTAAGGTGATTGGAAAAAAGGCTTTACAAACAGGTGTCAATGTCGTCCAAGATGTTCTTGATGGAGATAACATTAAAACAAACCTTTATCTCCAAAGGGCAATGGATCGAGTACCACCCCATCAGTAACATCACCGACAGTGGTCCGATCGAATTTTATGTTTCGGGAACCGGAGATGAGTATTTGGACTTGGCACGTGCTCAGTTATTTGTTAAAGCCAAGATCACAAAAAACAACTGGAACCGCCATAGATGCCGATACACAAGTAGGTCCCGTGAACCTGTGGACGTTTCCTTGAACGAGCGATTGATCTCTCCATCCACCAATACCTACCCTTATCGCGCCATGATCGAAACCTTGCTAAACTACGGAGAAGAAGCCAAAACCAGTCAACTTTCTATGGCCATGTTTTACAAAGATACCCCTGGAAAAATGGATGTTGCCAACCCTGTGGCTGCAGACGATGCTGCAAACAAGGGGTTAAAGGCTCGCTATGATTTCACTAAAGAAAGTCATATTGTAGATACGATGGGGCCCATTCAGAGCGACATTTTCTTTCAAGACCGGTTGATGCTAAATGGAGTGAATTTAAGAATCAAACTGAACCGAGCCAAGAACTCGTTTTGTCTAATATCATCAGCAGCCGCTCCAACTTTCAAGGTGGTAATCACAGAAGCCATCTTGTTCGTTCGCCGGGTGAAATTGGCCTCCTCTATTGTACTTGGCGATGCGGTTGCACTAAAACACTCCAGCGCCAAGTACCCGGTTCGCCGAGTCGATTGTAAAGTGCTGTCTATTCCAAGAGGATTTAGCAGTTTTAACCCCGACAACATCTTTTTGGGTCACATTCCTAAACGAATCGTGCTGGTCTTAGTGGATACTCAGGCATATAATGGAACTTACAGTACCAACCCGTTCAACTTCAAACACCACAATCTAACTCAAGTGGGTGTCTATGTGGACGGAGAGCAAATTCCTCGGAAAACCCTGTTCTTGAATTTTGACGAAGCTAGAGGTCAAAATGTAATAGGGGGCTATCAAAGCCTGTTCTCAGGCACTGGATAGCTATCCCAAGATGCGGGTAATCAAATCAGTAGAAGCGATTATGGCTCGGGTTACACAGCATTCTGCTTTGACTTGTCCCCAGACCACTGCTCAGGTGACCATTTTGAGCTAATAAAGCAAGGTAACCTGCGCGCTGAGCTTCATTTCAAGGAACCACTGGCCAATACGGTTAACCTTATCGTGTACGCTGAATTCCAAAACGTGATTGAAATTGACGGGAACCGCAACGTGTTGTTCGACTACACAAACTAAAAATGGACACTATTCAACTGACCCTTATTTTGAGAAAGGATAAATTTACACGAGGTTTGTTTCAAGGCGTGTATCCCTCAGATCAGTTACCCAGCCCTGTTTATCGCCAATGTGGATACGAGTGACAAGCCAGGTTCGCATTGGGTGGCGTTTTATTTCACCAAGGAGCAATGGGAAGAATTTTGCGATTCTTACGGATCACCACCCAGCAAATACAATACTACCTTTTTAAACAACAATTCTAACCAGTGGTCTTTTAATACTGTGACCTTACAAAGCATCTTTCTAAAAGTCTGCGGAAATTACTGTTTGTATTTTGCTTTATATCGTAGTCGGCATATAAGTATGAGTGCTATTGTCCATCGTTTTTGTAAAAAACACAAGTAAAAATGATAGTCTCGTAAAACGATTTATTGAAAAACATTTTCCTATAGGTTTTCCGAAATATCGTACTGATGTAAACAAGCAAAGAGCAAAAGCACAACACTAAGTTCAGTAAACAGATACCATGTAATTTCTTTTCAACACATTTTATTGAATTACAAAATGAAGTTTTGTGTTTCACAATAAAAAAAAGTCTCTTGTCATGATTTATAATCGTAACCATCGAACAGCCTGAGGGTGAGGACTCTCGACTCTGCGCCTCTGCTTTTTGACAGAAGATAACGTCACAGGTGGGGTGAGTAGCCAACACGAAGGACTTTCTGGGGTCTCCTCTCTCACTCTTGCTTTAATCTCTCTTATGGCACTCTGACGTTGGGGATTACGAACCAAGTTTTCGGGGACATTCATTCGAGCCAGGCCCATAGCAAACACGGACCACCCCACTGGTTCAAATACTTTTCGGTGACGCAATGTGTCGTTGACTAGGTCGACCACATGAGAACCTGGGATTGGTTTGTTTTCATACAGCAGCTCTCCTTTATCATTCCAGTGCAACACGTCCTGCTGTTTTTTTAATTTTATCCAACAACTGTCTAGCCCCAGCTTTGTAAATTTTGGGTACACTTTTCACGAACTCTTGCTCTCCTGCTGTTGGAAGAGAATTATCTGGAGAAGCTTCCTCTGTAGATTCTGCGTTCTCAACTGGTTTGGGGGTTTCTGTTGTTTAGGGGTCGTTAACTTCACATTGAGAGGCTGGCCTTTCCACTGATCGTAATAAGTCAAGTACCGTTGCAACACCTGATTGTAAAGCTTCGCCTTTTCCTCTTCACCAAGTTGTTTACTTTCTAAAATATCCCCCATTTGGCTATCCAGATTTTTCAGAGTTTGTGTTACAGGTGGTGTTAATATCTGCTGGCGTTGCTGCAATCGTTCCAGAGTGTTTTCAGGAACGAGAACCATGCGTCTTGTATGATTCATCTTAACTAAGAAGCGAGCTCAACACTCGAAGAACGGGAGGTAGCAAAACACTTAAAAAGTTTCCTCCGTGTTGTACCAAGATTTGCTTTTTCTTGTTTAGCGGGGTACTCTTTTCAGCTAGAGTAGTCAAGGCTTTCTTGTGCTTAAGAAGTTTTCTCTTCGCCGGTTTACTGACACGGACTGTTTCTTTAAGTACGTTGAATACACACTTACAAATGGCTTTTACTAAAGCGTCGTCGGCTGCTTTCAAAATTGCTTTACGTTGAGCTGGGGTACACTTGACGAGGAGCTTAAGAAAATCGTGGTTCTTTCTTAGTCACTGGGCCATACTCAACTGATATCAATCACTACGACGGAGCTTTTTTATACCTTTCTGACATAGGCGAGCTGAGTCTCCCCAGGGAAAATGTTTGTGCGTAACCGGAAGTCGGTAGGTGTTTCCGGTTTGAGGTCGCATAACAGGTAGCCATAAGGGCGTTTTGTCGCATCCTGAAACGCTTCTTGCATGTATTTGACATGACCGGGAAACATCTGTTTCGCCAAGTGACTGAGTTGACTGCTATCTCGCGGAGACTTGAACATCACCAAATAATGGCAATTCAAACTCATGTCTCTCAGTTCTTTTCCCCGGTGAAAAATATTTTTAAGAATGAAAATAACGCTTAAAGGGACAGTGTCTCGATTATGCGCACGCGCGTGTGTCATCTTTTTTTTCTTCAAAAGACAATAGAACTGTCATATTGACTCGACAAGATTTCCTTCCGGACCGCACCGCCGACGGAGTTTTGTTGTTTATATTCTCAAGTAATATTTTAGACTTTTGCGATCGAAGAAGTCTTTCGTCTTATATAAATATTTGGTTCGCGGTTCGAGGACTCGTCGCGATTTTATCGCTAGCTGGGCCGCCTCGTGTCAGAGGTAAATTGTGCCAAGTCCAGTAATATCTTCCTGATTTGCTCGCGTTCTAGCCTCAAACGTTGAAAGACAAAAAAATGCAATCTCAACACTATGAATCATCACAAAAGGTTAGTAAAAATTATATTATGATTTCAGGGCACTAGTTTTTCTAAAAATGTAGCGCCTGTTTGTTTGATTTTGTCGGCCGTAGGGAGATTGATTCAAAAGTTTACTAACGCGTCGTTGCAAAACATTCTGCTTCGCGAAGCTCCCCTCCACAAGATCTCCTCAGTCACATCCATGTATCAATGGTTTCTTTCTTACAGTCTCTATTGTTTCTGTTTTATTTCTGCGTATTCCTTTCACAATTATCTGAGCTTGTATGGAAGCTAGCAGAAGAAATAAGCCTTCAATCGGCATCAAAGTGCTTCCAATCGTTTGGTCCTCCGGCCAACGGCAATAAAAGTAACGCCATAAAATCCAGATTTTGCCCAAATCGAAACTTAACCGGAACAATGTATCACTGATCTGTAATCCTGAGAAGTTTAATTGTCGTATTGAACCCGGCCAAGCGCGATGCAAACGGATTTTTCAAGGTTCTCTTACTCTCCTCGCATCTTTTGATTTCGCGACATTCTGTCCAAAAATCAAAGTTTGGTGCATGCGCAGTAACGGGATACTGTTCCTTTACATTTCGGTGATGACAGCCCTTAGTAAACAAATTGGTAATTCTTTAATCATTGCTAAGTTCCTGCATTAAATCGTCAATGACCACTAAATTCCGAATGGTTGGGTTTATCATGGATAACTCCTTCTACGAACGTGATGTTTGGAATAGTCCTTAGCATTTCATCCTAAGCCGGTTGCTATATTCCATAACACCAAATGATATTTTCAGGAGCTCTGTCTATTTTTTCTTCTCCAGATTCCAACAGGTGTTTGACAAAACGACTTTTTCCACAACAAGTGGGGCCAGCTACAATAGCAGGAAAGGGGTGTTTCCACCTTGGGTCCATGTTGACAACTGACTGGTTGAACTGCGTTTGCTTTTATTTATAGCGAAATGGTCTTTGGAGGAGTATCTTTATCATAAACTCGAACCATGTTGGTATTTTGTAATTAAGCAAACTGGAGCCAATATTTTCTCTCTAAGTCAGACAGCTCGTGTACCTGAGCCAAATGGTTTGCTAATCGAACTAAAAATTTAGAGTGACATCCCGGTATCGGGCAATGACGACAGACACGCTTACCCATGATGTTCACGGTACGAAGGTTCGATATCAACTGAATAAAACCGCTAATGACACGAAGTTTATGACTATTGAGAACGGGCCACCGGGGCCCACAAGGGCCTTGTATATCATTGTGTTTTTCCTTTACGCGTGTGATTGAACCGCGCGTGGCGCGCGCGCGCGGCTAGACAGACATCAAACCGTGTTTAGTATATTAAATCATATTTATTTACAAACTATGAACAAATGACATTTTTTTAGACATAAAGGAAAACTCTTTATATACAATGCGATACAGAGAAAAGGCGACCCGAAACAAAGAAAGAGAAAGCCCCATCTTGACAAAGACAGAGACAAGCACACACCGACTCAAAATTTTAGTCATCATGAAGAAATTTTATTACTTTTAGAAACAAAGCTTATTTTGAATGTCATTAATTATCAAGTCAAGGTCCATTGGTGTTCTTCTTTTCTCACGACTCTATCAGGGCATTCTATTGTTTCTTGTTGATCACTGAAATCCTTCCATTTGAGCCCATTTGGTGCGTAGTATAGAGCGCATAAAATACGGCTTTGAAGATCATCACCCTGCTAAACAACATCACGTTCCAGAGAAGCGAGGTAAATACTGGTCCACGACAATATTTGGCAGTACGCTTCCCATGATTTACGTAGTTTGAAGCCGACAGCACTGCATATACTTTCGGTAGCGTTCAGCATAGAATTCAGGTCAATTTGTTCCACCACTTCATCTTGGTAATACTTCCATGCGTCATCATTATCCATCATGAGGCAAGAATGTTGGTTTTGACTTGGGTGTTGAACAGCACAACCGTCGCAGTGATTCAGCTTTTCTTGTTGGATGAGTTTGTCAACCAAAGCCGCATAAGTCCGTTAGAATACATGTCCAATAAAACTGGCTATCCTTTGACGCTGGACAATGTTTCAAAGAATATTGGTGAGAGTAAATACAACATGTTCTAGATGATTGTGAAACAACACTCCTTGACTTTTTTCGAAGTAGGAACTCAATGTCTTAATCACTTATTTTTTAAAAAAGACAAAGGCTAATCGGTTTGTTCTTAATTGCATTTTTTTTTACACAATACCTGGTCTTAAGTTGAAGATTTTTGCATAATCAACCCGCCGCGTGTTTGTCCAAATACAACTATGGCCGAGAAATAACTCTCTTATGGTGGTCCGTTTTCCAACAAACTACAGCTACAACGGATTGCATTTCAAAAAGTTCATACATGTCACGACTATTGTCCATCTTTGGTCAAATTATGTTGGTGTTCTACAAAAGGGGGTTGGAGACAGTGGACACCGACTCAAAGGCGTGCTTTTGTTAGACGATGTAGACAAAAGAGATGGATGGAGCAATTGGAAAACTAAACGTAAATTTATACAACGATGTAATGAACTATACAGAGCACCAATCTATGTTAATTTTATTAATTTTACGTATCTGTTTTAACACAAGGGCGTGGCGTCACTAGGGCGTCACACACCTCCCGATTGTAAAGGTAGGTATAACGTCAGAATAAAATTGGTTGAAACGTGACTTTTCGTGTGTCTTACCTGACGGGGGAATGTTGGGAGACTTTTCGTGATGGTTTTACATGTAGTACTAACCCCATAAAATCCTGGACGCTGATTGGTCGAGAGATAATTAATTCAGTCACGTGTTTGAAATACTCGATTCTGATTGGTCGTGCCACCCAGTAGCGACTATGACTACTATTATTGTTATTATTATTATTAACGTTATTATTATTATTATTATTGTCTCTATTATCAGAGTCTTTGCTGGTGTTCATTTTGTGCATCAGCCGGGCGTAGACCATGCACCTAGAGCGTCAGCCACTCCAGTCAATCATTCTGTTCGTACACTGAGCACCTTTCTAAGGATTCGTGCAGATCCCAGCATGCAGATCTTTTGAATCTCTGTCATAGTAGCTCTCTCTGATACTTTCTTGATGTTTTCTACCATACCCTTCTTCACTGTACCAAGCGCACCAACAACCACAGGGATCACTACGGTTTTCATATGCCACATTCTCTGTATTTCTAGTTCTAGGTCTTTGTTCTTGCATTTTTTTCAGTTTCCTTCAGTGCGATGTTTCTATCTGATGGAACAGTCATATCAATAAGTTTGCAGGTGGAATTCACTGAATCTTTAACGATGATATCTGGTCTGTTCGCTGTTATAGTTCTATCAGTATTGACTGGCATGTCCCACATGATGGTGATGTTGTTATCTTTATTGTGTGTCACGGTCTCTGGCTCGTGTTCGTACCATTTGTCTGTAATCTCTATATCATGATCTTTACATATGCTCCAATGGAGATATGCTGCAGCATTATTGTGCCTGGAGGTGTACTCTGTTTTGGCTAATACCTCACATCCAGATACAATATGGTCCACTGTCTCTTCTTGTTGCGAACACAATCTGCATTTGCTCTCCACTTGCTGGCCACATATTACTTTCTGGTAGTTTTTATTATTATTATTATTATTGTTATTATTATTATTATTATTATTATTATTATTATTATTATTATTATCTCTTTTATCACAGTCTTTGCTGGTGTTCTTTTTGTGCATCAGCCGGGCGCAAACCATGCACCTAGAGCGTCAGTCACTCAAGTCAATCATTCTGTTCTTTTAACGACATTCATCGACAAGATCTGCAATAATGTCGAAATCGAACCACACCTTCAACCCCTGGACAACGAGCGATTTCATTTGAGGAGCGCTGTTACAAGTTCTGAGGCAAGGTTGGACATCAGAGCGGGAGGTTTCTGGGCAAGAGGAGTTACGGCATTTTTTGATGTTAGAGTTACGCACGTCAACTCCAAGTGTTACCAGAGCAAGCCAACATCGGAAGTGTTCAAAGAGCAAGAAGAAGAGAAGAAGCGCAAGTACCAGCAGCGGGTGTTAGATGTAGAAATGGGTTCGTTTACGCCTGTAGTGTTTGGAACCAGTGGCGGAATGGGAAACGAGTGTCAGCGGTTCTTAAAACATCTCGCAGACAAGATAGCTCAGAAAGACACCGAGCCTTATCATGTTGTAATCACTTGGCTCAGGACACAGATCTCGTTTGAACTCTTAAGATCGGTACATGCATGCGTCAGAGGTTCGCGAACGCCATTTCGTAGCAAGATAGAGCAATCATTAGACTGCAAAATAAATGTCGCTAGTGCGGATATCTGAAATATGTGTCTATATGCTTTTATACTTAGGGCTTTTTATGGACACTGTCATTAGTATGATTCGATTGTATGATCTTAATATCTCTGCATAATGGAATTCTTAATTTTATAGAATTTTGAACTTTTGTTATTAATTATATCTATTTCCTCTTCTTTCATGTAAGGTTAAGTTACTTCTATTTTTTTAGAATTTGTAAATGAACAGTTTTTTCTTTCTTCACTTATTATATATAGGATTGTTTTTGTTCTCTAATGAAGGCCGAGGGGTTTCTTTTGTAACGGATGGAATGTAGATAGTGTTTTGATGAATTAATTAGATTTTTGTGTAACAGCAGGTTGATTGTAAATAGGATTTTAATTGAAAAAATTAAAATCTTTATTACAAAACCTCAATTAAAATCCTATTTACAATCAACCTGCTGTTACAAAAAATCTAATTAATTCATCAAAACACTATTCATTTACAAATTCTAAAAAATAGAAGTAACTTGACCTTACATAAAAGAAGAGGAAATAGATATGATTAATAATAAAAGTTCAAAATTCTATTCTAATTCAATCCGGAACTACTCTAATTCATAAAAGTTCAAAATTCTAAAATTCTAATTGGATTTTAATTGAGGTTTTGTAATAAAGATTTTAATTATTATTAAAAAGGAAAAAAAATCATTCTGTTCATACACTGAACACCTTTCTGAGAATTCGCGCAGATCCCAGCATGGAGATCTTTTGAATCTCTGTCATAGTAGCTCTCTCTGATACTTTCTTGATGTTTTCTACCATACCCTTCTTCACCAGGCGGTGTGCGTCACGAGATTCGACCAATCAGAATGCGTCATTTGTAGAGTGATTTTCGCGCTCGGAAAGAGCCGTGTTCAGAGGTATATATGGTGAAATTTTCGCTTTATTCCAAGCTTGTGTTGGTAATTTCGACACTATACCGCCGTGGAAAGTTGTCGGAACACTTTATCTTGATAGCAGTTGCGTTACTTTTTAATATTTTGCTTTCCTGAGCGTTTGTGACAAGTTTGAATTACTCGGTCATGTGCAGGCCGCCATGATGATTGGAGTGTTGTTTTTGCCGTTCTTCTTGGATTTATTGCTGGTTACTGTTAGCGGTTTTATCGAATTATTTTGGCCATCTTGTTTCTTCAACCTTTCTTCTTTGCAAATTTCGGGGTCTACCCGGGTCTACCCCTGTTAGTTTTTCCGTTATGAGCCGTTGAAAGTGTCTTGGAATTGAGACATCGTCTTAGCCAAGTAGCACAACTCCCGGGAAACGGGCTGAGAAAACATGCCGAAGCGGATGCCGACGTGAAGGGAGTAACGCCAAATCCAGGAAGAGTTTGTTCTATTTTAAACCACAGAAGGTAAATGAGTTTGAATATTGTAATAACCTTTGGAAAAAAAAACATTTTTCATAACCC
>OZ037788.1:15797913-15822913 GCA_964035525.1 Porites cylindrica | reverse complement strand
TTATATATATATATTTTTTAGGTTGTGTACTTGATCCAGTAGGAGTATCGGATAGAAGCGTTTTTTCGGATCAGAGGTTTTCAGCTTCGTCATCTATTAGGGGCCGCAGTGCATCTGATGGCCGACTTAAAGGAACCATTGCCTGGATTCCTCTCACAAGCGATGACAACAATGATTTCCTGCAGATCGACCTGGGATCTCTTTACTTTGTTTGTGGAGTAGCAACACAAGGACATCCCAATAATTATTATTGGACAAAAACATACAAGATAAAGACGTCCCTGGATAATGTCGGGTGGACATTCTACTCTGAGGGTGGTTCCGAAAAGGTACATCCTTTTTCGCTATAGGTGAAGTAATAGCGAAATTATAATCGTGGAGACACTAAGTAATAAAGAATTGTGTTTACCTCTTAGCCTTGAGAAACCAGGATTTCACATGCCGAAGTTGCTTTCGTCCCCTTTCTCTCCCTTCCATTCGCTTTCCTTTCTTTTCTCCCATCTTCACCGTCTCTAATTGCCCCCTTCTTTTCTTCCTGCCTCCTGCCTTTCTTTATTTTTCCCCTCATTGCTACAGCCTTTCGTCCTTGGTCTCTCACTGTTTACATAGGAAACGTTAGGGAAATAAGTAGTAAAATGCAAAAGAAACTGACATAGACGTGGTTTCCTTTTTAATATCCTTTGCCTATTGTTCTGCCGGCGGGAGTCATCGTCAGCGTAGTTGCAATCCTCATAAATATCGTTTGTTTATATGTTTTTTTTTTTTTCTGCTATTAACCGTGAGCGGGTAGGGTGAGACGTAAGATACGTAAAAAAGGCACCAGACGAATTTTCGGCCGGTTGAAAAATTTGATCTTGCTTTATTTTTCCCCTCATTGCTACAGCCTTCCGTCCTTGGTCTCTCACTGTTTACATAGGAAACGTTAGGGAAATAAGTAGTAAAATGCAAAAGAAACTGACATAGACGTTAATATTTTCGCTTTCTTGACACGGAACTAACGAACCAGTTTGAGAATTTTTTTTTTTTTTTCAGTTGTTTTTCCATCTACCCATGCGCAGAACACTACCTCAACTGAAATCCAGTATGGTGTCTCCCAGTCGAGTTACCACGCATCCATGCGACCACGCCCTTGCTAGACAAAAATTTACATGGTTATGGTGTTCATACCTCTTGATTTTTCTCATTTCAAATGTTTGAACGGTTAGGCGTTCAAATTTTCGTACGGTTAGCGTGTTTCCGTGCGAATGAAACACCTAAACGCACGAATTTGTCTTTCTCGGTATTTTATAGAAATTTTTGTTAATTTGCTTTTAGGTATTTACTGGAAATGATGACAAGAAGAGCATTGTAAGAAGTGAACTATATGAGCCACTTGCTGCCAAGTTTATTCGTTTTTATCCAGTTACATTTCACAACAGCAAAGCATTAAGGGTGGAGGTGTATGGATCTAAGCAAGGTTGGTCTCTTAGTACATGCCCAATATTCAAAAGACAACCACAGCATTAAAAAAATGCACTTTTCCTGAGTGTCAATGTATTTAGCACCAAAGTACTAATAAGGGACACTATTTTTTACGGGACCGCCATTTAAAGTGGTCATTCGAGCCACACGAAGGTCTACCTGTCTGCAGGGCAAAGGGAGTACCTTCATTTCTCAGTTATTTGAAGACCTTGCGTATTGATCCGGCCCTGGGAATCGAACCCTCGACTTCCCGCTCTGCTGTTAAACGCTCTACCAACTGAGCTAACCCTACCGCTAAATTCTGGTTTGTACATACGATGCAAGGAAACTGACTCATCGATCAGTGACCACTTAGTTCAGTGCTCAGTTTTAGTAGGGACCGGAGGTTAAGCATGCAACCACAAGGGCGACGGCATCAAAAACCTCACTTAAAAAAACATCGGCGCTCTTTCAAACTTCATCGCTTTTGTTTCATAACGCTAAATTTGTCAAATGTCAGAGAATTTTTCGCCAGTTGAGTTCTAAAGGTCTGTCTCTCAGTTAAGAAAAAAAAAAGGGAAAGGAAAATCGTTGTCTTGTGTCCACATTCTCAATGAAACGAGAATTTAAGGAGTTTCACGTCGTTGTCGTGCAGTGACGGCCAAGAAACAAAAATACCTGATGCACATGCAAAGTTGTTGTAAGTTTTTCTTATCTAAAGCCCTGTTCACGCGTAGCCGTTTTTGTTTGAAAACGGATATTTTTTTTCTCCGGTTGAGCTTACCTTCCACACTCACTAATGCACTGAAATTGATCACCGGAAACGCACCTTTTCAAAAACGCTCTCCCGAATCTCGATTTTTGAAAACGTACTCGGCTTTTCTTTTACGTGTGGACGGACGAAAACGGTTTCGAATTCGGAATACGATGATGTCAGACATCATATACTTCCAGCATAACGCATGGGCAGTAATGAAGCTATGGTATTTCTATCGATTTAGCGTTTTCGTGTGGACGGGCCACTACGATTCGGATATGCTACGTGTGGTTGCGTATTTGTTTGAAAACGGAGGAAAAAATCTCCGTAATAAAAAATATCCGGATATTACTGCCTGACCAATCTTTGTACATCTATGCTTATTTTCTTGTTTCCTCTCTGTGTAGTTTTTCTCCTTTACTTTAGAAAAAGAGTGCTTTTAATAATTAGATTCACTATAATTTGTCCCTCCTCGTTTGTTCCCTTCTTTGTCATTGTAACTAATATGGAGCGGATGGAAGTTTAAAAAAGAGTTCAAAAACTCATTATAATTCATAAAGAAAAGACAAAAGACATTTTAAAAGTTTAATGAGTGACTTTACAGGGACACCCAATGACTGTTTTCTGTGAAATCTGTTTGGAGAAGCAAAAATTGCCCAGAATTTTTAGATGACTGTTCCATTCACGCACGATTTTCGAAGCTTATGTAATAAATTCCCTACGATTTTCTGTATTTCACTCCCCAGGTTAAGCCTTGTTTTAGAAGAGAAAGGAAAGTTAAACCTGAAATTTTTGGAACCAAAAATGCCATGCAGAGAAAAAATCTCACTTTGGCAAAACTCTTAATTAAAGTGCAGCTAAAATTTTCGGGAAAATAATGCTGAAGGCCTGATAAAAATTTTAGCTCTACTTAAAATACATTTCTAGAGATCTAAAAAGACTCTGGATATCCAAAAAAGTGTTGTCAATGCATTTAGGAGGAAACCGTCGCTGGGTGCCCCTGTCTTTATATCTGATAAAGACACGGCTAAACTTGACGTCTAATTCTGTAAACCAAAATCGACCCGAAATCTATAAATATCAGTGTAAGAATGAGTTGATTTATATCAGAGATTTTGAAGTCGTTCAAAACCTCGCAGTCTGTATTATGAGGTTAAAACCAGATAATCGAAACGGCTCCTTTTTGAATAGTACTTAAAAATTCTTACTAAACATGTCATATTTCTTGATGATTTTACAGGTTGCTTTGAATCGTTTAAGAATGAACGACTTCAAACGACCAGGGAATTCACAATTACAGCATCCTCAGAAGTTAGTAGTTATCGAGCTGATTATAGTCGCCTTTATGGTACTCACGGTTGGTGTAGCTCTTCAGTATCTCTACCTCAGTACCTGCAGGCTGATTTCAATCAAATTGTAACAGTCACAGGCGTGGCCACTCAGGGAGATGCTCAAAGGAACAACCGGGTAACAACCTATTTAATCCGCTATGGATATGATGGTAAAACATGGATTAGTTACGGAGCTGGACAGGTAAATTTGCAACATGTATTCATATATCTGTCTGAATTTGCTTAAAGGGACCTCCAGGAGTTTTTCCCCGACATTCTCATTTCGGGCTCGTTTACTTTTCTTCTTTTCTTTATTATAACATTTTGAGTACACGAATCCTCTAACAAGCTGCTGTAGACATAAAATCAGGCTCATCGTCGGTGTAAAAACCTTTGAAACTCACGAGTGACGTTAAACAATGAATACAAAGAAGCCACTGAGGAGCCAACACGATCGAGCCAAGGAAAATAATAGCTAGAAAACCAAGAAAAACTTCACAGGATTTTACACCGAGTCATGTGTTTATGATGCTGTCTACATCTTTCTTCCTCCCCCCCCCCCCCCCCCCCTCCTCCCCCGGTCCTACCACGACCACCACTACCTACGATCATTTCCAACAATTCTCATGTTCATGTGACAAAACAATCCTACTTGAAATCAGCGTTTGCGATAGAAGTTGTTTTCTCTGGTCGGTAGTTTTCTAGATTTCTTTTTGGCCGCCTGGGGCAAAGTTTTCCGGAAGGCATTATTAAGCCTTATGACGGAACAAGTCTCATGATTGGCAATCGTCCAATTACCGTCGTCCAGTCTGTTACCGTATTTCGTCTCATTTTGGCTTCATAGGTGAAAAACTGACCTCGGGCTCGAGACAGAATATTATCATATTGCGAGCTTTGTTGTAAGCGGTGACGAGTCTCTGGCCTCAAAACTTAGGTTGTAGGAGTCGAACAATGCACCAATGTTTAGTCCTACATTGTCCGATTACAACCTGTACTTTGCCGCTCCTTAATGAACCTATTTGCACAGTAACTGTGTGTGACTATCTAACGTACTAAATATTCGAAGCAAATACAGATTCATTCATATCTATAACTCTTTTACACTTTCAAGTAGACTTCAACTGAGTAAAAACAAAATCACACAACCTTTTAGCTAATGGATGTTTAAATCTTACCTTTTGTCGGACATAATGAGTAGACAGATCTAACAGAGAAGATTATTACTTTAAAGCTGAAGATTTACTTAGTGCTTAATGTATCCCTGACAACTTTTCTTGTTTGTCCGTTAATTATCGGAACTTCAGTCAAGGAACGGGCCCCTGAACGGACATTTGCAACCCCAGTTAGGGTGACTGGTCCCGAGTCACGAGAAGCGTGTTCGAAGGGAGCGCGAGGGGTGATGGGAAGGAAAAGCAGAATAATTCCTCCTTCCCATCACCTCTAGCCCTCCCCTTCAGTGGGTTTGGGAATATACCACACAGATTTTGGTCTCCTGTAAAAAAAATTATTTGTATACGTCCACTTACTTTGTTCTTGACCTAACACTCAGCATTTGACCGGAAACAGCGACAAAAGTACCATTGTTGTCCACTGGTTTGCTCCCCCGTTTACAGCGAAATATGTCAGAATATTTCCCAAAACATATGCTGGTGCAATATGTATGAGAATGGACTTGTTTGGCTGTAAGGATTGTAAGTATAATTTGTTAGAAGGGGATTTGTAAAAAATTAAATTAATGGGATACATGTGCTGCCGTATACAGCCAATAATTAATAGTAATAATAATTAAAAATTTATAACGCGCCTTTCCATGCAAATATGATAAAAAACGCGATACAATGCCCTGAATGTTAAAAAAGAAAATAAAAGCTCAAATGTACATAGCAATTTGAGGTAAAAAGTAAATTAAGCCTAAAAGTTTGAATAATCAAACGAGCTTAATCTTGTCAATCTTAATATCGCACTCAGCCATGTTTGTCTCGTCACACAACGCTCCTCCCCATCTTGCCTCCTCGGTTAACCAATGAGAACAAGGAATGTGCCTCATCTTGCCCGCTAGCCACATAATAAGTACTTTAGTCCTATTTGGTATGATGCAGCACTTTCTAGCCTGCGCAAAGGAAATGGGATTGAGACATTTACTGGCTGCTACATCTACATCTAAATCTACGTCTACATCTACATCTACTGCTGTCGTCGAAAACGGCGGAATCTGCATTTAAGAGTGACGTTTGTATTGTAATGCAAACCTTTTCTCCAGTAGACAGTGTTTGTATAGGTTGTCCAACAACTTCGAGTTCAATTTTTAATTGATTTGCACGAGTGTGTTTTTCAAGAAAAGTATCAAACGGGTAAAAATTCACCGGATCAAAATTCGTTCACAAAAAAATCCCCACAATGCAATTCGATCGACACACACCTCAATCCAGCCTCACGCGCAACCTCAAAGTGGCCAATAAAGATTTGCGGCACCTGATTGGTTATTAAACAATTCTATCGTTTTTTTGCCAATCACAGTGGTTCATTCTCTGAGAATTGAATTATATTTCCTCGTTTTTGCACTCTGTTTACATATAGGCTGTTCACAGTTACCTATTTTTCCGTAAGTTCATCGAGATCGACCGCTTTACATTACGGGCGGCCACCATATATCTTGGATTTTTATCAAATCTACTTTCTCGCCTCCCTCCCCCCGCATAAACCCGACACATTCTAAACCCCGGCTCGATCTTGAAACTGCATTACTGTTCTCAGCCAATCAAATTCAATAAACCTAATGGAGTGTAAAATTAAGATATTGTATTTGATAAGTTTGCCTAAGTTATTTCTTGTCGTCTTTACATTAACTGTTTGCTTGTCTTTTTTAGACCACGTTTCGTTGCCGTTAAACGTTAATCTTGATGATGTTGGTTTGATAGCCGACCCTAGTGAATCTGTGACCCTGACCTGTATGGCTAGTTACAGCCCTCGACAACCCTCTGGGTATAGTTGGAGCAAAGATGGAGCGGGGCTGTCTGACACAACCTCCTCTCTTACCATACCATACAACAATGCCAGTAATATCTACAATAACTCTTGTACAAGAAAGCTCCCTTCAGCCAGTGGAGTCCAGTGTATTTCAACCTACCAATGCTCTGCATCTCTTTCTGGAATACAAGGCAGTTATCTGACCACTGCAAATGTTATAGTGTCCTTAAGTAAGCAACAATTCGTGCGTACCTTGGTACGCCTTTTTGCTCGTTATTGTGAATGTGAAAATTAATTTAATATACGGGATCACGCAGTTTTCAATAACTAACATAATTTAAGTCCTTTATAAGGACACGAAAATATTGCATTCCAACAACACATGACTGTAAACGGTATTAGATGAACAAGGAAGTACTTTCTAAAAAATACCTCAACCTTTAACGTATTCTAAGTGGGTAACGTATTTTTAACGCTTTTGTTTATTCGTTGATTTTGTCACTTGTTCAACGGTTTAAGTGCTGGGTATTAGATAAACTTATAAATAAGGCTCATTTTGAGGCACATTTTTGTTGTTTTCAGAGAAACCAGGCCAGCCAGTTGTTCAAGTTAATCCAAGTGACGTTAAAGCAAAATCAGCATTAGTCACATGGCCGTATAATCCTGGAGCCGATGAAATGCCTGTAACTGCCTACAATCTTGAGTATCGAAATAGTACCTCCACACTTGATATACATTTGGGACTTGTATTAAGTACACGGATTATCAACCTCAAGCCATACACAGCCTACAGTGTTAGGGTGTTAGCCAACAGTGTCTTAGGAAAGAGTCTGTGGAGTAATTTCACGAATTTCACAACAAAAACTGCCAGTAAGTGATGATGCAAATTAGATGCAGTGCTAAGGATGATAATTTATATAATAAGTTCTTGTTCCAAAACACTGACCACCGTATCGTTTTAGCGACTCCACTCAATCGGGTAATGAAATATTAACTGCTGCTGTTATCATCTAACATATATTTTCATTAAAATCTGAAAACCTGTGACACAGACAGGGGTGTATGCAAACTAAATCGGCGTTTTTCCTTGGAGTAATCCGGCGTCCGGTTATAGGATAGACTGAACTATTCAGATTGAGTATCAATCGATCTAAACTTAACTTGTACTTTTCCCTTTTAGGGCCTGAAGTCGATGTCCAGATCGTGAGTGTGACAAGCCATAATTCTCAAACAATTCTTGTGAAATGGCAGGTAAACATCAGATTTATTTTAACAAAAACTCCTTCGAGTCCATAAGTACTTCGTTTCTCAGGAGGGTTGCCTATTATTTCCATGCTTCTCCAAAGACTATTACCCAGTCGCTATTGAGGTGCGCTGATCTTTCCCTCGCCCCTTCCCACAACTCTTCCCTCTCCCCCTCCGCCTCAA
Organism: Porites cylindrica; assembly: GCA_964035525.1. Lineage (NCBI taxonomy): Eukaryota > Metazoa > Cnidaria > Anthozoa > Scleractinia > Poritidae > Porites > Porites cylindrica. Next base: position 15,814,990 of record OZ037788.1, on the reverse strand, counting down.
TCCTCTGTTACCCCGAAACGCATAACTCATAAATGGTGACTGTGTAGGAGTCTGGTTTCCTCAGACAGAAAAACCTGTGTAACCAGTGCCATCTTTGTTCATTTAATATGTTCACGGCTTTGTGTAAACAAGAAAAAAAATTTAGGCTTGAAATTGTCTGCATCAACCCCGCAAATTTATCATTTTGAGTGGATTTTACTGTTAAAAGGTTTGAAAATAAACATAGGTAATGGGGACCAGACTGGTTATTAAAGCCGGCGAACATCAGTTTTGGGCTGCAGTTTATGAAGTGAGGTCCATGACATTGCACAATCCATTGTTTTTAATTCATGAATTGTGACTGACTGAATAAATGCGGTTTGATAGAAATGATATAGAAAGTTATGCACCGTCAAGCCCCTAAAAAGCTAACAAAAACATATTGAAAAAAAAAAACTTTGACAGGTTTCATATACTCCACTTAATTAACTATGGTATAAAGTATATAAAATATATTTGCAACAGCTGTGGATATCACGAGTATGTCTAAAAGAACGAAGAAGGAGGACCAATACAAAAAACAGTAGCAACATATTACACGGAGGAGGATTTTCTTGTTAGATATTTACCGTAATCTGCGGCGGTCCCGCGGTCTTCTAATTCTGGTCTCGCAGTTATGACAGTAGTAACTTGCAACCAAATGTCAGAAGATAACCATGGGTATGTCCGTATGAGCATGCAAGGCAGTTAAATGGGAGGAGAGGTTACTTAAGGATGTATTACTTGAACACTAATTTAGTCATGTATGTTCATGTCCAAGACACCAAGCACCACCAATTTAAACGGACCCTTTAGAGGGTACAGCATTGAATACAAGGAAAAAGGGAAACCTTCATGGACAACAGTCAATGTCAGTGACTCATCAACCGATAAGACTTTACAGAGCCTGAAGAAATGGACAGTATATTTCATTAGAATCGCAGTCAGTAATGGCCACTTTCTTGGTCCACGTAGTCCTGAAAAGCAAGTTCGGACGCGAGAAGATGGTTTGTATAATCCTTAACTTAAACGTGTTTTACTTCAGCTTTTTTTTTTTTTGTTCTACAAGTATCTGCTTCTTTTCCCCCTTGATCACTTCCTAAACACGAACAACTCTGTCTCTTCTTATATTTAGCTCCGAGCAAACCTCTGATGCTGGTCATCAACTTACAAGAGCCAAGTGAAACTACAATGCCCAGAATGACGGTCAACTGGCAACAACCTGCTGAACAAAATGGTTTCATCAGAAAATACAGATTACTTTTCACCTACACCATTGATGGAAGACAAACTACCATTACAAGTGAAACAAATAATCAGACCTTTAGGTACAGTCTACATGTTTTCGGTGGAATTCAGTACAGTGTTGAAATTTGGGCAGAAACTGTTAAACCCGGGCCAATGCTAACTGGAACTAAACAAGTACCAGAATACAGTGAGTATTTACTTTTCAGTTTCCTGCTCTCAGTGCTGTTGTATCAGCGGCCCTTTGAACAGATGATTTGTGTAAACGGAATTCGTAAGGTAACGGAAATGATAAGCACTGGGAAGCTACATCTCTGAGCTGTAAGTCCCAGAAATAAAAGAAAGATACTCCTCTTACTTAAAATGCCCTATAACTCCTACAAAGAGAGAGGAAAAAGGGGGAAGATTCGCAAGTCCATATGTTGAATTACTTCTGCCAATGAGCATCGTGGTCAGGGAAATTTATGGTGTGTATTAAATAATTATACGGTTAAATTTTTCACCCTATAATTCAATAAATAGTGCCATTTTACAATTTTTAGGTTATCACAAGTTTGTATTCTCACCAGTTGCTTTTTTTTAAATTCTTTTTGCAGAACCAAGCACGTCGCCTCAAAACATAACCTCTAAAAAAATAAACGAAACAACTTACAGAATAAGTTGGAATCCCCTTTCCAGAGACAAGAGCAATGGTAGAGTGGTCGCTTATGAAGTGAATCAGACGAGGCTTTCTACTTCACGTAATGCAAGATCCGTATGCACTCCGTCAGTCCTACAAAACGCAACAGATACATTTGTTGTTTTAACTGGTCTTTCATCTTGTTCCGTTTATAAAGTTGAAGTACGAGCCTACACTTCTGCTGGCCCAGGAGTCTTTGGTAGACTTACTCGTAACATCGCGAATTCAGGTACTTGGATATAGTCAGATCTGCTTAATACGAACACAAAATCGGGACAGAGCCAAGCATGCGCGTTATAGAGATTGTCCCTTTATAGTCGGGGAGATAGAGATAGGTAAAGTTTTGCATCTTTGAGAACAACTGTCCAAAAAAGAGAGGCGTTGGGATTAGGTATCTCCAAGGGAAATTGAATGGCTTCTTCGACAGTTAGAACTACCATTAAGCTATCCAAGAAAACTTTCCGTTCCAAAGAAAGCACATTACGCAGTTTTGAGTGATTTTTCGATAATGTTCTTTGCCGGAAGGGCGATGTATTTGACTTGTTCTCATACATTATAAGTGTGTCCATCCCTTGCAATCATTGCAAATGATCATTACCGATTGTTGTAGTTCCTGGGGAACCAACTGACGTGAAGACGGAAAATCCTGGTAAACGGAGCATAACCTTGCGGTGGGGTAAACCGAAACTACACGGGGATGATATAAGACGTTACAAGGTAACCTTCGACTTTTTTATAAAGAAAATTTAGGTTTTGTATATAATGGAAGTGCACTTAGCTTATCCAGCTGGTTTACAGCACTTAACTCAAATAATTTGAAACAATAATCTTAATAGAACATAACAGGATTAAAAACCACAACTTGCAGGAAGCAATCGTTTGGCTCTTTAGGCGCGAGAGACGTCCCTCGCTCTCGCGTGTCCTCTCGCGTATTACTCGCGCGTGACTTCTCAATATATCCCCTAAAAGAAGGGCATACTCGTATGCTATTGCATACGTTTATGGGCTAAGGGTCGGCTAAGGGTGGATTTCCACTGTCGCGTAATTTTTACGTGCATACATCCGTAAAATATACGTTAGCAAATAAAAGAGGGGCAATGTATGAGAGATCGCGCGTAAAAGTAAAATTTGAACCCCGCTAAACTTTTAACACGTTTAAGCTTAACACGCATAAGAGAGAGTAAGCATCGTGTTTACGGCAAACAGCGAACGTGAATTTGTACCACGTGACTAAGATTTCCATTTACTTATCGTTTACTGTTCATACATGTACGAAAAACAGTAGGTTCACGCCAATTCGATCCCTAACAAATGTTTTAAGCTGTTTTTATCAGCTCATTTCTCATTTTGAAAATTTCTCAACTTGAATCTCACGTTTGCCGTCTGCAGTAAATGCGATGCTTAATCTCTCTAATATGTTGTTTCCATTTTATTTACGCGAGTAAAATTTACGCGACAGTGGAAATCCACCCTAAGGATCAATTAATACACTCATTGGAATCGTTCCCTAAGGTGTTCATTAGTCAAGAGCGTTTAAATCTTGCCTGTTTGCTTGCAATGTTTTTTGTGGATTACCGTATTTTTTAATGTTCTATCAAATTAAATCCGATGGGGCGTTTATTCGAGGGCAGCGTTTATTTAAAAATCACAGATCTTAAATCACTCACAACGCGCGAAGCGCGCGCTTGAGCGGAGCCCCATAGCTAAGGAAATGTGGTAATCTACCCATCCCAGAAAATTTGGTAATCACGTGACCGTACACCGAGCGAGCGATCGAGCGACCGTCCGTCCGCTCCACAGGCATACCAATGTAAAATAACTCAATCAACAGGTATGGGAACCCAAATGCAACTCAAGGTTTTATTTGGAAGGAAATCACATGGCCGCCCGGACTTTTACAAAGAAAAAAGTCGTGTCTTTTTCGGCGTTATTTTTTAAGTGTACACTAACGTGGATAACAGAGAAAGAGCTAGAGCGAGTTATTGAAAATTAGTTGGAAGAAAAACATGGAAATTCAAAGCGGCGGTGAGAAAATGAGAAATGCTAGCGGCCAGCAAGGTGAAAATGAACGCAGGGAAAAATAAAAGCGAACATGAACACTAGAAACAAAATATTGGGTAAGCCCAGACGACAATTTCTCCATAAAAATAGTGTGTAACTAGGAAGTTTGACGTTTTAGTCGTACAAAACAGTGTTGTAGTCGTGCTAAATCTATTTATTAAAAACTGAATCATTGGATAATGCAATTCTAGCATTTCGATTGGCTTAGCCGTTATGGTATATGAGCTAATATACCATGCTCTCCATAAATGGTCGGTGTACGCGTCAGTTTAAAATTGGAAGCTAGCTAAGATTTTTTTTTCGCGAAGGATAGAACGGCGCCCGAAGCAAATCGTTTTAAAGAAAAAAGGCAAAAACAAACAAAAAAGCCACAAGAGCTTGTTTGAAAGTTTGTCGAAAAACACATGAAAACACATGGAACAAAAAGTACCTTGGCCAGCTACGAAAGAAGACAAGTGTTGTTTCTTCATGATCGCGAAGCCATTCGCCGATCGAGTCACTCGCCGATAGATAATGCGGCTTGTTTATCCCAACATCAAGAATATAAATCACAAGTAACCAGCTACAAATACAGGCTATGCAGCCATTCACTAGAGCAATCGAGGCGGCAGTATAGCTTCTTTTCTCGTTCAGCAAAACCAGCTTGTGGCTTCAAACAACTTCATAACAAGCGACCGAGGTAATAGTTTTTCTCCGTTGTTCTTACTTTTATAACTGCACCGAAAATCCAAATTCACAGTAACTTCGACGGCTGTCACTTAAAAATTCTTTTCCTTCACATTATCTGCCAGGTTTATTTAGCTGTTCTGCTCTGTAAAATCCTAGAATCCAGATGAGTTTTTAAAAAACTAATGTTCATCGCTACAATGTTTTGATTTTTCATTCATGCAGTCGAGTCCGTTCGCGCGTTGACAGTTCTGATAGACGTGTGACATGTGAATAGCGGAAGTCGCTTGTCCTTTCCGGTTTGTTCTAGTATTTTGTGGGCGTTTTTAATAAAACAATTATTCCACTCGCGCTTGTTGGATATGAGATGATTATAGCCAACTCAGCGCTACGCGCCTCGTTGGCTACCATCATCTCATATCCAACGCGCCCTCGTGGAATAATTGTTAAATATTTTAGTAAATACTATGTAGAACGGAGAGATGAAAGTTGTAACGCCTTGCCTTTTCTGCTGAGATAGAATCGTAATTGTCTGGAAGGTGAAGATTACCAAGTTGTGCCAAGTTGTGTGTGTATTTTTTTTCCTATTTCCTATATTTATATATCACGCTCTACACTACCACATCAGAAGAATGAGGTATTTATTCGTGGATAATATATATATATATATATATATATATATATATATATATATATATATATATATATTATCCACGAATAAATACCTCATTCTTCTCATTGGGTGAGGCGAAGGCGGCTTTCAAGCGGGTGAATAAGGCAACTGTGAGACCGACTACACACTACACCCCAGTCCTCTGACATCATATACAAAGTACATATGTATACTAAAGCTATTTTCATAGGGCACCGCACGTATTTTCGACCAGTTAAAAATTCTCGCGCGTAGGTGTTCCGTACACACAAAGCCAGTTTAACAGTACGCGGTTCAAAGTTCCGTGTGAACAGAGCGAAAATATTGAGCGGTTCCGTGTGAACAAAGTGACCGGTCAAATTTTTCAACCGGTCGAAACTTCGTCCATTGCCATATCAACGTAACCTTATAGACAACCATATAATTACATAGCAGTCATTTATCTATACCGCAGATAATCTATAAAGGTACAAAGGATTATTATCCAGAATTTAAACCGCACACTGGAATTCAAGAAACGGAGTCTCCGACGTTAACAATGAACATCACTGATCTTTACCCTGGGACAAAGTATACATTTGTTGTGAGGGCTGAAAATCACTGTGTTTATGGAGGCAACAGTTCTATCGCGCAGGGAAGCACAAAAGTCGATGGCAAGTTATTTACTATTTGTTTGTGCGTCTGTTTTGTTCAATAATTATATCCTCTAGGAATATCGTCTAGGAATCTTGCTTATCAATTATTCAAACCGTGATCCGATTAAAAAGAAAACAACCGCTAAATTTGGCCTGGGAGCAGGGACGGTTACAAAGTACAAGCAATCAGCTAAAGAGACTAAAATCATTACCCGGTGAACGACAGCCAAAAATTATTCTCAGAATCTTTCCAGATGGAATGGAGCGAATAACTTGAGTTTGCACTCGATCGAATTTCCAGTTTCCCCGCCGTGTAAACGCTTCTACAGTTATTTTTTGTTTACCTAACAGCTCCTGTGGCGCCTGTTTACCACGAAGTCCAAGTAATCATAACAAACGAAACGCCTGTGAATGTCACGGTGTGGCCTGCAAAACAAACCAATGGTCCCATTAGGTACGAGCAGTCATCATATTAATTCTTATATCACTCCCAAACCCCGGTTATGAACAAGATCATTATTTGCAAGATTTGGTTTATTGAAAGATTGTCACTCTGCCTTATAAATTTTAGTATGAAAACGTTAGTGACTCTAAATCTCTCTATTATCACAACCACGTTCCCAGGATTTCTCTCCTACCCGTCGGTCTATCTCTCTCTTGCTAAGTAGGGACGGGAAGGAGGGGACCCTGGGAAAGAGGTTACTATGTGCTATTTATTAATACTAATGATTTTACGGGAAAAAAACTATCCCTTTGTGGTTTTTATTGCAATAAATACTACACTTGACTGTGGTTAATAGTTTAAAACCAATGATCTAACTGGGTACAAAGACATGGCTGAGGAAACTGGAAAGGTTTCCTTTCCTTCGTCTTCGTGACGAATTTATTGCACTTCAAGACTTGCAAAACCAATGTCTTACCGAATCATGTTATCACGTTATCACCGGATCGTTATGTGTAATACTGTTAGAAACAAGAGAACGGAAGTCATGGATTAAATAGTTTTGACCTTCCCTCCCCCCCCCCCCCCCCCCCACCCCCATGAAGACGTTCCTAGCTGAGGGTTCATTTTAACTTTGATTTAATTCTATGAGCAGTTAGAAGCAAAAGCTTTCTAACATGTGTCTTTCTATTTTGCTTTTATTTTGTCTGATAATGACAGTGATTATCAAGTTTTGGTGCATCAAGTGAATGACTGGACTGACGAGGTCTCTGAATGGAACACACTTGGAACAGATGTGTATATTGCTGCTCAAATTCCCGCTAATTCTACGAATTCATCAATTGTTTTTGTTGTGGGAGATGGTAAAACCTATGATGGTTATGAAAACAAGCAGCTGTCAAATGGTCAAAAGTACAAGATATATTCCAGAGGATTGGCTCACCGCGTAACCAAGGTGACCGCCTAATCAAAAGAGTGGCTGATTTAAGGCACTTCAAAAGCAACAAAGAACGTGCAACTTGTTATGCCACTTTGCTGTAAAACGAGTTGCATGGCGATGTTGTGCGTTTTACCACCATAGTTCGAACGTGTCTTAGAACAAAATAGGCTCCAAGGTTTTTTTATTGGGTGGTAAAACGCGCAACATCGCTATTCAACTCGTTTTGCAGCAATGTTGAATGTTTTTTGTTGCCCGTTTTACTAAACTTTTAAGTATGTGTGATGAGAAGCTATATATCAAGGGTCTTAACCTTCATTATGCAAACTTCACTAAAGTGTACACCTTTCTTTTTGTAAATCCCCGAAAAACAATGCTTCTGTGCAAAATTCAGTTGCCCAGGAGAATTCGTTTGAGTCGTCGCAGTTGATATCGCTTTTCCAACATCAACTGCTCTATTAAGGATTTATTAAATTTAAGCTCACAAAAGTCAGGTTATTACGCGCGACAAGAGGAGTCCACAATCCTGACCAGCAGGTTGTTATTACGCATGCGTGGCAAGTGTGCAGTCAGCCCTGCACATAATCTATCCTCTTTTTCAGAAACGTTCTTTGAATCAAAACCATCTGCTTGGTAAAGCAAGTCTAATTGCCAAAGTTCAAATAGACAAAGGTGAGATCGTTTTAATTTGTGTTGAGATAGCCTTTCTGTAAAATGCTACTTTCATTTATCCGACTGAATCACAGGGCGCAGGGGAGCTATTTGTGATGGCAAATAGAGCGAAAATTTTACTGGCGAACGAACGAGTCGCCTTTGTTTATTGTAGAATCTAATATTATGAACTTGACCTTACAAACAGTCATGCGATCGTGTTTACTAACCTAGTAAAATATTATCTAATGCTCGGTAGGAACGAACGTCTCCCGAAGGGAGAAGAATTCGGAAAGCGAAGCTTTCCGAGCGAGGTACGAAGCGCCGAGAAGAAAAAGAGACAAGCGTGTCTCTTTATTATATGTTAGTCGCCGTTATTCGTCTGCAGTCATTACCTTCAGCGGTTTCAATATTAACTAACGGGGAACCACTATATGATGCTTACACCACGTACCTACAAGGCATAAGATGATATTTTACCAGGTTAGTAACACGATCGCATGACTATTTGGAAGGTCAAGTTCATCATAGATCCTACAGTAAACAAAGACGACTCGTTCGTTAGGCAGTAAAATTTCGCTTTATTTGCCATCACAAATAGCTCCTCTGCGCCCTGTGACTGAATCAGAAACATGAAAGTTTAAACATGTTTTATTTTCCTTTATCTCATTTCATTTCATTTCTGTTACATAAAATTTAAAGCCACTAGTCTTCGATAACTATAGGTAACTGTACGACAATACAGAAAAGTACCGTAAAATTCCGAAACGTGATAAGCCCCTCTATGTATAAGCCCCCCAAACTCGTAACGCAAAAAACCCTCCGTTAAATCGCCCCTTCAAATATAAGCCCCCCTGGGGCTTGTACTTGGAAATTGCCCTCAAATACAAAGTAAAACAAAGCAAAAACGGTAAATTTTCTTCCAACTATGAAGCTAGCCCAATCGATTTTGAAACGCAAATTTCCCTCCATATATAAGCCCCTCCGAATATAAGCCCCTCCAAAAATAAGCCCCTCAAAAAGGGCTTTTGAAAAACATACGCCCCGGGGCTTATTTTCGGAATTTTACGGTAAGTGAGTTCCGTAAGGGTGCGATCACAAAATGATGTAATGAAGAAGATTGAAGAAACACTGAAACATACGAACACCGTGCTAAGACAATGGCTGACCAAAAATAGTTCCTGCTACACCCAGTAACAGCAAAAAACCCTGTTAATTCAATCACCCACCGGCATGGACCACGGAAATCTGTACGTAATAAGGAGGTCAGTTCCTATGGTGTGACCGGCCATATAAGTGAAACCTCTTCAGCAGTACTTTTAGATGGAAGTATTGACTTTTCATTATTGCTGAGAGGACCATACATGTAGTTGACAGACAAATAGAATGAGGAGCTATAATTGGCTTATTGACTTCAGACTAACCGATAGATAGAGAAAACTCTCCTATGCACAGGCTGAATGATTCAGTGAGAGACTGTTGAACCTGAAACTCACTATCTGACCAATGACTCACGTTCAGCTACCGACAGAATAGAGCCCGCGAGAGATTCAGAATCCCGTTTGCGGGCAAGCGGCAAACATGAATTTGAATTTGTGCCATGTCACCAAGTTTTCCCCTTACCTGTTTTCAACTGTTTTTTTGCTTCTACAACAAATAAGTAGTTTCACGTTATTTTCATCCAGAGAATTGGTTGACACTATTTTTATCTGCTCATTTTCTATTTAGAGAAATTCTCAACTTGAGTCTGCCGTTTTCCGTTTACCGTAAAGGTACCTCTTAATCTTTGTAATGCCTGATAGATCAACCGAGTGCGTGATTCACCTACCAGAAAGAGTCAGAATGACGGATCAGCTAAACTAACCATCTTCAGACTGGCTTACTGACTGACTGACTGACTGACTGACCGACTGATTGACTGACTGGCTGACTGACTGACTGACTGACTGACTGGTTGGAATGTTCTTTCACTTATTTTCATGCTCAAACCTTTAGTTTGCAAATGCGATGATGCAGACAGACAGAGAGGGGACACCGGCTCGCAATCTCGCGACAAACCTTCAAACACAGGTTTGTTAATTGATTGTTTATAGTTTCCCAATATTAATTGTAATCGAACTAAAAGACGGTTTGTTTTAAGAGCTGAATTTTGGAATATCTATGCGTTATAAGTAACAACCAAGTTCCCAAAATCCTCTCCCTCCGTCCCTCTGAGGGAAGAAGAGAGATGACGTAAGGATGGGAACGAGGTTGTGTTTAGAAATCGCCTATTGAGCCACTGATAGGAACTTTACCATTGCAGCATCTGTAGTATACTCCATCGTCTTAGGGATTGCATTGGTCATTTCTCTTGGAGTGCATCTTTATCAATGGCGTGCTCGAGGAATTTCCAAATATGGCAAAAAGAATTCCGCCAAGGAATTACAAGCGACAGCTTTCGAAAATGAAGGTTTGTAGCGTTTGTGTAAAATAATGAGTGGCATTTTCAGTTTAAACTGAGTTTACAGTTACGGTTTTGGGTACGGGTACTGGATAAAAAAGTAAGATTTATAACCAGGCCACAAGTGAAATATCTAAAATAGTAAAATGAGAATAATTATGATATAAATTTACTCACCGTAAATCTCGTTATAGCCATGTTCATGCAAAAGCTAGGGACTTTCGCATCTACAGAGAAGACGCTGTTTAGGAAAACATCTTCATCAAAAAGGAAGAAGATGAAGGAAAAAAAAGAATTACACTCACCCTAAGTAACTTGTGCGGGAAAAATATTCACAGGGATAAAAATAAATACTTAAACAAATAAATAAAAAAAGATAATAATAAACCCCTTCTCTTATGTTTGATGTCTGTGGGCTTGTTTTGTAATGACGACAGAACTCCACCTTTCCACCCCAAAGAAAAGAAAAATAAAACAAAACAAAACAGTCTTACATTAATTTGTTAAGATATCCATTCTTCCTATTTCTCCTCAATTTTGATAAGATTCCAACCATTTTCAATCTTAGGCTATGTAGAAGCCCCGTCTCCTCAAGTGGAATCGTTTCATATGGAGCTGCAGCCCACTCAAATCCAGCAAACGACAAGGGATTCAGAATATGAATCTCTAAGATAGAACCCAAATAGAGATCATGATGATGCCTAAAACGAGACAAGATTATAATATGCTAATATGCGAAGAACGGGGTCGAGGTTTCATGAAAATAAGGCAACAGATTGACCTTTTAAAAAGTATCAGAGGTAAAATATTGGTAATTTTAAAACAAAAGAGTTGAAAGGTCAGATTTTCAGTTAAGTTAGTTTGAAGAGCGAAACAGGATCGATCTTAGAACTGAATACATCAACTTTCACTTTAGAAAAACGACTTGCTCAAATGAAACATTTTATTACATGCATATAGAACGTCTAGTTACCGTTGCTTTTGCTTTTTTAGTTTTGCTGTTGGAATTTTATCGCGGATTACAAGCACAAAAAATTGTGAGCATAACGAACAACAGTTGTAATTAAATAAGCTCAGATTTATCAGTGTTATCGTTTGTTTCTAACTGAGACTTTCGGAGGCTTTGTTTGTTTCCTGCCGTCAGTGTGGATAAACTTCCACAGTTGTTTCGCACTTGCAGTGTTCCCTAAGATACTCGCTAGTTTCTCCTCTGACAACTGACACAACTTCTTGAATGTTTGTCACGTTTTTCATAATAAATCTGAAAAGAAGGCAGAAGTTAACGACCGCTCAGTTCTCTCTAGCGAGACAACGATGATGTCTATAGCTACCAGAATGGAAGGAATGGAGAGCGCTTGAAACGAGAGGCAAGCTGGGGAGAAACGCCTCATTCGCCCGCTCGCTCGCTCGCTCGCTCGTAACATGCTCGCCGAAGCGTCAATCGTGAAGGACTGTCACTAATCTCATAACGTGATATTCCATCTCATGCTGGCGGTTTAGACTCTTCTCAGAAGGCAGTATGTGATTCACTGTTTCTTTGCTAATTGCCCTGAATAACCTAGGTACCAAGTTCCTGTCAGCATCTTTTCAGGCTTTCTCGATCATTAAATTCGCTCGTAACCACGTGACCCGAAATGCGTAGGCCGCGCGGGATAATGAGGCCTAGGGACAAATCAACGCAGTAAGGGAGAATCCGTTTGATGTGACGACAAAGAATAACGCTACAAAAGAAGTTGTCATGTTATGAGTCTGTACCTGTAGTTCTTGAGGTTAATTCCAGGAAGTTTCAGAATAAAGTCCTTGACAGTAGAAGAGAAAATGACATGCGGGTAAGTGTTGATAGCTTTTCTGGCGCCACTTGTTTAAAAGGTAGATAATGCTATCCACCAAATGAATCTCTATCCAATGGATAACGCAGTTGTTTTCTCTAATACTTGTCCTCTGGATCGCGCAATGCTACTTCATGAGTAACAGACAAACACTAAACTAACTTACAATCAAACCATATAGCGATTTTAAACAAACATCGTGATCATTATACGTTTCTGGGAAACTGCCCTCCTACCCGTCCCCTAAGCCAACATTTTGCCCTAAGTGAGAAGCAAGTGTTAATGTTAACTTAGGGGAGGGGTAGGTAGGCAGTTTCCCAGAAACGTACAATGATCCCTACAGGGATCATTCGGACGGGCGCAATCACCAAATGACTTAATACAAAAGATTGAAAAGACGAAAAAAAAAGCCATGCCATAACTAAAAGGGAGCTGAAAATGGTTTCCGCAACACCAAGAAGCTGCCAATTCCCCCACGACCCTCTCTCAAAGAATTTTTCGTAGGTATCCCGGATGTAACATACGTCCTAAGAAAAATTTAAGACGTCACTGTACCACCTTCTCATCATTTCTATTGTTATAGGAGGTGGAGGAGGAGGAGGGAATTCAAGAATGAGGAGCGAGAATAATAAAATTGTGGAGGAGGGAATAAAAATATTGAGGAGGGAAACGTGGTAAAAAAAAAAAGATAGCTTGCTTTCTTTGACTATTTTTATAGATTTCTTTCAAATCGCTGTGTAGTTGAAATCAGCGCTACCTACAGATTGCCATTAACAGTTTGCTGTCTGTTAGCAGATCACTGGCTAATCTGCTGGCCCCAGTTGTTCAAACGGTGGATAACGCCATCCACTGGATAAAATCTCTACCCAGTGCATGGCGCTATTGGTTTTCGTACTACTCATCCACTAAACAGGGATTTATCCGGTGGAGCGATAGCGTTAATCCAGCGTTTGAACAACCGGGGCCAGGTTGCGGGCTCAATGCATTATTTCCAGAAGCAATGTCAATCTGTGTTCTGTGCGACGGTCAGGTGTTTGCCTTTTTATTATTTTTTTTCTTCAAAACAATATCTAACAAAAAACAGTTGCTAGATTCAGTTTTTGCATTGTGATATCCGGAATAATCAAGATCGCTGGGCGAGGCTGATAACACTTACCTCGACTTTGATTATTCCGGATATCACAAAAACTTCCGCCATCCAACAATTGTCTAAGAACATTGTCATGTTATTATAACGCACCAATAAAGCGACAATCTTTTTTGTTTTTTTTGTTTTTTCGTTTGTCTTTTAAAGTAAGAAGATTTAACATGAACTGGGAGAACCTCTTCGACATTATATTGTACAAGGTTTTGTTACAAATTATGATGAAAGTCACTCTACGTTTTGGAATCATTATTTAAGTGACACCCCTCTCTAGCCTCACTTTGCTGAAGACAAGACATGCAGTGAATATACCTCTTTTATCTTTTTAATAAACAGTAATAATAGTTCAGAAACCTCTCCGCCCTCTCTCGCCTCGCTCCTCGCCACTACCTTGCAGTGTTCGCAGGCTATACCACTAAAACATGTTTAATAGACTACTAAGAATTTCATCATGCCAGTTGCTCCAATCATACGTTATCCCAGCAAATGAGACTGCGAGCAGTTGCAAGTCAGAGTAGATACAGGCCGTAGTCCAGGTTAAGGTTATTTGAGATGACATAAATTTAAGATGTTACTGGTACTGGATGTCGGAAGCGCCTCTTGAAAACATAATGAAGCTGAGGCTACGTTCTGGTGCACAGAACCGGCCAGTTAAAAATTCGTGCATTTTGGGTGTCCTGTTCACACGGAACCATGCTAACAGAACGAAAATTTAGACACCCTGCGGTTCAAAAATTTGAAAGCCAGAAACGAAGTCAAATTATTAGCCCGCAATACGATAAAAAAATTTGATCGGCGCACTGTGAACACCATGCGCGACCAAGATGCACGACCGTCTAAATTTCTGTACGGCAAAGGCGTGGCTGCATAGATGCAAGAGATGCCATTTTGGATTTGCTTAATTAGCGCTCAGCGCATGAAGAGACGGTAACACCACTTGACAGAAAAAAGTTAGAATTTAACCTGTTTAGTCAGTTCCATGTGAACAGAGCGAAAATATTTAATGGTTCCCTGAGAACGAAGTGTCTGGTCAAATGTTTCATCCGTTCTCGTCTGAGAGTAGCCTAAAATTCATCACTTGGCGCTTTTCTTTACAGATCCAGATTTATTGGGTGGTTTCGGGAAGAGGGATACAATCTGAAGTCAACATTATTCACTGACGATATCCTGTAATTATGGCTACTCTTTGAGTTGTTATAATTTCTGACCTTAAAAAAATTAAAAGAATCTTTCTCAACTGTCTTTTAAGTCTATCCTGGTTATCTAGACATTATCTAGGAAAAGTGGTAAGGCAGAATTTTTCCTTATCACTCACTACCTCTGTTGTCAAATTTCCTTTGAGGTAAATTTAAACCTCCCGTTAAGCTCGTTATCAAAAACTTTCCGGACTCCTAACGTAATATTTAGATTCAGCCAGGGCTAAAAGCGAAGCTCTCGATAATATTTAGAGTCTGTTCAAACAAAATATAAGAATTTTCAGGGACCACGGAGGGGGAGGGGCTGGTAGGGCTATAGCCCTACCACTTTTATTTTGCTGGGATTTATTTTATAGGACTCCAGTTGATATGGAAAAAATTTCCGTGGAATTATTGCTGGTTTGCAGTGTCACCCCATTCAAAGTAGATCAAAATAAAAATCAAAACCGTTCAATAGATAAAGTCCGGAATCTGGGAAATGAAAGGAGGTACATATACAAAGACCCTGGCCAAGATTCAAGTCAGATGAATATTTCGTATACGAGATATCCGAAGAAATGTTTCACCCAAACTTATAGAGATTTGTATGAAGACACCATGCTGATGCTCACCTGGATGAGCTCCAACATGGCGGACGGAAACCAACAGAAACATCTGTTAGCGAGTTTCGCTACAAGAGCGTGAATTTATTCTTTGAAAAACTCATAAACATTAAAGTAATACTTTTTCTAATTCACGAACTGTTTAGATAGCAAAATTTCCTGAAATAAGTCGTTTTTTTAACCTACATGACAGCTCTCTTGACCGTCATGTAGATGCCGCGTCACGCAAAAGCTTAGAAATTCAAGTGTACTCTATCACAAAACCAAGAACCCTTTTGAAGCGAAAATTTGTATGAAAATTAGTTTTCAGCTGCTCTAATACATCGTGAAAGTGAAATCTCGGTAGGATCGATAGTATTTTGGTTTGAATTTTAGTGACGTCATGTGAAAACCAACAATTGGACTTTGCCCTATGGAAGAGTGGCCATGTTTGCTTGTCCGAACGATTACAACCCGATGTGCGTGCAAGGATAATAAGATGTAAGGCCCAAATGGAGTGATTTCACCTTTTCTTTGCTTTACATCTTGGAGAGGACCATTATTACCACACCGATATAAATCTATCTAAGGATCTTCAGGGTACTAAGATGGCTGCTGTCAGTGGACAACGCCTGGCAAATTTAACAAAGGGGACGCTCATAAAAATTCGCATTGATCAAAGCTTCGACCATTTCTATGCTAATGTTGCCCGCAAGAGTGAAGGCCTCCTTGGCGAACCAACGCTTCCAAGAGAACGAGACACTTCGGCCAGACTGGAGGTTGGTGCTGGTGCACCAAGCTATCCCCAAACTGCTAGAGATCACTTTGTACGGCCTATTATCAGGCTATTCATCTTATCGCCAGGGCTATCTATCAGCGCGTTAATAAGGAAAGCTTCACCTCTTAAGCTCAGATGGAGACCCTCTTGCTTAAAGCTGCTATAGCTAATGGTGACGACTATGAGGCAGAGTTCAGTTTCTTCAAGCATAATAAAGGGAAGATGTTGCGATACAGGGGCGCTACCTAGGCAACTAAGTACTATGGAAGATGGAGAAGATATCATGTTTTGACGAAATCCTGTTGGCGGTGTTAAAGTTTCCAGAACCAGAAAACAAGCTAATTCAGGAAGTCCAAACTATCTGTAATGCCCATTGACTGCAAAGAGCGATGTGTATTGTAATCTATAGTGGCTAATTTTAATCCAAAATTACTTTGTGCAATGTCTATTGCATTAAAAATTAAAGGTTTTCCAAGAATTGTTGATGCAGTTGTTGCTCAAACTAATTTACTTAGCTAAACGCTTATCACTTAATCGATGATTATGACGTCTTGGCCAAAAAAATAGTAATGATTGACTTAGTCAGAGGGTTTGTTTTCTTAATTTTCAAGTTAAAAAGAAATTAAAAATAGTTAATGATCATGATGAATTGACCATCAAAGTATCCCGTTTTGGCTAGGTGCGTTGTTTTTATCAGGCTTGATTATACTTTGATAGCTGAAGATTCTTTCTGATTCTTGTTTTGGTCGCAGAAAAAAAGAGTGAGAGAAAGGAAAGAAAAGAAAAAAAAAGGAAGAAAAAATGTTAGAATGATACATTTTCTTAGTACAAGCTGTTGATTTAACAGGGCCGAGAAAGAACGGGCGCGCGAGAGGGAGACACGCGAGGGGAGAGGGAGGGCCTGCCCGGAAGGCCCAAGAAAATCGTTCAACTCGCATTCTGTGAGTGTGGATATTTCCAATTGGTCTAGAGGCTCCCGAGGGAAAAATTAACGGCACCGGGCGTGAAAACTGTCAATCAATAGTACATGGACAACGTAGTGAAGGTCTTATATTACGACACCAGCTCCTGAAACCACTAAATGGTATAATCAAGGAGGGGAAGGTGTCTCCAAGGAAATCTG
>OZ037788.1:15747913-15792913 GCA_964035525.1 Porites cylindrica | reverse complement strand
AATAGACGAAAACCGCAAAAAACTATATTAAAAGCGATAAAATCAGTTCAAAGATCAAAAGGAAGAAATTGAGAATCACAATGAATAATTAATGCAAAGACAACCTCATAAAAGATGTTTTTTTACATGTCACACTAACCGCGACAATTACTAAGGACAACAGAAGGGAAAAACAAAGTTAGAGCAAAAAGGCCCTGAAAAAGACGAAAAAAACGTACGAAACGGTCAAAACATATTTAAACTCGAGGAAAATCGAAACAAAAAATAGGTTTACTAGAATAGGCAGTGAACCAAAAATCAACCATGCGAAAAACCGAAAAAACAGATCACAAAATAAACTAACTTCAGCCACATGCCCGGACATTCATTTGTTTACTTTAATTTGCCATATCTGTCAACGGGTTAATAAAGTGTGCTAGTTTCTGCTCTCAGCTTGTGACTACGCGTGGACTCTGCAAACAAAATGGTTGTTTCTGCCTGCCGGCATTGAAGGTTGAAATTGTTTATTGTGTTAGAAATTCTGCTGACAGAACTTATTCAAGCGTAGGTAATTAAAAAATTAAGATTAATAAAGAGTTAAACTCTTTACGGAAATATTATGGTTCCTTCGCTAAGGTATTAAATAACGTTCTTAGATAAAAGTCCAATTTTGTTTTCTTTTTATTCTATTTCTCTAACTCCAAAATTCTATTACTGTTCGATGTCTTTGCATGATCAACAACCCAAACTAATCAATACCTGTATAGCTTATACTAGGTACTTACATGAGCTTTCTGGTTATAGAAGACTAGCAAAATGTTTCTCGGAAAGTATCTTGAACCAAGCAAATTGATCATCACTTGCTTCTATTCGTTCACTTTGTTTAGCAAAAAAAAACAACAAAGGCTCAGTAATGAAAAATGGTTATGAGTGAGCTGTTCTCGATCTATATTTCATCCGTTGTACTACTGTAGTTCACTCTCAATTAATCCCATTACTTACAATGTATGAGGACACTATTAGGCTACTTCTAGTAAAAGTTGGAAAGTACAGCGAACACCTTTCCAACAGGGACCAATTAAATTTTGGGGAATAAAATTCAGTAAAGTAGAACCCTTGAATATTACATCTAGAAAAAAGGCGTCCCTTTCTTTTCTTCAAAGCTCGATCACTTATATTTTCTTCCATGGATATTTGTGAAAAAATGATACATGAGTAAGATACTTCATTTTTAACCATACGACGCATAAAAGGCAGGAGGGTGTGGATGCCAAGAGTTGTCTCCGATTCTCTCTTTCTCTCTCTTGTTCCAGATAAGGAATAAAAACCGCACATCACGCTGCTATCAAAACCGTGACAAAATAAAATAAGGAAATCGCCAGAGATCTTGTCTTTTACCTTAGGGATTAAATACTACTCAAAAACTTTCAGTGTTTTCTTTTAACTTTTTAAGCTGGCTTTGAAAATAGTGTATTTTTTTATCTATACTGTTTTTAAATAAAAGGATAGTTGGTCGTGATGACTCAAACTTGGGAGCGGAGACCTTTTCATCGATGACTAAGCTCAAGTTCAGATCTTAAATCACCAGGAACTAACGACAGAGACGCAGAACGAAACATGAGTCCTAAAATATTCCCTCCTGCTTTACCATGCAGGTTGAACATTGTCCCTTAGCGATTTATTTACACTTCCTATCATTAAAATTTCAAATTCTTTGTGTTATTGGCAATAAATAGCTGTTAACTTTCTGTCAACTGGCACTATTAAAATATTAGCTCAGGGAACAAGTAATTTGCCTAGAAAAAAGTCACAAAACCAAATCAAGTCCTTTGACTATTCTCAGTGTACATGTAAGTTCATTTGCGATAATTTGATTGTTAAACTAATTGATATCCTCTTGTCATGTTTATTCTTTGTCATCATATAGTCCTGTTTCCTGGAGGTCAAAGTTATATTCCTTTTAACCTTTTTATTTTCCATCCACTGAAAGCAAATTCAAATTTGGAGAACCGGGATTGTTCAGTTTCTAAAACTAGAAGACTGGTCAAAACAAATCTAGTAGTTGATTCAGCTCGAGAAGTGTAGGGGTCGCTTATCCAAGCCCTAAGATAAGTGGTGGGGCCGTTCTCGACAATATATTTTTCCCTTGCGGGCCTCAGCTTGGTCTAAAATATGGCGGGAAACATAGTCCCCCGAACCCCTCCCCTAGATCTGCCACTGAGTTTTGTGAGTGCAATTTATTCTCATCATAATTAAGAGGGTCTCAATGGGGTGGTGGCTTTTACGGTTATCGGCTAAAATTTTGGCTCCTTTACGGCTATCGCTTAATTTTTTTCAGTTACGGTTAACAAAAAAGTTAAAAATTAACTTCTTTTGTTTCAAAAAGTTAAATATTAATTAACCTGTATTTTTGTATCTTTGAATCAAAAGAAAGGTCTTCGGATCATCTCGGGATGAAATAAGCTATTATTTTGAAAGATTTTAATATCTGATAGATCATACTTTTTATAAAGTATTCTAAAATAATCTTTGTGAAAAAGGAAAAGCAGACACGCGAACGCCCAACTCAAGGCCGGAGCGCGACATTCATTATAACACTAACAATCCGGGCCACAACCAGATCTGGATATGTAATTTCCTGCGATGTGATTGGTCCATACCGCAACCAAAACATTGATTTGACCGCAAAAGGACTAAGTTCGACAGAAATGTCGCAGCAAAGAGCGCTATGGCTGGGATGTTCCTTGAAGAAAATTAAAGTAACAGCATGTAATACCAAACCGATTAATCGAGATGATTTTATGCGTCTTAGCGTTCGATTTACAAATATCAAGATGATAATGATCGAGGACACTTCTAGGCGCAGCAAAGAGCCTGGAAGTGACCTTCCCTCGTGTTTCTCGGCGTGGACGCCATTTTGCAAATGTGGGTGACGTCATCATATATCCAGATCTGGTTGTGGCATGGACTGACTAATGGCTGTTTCCACACTAGAGACGGATTATTCGTGTGAGACGGGTTATCCGTTTGATGATTCGCCGTGTCAGATAGGTAGTACGTCTTAATTTGAAAATGAAATAGTTTTAATTTTGAATGAACAATCCGCCTGACTTTTGAAGACGGGATTATCCGTTCCAGATAGCCTGAGTACAGCCTGAGTACAGCCACCCCCTCCCCTCAGAAAAAGTCGGAGAAGGGGTGTCTGTGGAGAGGGCGCAACTGTACAGAGACTAGTCAGACGGATAATCCGTTTCTAGCTCTAGTGTGAAAACAGCCAATAACAAAATTACCGAGTCCAGTGTTTTTAATGATAGCAAAGGACCGTACGGAACGACTGTCTGCCGTTGCCTTGTCCGTAGGCCTAATTATTCCGCGCTGCTAATGCTTTTCGGGTCACGTGGTCCGAGCGAGTTCACCACCGAAATGCCTTGACCGAGATTGCGTGGGAAGACGCCGTACAGGGATTAGGCATGGCAATGTCTACCGTAGAGTCAGAGAAAAACAGGGGAATGTTGTTTATCGGTTACAAACAGTGACATCTCTGCGTGTTGTTTCACTAGTGTTTCGAGAGCACGACCTCCTGAAAATCGCAAATATCAATCCCCAGCAAGAAGCCACACTTTCGCTATGGAAAAAATTAGTTCCCTGAGAGAGCGGCGGAAATGGAGCCTAGGTCTTGGTCAACACCTAAAAGGCGCTTCGCCGAACGTGCGTACGGAATCACACTAACCGGGAAATAAAAAACGCAACAATAAATGAGTTTAGTCCCTTCATTAAAAGTAGTAAATCTAGGGAACAGTTTCTTTTACGGTTAACTTTTTTTTACCCTATTTACGGCTAACGGTTAAAATTTTTCAATTTTTACGGCTATCGACTAAATTTTTGGCCGTTTTACGCCTATCGGTTAACCCCATTGAGACCCTAAATTAAGAGCGACTGTCTGTAAATATCGACCAAAATCGACTTTTTGTGGCACAAGTTTAAAATTCGAATTTCGCTCATTTTTGGCTCATCGATAACCCTTAATGGGTAATGAAACATGCCGTAGTTAGTTTTCCCAAATAACGTATTCTTTTGTTAAAATTCGAGAAAATGCATTTTGCCCGTTCGGAGCTCAAAATCCACTTCCGGTAAAGCGAAATTTTACACAAATTCAATTGACTCGTACGTCAAACCACAACCATTTGGCAGCCTTTGTAGAAAACGAATAGTTTTTATGACCCTTTCTTTGTTATAAGACGATAAATTTGTGAAAGCTGTAATAAGTTTGTGGCCAAAAAGGTATTGTTAAAAATAGGCCCTATTAATGTAAATTTTTACAATGCGCTATAACTTAGAATTTCGCAGATTGACTTTCTACGACTTAACCAGGCCCCAATATATCAGAAAATCGAAACAAATCTCTGGGCAAACGATTTTAAGTAGCCTGCAAGACGCCGAGTCCAACCCTAATTTTGCGAAAAATCGCGACATTCCAGTGGTTAAAAATAGCGTGAGACGGCCCGTCACGCCAGCGGTGTTAACGACAGATTCACTTTCAACATTCTATTCAACACTGATCACATGCCAATTCCAGCATACAATCTATATTACATCTTTCAATACACTTATCTTATTTAGAAGAGCCATTTTGTTTGGATACAATATATAGTGTAGAACTGCCCAAAAGTCGGCTTTTTTGAGCGACGTCGGTAAGACGTCGACGACCGGAGCCCAACGAAAACAAACTTCAAACAAGTACAGTGGTGTGTTTTATTAGTTTAAGCAGGCGTCAAAAGGCATAAATACGTTAAGTTTAAGACGGGGATAACCAATATTAACTAATTAGAACTATTTTTTTTTGTTGCGAGTTTTCTCTGTCAAGTAATTATGTATAAGTATAAATGTACGTTTCGATGTATTACTATCACGCTTATAAAGTTACATTGTAACGAACGTTTCAGTAAACATTTTTACTCGTTTCGATCGACGATGAAACACCATCATCAAAAACAAATCAACAAAAACTTTCCTCTACAGAAAAACGGAAAATAGAAAAAAAAAGTGTCGTTTTGCTAATGCTAAAGCAGGAATAGTTGCAGCGTGATCATGAGCTTTCAACTCTCTGGCCCACTATGAACTAGCCTATTCCAGGCGTAGTGGACAGTGGATAGTGGATAGTGGACAGTGGACAGTGGCGCGAAATGGGGAACGGAGGAAAACAAACGTGGAAGAGAGTAAGAGGGAGAGAGTAGGAGGACCTTTCGCCCTCTCTCCCTAACCCCGCCCCTTCGCCATTTTTTCTAGCCCACTTTTCTTTACGTTTTCCCAACTACCTTAAGGCCTGTTACAGGTTAACTACGTCCTTCATTTACAAATTTTTATGGTATATACCGTATTTATTCGATTAACCACCCTGGGCGCCTATTAAATTTTTGGACCTTGAGAGTGGGCACTTATTCGAGGTGGGTGCTTATTCGAGGCTGGGCGCTTATTAAATTTTCGCCATTCTCAGCAAGTGTAGTATGTGAGTTTTGCAGCAAAACAATAAATGGTAATAACAAAAAGCGGAGATGTAACAAAGCAAGGTTTCTGTAAAATGCTCTGAGGAAAACTCCGTCTCCGGGAGGGTCTCTTTATTACTTATTAACTCTTATTTGAGTTTGTGTGGGAGGGAGTGGGGTGAGGTGGGCGCTTATTAACTTTGCTGCCTTTAGGATGGGCGCTTATTCGAGGTGGGTGCTAATTCGAGGTTGGGCGCTTATTTTAATAAATACGGTATTCAACTTGAGCGTCGAGCACTTTTGGCGCTGTGTTATTGATCAGCAGGAACGGATTTGGTAGTACTAACTTTTCAACTGCTTTTAGACTGCGAAACTTTTTTTTCTATCTTGTTTTCTTTGTCATTTTCTATTGTATTTTTTAGACTTATTTTTCGATTCTCTCCCCAGTCTCACTCACCTCTCCCCTCCCCCGCCGTGCCTCCTCTGCTCCAGACAAGAGGGAACGACCATTTTGTTTTGCTCCAGACCATTACCTCGACTATTCCGCCTTCTTGGCTTACGCAAAAAGTACGGGCTGCTTTGAGGCCTGAAAGACTTTGCACTGATTGACGTTTTAGTGTCATGGAAACTCTAGCTGTAATACTGAACTGCAGATGACAGGTTAAAAGGCTGAAAGTTCCTTTCAACAGCGTTTGGAAAGAGAACATCGCCTTTTCCGCCAAAAAAAAAAACATAAAAAAAAATAAAAATAGGGAAACATAATAGAGTATAATACTAAACCTAAGAAGAACCTTATAACGAACGAATGGGGACAGCTAAAAAGGAAAGACAGACTTGAGGACTTTCCTCATCCTCCGTAACCTTAGTCCATGAAACTTAGACGCCCAAGCAGGCCTCCAAAACCTTACCTTTGTCTTTTTCACAAACCGAATACTAGAAGACTGAAAGCCTTAGTCTGCTTTACGTAAGTACCGGGTAGATCTCCAGAAGAATTGTTTGCAGCCGGCCCTCAAAACCCCAAGAGACTTCGCCTGCTGCTGGTCAATATATAGGAACGCTATTCCAAAGAACTGCTCCAAAAAAACTATTTTTCTTAACATTTGTCTGGGGTAGAGGAATAGCGAGTTTTCTGTTGGTGTCTCCTAATAAGTAATCAGAGATATTGCAACGATCTGCCCTTGCTACGATCTATTATGCACTTAACAAGGGCCCTCAAAGTACTTAAGATATATAACGCACAGTCCGCCACTCACTACTCTTTGACGAGAGAGGAAGCTTTATAGGAAACTTTGAGATGAGAGGAAGCTTTATCGCAGGCTCTTGGCATCAAGGCTTTTCTACTATTTACATTGGTAAAGCGGTCGCTTCACGGTTTGGGCAAATGGTGAGGAGAATTCAGGACTGATTAATCTTTGATTCCGTTCGGTAATCGCGTTTACCACTTTCCTAAGTCAGTTTCGTTTAATGAAAAAGGGCCGGGAAAGCCTGAAACTAATATCCAAAAAAGGTTTGAAGACATGAAGTCCGAACTTCCGCCTGGAAGTTTCCAACCAAGAAAATAGGTGATTGCCTTTTCAGACGTTCGTTTGTTTCAGGAATTTTCCACTGAAACGTCGAAAGCAACCCGAAACTGAGTTTATGGTAAGCCTGGCAAAGCACCAAAGAGTCCTCTTAGTTTGTTTTAATGGGTTATAGTGATGCAGTAGCTTCATGATTCATACACGTTGTCATACAAGTATATGCTCCTCTTGGGGCATCCATGTAGCTTTTTTTTTTCAGTTTTGAGAGCCTGCAAGGGTGAAAACTTCGAAAAGAACTATTGCATCAATACTTAGTCCAAAATATTTTTATTCTTCAAAATTGCTTTAAGGAAATTAGTTTTTATAAACCAAATGGCATTGATTGGCGATGATTTAATTCGAAAATATCTCTCAATGAAAAAATTCATTCAGTAATCAGTTTTAGTTTTCAGATTTTGTTCTGTTTAAATACCATTTTTTGAGGGAAATCGCCAATCTGAAACTGAACATGAAAGTGTGTGACGCTATCCCAGGGACCCTAAATGTTGTATCTGAAGAAAATGCTGCAATCAATGAAAATAATAGGTTTACTGAAAGATTTAATTTCGAACTGGCTTTTAATCTGCCTTTAAGTAAATTGTTTAAAGCATATCTATTGGTAACACTGGCGTGACGGGCCGTGTTAAGCTATTTTTAACCACGGCAATGTCGCGTGTTTTTTTTTGCGAACTTAGGGTTGAACTCAACGTCTTGCGGGCTACTTAAAATCGTTTGCCCAGAGATTTGTCTCGATTTTCTGATAGATTGGGGCCTAGTTAAACAGTAGAAAGTCAATTTGCGGAATTTTAAGTTATTGCGCATTGTAAAAATTTGCATTATTTTATCCCTATAATTTTGAACGGCAGAAATTGTCAATAGGGCCTATTTTTAACGATACCTTTTTGGCCACAAACTTATTACAGCTTTCACAAATTTATCGCCTAATAATCTAATAATAAAGAAAGGGTCATAAACACTATTCGTGTTCTTCAAAGGCTGCCAAATCGTTGTGGTTTGACGTACGAGTCAATTGAATTTGTGTAAAATTTCGCTTTACCGGAAGTGGATTTTGACCTCTGAACGGGCAAAATGCGTTTTCTCGAATTTTAACAAAAGAACACGTTATTTGGGAAAACTAACTACGGCATGTTTCATTACTCATTAAGGGTTATCGATGAGCCAAATATGAGCGAAATCAAATTTTCAACTTGTGCCGACCGTGGGTCGATATTTACGGAAAGCCACTCTTAATACACTTGGGAGCATTCATTACTGTGGAGACTAAGAAATGTAAAGCTTAACGGGCCAATGGTTTTTCGGGTTTGTGTTTTAACCTCAGTTTTTCGGTTTTTGATCTAAACATTTGCGACGCAACGTTGCCACTTTTTAGCTAACTCACCTCGTTAACCAATCAGAGGGCCAGTTTTCATTTACCTTTAATATTTCTGGTTAATTAAGAACACGGAAAATTCATCTACAAAGACGAAAAACAGAGGTGATATTATATGATATTATATGGTATTTTATTATATAGACACGAGTGTTTTAATGGAAAATATACCACTCGTAAAATTCATAAAATCTACATTCGTGACCCGAGTGGTCTATTTTCCATAATCTCACATGTGAGTTTATCGATGACGTAGTTTCGACAATTTCTTTCTTAATCTGTTATTTTGTCGATGTCTTTTTGTCTATATAATAAAAAGAATATCACACGGCAGCTTGAAGATATGAATTTTATTCTCTCGTGGCAAAAACAATATTTAACTCACTCGCTACGCTCGTTCGTAAAATATTGTTTTGCCACTCAAAAATAAAATTAATATCTTCGCGCCACCATGTAATATAGGATTCAAACAGGGATGACGGTGACGTGTTCGATTACCAAGCAATTGGGAGCTGGTCGCTTACTCAAATCATCTCTTGATCTAGCTTTAAAAATTAAGGATCGGACCGGCGTAGGTATATCGTAGATATATGAATTATTTATTTGAACAAAGTACGGATACTAGATTATACCTTATCCTCTTTTGATTATTATATATGAAAGATCAGTCAACGCAGCAATTATGTCATAAAGCCCGAAGAAAATATTTTAAATCGTGACAATAGTAGCGTAACCTTACTTACCCAATTTGTGGATGTCTCTTTTTCACAGGACAGAGATGAATACTGTTTGCTCCATTTTTGTTGGATGGATAGTGCTTCTAATCGCTTTTGGTAATCTAAATGTTGTTGTTGTTGTTATTTTTTGTTTGCTTGTTTTTCTTTTGCTTGTTTGTTTGTATTTTTTAAAGGTTTCTGGCAACCCAGCAAAAAAATAATGATGAATCAGAAAAGTCTCTCAGATTAAAACGATAACTTAAAAATCAATTTGTTAGTTTGTTTTAATCACGTTCTAATACAAATCTTATCTTTTAACTTACATTGACATAAAACATGGGAACTGCTTTTTTTTCAGTTTACAAATTTTTTAATCTGGTAAATTAATCTGTGTGTGTAAGTCTTCAGGAGTAGTCAGAATTTCCAAGATGAAGCACCTGTGGAAAGACCTATCCATGCTGAAGTTGTTGTTTACCAGCTTAAGTAGCTTGAAAGCGAAGGAAGGAAAATATGCATCGTTGAAGGTGTTTCGATATAGTTTTTCGGAGGTCATAGCGATATTTTTCAATCGCTTTCAAAGTGATTTTATCGTTGTCTGATCGCTATAAAATTTTCAGCAATGATTGACTATAGATTGAAATGTGCCAGAGGTAGGTTTTAGTAAAATGGATATTACTGTAACCGAAGTCACGCGTATTAGTGTCCAACCGCTTTATTTTATAAATCACACTCCTACGGTACTGTAAAACAAAAAAATACAAAGAATACGAAATTACGAAAAATGTAGACATCAGTACAAAATAACAAATACATCAAAGAAAACGGAAAAGCGTGCAAATGGCGTATGACTAAAATTTACCTTAATGGTTTCTTGACTTAACGTTAAAAGGAATGAGCAGTTTTTGACCGATAAAAACTATGAAAAACACTGACCGACAAGACTAAGTTTATAGCAAAAAACTTGACAGATTACGTAACATTACGCAACGTTGGTGACACCAAAAAGAAAGTAAACAATATAACAAAAGAAAACTATAAACAATTACAACTAATTGCAAGTAGACGCGAACAAAAAAAAACAAAGAAAACCCTAAGTTCTAGAAGTTTCGCTTTAACACACCGGCCTCGAAAGGCAGACGGGCATTCAAGCCTTGCCTTTCCTAAGAAAACTAAGCGAAACTAGGAAACGAAACTTATTTAGAATATTCAAAAACCTTATCTACAATTAACATCTTAATTGCTTTACACAGTTCGCAACGTATTTATGAGTTAAGTGATCGCTGCAATCAGGGAACTTCCTTTCCAGTAACTGGCTCCTTTTGTCCAAAACCTCGAAGATGTCTGTCTGTCCTTACAAGTTACATTGTGTCAACAGCTGGGATTAATTATCGGCAACTTCCAGCAGCAAGCATATCTTTCTAATATCTCGCTTCGAAATTGGTCTGGCGGTTCTAACTGTAGCTTGTCGCAATGCACCATATCGATCTGGTGTAACTTCTTCAACAACACCCATTGGCCACTGTCCACGCGGACTGTGCTCATCAGCTATGAGAACCAAATCTCCAACAGCTACATTCCGGCGCCGGCGAATCCACTTCTGCCTTTCTTGAAGAGATGACAAGTATTCATCTACCCATCTTTTCCAAAAGATGTTACTCAGGTATTGTGCTTGTCTCCAGCATTTTTGTACTTGTCTGTGGACGCAGTGGAGAAGTTACCAGGGGCAACACATGCATTACTGTGAAACAACAAAAGCTGATTCGGCGTTAATGGTTCCAAGTCATTTGGATCTTCGCTTAATCTTGTGAGTGGGCGGTCGTTCAGGATTTTCTCTACCTCGGCCATAACAGTGAGAAGGGTCTCGTCATTGACTATTTGGTTTCCCAGGAGAGCGTGCAGTATCTTGCGAACAGAGCGAATCATTCTCTCCCAGACCCCTCCTTGGTGACTTGCTTGTGGGGGGTTGAAGTACCATTGAATACTGCGCTTGCGTAAACTCTCTATGATGCGTGATTGATTCCACATTTTAAGAGCTTTCTTCAACTCACATTCTGCTCCTTTAAAGTTGGTACCATTATCGCTGTAAACTTCTGTTGGTGCACCGCGCCTACTGATAAATCTTGAAATCGCCATCAGAAACGAGTCAGTCGTCAAATCTTGAGAGACCTCAATATGCACTGCTCGCATTGCTAGGCAGGTGAAAATGCACCCATATCGTTTAACTCGACTTCTCTTCAACTTGACTGGCATTGGTCCGAAGTAGTCAATTCCAACTGCGGTGAACGGTGCATCACCTGGCGTGACGCGAACCATAGGTAGCGGAGCCATAATCTGTTCTTTCGGCTTTGAGTTCCATCTTCTACACTTGATGCACTTGCTGTCCACTAGTCTGACGGCTGAACCACCTTTCAAAATCCAAAATTTCCTTCTACTTGCAGCAAGAACTTGACTTGATCCTACATGGCCTATCTGATGATAATGGCGAATAATCATGTCAGTTACGTGATGCTTGGTTGGTAGAACTATTGGATGCTTCATGAAACAATCGATAGCCTCTGCATTATTAAGACGACCACCAACTCTGATTAACCCATTAACAGCTATTGGATTGACTTTGCGCAGTGGGCTGACGTACGAACCGTCACTAAGGCGTTTCCCCGACACTCTAGAGATACTACGGCGTTGCTGAGCTTCAGTCATCAGTGCATTCAACCCCCTCGGAAAGAAAAGCCTTTGCATGTACTTAATGACCTCCACTTCAGCGTTTTGGATTTCGCGGACGGATAATTCTCCTCTTTTGACGTCTTCTTTTGCAATCTTCCCTGTGCGATACAGCAAGTAATTCTTGAAGCGGCTCAGCCAAGCTAGAGCCTTTTTCAAACCATACCACGAAGAGTAGTGATAAACCAACGAGTCAAACCCTTGATCTTGCATAACAGCATGTGTCTGGACTTTCTTCGATCTTTTGACGTTCTGGTCATTTTCATCAATCTCAGGAAGCTGGGTTGGCTGATTTGGCCACTGGCTTTCGTCCTTCAACAAAAATCTTGGTCCCTCGAGCCAAATCTTCAGTTTGGTACGTTCATGAGAATTAAACCCACGAGACGCGTAATCTGCTGGGTTCAGATCAGAGCTAACATGACGCCACTGAGACGGGGTAGAGATATCGTGGATTGTTGCCAGCCGGTTGGAGACGAATGTCTGGAATCTTGTGTGACTGTTGTTGATATACTGCAAGGCAATAGTAGAGTCAGTCCAAAACGTCACTTCATGTATAGGCAAAGTGAGTTCTTCCTTGATCTGCTTGTGAAGCTTTACAGCGACTGTGGCAGCCGTTAACTCCAATCGTGGTACTGTCACAGTCTTCAGTGGAGCAACTCTTGCCTTTCCCAGTAAGATGCTACAGGCGATATTACCAAGTGCATCAGTTAAGCGCAGGTATGAGACAGCCCCATATCCCTCTTCCGAGGCATCTGAGAAATGATGCAGCTGGACGGAACTGAGCTCGCCAAAATCTCTCGGTTTCACACAACGTGGTATGGCTACTTCGGTAAGACCAATTATGCCCCTTGTCCAATCTTGCCACTGAAGAAGGTCGTCTTCTTGGACTATGTCATCCCAACCAAGCTCGTCTTTGCATAACTTCTGAAGCAGTCGCTTAGCTTGAAGTATAACTGGAGCAGCTAGGCCAAGAGGATCATAAAGAGATGAGGTGACAGAAAGAAACTCTCTCCTTGTGTTGGCTGTAATATTTGGAATGGTCCTAAACCCAAAGGTGTCTTCTTCCGTGTCCCACTGCATACCAAGGGCGCGATCTAACGTTAAATCTTCCAAGTCTAGGTTAACGTTCTTCACTGACGGTGCTAGGTCTTCCTTAGCGACTGAGGACAAGATTTCTAGACGATTGCTGATCCACTTTGTTAAGCGGAAGCCTCCCCTACTCAACAATTCTGGCAGCTGCTCAACTAATCGTACCGCCTCTTCAGTTGTTGCGACCGATTTAACACAGTCATCAACGTAGAAGTTCCTATTAACCGTATCGATGGTTTCCACATCGAAGTCCGTTTTGTTGTCTTCTGCGGTTTTCTATAATGCAAAACTTGCACAGCTAGGAGATGATTTAGCTCCAAAGAGGTGAACAAGCATCTCATGGTCTTCTGCTTCTTTAGAAAGATCGCCACCAGGCCGCCACAAAAATGACAGAGCGCAAGTGTCTTGAGGAGACACTCACTTGATGGAACATCTTCTCTATGTCGGCCGTAAGACCTATTTGCTCTTGACGAAAACGAAGTAGTACTCCGACGAGATTATTGGTTAAATCTGGCCCTTGAAGCAGCTGTTCGTTGAGTGACGTATTGCGAAATTTAGCGGCGCAATCGAACACAACTCTGGTCTTCTCAGGTTTCTGCGGGTGTATCACAGGATGGTGGGGAAGATGCCAGACAAAAAGTGGCACTTGATGTAGAGATACTTTCCTCGCGTGACCTTGTGCAAAGTAATCTTCAACAGCATCCTTGTACTTCTCTTGGAGAACTTTGTTCTTTTCCAAACGTCTTTTCAGAAGATTTAGTCTTTTTCCGGCCATGGGTCTGTTATTCGGTAGGCACGGATTATCATACTTCCAAGGAAGGGAGAGCTGATAATGGCCATCGACCATCTGAACGGTTCGTTCCATTATTGCCAGGGCTCTTCTATCTTCAATCGACATCATTTCTTTAGATGACGCAGACGATTCGCCGAACTCCGCGTTGTACATTCGCTCAATTTGTGCTGACAGCGTTTCTTGACCTCCACTTAAGAAACTGACGGTCGCTTCAGGGTTGCTTGAACCGCCAACTGGTCCGATAAGTGTCCAACCAAGTAATGTCCGTGCAGCGCAAGGCTGTTTACGGCGACCACGGCGCTCTTCAAAGACCCAGTGCGCCTCGGGAACATCATTGCCGATTAAGATGGATACCTCTTTATCGAGCTTAGGTATACTTATACCCTGCAGATGCGGCCAATCGCGGATATCTTCGGTGCTGGGTATGCTTTTCTTTGAGACAGGTAACTTGTCAACAGTCCACACACGATCTAGTTGTATGCATTCATCTGACGACAATGCTCTCACAGTAAGACTAACTTCTTCTCCAGACCGTTTGGTTCTCTCGGCATTAATGGTAGTTAAAGAAAATGACGTTGGAGAACCTCTTACTCCTAACTCATCCAGAAGGCGTCGTAGACACAAGGTGGTGTCAGAACCATCATCAATGAAAGCATATGTCTCCACCTTTAGCAGAAACTCGGACGGGCACAATCCTCAAACTAATTCTGTTTTTTTCCGGCATTTGTCGCATAATCCGCCCCGGCCTCGATGTGGTGTGGACTTGCTTCAGCCAGATCTTCACGAGTCGCTGTTGGCCCGGTAACAGGATCTTCAGAATCACCTCGCGTTCTTGAAGTCTCATTTGAAGCTATGGGAGCGCTCAATGAATTAGGTGGGTGCAGCAAGGAATGGTGCCTTTCTCTACAGCCACTCAGCAAGCAAGCATCAAGACTCCTGCATCGTCTAGTGATGTGATTAGGCTTCAAACAATTTTCACACAGATTTTGTTTCCTAACAAAGTCCTTCCTTTGAATATATCGTTTGTCCCGGAACTTAAAACACTTCTCCAATTCATGTCTTCCATCGCAAAACTTGCATTTGACTTGACCATCCGTTGCTGACCTCTGATTTGAGCGTTTGCTGTTAGCTGTATTGGCTTGGTTACTAACATCCTTCTCAACTTGAGTCAAAGCAAGCACAGTACCATTACCATCAGCTGCTTTTCTTGGTTGTTTTGTGACTCTTGACTCTCCAAGCTTGAATCCAACTAACTTCCCGAACTCAGTGTTTGCTATCAGAGCCCTTTTTTCGAGAAAGTCTGCCAAATGAGAGAAGGTTGGTTCAGAACCCATTTCCAAAATCTTCCCCGACTCATCCGCTCATTTTGCCTGCATGTGCACAGGAAGACGCATAACGATCTTCTTCAGAGTGTCCAAAGAGTTTATATCGGCTTGATAGCTTAATTCCGCAGAATTCAGCAAACAGATTCGCATGTCCCTTGCGAGCTGTAAGAGTTTCTCTCCATCAGAAGATTTTAGCTGTGGTCCTTTGACAACTTTATCGATGAACGATCGGATGATGACATGACGTTGTCCAAAATTCTTTCTAAGAATTTCACGAGCAGCTTTGTATCCTTCAGGCCCTGACAGAATTACACGGTTTTGAATTGCCTCCTTAGCTTTGCCAGTGCAATACTGGATCAGATAAGATAGCCTTACATTGTCATCTGTAATCGAAGATTCCACGTTTAGCTCAAAATTCTTAATAAATCTGGGGTACCTTGAAAGATCGCCATCAAAGTACAAGAATTCCCGCTTTGGCATGTCCAACTTCTCAAGTCCAAGAACAACTTTATCGATAGACATCTGCTGTTGCTCCATAATCCTTTGAAATTTAACCGTTGTTTCGTCAGTGCTATTTCCAGTAACATTCTTCGCTTCCGGTATGTCAGCTTTCACTTCCGGTAAAGCGTGTGGTTTGGTTTCCGGTAAAACGCATTTCTCAACATCCGGTTGACCAGGAACTGCGGAAAGTGACAATCCTTCCAAATATTTCCTCACGTTCTCGTGACCTCTAACTGATCCTTCAGAAGAAAAAAAAGAGTTAAAATCAACCTGCTCCCCCAGTTTGGCTTCAATCTCAGCCTGTTCTGCGTCAATCCTGGCTAACATTAATTCGCTTCGAATGTTCAAACGTTCCTTCTCGGCTGACAAACGCGTGTTTTCTTCTTGTAGTCGTAACGCAATTTCACTTTCCTTTATCTCTTAATTGTTCAGCCAGAAGCCTTTTCACTTTAAGCTGAGCCATTGTACACTTGACATTCCGTGCCGATAACTGACTCCCTACTTTAGAACTCTTTTTCCTTGGGTGTAATTGACTTGGCGTCTTATCGCCGCCACTTGCGTGATCTTGAGTCGCATTAGGTGTTTTCGTTTCCAACAAATCACTACGCGCGCCCGCGCGGGAAACTGAAGGATTTGTATTCTGAGTTCCTTGAAAGGCACCCTCTAATCGTACAACAGGCGTTTTGGAGCTCAAATCAAACCCAGAAATATTTGCAATTCCTTCAACGTAAACTCCTCGACTTATTGGGGTGTAAACATCGTTTAACCATTCCTTGTATTTGTTTTCAAACATCTGCATTCGATAAACATCCTTGGCGTAGTCATGAGTAATACGCTCTCTATCCTCTTGCTCCCCAGACAAATGATACCACTGCGCACAAGCCCGTTTAAGCTTCTCGAATATGCTCACCAGCGAACTGTGCTTTTCAACAACTTCTTTAGAAGCAATTTGCTCCAAGAGTAGCGGATCTAATTCATTTATAATCCGCGTAATGTGTCCACGGTAGGCTATAATCGTCCGTCCCAAGCTGTCTCTTTCACCAACCGAAGACATCGTTAATGGTAATTTCAACTTGGAACTCCTTTGATCTGTCGCCAACCAGAGCGGCCAACTTTTACCAAAGTCGATCGTTAAGTACTATGTAACCGAAGTCACGCGTATTAGTGTCCAACCGCTTTATTTTATAAATCACACTCCTACGGTACTGTGCAACAAAGAAATACAAAGAATACGAAATTACGAATCAGTACAAAATAACAAATACATCAAAGAAAACGGAAAAGCGTACAAATGGCGTATGACTAAAATTTACCTTAACGGTTTCTTGACTTAACGTTAAAAGGAATGAGCAGTTCTTGACCGATGAAAACTATAAAAAACACTGACCGACAAGACTAAGTTTATACCATTAAACTTGACAGATTACGTAACATTACGCAACGATGGTGACACGAAAAAGAAAGTAAACAATATAACAAAAGAAAACTATAAACAATTACAACTAATTGCAAGTAGACGCGAACAAAAAAAACAAAGAAAACCCTAAGTTCTAGAAGTTTCGCTTTAACAATTACTATGACAACAATAAACAAAAAACTTTGTGATTGATGAACGCCTAATTTCTGGCGATCTAGTCCTACTAGAGGAACTTAAAGTCTGCTGTATAGCAAATAACCTCCGTAAGAAGTAAAAAATTCTGGACCTACCCTTATACGAACCGGTCAAAAATCCGCGCTACAGCATTCACTGTTTTGACGTTATGCTAATTTTCCAAATTAATGTGGACAATACATATATCCATGACTAATACATTTCAGTGTGAGTATTAGTCATGGAGGTATGTATAGTGCGCATTATTTTGGAAAAATTAGCATAACGTCAAAACAATGAATGTTGCAGATTTTTGACCGGTTCGTATAAGGGTAGGTTTGTCTTGAAATTTCAAGGTGTTGCTCTGAATCAATCTTACTGAAAGTTTCAGACATTTTTATATACATTATGAAGGTTATGTGAAGAGATTTTAAAAAAATTCGTTCGAGTCGTTTCGGAGATATTCAAGAAAGCGCTAAAAGTCCAAATTCTGAATGAAGTTGCACTTAGACAAGGTAGTGAGAAAACGCCGGGGTTAGTTTTTAAGATCGTAAGAACGAAAGTACACCAAAATTTCCTAGCATTCTGACGCTACGTAAGAATAATTTGAGTCATTTATAACGCTTTTATTAAATAATCTATCACGGCTATTGAAAATTTAAGGTTTAAAATATATTTTCGCTTTAGTCGAATTCAAACATACAGATTGTTTTACTTCTTACGGAGATTGTTTGCTAAACACCAAACTTTATATTAAGTTCCTAGTGTTTTCAGTAGCAGGTTTAAATTTATATCACACAAAATTCGGCTTTTCACAGTTTCAAAGTTTTTTGTTTATTGTTGTCATAGTAATAAAGATTTTACTTAAAACTATATTTTCACAAATTTCAATCCATAGCCAATTACTGGTGAAAATTTCATAGCGATCGGACAAGGAAAAAACCACTTTTAAGGCGATTGAAAAATATCGTTGTTGCCTTTGAAAAACTGTACCGAAACACCTTAATATAGAACGAAAATGACCAAAGCGGTCCTCAAAAAGTAAAAAGGTCATCCTGTATACAGAAAAATTATTGGAACATTTTCATGAATTGTCGCCATTTTTTATCATTTTTATTATTACTTACCCGGAGAAGAAACGAAAGGTTTCTTTGTTACAATCCCCCAAACTGGCCGAACCGATCTGGTGCAAAAATTGGTTAAAGAAGAGATAGGTCTTAATTTGAACGACCGACGACGCCTTTACCTCTACGGATGCTGGTGTGGGCTACGAGGACAAGGGATAGTTTTGGACAACATTGATCAGTAAGTAAAATCTCCCATAAATTTAAATGAATACTAAATAAATAATAATAATAATAGTAATAATAATAATAATAATAATAATAATAATAAAACAAATGATTGTTAAAAGGTAATGGCAGCAAACACATTTCTCTATTGAGTCTGGCTATAACGACTGGCTACGGCAGCAACCAGAAATATTCTTTGGCAAAAAGGATTGGAATGCGGTGCAACTACAATGTTAAAAATACAAACTACACTGTATTTCGCACTGAATTCTATATCTTGTCCTCCCGAACTATCTAGTATGAAACACTTGAAAATTTTCCTTGATACAACACCGGACAAAACTGTTGAGATAGTTCCATCTATTTACTAACTTTTGCGCCATACTACGTCTCCTCTAAACCGAAGAATGAGTAAGTCCCCTCGTCACATGGTATTTTGTTTTGGTCTAAAAACCAAATATATAACTGCTATGCTATTCTAAACAGCTTTGGATATAAGGGAAGGGGGGAAATTAAGCATTCATTTGGCGATGGTTTCCATTTCTGCCAGGATGACGGGAAAACATCGAATATTTTTGCAATGTGTCTAAACAAGGTTTGTCCGAGGCTGTAGATTTCTCTTTTTTTAGTGTTTCATAATTTGTTCCTTCGTTGTCAACTTTTCAACAGCAGGTGCATGATAATCGAGCCTATTGTCAGCTTAATTCGGTTTCTTACATCTATGGGGAAACTGTAAGGCGGCCAAAGAATCCATCAGTCTTTGCTCGATGAAAGCTGCAACTTGAAGTTAATGACAGGTTATGGTGTTACTGAGTCGACTAGTTCTGATTCATTATGAGTACGAGTAATAATAACAGTACGTAGAGGGGAAACGAAGCTTAATAACTAAAGACAGCTGCGGTTGCTTTAAGTGTTGTATGACTATCTGTGGAACTGGAGCTCAGAACGCTTTAGATATTTATTCATTTATTTATTTAAATTTATCCTCAAGCTCTTACTCTGCTCCATCTGTTTTAAAACATTCCACTCTTTTGTAGAGGATTTTCACATGACGTCACGGCGTCCATATTGGTGTCCCAAAACAATGAAACGGCGTCCATGTTGGCGTCCCAAAGTCGTCCTGTGGGAGTTGAACTCCTTTGTTATGCAAACGCTTTCTTTTGTTCCAATAAATTTCCATAGATGCTGGTCACGTGAGTGAAAACACTCTATACTTGTGCACAAGCTTATGTAAACAACTCTTCAAACCGAACTTTTTCATTCCATTAACTCGCGGACTATTCAGCTTTGAAACTTGCCAGAGAATTATTCTGGCCACATTCACGGTTATTGTGGTGTTGGTATACTATACTCCTCTCTCCTCCGCGGACACTCCCGCTGGGTACCCCAATAAAAATAGCAAATAACCGAAAAATAGGAAGCGCGGGGGACGATGGGAAGAGAGAACATCGTGTCTCGAACGCTTTCTTCTTCTTTCGCCCCAGCCTCCCTACAACACAAAGAGGCCTCTGCGGAGGAGAGAGACTATACTCTGTTTGTGTAAACTTACTTGATTAACGGGTGATAAAGACAGATTGAGTCAATTTAGGTTTCTAAGAAACTGCCCACCTACCCCTCCCCTAAGCCATCATTTTGCCCAAAGTGAGAAGAAAGTGTTAATGTTAGCTTAGCGGATGGCTAGGTGGGCAATTTCCCAAAAAATCTAAATTTATCCGACAGAGTCAGGTTTCTGAAGAAAGCATAATTCCGGTATTAGTGTCACCTACACGACCTACACTGGCGAGCCAACTGTTCCTACATTTCCTTACAAAACGTAATAAACCGTTTACTAAAGAAACAAAGAGTTGGCTCGATCACCCTCCTAGCCGAGCCAGCTTTTCTCCATATAAACTTTGGCTCACCATCACCATCACCATCACCATCACCATCACTATCATTATCGTCATCATCGTCACCTTCGTTGTCGTCGTCATCATCATCATTAGTTGACTTAGTTTCTTTCTCAAGTTTTTCTACTATTTTTTTTTTAGCTGTTGCAAAGTTCATGATTTTTGTGAGAAGGCATACCTAACAGACAGAGATAAATGTGCAACAAGGTTCTCAAACATCGACTTGGCCTTCCAGTACAACAAAGCCACCAAAAAATGTAGTAAGTGCATTTTGTGATTGATGTTTCAGTTATGACAGATCAGATGGAAAAAAAGTTGAGGGGGCGTTTCTTTACTAAAATCCAAGATCAGATCAAAAATCCCGATCATTAGGATTTTTGGTTGAGAAAAGAAAAGATGTATTCAAAAAGGGATTAGTTTTCAATTATTTCCATAGAAACGACCCACAATAACGACGGTATCCCGGAGAAAGAATAGGGAGTTTAAGATACGGAGACTACGGACTATGAACTACGGCTGGACGAACGTTGTCCTATGTTTGTAGCAATGGGTTGAGTCGTGCAAATATAGAACGTTAAGATTGCACTACGGACAGTAGACTACCAGAGAAGAGGCGGAGAGGGAAA
The DNA here is from genome assembly GCA_964035525.1 of Porites cylindrica. Classification (NCBI taxonomy): domain Eukaryota; kingdom Metazoa; phylum Cnidaria; class Anthozoa; order Scleractinia; family Poritidae; genus Porites; species Porites cylindrica. The sequence goes on along the minus strand of OZ037788.1, from coordinate 15,771,959 downwards.
CAACACGCAAAGATTTTCTTGTTTTCATCACAGTTCAGAAAAATGCAAGTCAGTTTTGCATGGGATTTTGTCTTTAGAACAATGAACAAATTCTTCCATACTTGAAGGAAGCAATTACGTCGGGTGAAATTGGTAAACAAAGTTTTTGTTACACAGGTTTTATTTTTTTCGCCCATGAATACTTATGTCAAATATTAAAGAAGTAGACAGAAATAGTAATAGCTCATTTATTAGATTTAGAAGATGGACTTCTCCGACTTCTGATCTGATGTAGTTTGAAGTATTGAAATGCCGAGTTTCGATTGTCTCGAAAATGTTTACACCATTTTCATTCAGCAAATGTGATACAAAATCTCGCATAAACGAAGGTTACACAAGTAGAAAGACACACTAATCAGTTCGAACAAACATTGAAACTTTTCAAGTGCGAAGAGAAAGTAAATTACCTGCGTGATTTCTGTTCTCCTCGGCCGTCAATCTGAATTCTGCGTAAAAACAGCTATTAAAGCTTATTAAATATGAGCTTAGCTAGCTAAAAATCTAGTCACAATGGTGGATTAAAACCGCAAATCTGAGCAGAAATTAAGAACAACTTACATATTTCGCTTCCCTCTCTCTTAAAGCAGGTGAATTGAAACCTTTTTTACGAGAAGACGAGATTCTTGAATTACCGAGACGGCAAAATACGACCAAAATGTTCTCTCTCCGTACTCCCGACTACGCGAAACAGCTCAACAACTCACCGTAGCCGCAGGACTACGCGGGAAAAATGAACAGTCACGTGGTGTTGATCATGCGCAGTAGCATGTTTAACCGTAATCGTAGTCCGTAGTCGCCGTATCTTAAACTCCCTAATAACACGGCTGTTGACTAAGGTTGCAAGTCTGCTGCTATATATTTCATTGTATTCTGGACGGTTAGCTTCAGGATACTGCTTTAGATAGGCCAAATGAAGACGATGTACTCTCGAAATAAGATATGTTTTGGAAGATATGTCTTGCAAGACGCGAAGGCGAAGTTGTGTAGAAGTTTTTTCCTTGTAACTAGAACAATGCAGGTCCTGTTTGTATTGCGATTTTACCACCCCGATAAAACGGATAAAATCGATCGTTTAATCCATTATTCCAGTTCAAAAATGGACGTAATGATAAGCAGTCTTGTCAAAAAGCTGATGTATGTATTAAAATTGTTTCGAGTTACCGCTGGCAATATTCACTCTTTTCAGATCCGTAGTAAAGAAACGTTTCGGATCTTATATCCAAAGTATCCGGTACTGGATATGATCCATAAAATCCACATCCGTTGTGGATCATTTGGATCAATAATTCGTTTTTGGATTTAGTAAAGAAACGAAATATCCGTAATCGGATTAAAAATCCGGATTAGGATTTTAGTTAAGAAATGCACCATGCATTGTTATATAGCTGGATTTTTTTCCCGGCAGCGAGCGCTTATACATATACACGCGTAATCGGAATCCGATTTCAATCATAATTAATTTATTTAAAGTGAAGGGTGGTTGGCGGATCGGATCTCTCTCTGTGCTATAGAAAGGGGAAAATAAAAAACAATAACAACAAAATGAAAGAAGTACAGGATAAAAAAAACTAAAAGCAAAATAGGTTTACAGCCACGTATGCGAAACACACGTCACATGTGGATCTTATAAGCAAGTGAAGGGGGCGCTCCTTTAATTGGCCTAAACGGGTATTTGCCGCTGAGCGACGAAACGATTTTTGGTTCTTAGGGTCTTGAGTCTAAACGAGAGTATAAAATTTCGCCATTCAGTGTATTGAACAGGAAAGACTTTAAGTGACTGTAAAGGCTAGAGATGAGCTGTCTACGTTTGTGGAATCCACATTTTTTTTTTATTATTTTTTTTCAAATAATCTAATTCTATGATGTCACTTTGAAACTGGTGTCAGTTCGAAAGGACCCAGGTTCATGAAATAAGGCGTCTTGTGTTAAAGGGGTTACGTTACGAGAATATTTCTGTCTTAGGTTATTTCTGTGCTTAAGTCATTACTCAGTGCCTTTACCAATACACAAAATGCTCATGTTGCTCAAGATATTAGACAACTTTCATCAGGGAACACTAACCACAATAATATTTTGGTGATTTGTGCAGGCATTGCAATAAAATTTGAAAAAGTCGGCCCAATGTTTTCAAGTTTTAATCCATGCCAATCCTTGCCATCCGTAGAAACAGACGACAGGAAACAGTTTCAGTACCCAAATGTAGTCTTACAGAACAAACCAGGACCTTTTTTAGGGGAATTAAATAGATGCGAAGACATGTTTTAGCTTTGAAAAAAGATAGTGACTAGCGTGACAAAGTCTCTTTAAACAGGGCAGCAAAATATTGAACAATAATTGTCTTAAACTCTGTCTTGATTTGAATGGCTCGACGGCGCATTTCGACCCAAACTTCCCTTAAATGTCTCAAACCCCCCCCCCCCCCCCCCCCCCGGGGCTCATAGGTGATCTTGATGCTCTTAACAAAACTCTATGTATTTCAGTAGTTACCATAGTTACCATAGGTAGTCTCACACGAGGGCGTTTCATGAGAAGTCATATTTCCTCCCCTCTCATGCACATTCTGCGTTTGTTAGGAGAAAGGAAATAGGACTGCTCTGAAAACGTTGAGTGGGAGGGACTCGTAGTTAGAACGTCCGCACTATTTGAATCCCACCAGAGACTCAAAAAGGTGGCTTCTTTGTTTCACACTCGGCGATCATAACATATTTCCCGACATTTTCTTAGAATTCAAGATTTTTAAGCTTAGCATAAGAAACCAATTCCACAAAAAATATAAGAGAGTAGAGAGACATGCTGCTAAAGGTCTGTAGTCTAAAAGTGGTTATACTCTATACTGAGGGTAAATAGAATTATCATTCGTTGCAAATTCTTCTTCCTTTTCATTGGACGAGAGCCCACCACGTGACTTCCAAAAAACTGCCTAAAAATAATGGTCTGCTCATGCGCAAGTCGTCCAACTTTGTTTGACTTTCACCGGCGAAAAATGTCTGCGCATGCTCTACTAAAAATGACACTTGATCGATTTCGGGTAATGTCATTGGCTCCAACGCGAAACTGCCCGCGAAATGTTGTTCAGATGAGAGAAGCGATGGTAGGTTTTTTGGGCAGTGACAGCGTTGCAATTTCTTGCCATTGTAAGAGATCAAAAATTATTTTGGTAAAAGTTTTGACGGAAGTGTCTTCTCTAGAGAATGTAGCGTCCTGAAACCGGCGAAAAATCGCATTGGCATGGTCTGATTCAGTGTTATTGACGCTGAGATCGCTGGTTTGCGTGTGGAAGACATGCTGAAAAGGTGGGTAATTTTTACTCTTTTTGTTTACTGCATGTTCCTTGCAACTCAGTACAAAAAGAAATTATAAAGTAGTGGAAGAAAAATTATTGGGCTTTGTTTTGGTATATAAATTAGCTTGTACCGAATTGCACGGAAGCGGCAGTCTCGTTAAATGCGTATCCCGTTTTTGTGTCAAAATTCGACTTCGATTGTGAATCTAACATTCGATAACATTCGACTGTTTATCGAAGAGCGTATTACAACGCTATTCAAATTGTTTTTGTTGTTTACTTCAAGTTTCTTATCACGGATTCAACAAAAAAAAAAAAGGAGAGGGACAGACATTTTTAAGCTTTGTTTTGTTAATATGACTTAGCTTGTACTTTGTTGCTGGAAAAACTGTATTTAGATGCTAAATCTCCGCGTGTTTACACTGTTTATGGCAGAAAAATAAGCTTACACCTGGTTCAACTTAATCTTGTGTCACTCGGTACAAAAGAAAATTATAAAGAAGGTCAAGAAATATTCTTAGCCGTTGTCTTGCTGTGTAAATTGCCTTGTGGCTAGTGGATCGAAAGCGGCCGGGTTGCGGCAGTTTTCTAAAGTGCGACGTTCAAAACGTGATTTTGTCGATCGATGCACATTTCATTGTTGTTGCACATTATTACAGCTTTGTAATTTGAGTTTTATCCGAACTGTCGAATGAGAAAATGTGAGAGTGTTTTCATTAAAACGCTTAGACCGTCTTGGAGCTACAGTTCGATAGGTCCAGCAACATTCTGATTTGTAAAATAATTCTGTTACGGACATGATTTCCTCCGTGTACATTTTTTTTTTCAAGTTTTTGCAAACAAGGCTTTCTGTAGGGGGTGCTTCTTTGCTTGACAATTGGGATAGAAGGAGATGAACTGGGTAATTTTCCTGTGAATGCTTTTGTTTTTCTGTCCATCGTTTTCGGCTTAATTTTTTTTGGAGCAAAGTTATCAATGAATGATAGAGTGAACATGCTATTATGTATTCAAAAGTTCTTTCCAAGAAAAAAAAAAATAATCATCACAAATTAAACTTACAGGAGTTTAAAGTTTGGAGTAAACTTTGAGTCTTTATGAAGTTTTAGTTGGATCATGTTGATGAAAGTAGTTGTGTAGGATATGCAGTTTCCAATTTTGATCTTCTGCCAAAATTATGAGAGAACACTCAAATACAGATCTCATTTAAACTTTATAGTTTCATTGTAATTATCGTTTGCTTCTATTCCTGTAAACTTATTATCAGGTCTACATTTTGCATGAATTTAATGTGATATATATTTGAAGAGGTTGTTGTTTCACAGTGAAGTAGTTTTTACTTTGTTTTTTTTTTTATATGAACTTGAGTTTCTTCCTAGTTGTTGGCTAAGGCAGTGTTGAGGTATCTGACATGTTAACATACTTTATTGTTCATTTCTCTTCAGAAAAGATTGATTGATCCTGAATCAAACAAAGTGCAGCCTCACAGACAAGATTTTTAACGAACAAATGTGTACTCAAGCAAAACATGTGTCCCTGACAGTGTCAATAAAATTTATTCATGGAAAGATCTGGGTTTTTACTCCTTTGTAGCACTTTTGACTACGCGTCACTTTTCTAACCTTTGTACTAAAAAGATATAAGATATAATCAGTATTTTTTTCCCACTAACATATTGCAATCAAAGTTCTCTTCTTTTATATATAGTATTCCTGATTCTCATTATCTTACTCAGATCAAGCACAGTGACCATATTGAAAAGAAAAAAGAAAAAAAAAACCTGCTCGGTCATAGACGGTTTAAAGTTTTGATATTAAAATTGCACCCGTTCATAATGAAAACAACATGAATGCAGACACTAAGGTTCATTTAGCTCATGTTCAAGCTTTTTTTTATAAATTAGAAAGTCTTTCTGGAGAAAACATAATTTTGCTCTATCATTTTGGTAAAAAAAAAAAAACAACAATAAAATAACTTTTTGGTATCTAAGCAAATTCAAAGTACCCATAGAGTCTTATTTCTCCGCTGCATTGAGCTGTGAACAAAGGCCGTTCTTTCTAGTGACCCGGCTTTTTTCAGAAATATTGTTGTCCTTCGTGACCGTGACAAGTCCAAAGTTGAATCCGGTAAACCGGCCAAAACGCGAGCATGGCAGGGAACGAATCCCACAGGAATAGGTGAAAATGGATAATAAAAAGTCTAGGCTATTCTAAAAATATCCATATATACATTTGTAACTCATATTAAGCCGCAATTAATCTCCTTTCCACTGGAATAAACAAACGATGGAGGTATTGCCGCCATTTTGAATTTGGCAAGGTCACGTGGTCGCGCGTCGACCAATCAGACATTTTTCGCCGGTGAATTTTTGACTGCAAATAATATTCTGCCCATGCGTAAATGACACCACGCTTTTCTCCTTTTTGCGATCGCTTGGCAGGTCGCTTCGCTTCCCGAAGATATTCCTTTAAATAAAACTCGGTGATCGAACGATAAAACAGTTATTGTACTCGGTTATCGCAAAATATCGTGATTTGTCAGTGTCTCACGATGTTTTGCTCAACCCTTGTCCAATAATTGTAAATACCTATAACTAACCCGAGCCTACTTATACTTGCTATTATAGCTCCAGTGAGTGGATATGGTACAGATGACATAGAAAAGGCGAAGTGTGGATATGCCACATGTCTCTGCGATATGGAGATGATTCGATGTTTTAAACACTATAAGGAAGACCTCGACTTGGATAAGTACCACGGATGGGAAATACTTCAAAAGAAATCATGTGCTTTCAAAGGTAACATTTTCTTTATGATAAAGGGCTTTTTATATTGATTCATTCAAAATACTTTGCCGTTTCTATTTGGCTTAAAACCCCGGGATAATTCTTCAAACCAAGTTGGCGCTATCCAAAATTGTGGAAGACGGGAGCAAAAAGGCAATATAAAATTATTACGATGGTATATTGCCCTAATATACAATCGCGTGAATCTCTTTACCAGACAGCAGTGTGGCGGCGGCCTAGCATTTTTGCTGTTTAGGTAAGAAATAAAAGAGAGATAACAGCTATCCCATCACGACATTGGAGGGATAACTGACTAAAATGAACGGAATAAAATTAATGCAAAAACACGCAAACGTTATTGCTCGATTGATGTCATGGTTGTGTGCCGACTGAAAACTTTCAGTAGCCTTAAACTTTCACGTGATCCTATTCAGACAGGGCTTATCATTTCCAGTATCCAGGCATTACTGGATTAAAACAATGACGTAATATGCTTTTACTATGATGTCATATATGTATTTTTAATTTTTCTTAATGCTACTGTAAGACAGGAGCCTGGCACCTGTGTAAGAGCACTGAGACTTTGCATAATAATCTAAATATATTATTATTATTATTATTATTATTATTATTATTATTATTATTATTTTATTAACTAATTAATTAATTAATCTACATCAACTTTTGCCCTCAAAGGCAATAACACTTAAACATAAACAAACCCTTTTTTAAGGAAACAAGCAAATTTTTAAAACATGGTTGTCAAAACTCAGTTGCAATGGTAATGACAATGTTTACGTGCACGTTGCGGCGAAATTTTTAGGAGAAGTCACTAAATTTGGTGGTGATAGCTTAATCGATTTTAAAGTTATTCAACTTTTTCGTGAGTTGGGGGGGAGGGGGGGAGGTCGAAAGCCCCCTTCCTGTGTGAATAGTGTTAAGGTGTTTTTATGTTTTTGTTTACAGCACGCAGAGACATATGCTTTAAAGATTCTTGCTACACATTTGCGCCAAGGGGAAATACATGGCCAGAGAACAGAAAAACCTGTCAAGACAAAGGGGGAGACTTGGTCGCTATGGAAGAAGAAGAAGAGTGGCAGTTCGTTAATACAGAAATTCAGAAACGCACCATTCCGAAACCCATGGAATATCACATTGGTTTGTTAAAAGAGGAAGGAGTTTGGAAGTGGGTCAATGGACGACCACTGACAATTAACAAGTGGCAAAAAATAGAGCCAAATTATCGGCAGCCGTCTGGTGATGGAGATGTGGCGGTAATGTCGAAGGATTACCCTGAATTCACGCAAGGATTGTTTAATGACCTCCCAAAAGATATGAAGAGACCATTTATATGTGAAATACCAAAAGGTAAGAGGAGTGAGCCAAATTTATGAGTAAGAAGTTTCTTGAGAAGTTGACCTTCTGTATCTTAATCTAATGTAATATTCACAGATTTCAGATTTTCTCAAAACAGAAACCTGTGAGGACCCGTCCACACGTATCCGGAAGTTTTCGGAAACAAAGATCTTTTCTTTCTTTTAGCCTTCAACCCACACATAAACTGCCTTCATTCTGGCACCAAAAACGCAAGTTTACAAAAACGTTCCCAGAGTGAAAATTTTTGAAAACGCCACCCTCTCGTTTACGTGTGGACGGACAAATACAGAGGTTTTCCAACCTCGTTCCCAGGGTCTTCTCGTTTTCAATATGGCGGCTACGAGAAGACCTGCAGATACATGTCATACATCATATACTTACTACTAGCATTAAACAATATCTGGAACGGATGCTATCATACTTCGTTCCACTGTTTCAGCACGCTACGTGTCGACGCGTACTTTTTTGAAAACGGAGAAATTATTTCCAGAAATATCCGATCACTTGTAGAAATGTCAAAGTTAGACTTACTAATAATTTAAAGTGACAGGCCGGACAATCGAGATCTGAAAAGCCTTAATTAAAGTATAAGAGATTGCGTGTTTCCTATTTTACTGTATAATGATTATTTATAATTATGCTGATAATCACAGGAGATTATTGCACAATCAAGGCGGATGTGGCAGTGTTGGTTCAAGACAGTTTGCTCATTTCCGATACGACCATTCAAAACATACAATCCACGGTAAAAAGATTATTTTCCGCCCTGGAAGCTAGAGATCCAAGTGCGATTTACAACTTTGCATTTGCAATGTACGCAGTGCGGCGGAAAATGAGTCCCTTTGGTAGCAAGGAAGACACAGTCACGTACATGGATAAAGAAATCAAAAGAGGCAAATATGGTCGAGATCTTGGTGACAAAAACTTGTTGAATCGTACCCTCAATAAAATGATCACTGATAGGTTTATGAGAAGCCCAAAAAATAAAAAAAAGGTAAGTGTCAATTACGGTTTTTTGCCAAATTTTTTTCGGGGAGTGTGACTTGGCCAATTTGATTTATCTTAAAATTAATTAATGAAACTAGAAATACTTATCTCGCAACCCCTCGGGAAACTCGCTATTGCACACAAGTTAAGCCCTGACGATGATCTCGCTTAGAAACTGGTTGGGTGACAATCCGCGAATTACCCTGTTATGAGGACTCCTTCTTATTTCTCTCTTGTAATCTTAGTTCGCGTTTTGTTTCAATATCTTTAATTGTTAAATTCGTATTTGAAAATTTATGAATAAAATGAATAATATCTAACGATTTAGAAGACCACATCCGTGGTCGAAGTGGAATTTGGAAATGTTGCTTTTTTAGGAGGGGGGAAATCGAAGTACCCGGAGAAACCTCAAGGGAGAGAACCAATAGTAAACTCAACCCTAACCTGAGATCAGGCCTAATTTGAGTGGTTCTCATACATTCTCTCTAACAGCGGAATGTTATTTACAAAGCAAAACGAAAATTGAGCCTGATCTCAGGTTAACTCAACCCACATATGGCGTCAATAACAGGATTTGAACCCGGGCCACATGCACTGGTGCCACCCTGCGCCACCTGGCTCCCCCTGTAAGTAGTAGTTAAAAAGTTAACACCATTGCAACGTTATAAATTGCAATGAAACCTATAGAAGGAAGCAATCAAAAGGCCTCGGAAAATGACTTATTGACCATGAATCAGTTAACAATATTTCTAACTAATAGCAATTGAAAACATAGCAAGAAAAGAAGGTCGAAAATTGCACAATTACTGATGTTGAATGTAACTTCAGCATAGACGACTGAACTGAATCGAAATTTGGCGCACATAACTTATTCATTTTAAAGTATAAACAGAGGGTTTTCCACATGACGTCATCATGGCAGTATTGGAGTTCCAAAACAATAAAACGGCGACCATGTTGGAGTTCCGAAACAATCCTGTGGGAGTTACAATCTTTTTTTATGTAAACGCTTTCTTTTGTTGCAATAAATTTGCAAAGATGCTGGCCACGTGAGTGAAAACGCTCTATACTGTGTTGTTAGGTCACGTGACATGTCCCAGAACAATTTTTTCCGACAATCTTAAATGATTGACAAATCAACGGTTTTAAGAATATGCATCAAGTTATAACATTTTTCTCATTCATAGGGAATATTTCTAACAGTTTAAGTTTGGAATGACTGTTTATGAAGGCAAACATAGTTTTAAAAGCCCAAACTTACAAACTTGAATTATTCAAAACTTAAATTCAGTTAAACTTCAAGTCCAGTCACAGGTAACCCAGGCTCTGTGATAGTACCACAGTACGGTTCCAGTAAAATTACAGTGTTTGTATGGGGTAAAGATATCATCCTAAAATTTCTAGGAAATACTAAATAAAGATCAATGAAACTTACTCTGCAGTTAATTGTTGTTGTCCTTATTGCTCCAACGAAGTTTCGTGATAATTTACAGTAATTTGTTCAAATTCACTCTATCTACAATAATAATATACAAGGTAGGAAACACGAGGTGCCATTTTCGCCGACATGCTCTCACTCAACACAACTTTTTCCACGAAATTTGAACTCCAACGGAAAATAAACATGCCAGGATCGTAGAAATAGGATAGCAGCAGATATAGAACCAATGAAGCTTTCCCAGATAGAGAAACGAATCCCACAGACTTTGACAAACTCGAAGAATATAATCCAAACACACCGAGAATACGCTCGCCGAAGCAGCCGGGCCAGATCAACGCGCGGCCAAGAAAATGAAGCCTGGGCACTGTACAAAAAAATTCCATCCCGGGGGTCCTGGGGTGACCTTTCTAGGGACCGATACATCATTTGCCCAAGGCCACCCTCCCCTGCTGGAAAAATACTTGACAGAAGGCAATTGCTCTTCCTAGCCAATCACTATGGCCTGTTATAAAGAGATTATTTTCCTCTCGAACTATGTTCAGCTCCTGGCGCTGGTCCTCAGAAAGTTTATCAAACATCAATAGGGCAAGGTTATAAGGGCAAAGGAAAGAACAACGAAGGACGATTTACAAAACTTAAAACGAGCAAAAGATATAAGTGAATTTTAACTCTTACCAAGGCATTTGTACAACAGGACCAAATTCAAAGAGAGGTGTATCACGATGATTCACATGTTTAACCGATACAGCGTTCACTTGTATTGACAAGAAGTCGGCGTGTTACTGCCGCATTAATCGCTAAATATGTTAATCGCGCTAGTTCTTTGTTTACTAGTGCACGTGCCTTTCACATTCGTCTCAGTTATCGCAATTCATATTCTGTCGCAATTTTCTGTATAATTTTTGACATTAGTTTGTAAGCTTCACCGTTTATTTACGATAGTTTCGCTCGAGATTTCACAGCAACAGTATCTCAGTCATCATCTACCTTTTGTTCAACCTTGTTTTTAGCCCGCCTTGTAAGCATTTCGCGTTGTTATTTCATTAGTTTCATTACTGTTATTTGCATTCCTTAGTAAAAGAAATGGGACGCCTTGTAACTCCGCAGACTCTCCTGATTATATTACTTTTTTTTAGCCATTTAAAATCAGGCGCGTGTGCGGGGTTTGCTCTGGCAAATGGTGATTGGCTAGGAAGAACAATTGCCTTCTATCAAGTATTTTTCCAGCAGGGGAGGGTGGCCTTGGGCAAATGATGTATCGGTCCCAAGAGGTCACCCCAGGACTCCCGGGATGGAATTTTTTTGTACAGTGCCCAGGCCTCATTTTCTTGGCCGCGCGTTGATCTGGCCCGGCTGCTTCGGCGAGCGTATTCTCGGTGTGTTTGGATTATATTCTTCGAGTTTGTCAAAGTCTGTGGGATTCGTTTCTCTATCTGGGAAAGTTTCATTGGTTTCTATATCTGCTTCTATCCTATTTCTCCGATCCTGGCATGTTTATTTTCCGCTGGAGTTCGAATTTCGTGGAAAAACTTGTGTTGAATGAGAGCATGTCGGCGAAAATGGCACCTCGTGTTTCCTACCTTGTATATTATTATTGTAGATAGAGTGAATTTGAACAAATTACTGCAAATTATCACGAAACTTCGTTGGAGCAATAAGGACAACAACAATTAACTGCAGAGTAAGTTTCATTGATCTTTATTTAGTATTTCCTAGAAATTTTAGGATGATATCTTTACCCCATACAAACACTGTAATTTTACTGGAACCGTACTGTGGTACTATCACAGAGCCTGGGTTACCTGTGGTCCAGTATGCAGAAAACAAGGAAAGCTTATCCTCTGACAGGAACACCTTATCTAATTAAACAAATTCGGCACAAATTCGCCAATTTCCTTCATTATAAATTTTCGGCCACGTGAAATGACACGTGACCAGAACTTAATATCCAACTATCTCACGAAGGGGGGGGGGGGGGGGGGGAGGGGAGGGGGGTGAATAGTGGTGGGTGGATATATACCGAGACACAAGGCGTCGAGGTATACATCTAGCGCTGTTCACCGACCCTGAGCGGGATAGTTGTTTTAGTGTTTACCAACTCAGTTGGAGAAAAATGAAAAAGGTACCTTTTTGTAATTTTAAAACGTCACTTAGTAGGAACTTTATTTACAACTGACAAACATTTCGGCGATTTTGTCAAGTGCATTTTTACGATTTTGTTGCAAATTCAGCATGAAACAGTGACCTACTACCTACCAGTAAACAGCGACAAGCCAAAACTAGTCGCTTTTTTGGTATTTGTTTGTACGACTGCTTCATTTATCGCTTAAATTTCGTGTTCCGAAAATGTCTCAAAGCGAGACTCCATCTTAGCTCCTGTCGCAAAACAGTGAATAGTTAACAATTATTCTTTGAAATCGAGGTGAATAGTGGCAAAATATTTACCGAGCCGCGAAAGCTAAATATTCCCAAAGCCACTATTCACCGAGATTGAAAAGAATAATTGTTTTAGTACATAATCAGGAAGTGATCTCAACAAAATCAGAGAGAAAACCATTAAAAAGCACAATTTGATTAACAGATCAAATCACGCGTAATTTTAAAAATAGATCTTTGCAGAATTTTCAAACATGGCAATTCACAAGTTTATTATTTCGCAAATAACAGCGTAATGGCTTAAATGGAACCGCTAAAAGTTTGAACTGTTTCCTTACCTGAGAAGAAAAGTAGAGCTTTGTTGTTTTCTGTTGACTCGCCAAGTTTATAGCCAAAAGGGTTTGTTGTGTCGTTCTTCGCATGATTAGTGCTGACAAAAATGGTAGCTCGGTTGCTCGAGGTAAGACGTCGTCTTCCTGTATCATTCTTTTTCCTGTTTACTTGAAACGTAGAATTTCTGCTAACATTTCCTTTTAAATTTGTTTGTCATAAATAAACTTCGATTTTTGAGACAAAATTTTCTTGTTAGAAAACGCTGAGTTTTTCACGAAACGGCTTCTTCTACGCGAACACACAGGAGTTGTAAACAATCCATCGAGCACAAAACTCAGCTACAGTAAATTGAAAAACGCCGTATTGAATCCTTCCAAGTCTTTTCTTGCCTTAAAAAAAGTCAGCCCTAGGATTTTGTCGACTTTTAAAAGATCGTTCTCTAAAAAAATGGGAAAAACACCAAGCTCACACATTATCCACTCGCTAGGAGGTGAATATTGCTGAATAGTCCGAGATAGCGAACCAATCAGATTGCTTAAATCACTAAGATCACTGAGTGTGTATATACTAACCAAGGATATTCCGAGTTAAGGGAGCCAATCAAAACGTGCGAAAAGTGCTATTTACTGATTTGGTAAATACTAACGAGAGATATTGCCAATCATAGATATTTTCCGCACAAACCTTTGACCCAGACCTTAAACTCCTTGAGTTATTTTAGGTTTGTAGACTAAGGCTAGCAATGTCCCGGATAACCTTCTTATGTTCACCTGCCGGCCTCATTTGCAAATCACTTCTTTTTCTTTTTTCTCTTTCCCTTTCACATTCATAAATTCTTTAGATTCTAGTTCTATTCTCAGACGGGAATTTAGAGAATGAAGATGGGAAGATTTTGGACACCTTCAAGCTTCGAAATACAGAAAACCTGTTGAAAGTCACAAACAAGATCCAAGTCATTGGTGCTCTTATTCCCAACAAAGACAATACACAACGAATACAGGAGCTAAAAAGTATCGCCTCTGAACCAGATGACGCCATTTATGCTGATTTTTGCGCTCCAAACCGTGAAAAAATCGCAGATCGTCTTGCGGCTCGAATTAGACGATATTTGGTCTGCAAAGGTATTTAATTCAGTTAGAATTTTAATACTACTGAATGATGTAACTGGCACGAGGAAAATCTTAATCTGCTTACCCTTTTTTTGATTTGTTGTGGCGACGCCAGAACTTTAACTCGCATGTTTCTGTAAAACCAATCTGTTTTAAGGAAGCAGTGCCGTAGCCAGACCAAACGGCCAACCGAGGCAAGCGGGAGTTGCTAGGGGGGTTCGGGGGCATGCCCCCCCCCCCCCCCCGAGAAATTTTGAACTTTAGTCTCTCGGAAATGCGATTTGCAGCGTTTTCTGGGCCTTTCGGTAACTTTTTTTCGAGTTAATTTAAGTGGAATTTAAAAAGCAATAATCAGAAACAAGCTACATAATCTGGGTGACCGTTAACCTCGCCAATGGTTTTGATCAGTATTTGTTCAAAAAAAATTTGAGTTAACGTACGTAGCCCCTTGAGATCGATGATATGGTAATTTTTTCATAGTATATTGACTGAATTGCTGAATTCTTTGTAATATCATGATGCGTTAAACATATCCGATGATCGTTATGTAAAATAAAAATGATCGGCCAAATTCGTCAAAATTTTACCGAGGTGAGTGCCTCGGTTGGCCTCATACTAGCTACGGCGCTGGGAAGCACGTTAAGGTACGTTCGATTGACCGTATCCTGGAAAAGGAAGACATTCTAGATTTTTTGGGAATAGTCTTAACTATCAATAAAATGACTTTATTATTATTATTATTATCTTTATTTTTAGAATGTTTCAGGGTAGTTTGTTTATTTGGTATAACAAAGTCTCGGTTTTTGTTTCACAAGTATAGCATCAACCAAACACATTGTAGAAGGGGAATCTATTTTTCTTCTTCATTTTTTTTTTTTTTTTTTTTTTTTTTGAACAAGAAGAAGAAGAAGAATACTTTATTTATCCACGGTTAACTCATCAGGGATATCTATAATAATTAATTAAAATTTAAAATTTAAAATTACAAACAATTTTATATATTACTACTTTACTTATTTACAAATATAAAATATAAAACCCTGCTTTCCACGAGAGCCGTACATTACTAATCTAAAAACTATAACTAATTGTAGTAAAATAACCCGACTACCGCAGCCCGGCTTTGAAGCTTTCTAGTGTTTTTGCTTGCCGTAGCCCAGCTGGCAGACTATTCCAAAGCACCGCACCAGTATAGCTAAAGCTATTTTTCAAGTAGTTTGTGCGGGGCTTTGGAATATTTAGTTTGCCCTCGGCGTCTCTCAGGGAGTATACGGTGTCACGGTATATAAACATGGATCGCATATATTCAGGAGCGAGTCCATTTAAAGATTTGTAAACCATGACAGCCTAAAGAAGAAGAACTAAAGGAAAAATCAAGGGAGGAAATGGTCAGATAAGTCTGTTCCTCATTTCCCTCTTTTAAATTTATTGTCACCGAGGACCTTCGCCATAATGTTCGTGTTAGCTGCGACGCAAGAAAAACGACATCATTATTTCATTTGTCATCTTTGAAATAGTAAGTTCATTTTAGTCCAGAATTGGAATAGCAGGTCAATCGAACGAATATTGCGGTGTTATTCTATGTCTTCCATATTCTGGTATGTTCCAGAATATGGTCAATCGAACGCACCCTAATTTTACTAAATGGAAAAAAGAGGGAGAGAGCCGTGAGTGTTCTGTGTATAACGTCATTCAAATGGCCGCCATCTCGGTCGCCATTCTGGGTTTTACTCAGATAAAGGTGACTCGGGCGCAAGCATTTAGAACTCATAAAAAAATGACAGTACAAAATTCAAAAAAAAGGTTGGTTTATTAATTTAACCTAGAGTTCAATAATCTTTCATTTGACCTGAGTTTTAGGTATCTGCAGTTTAACTGGAATTCCCTAAATTACTTGCACCTCATGACACACCCCTGAAAGTATCTGGTAACTCGATCGTTGTCCGTATCTTCGTTCATCGCGCACTAATTACTATGTTCTTTAAAACTTTCAACAGTAACGTACAAAGTCGAAGTTTACACTCCAGATGAATACGTAAACAGAGAATTCACACTGACTGTTAGGATTAAAGGAAAAGGCGGAGAAAAAACCGAAGATCAAAAGTTGGTGCCAACAGAAGGCAAACAGGGGTATGGTAGTCCTATCTGTTTGTTAAGAAGATACGAATTCGCCCCGGCCCATGTAAGGTAACCCAAGACAGTCTTGCATTCTGGATTTCACGCTGTGGATTCCGGATTACAGGAACTTGATCCCCATCTTTGGCAGTGGAACTTGTATTCCGAATTCTAATTATTAGCCAAGTGTGATTCCGGATTCCTGAGGTGTATTCTGGATTCCAAAGCCCTGGGCCCAGTTGTTCGAAGGCCGATTAGTGCTTAACCCAGGTTTTTTTCTTTTTCAAAAGCATTTTTTCGGATAATTTTATTTGTTTTTTTTTTTTTTCTGAGCATCCAGTCATCAACTCGTTGACAAAAAGAATCAAACTGAATTTACTTTTCTTACGCTTTTATATCTGCATTCAAATTTTGCGCTAACCCTGGGTTATCTTAACCCAGCTTTGAACAACCCGGCCCAGGATTCCAGATTCCACGAGCAAAAACTCCAATTCCCGAATTCCGGAATCGTAGTCCCTTACATGGGTCTGTTAACTTAGGAAACTTTATCAAAGCGTTAAAACAGTAGGTGGCATTGCTTGTACCAGAGAGTTTTCACTCATATGGCCAGCATTTATGCAAATTTATTGGAACGAAAGACAGCGTTGACATAAGAAAAGAGTTCAACTCCCTTTGCCGCAATCGGTTTAGAACACCAACGTGGGCGCCGTTTCATTGTTTTGGACGCCGCGACGTCGCTTGAAAGCGCTCTAAATGAAAGACTTCCCCAAGCGGTCTTTACTTTCATGGGTTTCTTCTCTCGGAAGAGGATTACTATTTAGTTGCGGAAAGGCTAATGTATTTGAAATTCACACTGTTTTAGATTAATTTGAGTTTTCCTGATCATGTGTTTATTATCGGTTGTCGATTGGTTTGTCCTTAGGAACTTGCTCGTGATAAAAGCCGAGTTCCCCGATATTGATGTGGGCACCATGGAGACGGTTGAGGTACTACCAGATAGAAAAATCCAAGGAAATCGTGGGTGGACCCTTAAACAGGTACTATATGATATCAGATCTCGACTATCACTAAAATACTCAAATAAGACTTTTTGGAATCGACAGCCGACGTAATGCTAACCATCTGATTTCGCTTGGCAACGCGTCCTAGTCCTTACCAGTTCTACAAAGATAACTAGCTTTACATGTCTCAGTATTTGGTAGCAGTTAAATAAACTTGTTCTGGCTAGAGTTCCTTAAATGTCTTTTACGTTTTTTCTGAATTGGGGTCGTTCGGTCGGATAAAAAAAAATAACGTACCCCATCGGCATCATTGCCGTGGAGAGTGGAAACAACAACACCTGGAGACAAAATCAAACTGCGTACCCGTCTCTCCGTTAATAGGTGAAAACTAGAAGTTGGTGCTATGAAATTCTATAACAATGCTCATACTATGAAAGGTTTGAACCCAGGAGTTATTTCAAAAGTAGGTTGTGTTTGATCGTCCAGGTGAACGAAGCCCTGAATAGGACTGTTTTTTTTTTTTGACAGTGACTAACGGTTTCGACAACCTGTGCGGTATTCATTTTCAGAGTCATCTTTGACTCTGAAGATGACTGCCGCACAGGCTGTCAACAACAACTGTCCTATTCAGGACTGCGTTCACCCGGACGATCAAACACAACCTACTTTTGAAATGCTCAAACTTTTGATTAAAAGATTTAATCAAAGTGAAAAAAGGGTTAACTACGTAATTATTTTAGAAAATGCAACTTAAAAAAGTCAGGTCGGTCGGACGATGCTAAAACAGGAAAAAAAAAAAAAGGAACGTTTAAGTGCCGAGTAAACTGAAATAACTGTCTTTGGTTGGTTATCAGATAAAAGTTACAAAGGAAGACCAAACAATTACTGCAGTGTTTGATGAAGAAATTCCTATCTGGCCGATGAATTGGTATTCTGGTAAGTTTTGCTAACAGTAAAAATTTAGAAGCAATCTAACAAAAACACGAAGAGGTTTATTTGTCTTATGGCTTAGCTTTTAAGGGGTGGCGAGAAGCACTACGTCGTAGACTGTCTGATTTGTATTTTTTTTCGGTGACGCAAGGGCCTAGAAAACCGGCTGCAAATTTGTAAATTGTGAATAAATAAGAGCAGAATCCGTTAACTAGAACGTTTTATTTTTTATACACCATATTTCAATTTTGGAACTTCTCTTTTTTAATAATAATTGGATATTTTTAGATTTTCATTTTCAACTCACAGCTTTGTTGTAAATAATTGTCAAATTCAGATGTTATCATTAGTACTGTTGTTATCATAATGACGGTCATTATTGTATTTTTACACAGAGAGCCCAGATCTTTGAACTGTCCACTTAAATGAAATGACCATGATTATGGAATTGTATCATCGCTGAAAGGAAACTGTCAATAAACGTTTATTAAAGTTCAGAAAAAATAGTGTATGTTTGTTGTACTGTATGTTTGTTGTGCCTTTTCTGGGCGGGTTTCTTGGAGTTGCGGAAACCATGGTTCATACAACTTTAGACAAAGCAATTTCAAGGATTTTTCCAGGGCAAATTACAGTTTTCGAAGACTGTGATTTAGTCAATAAATCGGCATTCTTGACTTTAACTCCTTTTTTTTAAAACCTTATTGGCTAAAACACGTCATGGAGTCATTTACGATTTTTACTTCATCAGCCAAGGTTGATCACATTATTTTATACTACTTTCCGCAACAACGCTTTGGAAAATGACTGGCTATGACTTGCAATTAATTGCAACTGAAGTACAAGTGAATTTCAAGGACTTTTCAAGACCTAATAAAGAAATCAATTACTTTTCAAGGACCTTAACCGAATTCAAGGACTTTTCAAGACAACTACTAAAATTTAAGACCTTTCAAGATTGTACAACCATGGGAAGCTATTGTTGGTTCGATTCCCTTTCGCGTTGTGGTATGCATAGGTATTGTTTAGTGTCTTTTCAATATAGTTTTGCCCGTAGATATTACGTCAATTGGTCATGATTCGTACAATCTTGAAAAGGTCTTGAATTTTATTAGTCATCTTGAAAAGTCCTTGAATTCAGTAGAGGTCCTAGAAAAGTACTTGATTTCTTTATCAGGTCTTAAAACGTCCTTGATTTTCTCTACTTTCTTATTTCTGCTTCTTTATTTCAAATGGTATTGCTGCCCTTCAGATACAACTGCAAGAGTCATACCCAGTGACTGTTATCATTTTGCAAAGTGTTGTTACGATCAACTATGGCTGACAAAGGAAAAATTACAAATGCCTCCACTGAGTGTTTTAGCCAGTAAGGGGTTCAAAAGGGGTCAAAGAAACCGAGTTTCTGAAGAAATCTTAGACCTTGAAAACTGTAAGTTGTCCTTGAAAAGTCCTTAAAAACTCCTTGAATTTAGTTTGTCTGAAATTGTACCAACCACGGTTGGTGTTCCCGTCTTCAAGACAAAGAAAGTACCCCGGGTTTTCTGTCCTTAATCTTACATGTCCGTAACAACCGCGATCTAGCCACTTTTGAAATTTCAATGTTTGTTTAAATGAAAGAACTCGAGTGGAGTCAATTCCAACCAATGCTCAACTAACAGCAAAAAATTACAATAATAAACAGCTTGCTACGAGAAACTGAAAAAGAACACATATATAGAACTGTAAACTATTTCCCTGAAACCTCTTTAAAATATCATAAATTCGAGGCAAAAAAACAATTGCGAACATAAACAGTTTCCAATTAGCATGCACCAACACTGACACTTATAACATTAAGTTACGACGATTTTCTTTCTAGCGAAAAAATGGTCCCATTCAGGACAACAAGGTTTCTTTGAAGCCACAGGAATTCCTCTCTAGGTCGTTCAATTCAGTACCGTACATTTTTCCCGCCGCACAAGCTACACATGTGCATCAAGGAAGCTCACTACGCATGTCCCAGTTCTTAATAGGTTTTTGGGTCCTAACAGGTCCCCTTTTCTTGGACCTTTTGTTGGACGGCTCCATACACAACGACACAGAAAAGCTCCTGCTGCGATGTGCTGCCTCAGTGAAAAATCTTCAACCCTGTTCAATCTTCATCTGTCGTTCACGCGCGCGGACAAGCGACTCAAGAGCTCGTGCGCGGAATTCCAGCTCTTTCAGCTCTGCTTCTTCGTCCGCGGTTGGTCCATCAAATTGGCCTGGGTCACCTTTATTGTTTTCTTGCATGGCACTTCTTCCTGCAAACAAAGACACGTGAACGGAAGTATGGCTTGTTAAAGGAGCCGTGTTACGAAACTTATCAAACTTCAAACAATGGGAACCGCCACTACAGGGTGTCCCAAAAGTTCGTTCCTCTAGTTTGTTGCGCTGTAACTTTTGATCAAAACTTTATTTTTGCATGAAATGTTTAAAAGATGCTTTAATTGCTCTCTCGATTACTTGTATTCAGAAGTTCAGTAACCAGCATTTCAGTAACCAGCATGCCTTCTTTGTTTCTTTTTAATCACATTTCGTTAAGACGTTTCGGCATGGTGTGGGAAACGCGATGTAGCGCCAGTAGAGGTCCAGATGATTCATTTTGAGCTTTTCTTACCACGTCAGTGGTACGCAGAAGCCATTTCGACCCCCAAAACATCATTTTTTAGATTAGGCAGCTGTAACAAAATTTGGGGGGCATTCATCCAAAAAAGCCTTTCCACACTAAGGCTTCTTTACAAATTTGAGAAGAGCTGAGCGTTAACGTTGCTTGACGAACTGAGCAAAGCTAAACCTTCGGTTTATTTTCATGAATCTGCTCCAGACTTAGCTTGATAACTGTTGTAAGAAATACCTTGATGAGTTCCTCTGTTGTACCTAGCCTTCTTTAAAATTAGTTTTAGCTGCTTTATTCATGACTTTCGTTTTTCCTCCTTTTTTCTTGTTTTCAAAACCTTCATTTCTTGATGACCATTTTACCACCCCCAATTTTTTGGATTCGGATTTTTCCAGGTTCTAGCACTTTCTTTATGTGACGAAGAAGTAGATCGAAGTATACCAGGTTATGCTTTCACCTAGCTGAGCGTTTTTGCTTTATCTTTCATGATATTCAAAAAAAAGGAGGAAGGCATTCGAGCAATTTGGGCTACAAGATACAAAAATTTGTGGACGGAAATATACTAGCGCACACCCACTTTTGGCGCGAAAGTACACAAATCGAAAATTCGAGTCGAAAGAAGGCACAACAACTATGACATATTAAATTAGATTAAAAACACGAGACTTTTATTTAAACGATTTGCTTATCAAGTCCAACCGCACTGGATTACAGGCTTATACAGCAGAGGAACGAACTTTTGGGACACCCCGTAAATTGAGTGAAACAAAAAAATAATAAACAGCTCATAACATTAAAAGAAGGTATAAAGAGAGAGCTTTAGATTTGAGGACGAGAACGACTGCGAGTAAGAGAGTTGTGTTAAAAACAAAAAACAAAAAAAAGAACAAGACATCCCGGAAAACTTCAATTTACTTTTTTTTTTTATCAACAAAGTTAGTATGGTTACTTATCCTTAAGGAGGTTAAGCCCTCTCCCTATAGCAAAATGGTAAAACTTCTTACAGTTGATAACTTGTTCCCGCCACTATGACATTCTCGCTAAAACTCGAAGTAGAATGGCGATGGCTATCACGTTTTCCTGCCAAAATGACGCTGGCTCACGCGTGAGATAATCTCGTCCTCTAAATCGCCGTCGTCTCAGAATCTAAAGCTCTCTCACAACGCAGCAAATACAAAATGAGGAAGACATGGACAAACTTGAGGTGGTATTGAAACAGACTGCAATTGCGTTTTTGGTAAAGTCAATAGCCTCACAGCTTTTCAAAGTTCATTTTTGTGGTTTGTAACGTTTGTTAATCATTGTAATACTTAATTCTGCCGACAGTTTGCTATCTCGAAGGAAGAAGATGTGCACTGCCGGAAAGCAAATATAAATGAAGTTATGACCATAGCAGTCGTAATCGCAATTCACAGCGGTTAGCATGCATAACTCCACAATTGTTTTTCGGGATTCACTTGTCATACACTTTAGCTCTGGCCTGTTCCTAATGTATGGATACTCGTAGCTCAGTTGGTAGAACAATGCACCGCTAACGCAGAGGCAATGGGTTCGAATTCTGCTGACGCCTTGTTTTTTTTTGGGGGGGGGGGGGGGGGGGATTAATTTGCAATTGCTTTTGTATTTACGATTGCGAGGGCCATAAATTCATTTACTTTTCTATCTAGTAGGCGATTCCAGCATGACTAACCACTGATCATAGATCTCAGTGGTTTAAAGCAGCCACGACTCAAATTTAGCCAACATGTTTTCAAATTTGCCGTGTTCACTATTACCTGTTTGAAGTTTACTTTTCCAAACGTACATTTGGAAGTTTACTTCACTTTAAGATAATTTCGCATAGAACGGCAAAATATTGACTAAAAACGACAATAAAATTGTCCACCATAAAGACAGTCAAAAGCACAAAATTAGAGCCGGCGCTAGCCCTTCGAATTCGTCAGAGCATTCACATTGGTTGCAGGATGTCAAACATGTTAATTGGAAAAGGTATCTGTACTATCTGTACTCTCTAAAACTATCTGTACTTGACACAAGCCTTCCTTGACATGCTGATGCCTCTGTCACTCTCTGCCCCATGTCGACTGTCACTTCGACAGAGGTGATTATTTTATTCATGCATGTAAGAAAAGATTAACAGAAAATATGACACAGAAACAAATACGCAAAAAAAAGGGAAGAAAAAAATACGCAGAAGCATGTAAGCACGAAACAACGTTTAGAACACTAAACCTAATTTTGTGCCGCCCGTTTTTGTTATTATTATTATTATTTCATTTTATTCTATAATTATTTTTTATATACATGGATAGTGCCGGAGCAAGCCAAAAGTAAATAGAGAGGGCTCGTTTGATGCTGTTTTGATTTGCCATTTTCGAGACCGTGCTGTTATTTGCATCGTGGTATTACAAACCTACATGTAGACCTACCTCCAACAAGTTCGTCAATTTCTTCTTGGTTTGGAATTGTAATCATTTCCTGGAATATGATCATATCATTTTCTTTCTTCTCCTCTTCTCTTCCCGTTTTGATTCTCTCTTGTTTCCTTTCACTGTCGGAATCCTGAATTTCATCGAGAAACAAAGCCATTAAGATCGTGGACAATTCTGCTTTTCAGAAACTCACGGGGAGAATGGATATAAGTTTTGCAGGGTATTGATTTCTGGGATTGTTTGGGTTAAGCCTAGTTCTCATATGCCGCCGATACTACTCCAACATATGAAGACATAACGCCGACGGCTTAAGAAACATCCCAGGTTTTTAACGCCGGTATGCCTATGAAGTCGAACTCGAGTCAACTTCTCAGGCATGCCGGCGGTGAAGACTGACATGGCCTGTGTGTGTTGTCGGCGACTTCTGTTCTCACATCGGAACGGTATCGCAGGCAGTACCGGTAGCCGTGTCGGAGTCATGTCGCAGGTGGCTCGGCGGTGTAAGGCTTTACCAATCATAAGTAACGTTCGTCCCAGAAACCCTTGCGCTAAAAGCTTGTACCCATTCCCCTCACAGTTTAAAGTGGGAAGTTTACAAGCTTCTTTACAGGTACTTAACATTTTTGTTTACATTGTTAGTTATGGTGTGGTCGTTTGAATTGAGCCACTTAAATAAATCTTTTATTAATCACCGGTACCTATAAGTTTGTCGTGGCCATTCTCCAAGTTGTATTTAAGAACTACTTGATTAACCTTACAGTGCACGAAGTGAACTCCCAATCACTTTTTAAACATTTGTTGATCAAACTCAAAAGAAAATGTTCTCTTGCCAAACTTCATTGTATTCCGTACCACACGCCTACTTCTTCAGTTGACACCTCTGAACTTTAAAGCGATTTATGTGAGTATATTAAGACTACAAGACATAAGAACTCAGGACATTTCCTTTTAGCAGGCTCACTGTGCTGTTCAATTTGTAGTTGGGGCCATGAATCACAATTTTTTTATTATTTGCCTGTCAATAATTATGTCACAAATTAAAATTTTGCTCATGCTCGGGAAACAGCTTTTAGTTGTGATTTTAATGTAATATCAACTTCAATTCGATTCATTAGTGACTCTTGAGCACTTGGGCTATCTCTACGCTTCATATTAATCAATATTAGAGAAATTTTAATATTGTAAATTACCAGTTTTCTTATTTTA